>JAVLUX010000083.1:1312500-1912500 GCA_032164185.1 Moxostoma hubbsi | reverse complement strand
ACTTTTGTTATGCTATTTTTTTAATCCTTACAAAACAGTAATACTTTTGTAACCTTGACTGTAGTAAACATGGTTAATTTTATTATCACTATGGTTTTACTACAACAGTTATGGTTAAACTTTGGCAACTGTGGTAAAACCATGGTTAATTTGTATAAGGGAATGTCTCACAAATTAAAGATATAACTATCAGGTGATACTATTTAATATGACTTCTGATTCCAGAATTCAGTTTATAAAGTAGTTTCCCCAACACTGTATAAATGTGGTCCGTAACACTTGTCTATTATATTCCATTTCTTCTGAAGCCAAATGATAGCTTTGTGTCATGAACCGACAGAAATTGAAGTCGTTATTCACCTTAAATGTTGATATGTGCACTCGTTCTCCTTGGCACGTTCATGAGATGAGTAGCATTATCCGATTTGTGAATTAATCATTCTTTTGAGTCATCAAATCATTTCAATTAATTGGTTAAATTGGTTCACAAATCCATCTGAATGATTTGTTCTAGAATCAGATCGATCGTTCATCTCACTCACTCAATGATCCGGTCTTAGTGGTTCTCGAGTTAAAACTTCTCTGAAGAGGAAGATTATCAGTAAGTAATGACTTAAATTCCACATTTACAGCCATTTTGAAACGTGAAAGTCTCAGTCCCCATTTATTGTAATTGAATGGAAAAGAGCAACTGATACATTCTTAATTTTTTTTCCTTTTGGTTCCATGGAAGAAAGAAAGGCATTCAGGTTTGGAATGACATGAGGGTAAAACTAATAATATAAATGTAATTTTTAGGTGAATTATTCCTATAAAGATTTATGAGTTATAATAAAATTATGTTGATTAGAGGAATGTAATACAACTTTTTCTCCAAAATATCTTTGGGATGCAACTTCAAGCCCCTCCTTTTTTTCCCTTTTCTTCTTCCCTTTCTTAGTCTGTTAGGCTTTCAAAAAATGGTAAATGGTCTGCACTTATATAACCTTGGCGGTTTTCAAAGCGCTTTACTCTGTGTCTCATTCACCCATTCACACACATTCACACACCAATGACGGCTGCCATGCAAGGCGCTAGCCTGCCATTGGGAGCAACTTAGGGTTCAGTGTCTTGCCCAAGGACACTTTGGCATGTGGAGTCGTGTGGGCCGGGAATTGAACCGCCAACCCTGCGATTAGTGGCCAACCCGCTCTATCACCTGAGCCACAGCCGCCCCTAAAAGAAAGAAAATTAGGATGAAATATTTTTCCACTAGGTGTAGTTAATCACTTGCAGCCAACACTTAACCTCTCATTACAGTTAATGTGATGATACCTTTGATTTGATCTGTCTGAATTCAGATTAAGCTTCAAATGAACTTCTGCCTTCCTTCTGACGATGGGCAGACATGTATTTGTGCCACATCAAAAACAAGATCTTTTGATCAGTTCAGAACCATAAAGCTGCATTTCTGTTTCATTTTATCAAGCAGATAAAACGATTTCTCAGAGTCAGAAAGAGTTAAACAGTTTTAAAGGCCTCATTAAATCAAAATTGGTGTGTGAGACTTTGAGGTCATCTTATGACCTTATTCAGAGTGTTCAGAGGCAGTCATCTGAATTTTTTTAGGAATATTTTTTTTTCGCCATCTGAACGATTACCACCGATTTAAAAAAAAACAGTACAATCCATTGAAGATCCCTCTCAGTCTCTTTTTCATTCTCACAAAAAAAAGAAAAGAAAAAAATGCTCCTACTATGAATAAGGTCTATATGCTAGTGTTAGCTATATGCTAAATGTTCATAAAATTAAGTTATAGCAGATTTAACACATTTACTATATACAGACATCGCACACTGTGAATTCGGTGACAGTAGGTTAAAAGTTCTGCTGCTGAAATCAGACTTTGCTTACTGAAATTCGATCTGCTGCCCCCAGAGACCAAAGCTGGAAGTGTTGTTGACCAGTTTCCAGCCTAATAGTTCTTAGAGAGGTGCCAAAAGCGAGTTGTGAAGCAAATTGTATTTTTGTTGGAAATGATTTAATGCATTCAACAGGAATGCAACCCTAAAGCTCAACCCTAAACCTAGCTGTAAAAAATGTAATTTAAGAACGTAAATGTAACCTCTGAATCCTGCTTACTATTGTTTATGTGAACACAATTACTTACGGGTTTACATGGGACGAGAACCCGTATCTCGTAATTTGAATTGATGAAAAAATGTCTGATGGGCAATGGTGCTTGGCAGTAATTCGGCTGAATGGGTTAAATTTTAGGGCACATGGACATTACAAAAATTTGTTGACATATTTTTGTCCAGTGCAATGCTCTAGACAAGTTTTTAGCTAGTTTTGCTTCAGGACACATATATTTTTTGGACAAAACCATTTGGTGACCAGAACACAGTACCAGAATTATTTATATAAAAAAAGTCAACAAATGCTTGATTTTAAAACAAATGTTCTTAATATTAAGCATTAAAATATATTATTATTATTATTAGTAGTAGTAGTAGTAGTAGTAGTAGTAGTAGTAGTATCTTCACTTCAAGTGAACCTGTATTTAAAAAAGTCTGGGTCGTATTTTATTTTATCTTTCATAATTTTGTTCTTTGTTGTCCATGTTGGTATTTGTTTCATTTGGCTAGCTTCTAAAAAGTGACAGATGAATGTGTGCCAAAATACCGTAGAGCTTAATTAGATGCTTAGATTTTTACATTAAAAAAAAAAACAGACAAAAGATAACATAGATAGTTTTTTTTCTCCTCCTTTTAAAAATTAGTCCATGTGTGCTTTTCAACTATGCATGTTTATATGGTCAGTTGCATTTAATGTGTTATTATTATTGTTATTATGGTTCATGACCCAACAGTTGAAAAGCACTGGTCTTGAAAGAAAACGTCCCTTCCCCTAAAACCACCTGTCTCTAGCTTTAGGCACATCATTGTTTTGCTGAGCTGTGATGTAAGATAAATGTTGTTGGCTATTAAAAAAGAGACCATATTAATGTGTCTGGCCCCCAACTCCCTGTTTAGTAGGAAATACTTTAACACAGGAAAGCCATTTTAATGGGATCTTCAATATGTTTAAATTCATACTCCTTGTGTAATTAATGGTTTCTACCCATCACCACAGCTGCATACTGCAGTGTGAACGATCCACCCAAAAATGGAGGGGTCATCAACAGGGTGAGGGACCAACCGGGCAGCAGACTCCAGTATTACTGCAATGCTGGATACAGACTTGTGGGGCACAGAAATGCAACTTGCAGACTCCATCCCAATGGCCTTTACCAATGGGACAATCCGGCTCCACTATGTCAAGGTAATTTATTACTCTTTAATGATGTCCACTTAGTCAGTACTCACACTCATTCAGATGTCAGGGAATCCATTTTGGGGAAGCTACTTAGAAACTGTAGCTTCACCGGCTACAAGCTACTCATAATTTAATATACATAGTTTAACTACATTTGAGTAGTTTCACAGAAAGCTACTAAAAAAAGGTAGCTAATTACAATCAATCTAGTGAGAGTGGCAATGTCAAGTTAATTTAGTGAGATTAATTAGATGAAAATAACATGTTGGACCCACTATTTATTAGCTGTCTTAATCTACTGTGTACTTAATAATTTGATAGAATGTACTTATTATGTACATACATGTTGTTGCATTGTACTTGCATTTAAAGTACCTGCATTAAATTGCATCAGTATGTTAACCTTACCCCTAATCCTAAACCTAACCCAACCCCAACCCTTACCCTAAACCTTAAAGTGTTAGTTCACCCAAAAATGAAAATCCTCTCATGATTTAATTACCTTTAAGCCATCCCAGATGTGTATGACTTTCCTTCTTTCAGCAGAACAGAATTGCAGATTTTTTTTAGAAGCACATTTCAGCTTGAAATATCCATGTGATACAAGTGAATGGGTGCCATCAGGCTGCTGGATTTTTGATGGTCCAAAAGTCATATTTAGGCAGCATAAAAGTAATCCAGTCGATCAATTAATGTCTTCTGAAGCAAACCGATAGTTTGGTGTAAGAAACTATACATTTTAAATTATTGCTTTCGGCCAGTGCTTTATTGCTGTTTGAAATGACTTAAATGTTACGTGACATTCGTTCTTCTGTTGTATGCAAAGCACTGGCTTCTTTCTTCTCGCTTGAATGTGCCATTGCTCTTACATACTGATGGGTCGACTGCTGGAAGGAAGTGATTTTTTTAAAGTTAATATAGTTTTAGTGCATTAAGTTAAAGTTTAGGAATTAAGTGCAAGTCAAATGTTGCTCAACTTCTTGAAAGATGGCTTTACAATAGCTTTACAATCTCACAATATCCAGTTCCATCGCCAACCCCCGGGCTGAGGGATCGGTGAATATTCTTGCTTTAGAGATTTTGCATTGAAAATTTTATTAATTTATTAAAAAAACTTAAATCAAATACATTTCTAAATTCAAATTGCACTCCAAACGAAACAAAAAAAGCTATTAAAATAACAAAGTGATGACTTCCGGTTATGGCGACGTGTTGATGAGACACACGGGTTGGCTCTGCTGTAATTTGTAAAGAGATTTCTAAAATTGTATCCCTGTTTCATTCAAACTTCGACCAGAATTTGTTTCCTAAGTGAATGTTTCCCGAAATGTCGCCTAAATTAGCAAAGCATAAGCTGAAAAAAGTATCAGATTGCGTCTGACTCTGAGGGCCTAGAAGAATTATCGCGTGTTGATTATGGCAAAGAGAACCTGTCCCAGAGTTATGGAGAACAGGCTAGCAGCTTCCATGCTGACACAAGTGATATCCTTCAAGTAATACATTCAGTGAGAGTCGACATGGCTTCTCAATTTGAAACCATCCTTTCAGCTGCACAAGAAGTTAAAAGTCAAGTTGCAGAGTGTTTCGGAAGATTGATGCAAACGGAGGAACGCATCTCACAGACCGAAGATTCGATTACCACACTTCAAACGACAACCAGCGCTCTCGAAAAGAAAGTTGCTGCACTTACCTGGTAAATAGATGATCTGGAGAATCGCAGTCGACGCTCCAACCTGAGAGTCTTATGTTTACCAGAAAAATCTGATGCATGTTCATTCTTAGAAAGCTGGTTACCTGAGGTGCTGGACATGGAGCCACTGCGAAAGCCTCTGGCCAAAGAGAGGGCACACAGGATTAGTAGCATGCGAAGGTCTGATACGGACACGAATCCAACTCCGAAAGTCATGATTGTGAAGTTCTTGGATTACAGAGACAAGGAGCGTGTAATACATGCGGCCAGAACGAAGAAATATGTGCTGTTCCAAAATCATCGAGTCATGTTTTTCCTAGACCTTTCTGCTGAAGTAAACAAGCAACGGAGACAATTCGACAAAGTTAAGAAGAAGCTGCGAGCTAAGAGTCTATTGTATGGATTCATCTTTCCAGCACGCCTTCAGGTGAATGTCAATGGCCAATCTCACGTTTATCTAACTCCATCTGAAGATGACTATTTTCTGACGAATATATAATTTGGTAACTGTTTCAACGATTTGTTCACACTCAGGAATATGTGTATAATGGACGATTATCAATAGGACGTAGTCCTCATAAGGCGACAATGTAAATTCAGCGATCAGGTGGGATGTGATACATTGTACCATTTAGATGGGGGAATTTAGAAGTAGTGTGTGGATTTGCTGGTGGTTCTAGGCAATTCACAGTTGTAGTGTTAAAATGGTTGTATTGTTTGTTTCTAATTGTGTTGTTTTTTAGATTTACTTTTTATTGTCACAAAGCACAGGTGATTTTCTGTTTCAAAACCAGGGAGAGTACTGGATTATCTCATATTATTAGAAATAGCAGAGATTATTGGGGTTAAATTTACTTCTTGGAATTGTATGGGTGCTGCATACTCTTACTAAAATCAAACAAGTGATGACTATGATAAAGCAGCTACAATCTAAAATTATTATTATTATTATTATTTTTTTATACAAAAAACACATTTAATGTCTAAATATATCAGTAGAATACGTAATAGATGGCCTGGTCAAGTGTTTTCAACTTCATTTAGTTCTCAAGCAAGAGGGATTATTACAATCATCCATAAATCAATTCCATTTCAAACAACTAAGACAATACAGGTCCCATTAGGTAGATTATTAATTGTTCTTGGGACTCAATATCTATGGCCCCAATGAGGATATCCCAAAATGATATAGTAACCTCTTTCTGACTTTATCCACCCTTTCTGGGTTTTATATAATCGGTGGGGATTTCAATTGTACACTTGACCCAACTAGAGATCGTTCTTCTGGCCTTGATCAGTCACATAGACACACCAGAAAGGCCCTTCATTATTTTTATAAAGGACTTAATCCTATTAGAATTATGGAGACAATTACATCCTAAGGATATTCAGTACTCTTGCTTTTTTAGAACACACTAGTCTTAATCCAGAATTGATTATTTTCTTATTTCAGCTACACTTATGTCATATATTACTGATTGCTTTTATGACACAATAGTAATTTCAGATCACGCCCCTATATTATTCACTTACACTGATCCTAGGTTATTAGGCAATACTCCAAAATGGAGATTTCGCCCTAAATGGCTCCTAGATGGAGAATTTTGTGAATAAATAACACAACAGATAGAAATGTATTTTGATATTAATACAACACAAACCTCCACTTGTGTCAGATGGGAAGCTTTTAAAGTATTCATTGTTATTAATGAACACAAGCGGTAAATCTAAAGGCTACAAAAAAGAAATAACTGCACTTGATACAAAAATGTAACTTCTTGAAAAAAACGTATCATATAAAGATGATTTAATCATTCATCAACAATTGTTAACTCTTAGAACTAAATATAATTAATTTTCTGCCAAAAAAGCAGCCGCCAATCTTATGATGTTAAGGCAAAATTATTATGATCAGGGTGAAAAAGCTAGGAAATTGTAAGCTTGGAGAATTAAACAAAATCAATCTGAAAGAATAACAAATTCTATTGAAGATAGTAATGGCAATATCACAACTGACCCTGTTAAAATAAACAATACTTTTAAATACTTTATCGAGACTTTATACACCTCTGAATATTTAAACAATGGTGCACAAACAACATTTCTGGATAGTCTACCCATACCCACAGTTTCTGAAGAGGCAAAATTGTCCCTGGAAATAGATATAAAAGAAGAAGAAATTATTGAGGCTATTGATAGCTTAGCAGCGGGTCGAACACCAGGGATAGATGGTCTTAACGTTTAAAAGAAATTTAAAACAAAACTTGTCCCACCAATTTTAGATATGTTTAAAGAATCCCTTGAAAATGGTGTGCACCCAGACTCTTTAAGAAACGTTCTCATTACGTTACTTACTAAGTCTAATAAAATAAATACTAAGTGTGAATCCTTTCGGCCAATTTCATTACTTAATACAGATGTTAAGATATTGAGTAAAATGATGGCTAGGAGGATGGAGGCATTTTTACCCGATATAATATATCGAGACCAAGATGGATTTATTAAGGGCAGGCAAGGTTTCCATAATGTTAGAACTTTGCTTAACATTTACATCTTAAAAAGGGTGCTTCTGATACGGCCATTCTGTCTCTGGATGCTGAAAAGGCCTTTGACAGGGTGGAATGGCCCTATCTATTTGAGGTGCTGAAAAGATTTGGGTTTGGAGAAATTTTTTGTAAATGAATTAAGATAATTTACACACTTCCTAGGGCTGAAGTACTCACTAACAGTATTGTTTCCAGGGCTTTTAATATTCAAAGGGGTACTCGTCAAGGGTGCCCCCTTTCACATCTCCTTTTTGTTTTAGCAATCGAGCCACTTGCCATAGCAGTAAGGTCTCACTGTAACATACTAGGCATCAGATTAAACACTACAGACATAAATATTTCTTTGTATGCAGATGATGTAATTTTATATCTATCAGGTTTGACTCACTCTATTCCTTCCCTAATACAACTTATTTTCAACTTCTCTGGTTATAAAATCAACCAGTCTAAATCATGTATTTTTTTATTGAATAAGGATGATAGTTAAATACCAGCTGCTACTCACTTTATGGTAGTAGACGCCTTCACTTATTTAGGAATTAATATCACAGCTAATATAGATGATACATCCTCGGCAAACTAACAACCCCTTTTAAATAATATCTCCAAATTCATTGACAGATGGCAAAGTCTACCCATATCGTTAATTGGACGTATTAATGCAATAAAAATTAGTGTATTGCCTAAAATACTATACCTTTTTCAAAATATTCCTCTATGCCCTCCACCCTCCTTTTTTACATCACTTTGGAAACTATTCACTGATTTTATCTGGAATAATAAGCTTGTGTTCGATTGTCATTATTATGCTTACCATATAATAGGACGGGTCTTCAAATTTCTAATTTACAGTGGTATTATTGGGCAGCAGAATTACGATCTATTTTGTACTATTTATCTTCTGAAGCCCACCCATCTTGGTTGGCCATTGAATCTTTTTTTCAAGTCAAAATTACCCCTTAATCTTTATTCGATAGATAGAAAAACTCTCAGAAAAATCAAAGATATTGTAACTCTTAACCCTTTTCTCATTATTACAATAATAGATGTGCATAATTACTTAGATCAGGCAAATACTTTATCATGTTTCATCCCAATATGAGTCAGGAGTTGGCAAGCCTGGCATCCAATTAATGAAACAAGATTGGAGGTGTGGGTTAGAGCTACTTTGACTTTTATAAACCACTCAAACATTTTGAGTTTGTTGTTCACAAGAAGCATCTGCTGATGTGGACCATGCTTCACTAAAAAAAAATATCTCAGAAGGCCCATGATCAAGATTTATTGCTTTGCATAAAGCTGGATAGGGTTAAAAAAGTTATCTAGAACAACTTAAATATGCATCTGTCCACAGTTAGACAAATTGTCTGTAAATGGAGATGATTTAGTATTGTGGCTTCTCTCCCTAGAAGTGACTGTCCAGCCAACATGACTCACCGTAGAATGCACAATGAGATAAAAAAAAATCCTAGAATGACAGCTGAAGACTTGAAGGAATCACTGGAACTGGTTAACATCTCTGTTCATGAGTCTACTTTACGAAAACATTAAACAGGCATGGTGTCAGTCGCAGGACACCACTAAGGAAGCCGCTGCTTTTCAACAAAATCATTGCTGAGCATCTGAAGTTTGCCAAAGACCACCTTGACACTCCAAAATATGCTACTGGGAAAATGTTTTGTGGACTGATGAAACTAAGGTTGAATTTTTTGGGAAGAAAATGCAGCACTACATGTGGTGTAAAAAGGGCACCACATACCAACACGAAAACATCACCCGAACGGTGGAGGGATCATTGGTAGCCTGGACCATTTGCCATCATTGAGGGAAAATGTAATTCCCAAGCTTATCGAGATATCCTACAGGGTAGTGTCAGGGTGACTGTGTGCCAGCTGAAGCTCAGTTGAAGTTGAGTGATGCAACAGGACAATGACCCTAAACACTGAACTAAATCCACTACAGAATGGTTTCAAAAAAAGAAAATGCACCTGTTGGAGTGGCCATGGACTGTTTAATGTTTTCAGTATAGTGATAACCAGTTTCAATGATTCCTTCAAGTCTTCAGCTGTCACTCTAGGGTCATTTTTACATTACAATAAACCGATGCACTAGTACAGTGAATCAGACTCCAAGTTTAGGAATGTGTTTTTCTTGATTGCACTTGCAAACTCTGCTATTAAATACAAATACAAAGCAATGCAAAGTGACAATGCACAATGTGTCTGTGTGTTATTTGGCGACAGGCAATGTGTCACATTTAATATGTTTTTGTTCATGTTTTTTTTTATTTTGGATGTCTAGTTCCGTTCTATAGTCGTGTTTCATGTCATGTGATTTCCTGTTTTATAGTCACGTGTTTCCGGTAATGTGATATCTTGTTTTCCTCCATGTTCATGTGTCTTGTTTTCATTGGTTTATTGTCTTATTAACTCGTTATCAGTTCTAGTTTGTCATTGGTTTAAGTTTATTAATCTTGTTATCTAGTTTATAGTTCTGTCTTTTCATTGGTTTTCTTGTTACCCTTGTCCATGTATTTAAACCTGTATGTTTGCCATGGTCCTTTGTCAGGTATTGTTAATGTTTCATTGTTTGGTTGTCAAGTCAAATCAAGTCTAGTCAAGTCCATGTTTTTTTTTTTTTCTTTTTTTTTTTTTTTTGGTTTTTGGATTACACGTTTATGAATAAACTGCACTTGGGTTCTTCACATCATCATCTTTGTCTGCCTGTCATTGTCAAGCTACATGACACAATGGTTAATCCTGCTTTGGCTTCTGTTAGTGGAGCAAAAATAGGCAAAATAACTGACCGTATTGTGTCTAAATCTAAGTTATTTTATGTTAACTACATGTTTATAGTAGTTCTGTTGTATAAAAGCAACAGTGTGCTGGAATCACAGCCATGTTGAACTCAGTATGATTTCAACTGTAGTATTTCTTAATTCTCATGCTACACTTTTATTGGAAAAGATAAACTATTTTGAAAACCGCTACAGAAAAACTACAGTCATGCTACAGACAAATGTAGTTACTCCCAAACACTCCTGGGTATTGTCTTGAAAAGCAGGCCCACCTCGTTGCATATGACAGAATGTGTCATCTCGCAGGATGCTCAAAAGGGCCTCCTCACTCCCAGTCGCTTTTATTCCATTAAACACTCCCGTCAAGGAGTGTGCAATAAGATTGCAAGTGTCCTTTGTCCCAATGTCATAATGGGTGACTCTTCAGTCACACTAAGACTAAGACGGAAATGTAATTTAATTTGTTTGATGTGTCACTGGTTCTCGTCATATCATTGTTCTTTCCTCCCCCTCTGCTCGCTCCACTTTTATTGAGGTGCTAATTTTATCCTTCAGCCTACATGCCGCTTTGTTGGCCCATTCTCCATTGCTCCTTTTGCACTTCTTTCCCTCGTGTCTGTTCCGAGCGTTGTCAAAGAAAACGGTCTCTCCTGGAGGTTCACTGCACATTCATTAGTGAGCGGGTCATCTGCGGATCAGACGTTACTTGCATAAAAATAGTGAGGAATGAACTGTATGAAGGGCTAATTTTTCCAGCTGTTATGTGTGAGAGAGGTTATTTAAATCCATTGTAATTACAGTATATTAAAGATGAGGAATTAAGAATTTCAGCAAACAGATTCTTGCCTTATAGCTCGATTCTGCATAAAAAAATATAAAAACTTTATTACAAAAACATGTCCAGGTCACATTTCACTTACAGATTAAAAATATGAAAATAATGGTCTATTATTAGAACCATTGTGACATTTATTTTGATGTTAAAAGATAAAAATCATGTATAAGTCATTTAACAAAAATGTAGGTATATTAATGTGAGACCAGGTTAGTTTGGAACTTTTAATATTAAAAACTGTCATTGACTGTCATTTTCAATATTACAGGCAGTACAACACACACTACCATGATGTATACATACTTTAAAATGAGAATAATATCTAATTGTTTGCATTACAATAATAAAAATTAGAGTTTTGCACTATGGTCATGTGAATTGACAAGAAATGTCACAATGAAAACAAATCTTAATGGTTCATAAAGTAGGCCCCATTATCTTTAACCCTTGAAGACTCCTCATTTTAGACTCACACTTGTATTGTTCACAGTCAGATTTGACCGAAAACAATAAATGTGTTTTCATTTTTATATTGTTTTTTTTATTTAAATGTAATAACACTTCAATACAGTACAACTAAAGTTTTTAAAGGATTTTATGCTATTTTAGATCTTATCTACATTTCAATTTCACAAAAATACCATTATTTTGCATATGCAAATAAGCAAATTTATGTTAATTTCACTACAGTAAAAAGTTACACTTCTCTAAGTTGAAGCATGAAAAAAATATGGTAATGTGTCATGTAATGATGTATATGGTTTTGGTGGTTTACGAGGAAATCTTTTTAGGATACAAACTGGTCATTTCAAGGGTATTATGCTATAAATGTGGTTTATGAGGACATTTTTAGTGTTCCCATAATTCAGATCGCTTAAAAAGCATTCGTAAAAATCAATCATACGTTTTTTGTTTTTTGTTTTTTTATGTAAAAATGCAGAAAGTTTTTTGTTAGGGTTAGGTTTAGGGGTAGGGTTAAGGGATATAAACTAAAGTTTGTACAGTATAAAAATCATTATGTCTATGGAGAGAACTCATAACGATAGCCACACAACATGTGTGTGTGTGTATGTGTGTGTGTGTCTGTGTGTGCGTGTGTATGTGTACATGCGTTTGTGCACAAGTGCAGGTGTTATAGTCTCACCCCTTCCATTCTGAATTATTGATATAATAAAAATAATAAAATAAATTTTTTAAAAATGCCTGCCTATTTTAAAAATGCTTGCCTATTCATATCCTATGTTTGGTCAAATTTGACCACAAAAAACATAAGTGTTGCTTTTATTGTCATGTGACTTAAATTCATGGAATTCAGTCAATTTTTGTGTGTGTGTGTGCGTGTGTGTGTGTGTGTGTGTGTGTGTGTGTGTGTGTGTGTGTGTTCAGATGAAGTATAGCATTTTTATTAAATAAAAGAAAATGACCGAGCATTGCACAAGTGTTAAGCAAAATATAAGTTCTAATTCCTTTCTTTTGACTTTGGGGTGAAATATTACTCCGACATATTATTGACATGTTTCATGAGATTCACCTTGAACTAGCTAATGTCAGCATGTAAGATTGTAATACATTACTGTATAGGACATTATAGAGAGATGGGGCATGGGATCAGGTCATATAACTCTTGTATGTCATGAGCGTGGGCACTACTTACTGTGCCACTGCTCCGATCAAAGCCAGCTTATATATGACAGCTCTAACTATTATGTTAAAAAGTTCTAATGCAAAGTCACTTCTGACTGCTGCCCAAAAAAGTTGCCCAAGGCTGCACTTAAGTACTCACTTCAATTGAGGACATTTCACAGAGATGCCAGCCAAAGTTGACACACACATTCAGTAATGCACAAAAATGTGACACAGAATCTCATTAATCATAATCAGACAAAGGTAAATTACATCATTCCAAGGACTAGAGGTTACAGAAATTATATACTTTTACCATTCCACGCGACTCAGAATAGCCCTGACTCGGCCTCCTTTGGGATGAAGGCCATCTAGAATGGGTGATAATTAAAGGCAATAATTTCTCTAAGTGGTGGGAGTGATCCATGCAGTCTGCCGATCTGTGCAGTTTGCCAGCAGGTCAGACAGAGGTAGAATAGAGCTTGAGACCTGATTTTTATTCAGGAAGTGATCAGTTAACTGGGAAGAGCTTTAACTGGTATCATTGCGTTTCCCTGAATGAAACAAACATCTGGGTGCTTTTGTGTGCCTGAAGTTGTTTAAAAGAATCCACTTCTTTTTATTGTTTAAAAGAGTCAGTTTCACATATGAATGGTTGCATGTAATTGAGGTCTAATACCTGACCTGATAATGACAGGACCTGACAAACTTGGGTTTCAAGTCCAGTTCACAAGTAGGTCAGAATATAGGTCTTATGGCACCTATGAAGTGTACTTTAGGGTTTGGGGTTCAGTTTGATCACTGTGCACACCTTTAACATGTATTTTAATATGAATCACTGTGTGTACACTGTTTACCATGTGTCCACATTTTCTGCATTGACTGTTGTTTGTTTGATTGGCAGCTGTATCTTGTGGCGTGCCGGAGTCTCCTGCTAACGGCTCGTTTCATGGCTTCCAGTACACAGTGGGAAGTACGGTGCAGTACCAGTGTGAGGAGGGCCACATGCCTGAAATGGGTAGCCTTCTCAAGGCCGTCTGCCTAGAGGACGGCACCTGGAGCAACACCGCGCACCCTCCCCGCTGTTTACGTGAGCATATCAAGCCCTCTGTTTCTATGCCAACAGCATGTTAAAATCTCCTGCCTCATTGAACCGCTGCAGTCAGCCTGTTTTCTCAGCCAGTTCCCCCTCTGAGAGTAATGTAAGGCAGGTAATTGACAAAATTAACAATAATGACTTGATTTTTTGTGGTTTGGCAACTCAAACAAGACAAAAGGTATGATGTGGCACGTCCCCCTTCAGACCTGAATTACCATTAGCCCACATAGCCGAATAAAGTGTCCCCAGCCAAATAACCATGTATTATGCCTTCAGAGGTCAGAGCAAGAGATGCTCATTAAGCTCCATGCTGCTATAGATAATGTGATTTAATGTTATGATATTCCTCCTCATCAACTGCAAGCAGAAAGGATGAGGCTTCTGCCCCGCTACATAACACTGTGTCAAGATTTGTGTAATATCTATCTATCCATCCATCCATCCATCCATCCATCTATCACCCCTTGAAACAATTTGCAACACCCTAGCTACAACCAGTACACATTAGTAACTGCCCTGCAACACTCTAGCAACTGTCTAGAAATGGCTTAGCAGCAAGCCTGAACACCCTTGTGCCAAGCTAGCAGCACACCTAGAAAAAGTCTTGAAACACCTTAGCAACAACAAAGAACTCACTAGTAACCACCTTACAACTAACTAGCAGTGACCTAGCAACCAGACGGAACACCCTAGCAACACCCCTAGAAACTGCCTTAGCAACAACCCAGTACACACTAGTAATTGCTTTGCAACACCCTAGCAACAGTCTAAAAATGTAATAGCAACCAGTCAGAACACCCTAGCAACAAGCTAGCAACACCACAAGAAACTGCCTTGCAACACTCATCTAACTTTCAGTCAAGGTTTTGTCAAGCTGACATCAAAGTTCGTCTTGACAAACTTTCCTTTCTTTTTAAAAGTTATGATATTCCTCATCATCAGCCAAAAGAAGACAAGATTAGGCTTCTTCTGGTTCATTACATAACATGTCAAGGTGTTCTTTTATTCTGGAGGTTTGAGATTTTTATCATTATGTGCGATAAAGGAAGGGGAAGGATACTTAAGATCAAGTTTGGCATACCGGACCTATCTTTTTTTCTTCAAATTATTATCTAACCACATCTATTACAGCTGTTTTGAATCTGTGCTTTTGTCCAATCAAAAGACCATCTGTTCCAAGCTGCCTAAAATATTGTTACTCCAAAACATTATGTTTCCACTTCAGTTTGCAACCACATTCATATAATCACATATTAAAACCAAAAACATATAAGACTTCAAATCTTGAATATGAGCCATCAATAAAATTTAAATAAAGAGTGTTAATGCTGTGGCACTTTCATAACCTAGCCCTCTTTGTTTAAACTGTCCAAAAACAGTGGCATGACTTTTGGGTGGGACTACCGAACAATACAAGTGTTTGACCGAACAATACAAGACATGGGAATGTTTGGAAAACAGGTTTGGACACAGACTTTAGTTTTTTTTCAATTCCATTTGGTGTCTTGAGCAGAAATTACACACTTCACCAAAATTTCATGGCAAAACATTAGTTATTATAGGCGAAGTCTTTAACAGTGACACTAAAATGTACTTAACTATCCTGAAAATAAGGTCACAAAGCAAATAATTTAGCCTTCATTTTCTTTATGCAAAATATAATTTCATATTGTTTCATTCATTTGAGGTTATATGTATAGCCAGGACATTTTCTTGACAGGTTTTGTCAAAATCATCCACTTCACCTTTATTGAAGCCTGACATAATGGATCTTAAAGGTGAATTGTGTCATTTCAACGATACTAGCATCACCAAACAGAATTGCAATTTATTTGAGTGGCCCAACTTGGCTTGACATAGCAAGATTGTCTTAACCAATGGCGTCAACCTACAAATGGCATTCTTGACTATTAAAGCTGTGAAATTAAAAAGTTTTTTAACATTGGTAAAAATTCCAAACATCACATTCTAGATTGAGATATGCATGATTCCTGCAAGCTCTAGTTATTCTAGTTCCAAGAAGTGCATTGTTATGGATTTCCATTAATGCATTCTTTGTGTTTTGTCCTGCAGCGGTGCAGTGTCCTAACATTGAGAGCATGCTCTCTGAACACATGGTGTGGCGTCTCATCTCGGGCTCACTCAATGAGTTTGGCGCCCGAATAATGCTGAGCTGCTCCGCCGGCAACTATCTAGGGGGCAGGAGGATCATTAAGTGCTTAGCTAATGCAACCTGGGAAGGGCTGGAGGACAAGTCCACCTGCAAGAGTAAGAACCACACATGCACACACACACATTTACAAAAGACAGATGCATTAAAGAAATTGTTCAACCAAAAATAAAAAGAGTTGTCATCATTTACCCTCATGTCTTTTCGATCCTGTACTATTTTTGTTCTTCCATTAAAAACACACAGAGATGTTACACAGAATTTCCAAACATGTATTTTTGCACTGAAACATCATTCTGTTATACATCAATTCTGTGAAAGTGAAAGTGGATGGTTATTTATACTGCCAAATTCCAA
Source organism: Moxostoma hubbsi (assembly GCA_032164185.1). Classification (NCBI taxonomy): domain Eukaryota; kingdom Metazoa; phylum Chordata; class Actinopteri; order Cypriniformes; family Catostomidae; genus Moxostoma; species Moxostoma hubbsi. The sequence goes on along the minus strand of JAVLUX010000083.1, from coordinate 1,896,086 downwards.
AAAAGCACCATAAAAGTATGTTAAAAGTAGTCCATATGACTCTTGGCGCTTCTGAAACCACACAATGGCTTTTGAGGAACAGACCAAAATGTACTGTTATTCCCAGAAAATCTTCATTCGCACTTGTGTTCGACTTGTGTCAAGGAAAGTCTGACATTATTGACACCGTACACTTAAAGAAATAGTTAACCAAAAAAATTACAATTATTTTACGTAAATGAAATTAAAAATAATTTACTCACCCTCATGCCATCCCAGATGTGTATGAGTTTCTTTCTTCTGCTGAACACAACGAAGATTTTTAGAAGAATATTTCAGCTCTGTGGGTCCATGCAATGCAAGTGAATGGGTGCCAAAAATCACATAGGTCACATAAAAGTAATCCATATGACTCAAGTGGTTAAATCAATGACTTTAGAAGCAATATGATAGATGTGGTGAGAAACAGATCAATATTTAATTTCTCCAACCTGCTCAGTCAATCTCCGCTTTCTCAACTTTCACTTTTCCATTCTTTTTCTTGTGTTTTTGGTGATTCAAATTCTTGCATTTAAATTCATGCATATGCCCCCTACTGGGAAGAAAGAAGAAAATCTAGCAAAAATGGACTCAAAACTATTACAGTATATCACTTCTGAAGATATGGATTTAAGCACTGGAGTCATATGGATTACTTTTATGCTCCCTTTATGAGATTTTAGGGGTGTCAAAATTTTGGTACCCATTCTCTTGCATTGTATGGACCTAAATAAATCTCCAAAATGGTTGGTCTAGATTACGATAAAGAACATATTTCAAATCAACAGTAAAATCTGGCAACACTGGTATCACAAATTCTTCTTTACCTCTGATTACACTAAAAAATGTACAGCTAATACTCTTGAGCATTGTGAAGTTGTTTGACAGGTGATGTCTGTACCTAAAAGGTGATTGGATCTTTTACCTGTAAGGTGGGACTTTCTTTCTACATCCATTGACCATTGAGGATTCCAATTTCTCCCATTCATTTGAAAGCGTTAGTACATCGATTTGCTTCAGAAGAAATTAATTGAGTCATGTAGATTAATTTTATGCTGCCTAAATATGACTTTTGGATCGTCAATCATCCAGCAGCCTGATGGCACCTGTTTACTTGCAATGTATGGGCATTCAGAGCTGACATGTGTTATAAAAATCTTCACTTTGGTTATGCTGAAGAAGGAAAGTCATACAAATCATGAGTGGATTTTCATTTTTGGGTGAAGTAACACTTTAATAGAAGTTGCCCTTCTCTGCTGAATAGTCTCTGGTGCTATATAGTGGAGGATGCTGCAGACCACCGTTATCTGACAAACTTTGGTGTCACTGACTACTGTGATCCAGACAACTGATTCATCTCTTTAAAATGCTGAAAGTGCACTTGACCACACCGTGCATCTGGATATATGCCAGGTTATAATGCATTTCTCCATCAACTGATCATTATTTGATGAGTTACTGCTGATATTATGGATAGAAAATGCACAAAAACATCTCTTTTATAAAATTCATTTAACCGCCTGCTTTCATCTGGCGGAATAGCACAATGTTAATTGCGTCAGGCAATTTTTGTGAATGAAGCACAGTCTAATAAAACTAATTTAAATAGAAAGGCGGAAAGAAATGACAATGACTTAAATACTCAAGACAAAGTGCAATGTTAGCACTGACTGTGCCGGCTTCAACTAGATTGCGGGTGATTAGTGAATAAGACTAAGGTTTTGTGCTGAAATACCACACGTAAAAGTGGTGCAACTGTTTAGCGATTCTCCTCTCTGTGTTTTATAAAGAATCAGTTAAATCAATAATTCAATGACTCACTCGTAACATAAAAATTGCCTATCTGTCGCCACCTACTGGAGAAAATATGTAATCTGCAGATGTGGTCACTGAACAACTGAATGTGAATGAATGACATCAAAATTAACTATAAAACAACCCCACACACTATTTGTAAAGCCACGAACACAGACAAGCGGAGTGATACAAATAGCGAGGTGTCCCAGTTCTGTTATACTAAATATCAACACTCTTGGATTCAGATTCTAAGACCAGATGCTGGTGCATTTATACATTTTTTTAAACGTGGCCGCAAATGTCATTTGGGAGCTGCACAACAACTGGATGATTTTTTTTTTAGCATAACGATTTAAATTTCAGTCTGTTCCTCACACAATTATCATGTGGTTTCAGAAAAGTTGGGAATGTAGCGCACATGTCACGTGGACATCTATAATGATACGTTTATGGCCCTTTTTTGAGCTTGGCAGTATAAATAACCATCCACTTTTTTGTATGGAAAAGAGTAGTTTGGACATTCTGCCAAACATCTAGTTCTGTGTTTCACAGACAAGAGACAATACAAAATAAAGGGTTGGGATTAACTAGACCCCACAAAAAATGCAGACTTAAATGGAATTGTAAATTACGCTCTTGGGATTTGACACAAAGATCACTGTGTTAATTACTCAATATCCTTCATTGTGAGCTAATGAAACAAATTCATTAGGGCAGCTATTATGTCTGAAATCCAGCCGCTCTCTATACTACATCCCGTTTATTTCTCCACTGATCCAAGTGTAATCCTCTGGATTTAGAGTGCACGCGTAAAACGCCATCCACTGCTGAGTCAGTTCTGATCAGGACCGGTTGCTACTGCAGGGATGAACTGTGTAAACAGTAGCAGTGATTAAATGCTGTCACTTATTCGAGGTCAGAGAGCACATGTAAATATTGCAATCAGACACATCTTAGTTTTTAATGGATTTACGCACCAGTGGTGAGTTTGATGAAAACATGCATCTCTAGGGTGTGACTTGATGTGTGCGCTAATTGTTAATGAAAGGAACCGATGTGAACAGCTGGGGCTTAAATTGTAACTGCACTTCTTAATACATCATATAAATAAATGTGTGTGTGTGTATATGCATTGTTTTAAATTTGCATAATTTGTAGTACACATGAATGATACCTCAGATTGTGTGGCTTGTTGAAGAGAGATGTGCTACTACTTTTTTAAAAGGTCAGCTTTACAATTTTTGTCTTGTGGACAAAATCCATATTCCATAGACTTACACTGAAGTAGGTACTTCATTTCTAGGTGCTACAATACTGTATCATAAAGACTTTGGGGTGGGCTCTTTTGACTTGGGCCACTTAGCAACCAACCAGAACACCCTGGCAACCACATAACAAAGCACTGAAACACTCATAACACCTTAGCAACCATATAGCAACCCATACAGAACCCTGATTAATTGAATTATACGTAAATCACATAGAGTATAGAATGTATGTTCATAAATGGTTTTCTCTGATATAAAATATTGAATACAGTATGTACATAGTTTTATAAATGGCAATATATCAACCCTAGCATTATAACAGTGTGTTTTACACGTATAAGCACCACTCACATTTCTATATATCTTGTTTAACATATATACAGTATTTGTCACACTACAGGACTGAATTTGTTCATTTATTTATTAATGCCACTGTTGGATTTAATCAAATGAAAAGGCTAAAATTGGATTAACAATTGTGAACATTTTTATTTTAAGCAACTGCTTCTACTACAATTATTTTAAAGTGTCAAAAAGGGTAATAATAAAGAATGAGTTTGTGTGTCCAAACTATTCACTGGTACTGCATCAGTAACCATGACACACTTTATTGTGTCAGCAGTCATCATGTGACCTTTTTTTTTTTTTTTTTTTTAAGATAGACAGACTCTGTGCATTAAAGATTACATTGACTTTGTTCCCTGCAGTGATCTCCTGTGGAGAGCTTCCATCTCCTCCTAATGGCAAGAAGATGGGCACCCTGACTAGCTTTGGCGCCACAGCTATATTCATGTGTAACACAGGGTACACATTAGTTGGCTCACACGTGAGGGAGTGTCAGGCCAATGGCCTTTGGAGTGGAGTCGAGACTAAATGTCTGGGTAAGTAGCCTCTTTTAACATGGCTTCTGTGACTGTATGTAATTTATTTCGGAGCCATTAATGTCTAATGTAAATAGTTTATTATGGTTTGCATAATAGGTCTGTTTGGATGGAAAAACACTTAAGTTTTCCTTTGTTATTTTATTATCGCTATAGTTCTACTTGTTGGACAGCACTATGCACAATGGGATTTCCAAAAGCAGGACATCCTCTGTTGTTTCTTTCAACCAATTACAGCCCTATAACATAACTCTAAACTTGCAGAATCTCATGTATCCAGGCTTTTGGCTATGGAATCTTGTGTGTTTCATGCTGTAGATTTAAAGAAGCGACTTATTAAAGTCATTTGTTCGGGAATCGGACTACACTAATCACGCTGTATATTTCACTGTTTAGATTCAAAAGAACCAGCTCATAAGAATCACTTGTTCGAGAATCGGAATGCACTGGTTGTGTTGTGTGTTTCATGCTGTAGATTTAAAGAAGCAATGAGTACTGATTATTTTACATACAGTATATAACTCAGATATTAAATGAAAACTCATATATAAAAGAAAGTGTTTATAATATGTAGTTTCTTAGTTGTAGATAGAATTGTAAAAGAAAGCAGTCAGTTCCTTAAGCAAACAGCAAAAGACACCAAAGTGAAATATTCCAGTGTGAGATGATCAGCATTGACCCTTACACACATCCCTTGCTGCTTGACCAAACAGCACTGAGGGCATTATATCAAAATATCAAGCAGTGTCTGTGAGAGTTATCTCTGGCACTCAAGCTTCAGCCCCTGTAAAACTCCTAGTTTGAATTTGTGTTTATTGAGAAGCAGGGTTACATTAGACTTTGTGTTGATTGTGATTAATGTAAAACCGCTTTTTGCTTCTTTCTGTCAGCTGGTCATTGTGATTCCCCGGATCCAATTGTTAACGGACACATCAGTGGGGATGGATCCAGTTATAGGGACACGGTTGTTTATCAGTGCAACCTGGGCTTTCGACTCATTGGAACGTCAGTTCGAATATGCCAACAAGACCACAGGTGGTCAGGACAAGCACCAGTGTGTGTTTGTAAGTGTCTTCCCAAATCACTTTTAAACTTTCGAAGAAATGTGTATTAAAGGAATAGTTCACCTAAACATGGACATTCTGTCATACATACTTACCCTCATTTTATTTTTTCCTATGAAACATAAAAGTAGAAAGCTGTTGTCAAGCTCCAAAAAGGGCAAAATACACTGAAAACCTGTATGGTTTTAGAGGACGTGGAATATAGTGTTCATGGAGTATGGTCATAATATGATTGTAATAAGTCATATGGACTGCTTTTACGGTACTTTAATTGTGCTTTTTTTTTGGTGTTATTTGCCCTTTGTTTAGCTTGACAGATGTTGTTGCTGTATGGAAAAAAACTGCATAGAGATACTCAAGTTTTGTGTTCACTGCCAGACTTAAACTATTCCCTTCTTCACAGCCATAACCTGCGGCCATCCTGGAAACCCTGCTCATGGTCGAACAAATGGCAGTGAGTTTAATCTTAATGACGTTGTGAACTTCACCTGCAACACAGGCTATTTGTTGCACGGTGCATCCAGAGCGCAGTGTCGAATGAACGGACAGTGGAGCAACCCACTTCCTGTGTGCAAGGGTATGAAACTAAATTTTAACTAAACATTTTCTAACATTTACTGTATAGTGAAGGCTTTCTGAGCAGGGTCAAACTAAATTTGGAATTAAGAAATTGTTCCAGGGCCTGGGTATCTTAGCGAGTATTGACGCTGACTACCACCCCTGCAGTCGCAAGTTCGAATCCAAGGTGTGCTGAGTGACTCCATCCATATCTCCTAGGCAAGAGTCCGGTTGCTAGTGAGGTTAGAGTCACATGGGGTAAACTCCTCGTGGTCATGATTAGTGGTTCTCGCTCTCAATGGGGCACGTGGTAAGTTTTTCATGTATAGCATGCTGTGAGTCTCCGCGGTGTCATGCACATCAAGCCACGTGATGAAATGCATGGATTGACTGTCTCAGAAGTGGAGGCAACTGAAACTTGTCCTCTGCCATCCGGATTGAGGTGAGTAACCATGCCACCACGAGGACCTACTAAATTGTGGGGATTGGGCATTAGACATTCCAAACTGGGAGAAAAGGGAAAAAAATAATAATTAAATAAAGAAATGGTTCCCATTCAGTCCTTGAGTTGGAATTGAATTGGCTATGCCCTACACAATGTTGAATTGGAATTCGAATTGGGATGACAGGAAAATAAATTGACTGAATTGCAATTTAAAGAAATCCAACACAGGCAAACAACACAGGAATTTCATGAGTCCAACATAAGCATGTGACGGTATCAAATTTTCATGTCACGATAATTACTAAAGCTTTTATCACTGTATACGGTATTATCACGGTATTGAATTACATTACAAAAACAAGTTGAACGATAAACCAATTTTATTGTTTTTCCCATAATAACAAGTTTAATTGCTTTTTCAATACCAAATTAGCCTTTTAAATTAACAGATAACATGAACTTTTAAAAGAACCCATAACATTTAAAAAAACACCGTCAATGCCATAGATACATAGCCAAATACAGTATAACTTTTGGTAGATGTCTTAATATTTAAATTATCACTATAACATGGTCATTACATATCAGAACAAACCTACAACTTATCTTGTTGAGGCTAATGTTTATGTAAGGCTAGACTAAATTTATCGGGCCAGATACTAGGCTGCAACAATAGTATGCATGTTACAAATGTAATAACCGAATGTTCACTCGCACTCTATGGCAATGTACGATTGTGTGGCGTTGCAACTTGAACTTAATATTGAAATCATTATTGTACTACATTGCCATTATTAATTACAGAACTTCGTATTATTTGATTACAACTGCATTAATGTTGTTACTACAAACCCAAATGGTGTAAATTAGAGCATTGTGGAAATTAAGTGCTCATCTATCATGATATATAAAATGAATTGTATTATAATGAAATATATAGACTGTACATTAAATACATATTTCTATACAGTAGGTGGCCTTCCAAACATGGTTATTAATACCATTTGTGGTGTATTTGACAGCATGTCTATACACTGAAACAATTTAAATCAGCTCTAGTGTAAATACTAAACCAGTACACTTGAAATCAACGTAGTACATTAATGTTTGAGAAGTGAACATAATTATAGTGCGTAAATTCCCAGTAATATTCAACAAAGTCATCAAAAAGTGATATGATCACATTGCTTTGAAATGTTCATATGGATTCAGAATTCTAACGGATGGTGTTCACTCAATGTAATTTAGCTTGAACTTATTTATAATGAGCTAATGCAACACAATTCTTAAGCATAAGATCTCAACTTAATTTCATTGTGTACAATCCATCTATGTTCACTTAATCCAATTGTGTTGGGACTGTTTGAATAATATTTGTTGCATCAATGTATTGCTGAAACCTGACAGGAATTTTTCAGTTCCTAGCATGATTTGCATGGGACTGGATTGGGAGCGTACATTTTAAAATGTATTTTTAATTTTTTTAAACTGAAAGAAATTATTTTAATAGATTTCTACACAAAATGAAATAAGTAGGAGACATTTTTAGTGTTTAATATTCAGTTATGTTGGTATTTAGAGGAGTTTCTGTCTGTTTTTAGAGGTTACCGTTGTGGGGAAGAGTGGAGCTAATGGTTAGGTCAAAGCTGTGTACAACTGGTACTGTAAATCAGAGTGTATTGCTTTTCTTATGAAGCAAATATTGAGGAATCATCATTATCAGGATCGGTATACTCTCAGTAGGGATGGGCGATACCACTTGATTTCTTTTCGATCCAATACCAATATTTTCAAGTCCAATAACGTCGATACCAATACCAATACCGATACTTCTGTTACATTTACTTTTTTGCGATTACTTGGGATAAAATTAGTAATTAAAAATAATATTTATAGTCATTATTTCTTATTTTTTTTAATTTTTTTTTGCCAAATAGAAAATTATTAGACTTCTGTTTTGTTTGTAATACTGGAGTGGTGGTAGCGTAGTGGGCTAAAGCACATAACTGTTAATCAGAAGTTCGCTGGTTTGATCCCCCACCGCCACCACCATTGTGTCCTTAAGCAAGACACTTAACTCCAGGTTGCTCCGGGGGTATAAGCTAACGCTTTGGCAAACGCTTTGGATAAAATCATCTGCCAAATGCATAAATGTAAAATGTAATACAGTATAGTTTAACGATGGTATTTAGTTAAACCATAGTTATCACACAATTAACCATGGTTACTACTACAATATTACTGTAGTAAATCAATAGGTTAAATGAAATAGTAACTTCATGTTAAATATGTATTTAAATTAATAGGTATCATTATTGTTCCTTTTATTATGCTACTATGAAAATTGTTAATACTTTATTATTATTATAACTAATAAACTAATTCATAACACGCAATAAACTGTTAAGCATTAATATGAGGGCAGTAATGTTCACATTAACACGTTATCTTGTATTACCATATATAGCCTACATAAAAATGTACGGTTTTTTTTAATTATTTATTTGTATACTATTATGTGCTTTTCTGTGTAGAGTGAATTTTTTTTTCATACTTAGAAATATAAATTATTTGATATCACGAGAGAAAGGCAGCACGGACATCAGTAAAGGGCAAAAAAAGTAAAAAAGAGCATCAAAAACAGGGGTGCAATAACATGCCGTATAAGTTTAATTGCATAAGTTACATTTAAATGTATATATATATATATATATATATATATATATATATATATATATATATATATATATATATATATATATACTGTACATATTTACGTTTAGCAGGGAAGTAAATATGCAGTGCAAATTATAGTTTCTCCAGGAATGTTTGTGCATCAGATGCTGGAAATGTCCCGCCCCTTACTGAAAAGGAAAAAATGTTTGGTTAGCAAATATCCAATTGTGTCTGAAATGAACGTTCTGATTGGTGGATCAGCTTAGTCCGACTGTCTTGCCAGTGCTCCCCAGTCAGTGCATCTCCATGCACGTTTAGAGAGAACCTCTGTACATTTTTTTAAATAATAATAAAAAAAACACAATTCAATCAACTGTGCTGCGGCATCGCGTTATTAGATTGAAAACGTTCCGGGTCAAAAGTTTGTTGTTCTGGTGGTCATATGTATCATCAGTTATTTCATGCAGGCATACACAAAATCCTAAAACAGATAGGAGAGAGCATACGGCCATATGCCACCGTATGCCCTAAACTACACACCAGAAGCTGATTCTGTGAATTTCTCTCATTACCTCTACAAGGCACTGATCCCTCTTGTTTGAAAGAGTCTTGTGACATCACAAGCGCTTGTCTGCTTGTATTTTTCAGTATTTATTAATGTTAAGATGAGTGGAAGAAGAAATAGTTCCCATCCTGCATAAGTATTTTCTAGAATAGCCTTTTATTTCACTTTGAAGCTCATGATTATTTTTCGTGGTAACCAAAAAATTATACCCCTAGTTAAAAAATGTATTATTTAGAATCTATATTTTTGTGTGAGGATCAATATTTTTGATACAACATCAGTATCGGAAGTATTGATACTTTTAGGATCGATCCGCCCATCCCTAACTCTCAGCAGCACCATGCTTGCTATTAGTGGTGGTTATTTTGATTCATCTCAGTGACTTTGTGACTTCACTCCATTCACCAAAAAGATCTGTTTGGAATGGTTCATTGATTAGTTCATTGACCTGTTCTGCAAATCACACCTTTGCACCTGTAGTTGGTGCCAAATGAAAAAAAATTATGAACGAGTATTTAAAATGAACCAAAAGCCAAAAGTAATTCACAACGGGTACCAGTCTAATTATTTTTATTAACATTTGCGTCAACACACACTAACGCACTGCAGGTGGTTTAAGCATCATAAGATTTCCCTATAAATGACAACAGAGCATCATATTGTGAACTGCTGAGCACAACTTTTTTAATCGAGCTATACAAAAAAAGACAACAATACTAGCCTAAAAAATAATTATGAGCTTCATTAATGCCTATTTGTCATTGTAATGTGTGGTCATAACTCACTTTTATTCAAAATTAATTGGGCAATTTTTCTTGTTGAATGAGATTGACGAACAAGCGGCAGACAGCTTCTCTGTTCAGTCGAACAGAGTATCCACATTCATGGACGAGATGACTGAATTCACTCAGTTCATGGGTGTAATGTATCGTTTCGTTCAGACTCAAATTACCAACTACTTGTTCAATAAAGGGGTGTGTTTGTTCAGTGGTTCAAACCAATTATATGCTCCTTCACAGCCCGCTCTCAAATGCTATTGGCTTGTACTAAAGTCATGCAATGTCTGCAAATGTACGAAGACACTTAAAAATTGGAGTTTAAACACAAGAACTGTATTCTCAAGATGTTCGGAAAGCATAAATATCTTACTTTGTGTACCAAATCACAACATTTCCAAGAGTAATTTGTGTCATTTGAACTCTGTGGTCCTCAGTAATTGATAAACTTGTCTTAGTGCATTTCACCCCTTTCTCTTCTTGTTGATTGCGATTGACTCACATGTCGAACTGAATGAATGGCATGCCTCCACTCCCTCATTCGGTGGTTCATCAGATCTTCATTCACGAATGAGATGATAAAGTCATTATTTTCGTTCATGAACGAGTGTTCCAGTACATTCAGTTTGTACATAAACAAGATGCCTCATCTCATTAGACTCAAACGACGACTTGACTGGTTCATTAAAGGAGCGTATTTGTTCAGAGGGTGAAACCAATGATATGCTGCCTTACAACTTGCTCTCGATTGCTATTGGATCACACTGTGTTCAGTCTTTGCAGACATGACAAGCTGAAATAGAGTTATTTGAACAGATCAAATTTAAGTTAAGGTTAACTCAACTTATTTAGGTTTTTGCTACACAAAGTACTTGAGTTCATTGTAATTTCATATCAAAGAAACTCATTTTAATTATGTGGAGCCAATGTCCACAATTGAATTGTTAAACCAAATTTTTTTCTTTAGTGTAGGTAATTCATACTGAAAAAAAAATTAAATAAGAAATGTATTTTTAAAAACTAAATGTCATGCTACTTTAATTCTACTTCCTGAAATTCAAATTTGAATTATTCTAACTACTATGTGTCTGTCCCAGAATGTAGTTTAGAATCTCAAGGGAAACACAGCCTTGAACACTTTCTTGTTATGCAAGCGGCTCCTTAGTAAGACTGTTTAACACCCACAGCTCATGAGCCTAGCATTAACAGAGCGAATCCAACATCTGTGCTCAGCACTCTGAGGCAGTCTTTGAATGACAAGAAGCAATGTGCAAATAATTCTCTTTATGTCATTTCCCATCTTGACATGTCGATTTGAAAGTCAAATGGCTCTGCAGCACCCCGCGTGACATCGTGGGATGTTTTCTGACATTAAGTAGGAGTAACCATGCACATCTTGTCACTTTAATGAGTAATTATTGTGCAAAGGAAGTTGTTGATGGTGCCCTAGTGAAATTGAATTGTGAGGCAGGTCAACACATGTAAGTTGGACAATTCCCCACTGGCTCAAGCCAAGCCCAGAGAGACTGGCATGTCTCTTAGCAGAGCCATTGTTCCAAAAAACACATAATGGGTTGACGTTAGCTTTGTCTTATGGCCATTAATTGTCTTATTTATGGATTTGCCTTACTGGGCTCTTTTTTTTTGGTCATTTTAATAGCCTCGTTTGACAAGAAATATTGCATACATTACATACTTAAAAAGGTAAGTTGACATATGCAGTAATTGAAAAAGTATAATTGTCATGCGATTATAATAAAGGTAGCCATATCAAAATGCAATGTGACAATTATAAGCTTTATTTTTATACTAAGCTGTGCCATGATGCCCCTATGATAAGATATTTGTTTTCAAGAGGCTTCCGGATCAAATCATGTTGTCTCACAAAGAAAAAGAGCACACCAATAACGTGCCAATTATCAAGTTTTTAGCTGTTTCCCACCCACTTCTCTTCTCCCAGGGGGCTTAATTGAGTGCCAAGACAGGTTTGTTTCCTCTGGACATGGCCTCAACTTCCATCTTTTTCTAAGCTCTGAAGGGCAGTAACTGAATGTGTAACTGTGCAGCCAAAACGGCATGCCAGGAACAGCATGCACCCACTTCTTTCTTTTTTTCAACAACTACAGCAGCAGAGAAAAGTTGCCGCATAAGTCAAAACATGTCAAGAGCGCATAGAAGAATCAGTTACATGTGCGAAATGACACTCCCCACATGCACAGATATTAAAAAAGAGTTAGGGAAGCTCGGTGAAACTGTAACTACTCGTTTTTACAGTCACTCTACACTTTTGAATAAGTAACAGCTAACAACATTAAATAAATAACTAACAGCATGTGAACAGACCAATTTACGCTATTCACCAATAAAACTAGGAAACATCATAAATCATATAACTAGTCAAAAACCTTGTAATGTAGTGTTTTTTTGCACAACACTGCTACTCTTTGGAAAAAGTACGATGTTACTGAAAAAGCTCCTCTGCAATTGCATTGTACTGGTATTGATATGGACTACTGATATGTTGGTATTGTGATTACCCTAGTTCCAAGTATGCAATGTAAAAAAAAAAAAACTTTCACTTCTACAAAAAGGACAGACCAGAGCTCAGTGCACATGTTTAAAATACATTGGTGTCTTCAGAAGTATTGCGGTTTGCAAGTGATTGAAATTGCTCCAGAGGCTGCAGCAGCAATTCAACTGTTCAGCCCCCTCCATTGATTTCTTCTCTCTCTCTCTCTCTCTCTCTCTCTCTCTCTCTCTCTCCTCACTCTTGCTATCCCTGTCAGACATTAAGCATCTGGCTGTTTTTATCTTGCAGTGGTAAACTGCTCTGATCCTGGCTTTGTGGAGAACGCCATTCGTCACTCTCAACAGCGCTACCCAGAGAGCTTCAACTACAGAAATACGGTGATGTATCACTGCAAAAGTGGCTTCTATCTCCTCGGCTCGTCCGTCCTCACCTGCCGCTCAAATGGCTTCTGGGACAGATCACTTCCTAAGTGCCTTTGTGAGTGATACACCACTGTTTCCACCAATACACATACATCTAGTGATTGATAAAGTCCAAACAGTGTTGCTGTTGTATAAATGCAATGCAATAATGCAAAAAATAAAAAATAAATATGTATATTAAATAAATATGTAAACATAATTAAAACAAAATAAATGTACTTGAGAAGAACAAAGTTGATGATATTTGATAATATATTGGAAGTTATTAATTCTTGTTTTCAAAGAATACACAGTACCTATAAAATGGATGTTTTTATATTTTAACCCTTTCATTCGTAATGGCACACATATGTGTTGCGGTTAATAACTGGGCCCCACAAAGTAGCGTCACGCATTTGTGTTTCTGCAACAGCCAGTTACATTACAAGCTGCCAGATTCAAATTGACTTTTGCACCAACACAGGCTGCTTTGGTCAAGCGTCTGTCATTTATATTCACTCAAACAGTTACTCAGTCTTTTAAACCACAGAATAAGTTTATTTTATATACATCCAACTCGTCGCCAATGTACCACAATAAAAAGTTTACATCTCTTATACACGCAGTCAGTACATCAAACGCGATCTTCCTCCGATGCGTGCTGCCATTTGTTTACATTACTAGCTGTTGTCATTTGTCAACAAACAGCTACTCAAAGAGTCATTTCAAGCACATAATATGTTTATTTTATGTAATAAAAAGCCAAATTGTCACATGTCACAAGTAACATGATAACCGTTTAGAGCTTGTATATGTACAGCCATCATATCTAAACACGATCTTCCCACGCACGCAGCCACGTCTGCTGATTAGGTGCAGATGTGGTTTTCATTCACACAAACAGTAACTCAAACAGTCTTTTCAGTGAAAACATGCTGATTGAGTGTGATTATCCAGTGCACGCAGCTAAGTCTATTTACATTAGCGCTTGTCACACACAAACACACACACACACACACGCACACACACACACACACACACTTGTCTACACTCAGCCCCCCTCTACTGGGTGTGCAGTGTCACATGCAAAAATAACTCACTCCAGGGGGCACTGTAGAGGAATTTAGACCCTACTCATGAAAATGTTCATGTTTTTAAATGTTAAATCATAGTGAAATTAATTTGCCTTTTTTTACACTGATCAACAGGAAAAGACATTTCTACCAATTAGTCTAAATTTATAACAAATATTAAACACAAAATACATGGTTGCATCAGTATTCACCCCTTTCAAGTCAGTATTTAGTAGATGCACCTTTTGCCAACATGATTACACGAAATCGGCATGATGTTTCCGATAGTTTTTGTACCCTAGGATCGGCTACTCTATGCCGGTGTGCTGATATGAAGCATTCTTATCATTTTCAATGTGTTTACCTTTCCACTTGGCACGATTGTTGCATCAGCTGCGTGGGAGTCTAGGGTTCAAAGCCAGGCAGTAACCACGTTTGAATAATCAATGACGAGCATGATTCGGAGGTTGTACTCCACTAATGGTTAAGGTAAGGTTTGGGTTTGGGTTCGGGGATAGAATCTATAAATATATGCTTTTCTCTTCATTATATAACATCCTGTAAAGCTTTTGGCGACCTCTCCTGGACATAAATGGAGCTCACACCTACGTCGTGCCCATATGCCCTACAACACTTATCGCTTTGGCCACTAGGGGCAGTGTTTAAAAATTTTGGTCAATGAATACCCATTTTGACAAAAGAAAAGTCAGTCTACTCTTTCCGATTTCACTGTGAGATCAGGCTACCTTTGGCATCAATTACAGCATTGAACCTATGTGGATAGATCTCCATCAACTTTGTAATCTCCATCAATTTTGTAATCTGGACACTGGACAATTTTTCCACATTCTTCTATTGCAAATCTGTTCAAGCTATGTCAGGTTGCGTGGGGACCGGTAGTTCATAGCCTTTTTCGAGTCCATCTACAAATTTTCAATTGGGTTGAGGACTTGACTCTGACTCCAGGACATCTAGGACATTAACATTGTTATTTTGTGTAGATTTATCTGTATGCTTGGGATCATTGTTTTGCTGGAAAACAAATCTTCACCCAAGTCTCAGTTCTCTTGCAGACTGCTTCAGGTTTTCCCTGTATTTTGCAGCATTCGTTTTACCCTGCACCTTTACAAGCCTTCCAGGACCTGATGCAGAGAAGTATACCCACAGCATGATGCTACCACCACCATGATTCACGTTGGGGATGGTTTATTTTTGATTATGTGCTTTGTTTGGTTTGTGCCAAACATAACGTCTGGTTTGATGGCCTAAAATCTACACAGCTACAGAATCTTCTTCCAGCTGACTTCACAGTCTCCCACATGCCTTGTAACCGAGATTTCCAGGCAACAGTTGTTGTATGCACAGTCTCTCCCATATCAGCCAAGTGCTGAAGCTTGAAAGTCCTTCAGAAGAGTCACAGGTCTCTTGTTAGCCTCCATTACTAGTTCCCTTCTTGCATGGTCTCTCAGTGTTCTGTAAATCTGTCTGCTCTTGGCAGATTTACTGCTCTGCCATACTTTTTCCATTTCTTAATTATTGAATTCACAGTTCAATAATTAAGGGATATTAGGGGACTTAGAAATATTCTTGTATCCATCCCCTAATTTATGTTTATCAATAACCTTTTCACGGATTTGCTTGGAGCGTTCTCTTGTCTTCGTGGTGTTGTTTTTCCCATGATAAATGCTCACCAGTAAGTGTTCAGTCCAAAGAATGAAGTGGCTCACTTAAAACACCTTGTGGACATGCTATCTCCGTTTAACTAAATGAGCGAATTCTAAAACCAGGTGGTTGCACAGTGATGTGTTGCATTACAGGGGGTGAATACTTATTTAATCAATTACTTTGTGTTTAATATTTGTTATACATTTCCCTTGCAATACATTTTGAGTTTCCTCACAACAAGTTTTGCGTTCTCACACAATATGTTATTTTTATTGAAATGGTTTGCGTTCCCTTGCAATACATTTTGTATTCCATCGCAATTCGTTTTTTTCCCTTACATAAGTTTTGGGTTCCCTTGCAATAACTTTATCCATCAGTTACGAAAATTAACTATGGTTTTACAACAGTTACCATTGTCGAACAAAAGTATTTGTAGTAAAACTATAGTAACATGGTTACCATGGTTTTACTTCTGAAACTTGTTCAACTATGGTACTTGTAGTAAATCCATAATCAAAAATGTACCGTACTACAGTAATTATATTTTAACTATGATATTCATGGTATAAGTGTAGTAATAATATAGGAAAACCAAAACTATGGTAATAAAATCCCCCCCCCCCCCAAAAAAAATAAATAAATAAATAGTAACATAATCACTGTTCATAATTAATTTGTGGTACATGTATTGTTTTTAAAACCATGGTTTACACCACAAAAACATGCCCTTCCGAAAATGAACGTCTTACGTTACTAATGTAACCTTGGTTGTGTGAAAGGAGGAAACAAAATGCTACAGTAGCTGACACTGTGGGAGCTCCTCATAGGGGTGTTGGCCTTGAAACCCTTGAAATTGGCTGGTTATGTTTGGAACTCAACTCTATGCATGCGTCATCATGGGCATATAAGCTAAAGCCCAGTGCCACACCATCAGGATTTTATGACTAAAGGAGGGAGAGGACATTTCTCTGTCCCTTAAAAGCAAAAAAAAAAAAAAAAAAACCTGTATTGCAGCACTTCTTTCAGGGAACCAAGATTACATCTGTAACCAAGTCATTCCTTTTCAAGTCTGTAAATTTGATGATGAGTTAGTAGCTGATACTGTGGAAGCCGTGCTACTGACAGGGTAATGTCCACAAGCCAACAGGGCAGTATATGGCTAGATGCAAAGATAGAGGCAGAATCCATACTGGAAAGTGGTCCAATGTCTCAATTAATCAGTAAAGAGTGCTTGCAGGGTAACAACCCAAGTCCTAAAAGGGGTTGTCAGCACATTGGGCACATAACCCCTCTGGGGTTCAATATTGCTTTTAACAGGCCTGGTCCAAATTGTAAAAAAAGTTTTGTTGAGCAAAAAGGCCTGAAGGTCCCTAACACATTTGACTGATGCTAAAACGAGTAAGTAGCACAGTCTTCAAAGAGAGTAAGCTATGCTACTTCCCAGACTGCGATGGTAGTGGAGTGAAAGGGGTGACTTCTGATTATTAGAAGGTGTTTGCCTACAGACAATCCTAGAGAGGTCATGAATGGTTGAAATGGCAGTTAAGTAATCTGTGAAAAAAGTGGCTTGTATTGTGATTCCTAGCACCAGTTGTGACAACCATATTGTGTCAGACAAGCCCCTTCAGAGGCCAGCCATGCAGTCTCCACAGGTTTTGCTGAGGATGCCAGATGGTGCTTAGAGCTTGCCAGAGCAAATCCATCCTTAAAGGAATTTCCATAGGGGGAGCATGCAGCTCTACCACCTTTGGGAACCACTGGCTGTTGGGCCATTTTGGTGCAACCAGTATCACTATCTCCTTGTCTTCCTGTATCTTGAGAATTACTTGATGTAACAAAGGACTGTGGGAAACTTATATTTGCACAGGCCTTCGGTGAGCAAAGGCATCCATGTTTAGTGGAGCATTTGTGTCATGGAGGTGAAGAGGTCCACCTCAGCTTCCCTGAATTCTTACCAAATCCTTAAAACTGACTGAGGATGGATGCATTGCATGTATTGATAGGAAACAAGACTTATTAAGTTGGAGAATTTGGCTCGCCAGGAATTTTAAGAATGGCTTATAGCAAGGGGTTATCTGCACATATACTCACCTAAAGGATTATTAAGAACACCTGTTCAATTTCTCATTAATGCAATTATTTAATCAACCAATCACATGGCAGTTGCTTCAATGCATTTAGGGGTGTGGTCCTGGTCAAGACAATCTCCTGAACTCCAAACTGAATGTCAGAATGGGAAAGAAAGCAATTTTGAGTGTGGCATGGTTGTTGGTGCCAGACGGGCCGGTCTGAATATTTCACAATCTGCTCAGTTACTGGGATTTTCACGCACAACCATTTCTAGGGAATGGTGTGAAAAGGGAAAAACATCCAGTATGCGGCAGTCCTGTGGGCAAAAATGCCTTGTTGATGCTAGAGGTCAGAGGAGAATGGGCCGACTGATTCAAGCTGATAGAAGAGCAACTTTGACTGAAATAACCACTCGTTACAACCGAGGTATGCAGCAAAGCATTTGTGAAGCCACAACACGCACAACCTTGAGGTGGATGGGCTACAACAGCAGAAGACCCCACGGGGTACCACTCATCTCCACTACAAATAGGAAAAAGAAGCTACAATTTGCAAGAGCTCACCAAAATTGGACAGTTGAAGACTGGAAAAATGTTGCCTGGTCTGATGAGTCTCGATTTCTGTTGAGACATTCAGATGGTAGAGTCAGAATTTGGCGTAAACAGAATGATAACATGGATCCATCATGCCTTGTTACCACTGTGCAGGCTGGTGGTGGTGGTGTAATGGTGTGGGGGATGTTTTCTTGGCACACTTTAGGCCCATTAGTGCCAATTGGGCATCGTTTAAATGCCACGGCCTACCTGAGCATTGTTTCTGACCATGTCAATCCCTTTATGGCCACCATGTACCCATCCTCTGATGGCTACTTCCAGCAGGATAATGCACCATGTCACAAAGCTCGAATCATTTCAAATTGGTTTCTTGAACATGACAATGAGTTCACTGTACTAAAATGGCCCCCACAGTCACCAGATCTCAACCCAATAGAGCATCTTTGGAATGTGGTGGAACGGGAGCTTCGTGCCCTGGATGTGCATCCCACAAATCTCCATCAACTGCAAGATGCTATCCTATCAATATGGGCCAACATTTCTAAAGAATGCTTTCAGCACCTTGTTGAATCAATGCCACATAGAATTAAGGCAGTTCTGAAGGCGAAAGGGGGTCAAACACAGTATTAGTATGGTGTTCCTAATAATCCTTTAGGTGAGTGTATATGTCTTTCAATTTGCTTGACGCAAACCAGACTAGTGGATGGACATGATTCAAAATCTGTATCTGAGGACCCACCTTGAGTGGAGATTTATAAGTGTCCAATTGAAGCACCTCAAGTCAGTATTTTCCACAGCCCACCATCCTATTTGGTAACCAGAAAAGGTGTAGAAGCCATTCCATGCCTTGCATTCCGGTACTTTCTCTATCACATCTTAGGCAAGAAGGGCAACCTCTGAGCTGAAAATGAACATGTCTCTCAATGTAAGGTGGAGGACAGAATTCTGTTGAGGTGAGGTGGTAACCTTATGAACTGAAGCGCATGCTGGACTGTGCTCAGTTACCAGCTGGAGACCCCATGGAGACCATGCCATGCATGCATGCATGCAATGGGTCAATGGAGACAGGAACATGTGTGGCTGCCGGCGGCTGAATGCCACCCACCATCAGGATTATAAACTGGATTATTGCTCACTTTGGCAGGGATAGCAATGAGAGAATTCCTGACATTTTTAGCCATGGGTATCATTTCACTGATACACGGCTGCCCTTAGACCAGACAATTTCCTGCCCACAGATCTTAGTGGCCGGAGTGCCAGTTCAAGGGATGATGCTTTAAACAAGCACTGCAAAGGCAGCTGCATCAGAAACTTGAACTCTCACTAAACAAGGAGAATGTAAAGTCACAATATGCAGCTTTGACTCAAATGAGAACTTTAAGCAACTAAGCCACTTTGTCACATTTCCCACCCTAGTGAAAAATACGGTAAGTGGATCATCTGAATTTATACACATCTCACTAATGAACCGGCAATATAGTATTACCCTCACATCTCCCTAACGTTATCAGATCATGTGCACCAATTGTGGGGCACAGATCGTCGTGTCCAGATGAAGCCACTTGGTATGGAGAAAAGGAGGCAAGCAAGGCTTGAGCAGGCTACAAAACCCTCCTAAAATCTCCATGCTCTGTAGACCATTCTCTTACATCTTGCTCATACGGTCCCTTGGGAGCCGCAGAGGAGCAAGTGGGAGGATAGGGGACTGGCTTCAGCTTTGAGTACAAAAGTGATGCAGAGAGGGAAGCGTGTTGAGTTTCATCTGTTTGTCATGAACACAGTAAATCTCATGGAGCGGTGTGTCAGCGTTGGCTCAGCCCAGGCTATATACAGCGCTCGTATTGAATGGGTGAACTGCTTAAAATGGATAAAAAGAATCATGCAAGGCTTAAGCCTGCAACAAAACATCTTAAAATCTCTGCACTTTACAGTATATCACATTAACTAGCGTCTCACTCATATGGTCCCTCAGGAGCTGCAGAAGGGCAAACGAGAGGAAAGGAGAGTGGCTTTGGCTTTCAGAATGAAAGTGAGCCACTCGAGCCAAGCATAATGAGTTTCATGCAGACAGAGGGTAATATAGCTTGTTTTCTTGTGGAAATACTTGCAAAAACTGCATCTTTAAAAAGATGTCGCTAAGCAAACAGCTCTTTAAAGAAAAAACACAATGCACACATTGCAAACAATACAATAACACAGAAGTGTTTTAATGATAAGCTTTTTGTTTCTGGAGCATACAGAGAGAATAAGGTGTTCTCCTCTCTGTCCAGATGCAAATTAGAATAGCATAGCGTTGGTTTAGGGTTCCAGACGTGTTGGCTTCAGCTTTGAGTACAAAAGTAATGCAGAGAGGGAAGCGTGTTGAGTTTCATCTGTTTGTCATGAACACAGTAAATCTCATGGAGCGGTATCCATAGTTAAACCATTCTGACCATTATCTGTTAACCTCTATCATCAACAAGGTGTTTCCTTCCACAAAACTGCCATTTACTCGATATTTTCTGTTTCTGGCACCATTCAAAGGAAATTCTAGAAACTGTTGCATGTGAAAATCCCAGGAGATCAGTAGTTACAGAAATACTCAAACCAGCCCGTCTGGCACCAACAATCATGCCATGGTTCAAATCATTGAGATGACATTTTCTCCATTCTGATGTACATTAACTGAAGCTCCTGACTCATATCTGCATGATTGTATGCACTGTAATGCTGCCACACTATTGGCTGATTAGATAATCAAAAGGATGATTGTTAGTGCAAGACAGGCTGGTTTGAGTATTTCTGTAACTGCTGATCTCCTGGAATTTTCACACACAACAGTCTCTAGAATTTACTCTGAATTGTGCCAAAAACAAAAAATACCCAGTGAGTGGCAGTTTTGTGGATGGAAATGCCTTGTTGATGAGAGAGGTCAACAGAGAATTACCAGACTGGTTCAAACTGACAAAGTCTACAATAATTCAGACAACCACTCTGTACAATTGTGGTGAGAAGAATATCATCTTAGAATGCTATTCAGAGATGTAGGTTGGTGCTGTTTTGGGGGCACGAGGGGGACCTACACAATATTAGTCAGGTGGTTTTAATGTTGTTGCTGACTGGTGTGTGAATACATATATATATATATATATATACATATATATATATATATATATATATATATATATATATATATATATATATATATAACCATATATATATTAAAAACCATGGTACATGTAATACAAATTAACCATGGTGTTGTAATAAAAAAACTTCAGTCTAATATCATTTGTTTGCAGTTACCACAATATTTTGTTTTGCAATGACTTGAGTTTGACCTAACTGTCCAAATAATTTTTGAGGCCACTGACCCACTATGTTAACATGGTAATGGTAAAAAATGCATGCAAAATTTTGCATATAAATAGTGCATATTTTTTAAGCAAAACTACACAGTAAGAACTTTAAGTTGTTTAATGATATGTGAAGAACAGTAAAGTTTAAGCAATTAAAAGTATCTTATCCAAGATGTTCTGTTCCATTCCCATCACACCCCATAGCTATATCCTGCGGTGATCCTGGCACACCGCCTTTTGCTGTCATGTCGGGCCAGAGGTTCACCAACAGAGCCATGGTCCATTACTCCTGCAGCCAGGGCCGAACTCTGGTGGGGAACGCCACACGCCAATGCCTGGAGGATGGCCGGTGGAGCGGCTCACCACCCTATTGCTCAGGTACAACCATCAGCAGGTGGTACAGCCTCAGGGTGGGAAACTGGAGTCCAGATGGACAGTTGATCTTTAAGCCCCTGTCTGAGCAGCTCAGCTTACTTAGGACTTACGTGTTTGCTAAACCCAAAGATCTCTTAAAGTTTAAACAGCAACTGCTGTTACAAATTACTTACTTTCTTAAATTCCATTGTATGCACATCAATGAGGTATCTTACATTTAGTGTTTATGTAACTCTTTCACGAAACAATGACATAAACCAGCCATCACTACAATTGAGCAGTCAGTTTCCGGAGGTAAAAATCACAGTAATTTTCTCCATGGATAAATCGATATTTAGTGATGAGGTATAAACCTTTCTTTACAGACCTACCATGAGCTTCAAGGTTGTTAACCAATAATATATACATCTGTAGAAGTTAGTATTATTTTAAGTGAAAAAAATGAACTAAAAGAGCTCAGCTAACAACAATAATAGAGTATATATTAGAATATTCTGCAATATTTTTTAATGCAAATCTATGATTTTATATTGTACTGTCATTAATGATTTGATTACATTGTTTGCAATGCTTCATGGGATGAATACAAATAATTAGTATGTGATGGTGAATAGAGACCGACCTATCACAAAGAGAATTCAAATCAATCCTATCCAAAAATTATATTAAAGAAAGGAAACGTCAGTGAACAAATTCAGTTACTAATTTCATATTTATTTATGCAATACAAATCACTAAGGAATGTCAACAATCTGTAATATGCTTCCTTTGTATCGTTCCAAACCACTATGTTTCTCTTACTTCCGTAATATGCAAAAATGATTTTACATGGTTTAGGTTTGTGGTTTGGGTTACAAGTAGAAATTAGGAAATATTGTAAGAACACTAGTTCAAAACGCTTATGTTTATTTTACTGTTGTGGTACATATGTTTTGGTTGCATGTCAAAATCTCCATTCCCTGATGGAGGGAATGAGAAGTTGTGTCGATGTAGTGACACTAGGGGTCGCTCCTGGGAACCCCAAACACCTCTGATCTTTGCGAAAAGGCTAATGGGAATTGGCGAGTGGAGTTTGCGTGCCACCCCCCCTGTATATATGGGTATAAAGGGGGGGGGGGGGGCACACCCTGCCCGAAGGGAAGGTGATGTGTGGAGAATAAATCAAATGGACTTACCTACCGGCAGTATCGCATTTGTAAGAAGTCTCTGCAGATGTGGAACATCTTCACAAGTACAGGGCATTCTAGCACATGTACTGAGTCCGCATCAAATTTCCCAGCCGAATTCGCCTGGCACAGGGCTAAGGAGGAAAGACATCTAGGGTTCACCGCCTCGTGAACTCGCATGGGGAAAAAAAGCACACATCTTCCTACTTACCTGTTTGTAACTGACAACACACGGGATGAAACCGTCTCAACCCGGATATTATAAAATCTTGCAAATGTATCGGGTGTTGCCCAGCCCGCTGCTCTACAGATGTCTGCTAGAGAGGCACCGTTGGTCAAGGCCCAGGAGGCCGCCACACTCCTAGTGGAGTGTGCTTGTAGTCCAAAAGGGGGTGGCACGTCCATGGCCTGGTACACCAAAGTGAGGGCTTCCATGACCCAGTGGGCGATCCTCTGTTTGGAGACATCCCTCCCTTTACACTGTCCTCCAAAGCAGACAAAGAGCTGCTCGGAGCATCTAAAGCTCTGCGTGTGGTCCAAGTAGGTGTGCAAAGCACGCACAGGACACAGCAATGACAAGGCTGGGTTTACCTCCTCCTGAGGCAGCGCTTGCAGGCTCACCACCTGATCCCTAAAAGGGGTCGTGGGAACCTTAGGCACATAGCCCAGTCAGGGTCTCAAGATCACGTGAGAGTATGGCGGACCGAACTCCTGGTAGGTGTCGCTGACAGAGAACGCCTGCAGTTCCCAAACCCTCTTGAACAACGTGAGCACTGTCAGAAGGGCAGTCTTCAATGAGAGAACCTTTAGCTCAACTGACTAGGGGCTAAATGGGGCTTTCCGTAGGGCCAGCAGGACCATGGAGAGTTCCCACGAGGGAATGAGGCGCAGCCTAGGAGGATTCAACCTCCTCACGCCTCTAAGGAACCTGATGGTTGTGTTTGCCGAGGGACTTACCGAGGGACTTACCATCCACCATGTTGTGGTGCTCCGCTACAGGGTTCTAGAGCATGAGAGATGTCTATGCAACCCTGAAAGAGACCAATTCTGCAGGTGTGGTGCTGGGCTCTGGCATGCATAGGGCAGAGTGTCAAGCCAGTCAAATTGGCATGATGGTATAGGGTTTTCAGGTCACTGCCCCAAGAAGGAGCTCCCACAGCATCAAGTTACAGACTAGAAAGAAAACCATGTGTTCACCATAGTAAACCTGTAAACCATGTAACAATTTTATTTATATTAGTTTATTATATATATATATATATATATACTCACCGATCAGCCACAACATTAAAACCACCTGCCTAATATTATGTAGGTCCCCCTCATGCCGCCAAAACATCACCAACCTGCATCTCTGAATAGCATTCTTAGATGATATTCATCTCACCACAATTTTAGAGAACAGTTATCTGATTTATCCATAGTTAAACCATTCTGACCATTCTCTGTTAACCTCTATTATCAACAAGGTGTTTCCTTCCACAAAACTGCCATTTACTCGATATATTTTGTTGACTGTTGTGAGGCGCAGCCTAGGAGGATTCAACCTCCTCACGCCTCTAAGGAACCTGATGATCAGGTCGTGCTTGCCAAGGGACTTACCATCCACCGTGTTGTGGTGCTCCGCTATAGCGGCCACATACACCTTCAAGGTGGAGGGGGACAGCCGCCCCTCAAACCTCTTCTGCAGGAAGGAAAGCACCGACCTGACTGTGCATCGCTAGGGGTCTTCACCTTGGGAAGAACACCAATTTGTGAACAAACGCCACTTCAAGGCATACAGGTGCCTCATAGAGGGATCCCTGGCCTGAGTGATCATGTCTACCACCGCCGGTGGTATGCCACTTAGGTCTTCCGTGTCCCATCCAAGGGCCAGACATGGAGACTCCAGAGGTCTGGTTGCAGGTGCCATATGTTGCCCCATCCCTGAGAGAGGAGGTCCTCCCTCAGCTGAACTTGCCAGGGAGGGGCTAAAGCAAGGAGCGTGAGCTCCGAGAACCAAGTCTGGGTGGGCCAGTAGGGCCAGTAGGTTGAGGTTGCCTGGGGTACGAGTGGCCCACAACAACTTCAGTCACTGCTGATTCCAGAGTAGGAGATGGCGGGCGAGTTAAGACATGAGCGTAAGCCGCCTTGGTGTTTTATATGCGCTGCCATCACCATGTTGTCCGTACGAACCAACATGTACTTGCCCTGGATCAATGACCGAAGCCTCCGCAGGACCAGCAATACTGCCAGCAACTTGAGGCAGTTGATAGGCCAACACAGTCGTGGCCCTGTCCAATAGCCCATGGCTGCATGCCCATTGCACATGGTGCCCCAGCCTAACTTGGAGGCATCTGTTGTAACGGCGATATGCCTGGACACTTGCTCTAAGGGAACCCCTGCCCACAGAAAAGCAAGGTCCGTCCAAGGGCTGAACATGCCATGGCAGATTGCTGTGATAGCGACTGCGACTACTGTCGAGGACGCCATATACCCCAGGAGCCTCTGAAACCATTTCAGTGGAACCGCCGTTCTCCACCTTAACAATTTCAGGCAGTTCAGCACCGACTGCGCATGCTCATTCATGAGGTGCACAATCATAGAGACTAAGTCTAACTCCATCCCAAGAAAAGAGATTCTCTGAACCGGAGAGAGCTTGCTCTTTTCCTAGTTGACTCGAAGCCCCAATTGGCTGAGGTGCCTGAGAGCCAGGTCCCTATGCACACACAACATGTCTAGAGAGTGAGCTAGAATCATCCAGTTGTTAAGATAATTGAGGATGCGAATGCCCTCTTCCCTTAGTGGGGCATGGGCTGCCTCTGCAACTTTAGCATAGATGTGAAGCGATACGCCTGGCCCTCAAAGGTGAATCACAGAAAGGGTCTGTGCTAAAGTAAAACCTTCAGGTCTACCGCCGCATAAAAATCTTGATGCTGGACGCACGACAGAATGCGCTTCTGCATCAGCATCTTGAACAGGAGTCTGTGCAAGGACCGGTTCAGCACTCGCAGGTACAAGATTGGCTGCAAGATAGGGCCTCACAGCAGGGTGGATCAGGAGTTGCCACGTCGAGGTGCCTCACATCCCAAGCTCGTGGCTGTGATGAGAGAAAGGTCAAAGCACTTACCTTGCACCGCGTTCACACCATAGGACCGATCAGCGATGGGGGAGGTGGGTGAATGTTCATGTGACTCATCACAACCGCCTGAGCGATGGTGTGCCACAGCTGGTTGCGAAGGGGAGGAACCCACTTCCGCAGCACCATACCTGTTGTGAACGTTCGTTGTCTGGCTGTTGTGATAACAATGGCCGTAAACACCGGCTGTGTGTCCCAGGAAATGAGGAATCCGCTCTTTCTTTGAAAATGTGGGTGAAATCAAATTCAAAGGAAACAAAAGATTCTCCTCCTGACCCTCCACCAGGAGATGAAGTGGTCTGTCCACCACCTACAAGCTTACAGCGGGTGTCCTCATCCCTGGGTCACCCATCTCAGGAGCGCTTTGAGGCCTTCCTATGGTCCTTGCCACCGGATCGTGGGACAGGGGCATCAGCTTTCTTTCAACACCTTGGCCTGGTGGACATGCAGGAGGGCCATGGTGTGCAGGGCAGAGGTGGCCTGTCCAACGGCACTGTGAGCCTTGGTCGACAAGGATGACGTGGACTTACAGGCCTTGGACGTGAGTCTCAGGCAATTCCTCCAGTTGCCTACATTTTCCGGCCACAGGTGCACCGCAACCGATATGTCCACCTGGGGAATCGCCGTGTACCCTGGCCACCCCACCGTCGAGGGTATTGAGAGTGGAGAAGCTCAGAGGTCTGGTCCAGGCAGTAAAAGGTCCCCTGCCATGACTTTGTGAGCTCCTCGTGTTTGACACAATGTCAAATGAGTGACAGATAGGGAAAGGTGATTTTTAGATTACAATGGTTAGGTTATGTTTAGGTTTAAAGGTTAAACTTAGAAAAACTCATTATACATTTTTTTGTTGGTTCATTTATTTTCTAAGAGGGAGGAAAAGTTGATTGTTTTAGTATGATTTTCATTCGATCATGCCTTCAACTCTATATTAGGTGTCTTTAACTACTATTTACTTAATCATTTGATACAATTTATTATGTACATACATGTTATTGCATTGCAATTACATTTAAAGTACCTGCTTTTAATTACATCTGAAGTAACACTGTTAACCTTACCTCTAAACCTAACCCTACCAAACCTTTACCCTGACCCTTAACCCAACCCTTTCCCTAAACCCTAATTGTAACGCTAAACCTAAATCTTAACCAACCTGTACCTCAACCTCAGTAGCATCATGTGAACCTTGTGAAAATTTTGCAGAACAAATAGTTGCACAATAAGTACATTGTATTGTATGTATTTTAATGTAAGTACATTGTTGTTCAAGACACTTGATATAAAGTTGGACCTATACCTTATATTTAGAGCTGTCGGAATTAACCTGTTAATTGCATGCGATTAATTTTTAATTAGCTCTTCCCTGTCAGTGATAAAATGATGAAAATACCTCTTAGCTGTATTATTTTATGTACAAAACAAATCCAAATATTTTAGCCAATGTAAGGCACGTTAATTACCACTGAAACACGGCAAGTTTTAACTATTACTCCGCTTTTCCCATGGAGTTCAAAACGGACGCTGGTGTTATCGCTCTGACACTAATCATGAACGCAGCTTCACAATTGATGTAGGAAAGTGGATAATCACAGTCTACTGCAGATTAATATTGTGGAGTATGAGAGTTTAAGAGATTGAATGCCGATTGCAATGAGTACTAAACCTATGGGGACTAAAGCCATCTTTACACAAAAAAGGTTGCACAGAAGCTGCATCTGAAGTGGCCATTAGGTGTATTTTCACTGAGCAGGAATAAATGCATTTACACAATGCATAAACAGTGTTATGAGATTAATATTTTAAATGAAAATGATGAAAATAGAAATATTAAATGATTGAAAATATGAAGGAATACTCAGCCTATGGGGACTAATACTTTCAATAAGTCAACTTCCCAGTTAGACTTTGGAAAACATTTAAGGTTACTTGAATATGTGCTATTTTAGTACATTTCTATCTTTATATTGTGGAGGACTTTGTTTGGAAAATGTTAATAAACCATTGTATTGTTACATATTGTTTTTAATTTCTTTCCTAAAATGGAATCACATGCATTTTGACAGGAAAATATGTGAATATGGTGTAAAATATCAGCATTTTCTAAAATCTGTGATTGAATAAATAAAAAACCCACGATTAATCGCAATTAAAAAATGTAATCGTCTGACAACCCGACTTTTATTAGATCTTGTAATGTGAACAGGTTTTTAGTTCATTCCCTCATAAAATAATTCAAATACACAATCTTGTTACTTTTGTCTTTTGCATACGATTTTTTTTGCTTTGAATCAAATGCTGTGGCTTATCTCGGAGCTGGTTGGTTTGGTTGATGGCTCAGAACTTATAAATGAATTCAAATAAATAGGAAAAATTCTTCCGGGACCCCAGATACTGAAAAAGTGGAAAAGTATAATATAAAAGTCACATCTTTGTTTGTCCAAATTCCAGGTGATAATCCAGGATTCTGTGGTGATCCAGGAATTCCACCTCATGGTTCTCGACTCGGGGAGGAGTTCAAGCATAAAAGCCTCCTGAGATTCACATGTGACGCAGGTTACACACTAATCGGATCATCAGAGCGTACCTGCCTGCAGAACGGCTCCTGGAGCGGTACCCAACCTTTGTGTGAAGGTGAGGGTCACATATACACACCAGAATGAAATTACAGTATGTTTCTCATGATCTTAAACTACCTTTGGACCTAAACGCTTATGCTTAAATGCTTGAAATGAGTTAAGTAGACACAAAATTGAGGCTACGCATGAATTTATTTACAAAACTATTGAGCGAATTGTTGAATGAAAAGCAACAAGTTTCCTATGTAAAAGTGCTTTGAGTGTAGTTTCAGAAAAGAGCTATAAGTGTAAATTCATTAATTCAAAATATGTAAATAGGAGTGTTTTATCTTCATCAAAGCAAGTAATACTTCAGTTTGAAATGTTTAATTGAGTAACATAATATCAACATTAAAATAGCAAGTTACAGCTCTGAATATCATCACAGGCAATGTCCAAGTAAGCTCAAATAAGGGAGATTCATCCTTCATAAAGCAGTGCCGAAACACGACTCACATAATGTGTTCTTCTGCGGATTGCTTGCAATTTTAAGTTTCAACCACAGATGTCGCTAGAGAGCACAACGTTACATAGTGCAGCTTTAAATTTAACTGCGAATATTGGAATTGAATTATTCAGTATGCCCAGTTTTTCATATGATAGTGGTAACTGTCATCTGCTAAATCCATTTCAAATGTATTGTGAAGGAATTGCTCTAAGCTACTGCTTTATTCTTTTAAGTCATACTGTGTTGAGTTAATAAGGAAGCACATTTAACAATTACTTGTAATGAACAATTATGAAGAAAGTAATGCTCACACTTTGACAAAATGTCCAGTACTTGATTAAATGGTGAGCCAGGGTGTCTATTCACTAAACCTTATTGGGACAATGTATCGTTACACACTAGTCTAATGACAGGCCCTTTTGTGCAGCTCTTCTAACTAGAGCCATCGAGTTAACTGGCAATTACTGATTCCAGGCCTGTTAGAATCAAAAGATCAATTTTACACTAATTACAGTGTACAATTCAGGAAAAGCACTGGCCAAGCAGGTTAAGAGAGGAGCAAAAACAAAGTGAACACATTTTACTTCAAATTTGCGTTAGTTTCTTATCATGCATTTTAACCTCTCTAATGGCACAAACTAAAATACCAGTTCCTCAAGCATACACATTTCTAATTAGGAAATTGTTTGTACAAGATCACAGCTTGCCCAGAGTATGTAACATTGGCTGGTTCTGATCAAATTAAGCTTAAGTTTAAAGCAAAATCCTGGTGGTGTATAATTCCAGTGAAATTTCCATGCCACCTTGTGTGGTCTCATCTGCTCATCCACATTTCTGAATAATACTATGCTAACTACTAACTATAAAATAACATTAGAAATGAGAAATATAGATCAGAGATTTAGAAAATAGGGAAAAAATGTAACTGATAGTTGCTCTGCACACTCTTCATTCTGTCAACCAACTTCATAAGGTGCATAATGAGATGCTTTTTAAACTATTTGAACACGTTCCTATACTGGAAACAGTGGACTCAATCACTATCATTATATGTTAATATGATTATTCAAATGTTTTATCTACTATTAATGTTTGTATTATACTACACTTATCAATGTGGAGTGAAACTCGTGATATGGCTGATACGAATTTAATGAAAAACGTTATTAATTTTTATATTACATTATACATCTTCAGTTGATAATGCAAGTGAACCGTAACACTACTATAGTATGTCTATGCAATGCACACAATAACACCGTAAACTAAAAACATAAAACACGGACTCAGAAATGATTGGATCAAATATACTTTATTAAACTTGAAAATAATATGCTTAAATATGCATTCTAAAAGTTACAAGATGTCAATTTCAGAAGTCATAAATATTAGTAAACATGTCACAGTAACTTCCCCCAACCAACGATGATACATCACGATTGGTTAACACATGAGGAATGTTCAATTCATACAAGCATGACAAGCAATATTAGCTTCAATAACTCTACCAGACAACATATCCAAGCAGTATAGCAGGTAAACAACTTATAAACGGATAACAGATATATATCCACTCAGAATGCTGTGATGCCATCCTGGAATGTGTGAGTGTGACTGACTGAACTGAATGTAGTTCCTCCAGCTGGAACATGAGACAGCCAGTTCTTCTTTACTGTGTTTACGGACAGGAGGTAATGATGTAAGGATGAACGACATATGCCAGCGATTTCACAACAAATCTGACCCGATAGCTCAAAATACATATAGTTGTGAATTGGTGGGTGGTAAGGATATTGTTTTGAACATTGATTGTTTTTGTACTCAATTCATAATGGCAATTTGTTAATTCTTTACCTTAAAAAATACATACTTAGTGCAGCTTTAACTGATATAGTAAAGTGGCCCCAAAAGTATTTTGACGCTTAAAGGAATGTTTCGGGTTCAATACATGTTAAATGAATAGTTTCCAAAAAATTGTAATGCTCTCGTCATTTACTCACCTTAATGCCATTACAGATGTGTATGACCTTTTGTCTTCTTCAGAACTCAACCACAGATGTATAGAACAATATTTCAGCTTTGTAGTTCTATACAATGCAAGAAAATAGTGACCAAAACTTTGAAGCTCCAAAAAGCACATAAAGACATCATAAAGGTAATCCATACATCTTCAGTGGTTTAATAAATGTCTTCTGAAGTGATCCAATCTATTTTGTATGAGAACAGACCAAAATATACAGTAATTCCTTTTTTACACTATAAACCATGACATCAGCAGTCTCCTTAGTGATCATGATTTTAAGCTTGATTGCTTGTCCTAGTGCCACCTAGATCGATTATACTACTGGAGTCATATGGATTACTTTTATGCTGCCTTTATGTGCTTTTTTGAGCTTCAAAGATTTGGTCAACATTCACTTGCATGTATAGACCTACATAGCTGAGATGTTCTTCTGAAAATCTTCGAATGTGTTCTGCAGAAAAAAGAAAGTCATACACGTCTGGGATGGCATGAGGGTGAGTAAATGATTTTTGGGTGAACTATTCCTTTAAACTCAACTGACAGTATTTGTGGCATAATTACAGTTACAGGAAGGCACTTACAATGTAATTGAATGGGGCCAGTCCATAAGCATTCAATACACATTGTTTAAAAATTATAGCCATAAAATGTAAATATTGCACATACTAACATGATTTTAGTGTCATAAAATCGCTTACTAACCTTGTATGTGTGAAGTTACAGTATATCCAATGTCGCCATTACATCGCAACACTGATAAACCCTCTAATCCCAGTAAGAATTGTTTTTTTTTCAGACTTAAATCATTGTTAACATATGTAATGTTTACATCTTGTAGCTATACTTTTGAAACAGTGTGCATTTTTACATTTATGGATTTGCCCCATTCACTTCCGTTTTAAATGTTGTGCTATAACCGCAGTCTTTCCTTTTATTTTAATTTTTTTTTATAAACGAGTGAATAATCTAAATTATTTTATGTGTCAATTATGAATTATGTATATAAAATGTTATATAACTTTCCTTTAAGCCACACTAACAAATATTTATATTTATTTTATGCATGATTTTGTTTAATTGTAATTCATGAAAATCTGTCTGCATCTATATATTTTACATTTTCTCCAACTTCTCATAATTCGCTATGAGGTTAATTTGCTGAGCACTATTATGTTTTCCATTTGATAATAACACAAAGTATTTACAGTATATTTTTAGAAGAAATCAACGATCTGCCCATTAGCGACTCTGTGTGTTTTATAACAAAGTTATTTGTTTTGTTTACGTAACTACAGACAGTTAAGATAGTCCCAGGGATTATGTAAAAAAAAAAAAAATCAATAAGTTGATCAATAAGCACATTCATAATTGAGTAAGGGCTTTAACAGATATAGCTGAAACAGATCACCGTGGGGGGCGGGGGAGAAAAAACAATACCTTCCAAATTATATATATGTGCTTACTGCAGGCCACTCCACTGGGAACTCATTAACTGTTAATTGATCCACTTTTTCTCTATTTACTTTAGTTAAATTTTATCCAAGCAGATCTGAGGGGTAAATTACAGCTACAAAGTTTCATAATTAAGATTGAGTAAGGACTGTATGTCTGTGACTATTTCAACAATAATTCTGCTGATTGAGATTACACACAGTGTGTAAGACTTTTAATGGATAATTATAGATAAAGTTATATGTATCATAATGATCTATGCACCTTAACCAACAACCGGTTAACTGCTTTTTTATTCACAAGATGCTGTTGAAATTATTTTGCTCTTGAAGCATAAAAACACCCTTAAGTTATTTTTCCTCATTGCCACAATATAAATGATAATGAATAATTTAAATATTATTTGCCATTGTACATGAGTCATCATAATTTAGAAAACCATTTGTGAAAGCTTCATCATTTCGATACCCAACCAATTTAAGGCTGTTCTCACGCATCTCTGCGCCATTAGTATCTGCACTCTAATTAAGCGCATTGGAGCATATCATTTTGACTGCCCTTATCTGAAAACGCCACTTCAAAGTACGAACAAAAACTTGTCAAAAACCTCAAACTAATTGGAACTGGACCTAGTCAAAAGCACTCCGTAGGCTGTAAAACACAGTGTTTGTGGTGTAATTTGAAGTGTTTTGCCTGTGATGTGAGCCCTTAGATATGTTTCACAGAAGCACTTCTCTCTTGAATGCTGTTTTCAGTCCCGTATGGCTGCCGTCTTTTTGCTCTTCACATATTGGAGTTTTTCTCTCTTTGAGTTCCCGAGTCTTTGATTGCCTTCCCAGCTGTATCCTGTGGAAACCCGGGAACGCCGGCATGCGCCAAAATCGTCTTTAGCGATGGCATTTTGTTCTCCAGCTCTGTGACGTATGCCTGTTGGGAGGGCTACAAGACCTCTGGCCTCACCACTCGTCATTGTACCACCAACGGCACCTGGACTGGCTCGGCACCAGATTGCATCGGTCAGAACCTCCTCCTTTGTTCTCTTTGATCACGGTGAAATGTTTTTGCTGTTCTTGTGTAACTCCACATGTTGGAAATGTTATATACTCAGTGCATTTTCAGAAATGAACTTGTTATTTAAGGAGTGTTTCACACTTTGTTTGATTAACATCAAACAAAGTGTGAAACACTCCTTAAATATATACAAACAAATACAAACAAATGTATTTATATTTGTGTTTCAAGATTTTAAGTTATTGAGAGTTGTCTTCACATTCAGTGTTCAGTTCATGGATAGATGGATGGTTGGATGGATGGAATGTTTCATTTAAGTTTGTGATTTCTTTTTAGTTATCAGCTGTGGAGATCCAGGTTCAATCGCCAATGGAATTCACATTGGAAATGATTACACATTTAACAAAACTGTCCACTATCGCTGTAACCCTGGATACACCATGGAACCCCCCAGCTCATCTACTCTGCGCTGCGGCAAAGATGGTTCTTGGAACCAGACCAAGCCGGTCTGCAGAGGTAAACTCTCCCTAACATGAATAAAGTAATTCTCCACTGTTTTTGCTTTAGTTTCATGTGGAAGAGCAGACAGTGAGGGCAGCACTTCTTGTCACTTTGCAAACGGTGCCAAGAGAGCTCTTAAATTATATACTAACATTGTGGAGTTCTTGGCATCCAAACATCAAAAGCCTATCAGATGTTTTTTGATCTTGTTTTTTGACTTGTCTGGCAAGTGAGATTATTCACTTACCAACTCCGAGGGGATGTTGCCATGAAATGTGTAGGATCTATGTTATCAGATGTCAGAATGAAATTGCATCAAGCAGCAAGTGCTGCATTGCAGACAGCTCAGACTCTTCACTATCGTTTTGAGAAAATAACAGATATTTAATGTTGGATGCAGGAAGAAATACGATGCATGCTTGGTATTCAGAGTGATTTCAGTGTGTAATTCTGTGTAATCATCGTTGCGAATCCCATTTAACTCTAAAGCATACACTTCCTCCCATCGGCAAACGAAACATAATGATCGAGGAAAGCAAATAAATAACTCTAAGCCCTTGTGTTAGTGCAGTATTCATCTAGATTTACCTTTCCTCTAGTCTGAAAGATTGTGTTTGGACACATCTGCACTCTAACCACCTGGGACCCAGCAGAGAAAAGCTACCCCCCCATATTTTATATACTGTAGTTTTGAGCTTAAATGTGAAGTGTGTAATCTTTTTAATATTAAAACTCTTTGTCTTATCAAAAGATTACATTAGTAATCCATATGCACACTGTGGCGCTATCAAAACATTCCGGTCTAGCCAAACTCATAAACATTGGCTCAACCAATAGCATGTGTTTGGGACAGGGCTGTATCTCAGTCTAACCAATGGCACACAGTGGGAGTGTTCATTCTGCTCAAGAACAAAATGTTGTCATGGCTAAACCCCAAAACATGTATTGTCTCTGTAAAGCTCAGGATGTCCACTTTAATATACACCAAGAGATCAAACCGTGACATGTATGTTCTCAAAGAAATTCACAAATTACAAATGTCTCTCTCAATATAAAATCTTTTGTTTTACAGTGATCACGTGTGGTCAGCCACCATCTATCCTCCACGGCAGAGTGGAGGGCTCAGATCTCCAGTGGGGATCCAGTGTTACCTACAGCTGCTTTGAAGGATACCAGTTGTCTTCTCCTGGAATAGCCACATGTGAGGGTAATGGCACGTGGCGCGGTGAAATCCCTCAGTGTTTGCGTAAGTACCATTTGACGTTCTGCCATTAACCAACAGAACTAAAGTCCAATAGCACAATCATGAAAAGAGCATGTATGTCTGTTTTGCTTCTGTCAACAGACATTAGTGAGAGTAGACCGCATATTAAAGTTGAAATGAAAATAAGGATAAAAGTACAGTAAATATTGGGTCATGTTTTATTTGACCTACATCTCATTTAATCTTTAGAACCCATGTTTTCTGTAGTATTTATGTCCATTGGAGATTTGCAGAATGGCACATATTCAATGTTTTCAACAGTGTTTTATAAAACAGCCTTATTTTCTTTTGCTTCAAATTGAAGATAGTGTCTGCTCTATGACTTTGTTTTCAAGAGATGTACTAAGTAAAATTGGTATGTACAAATTCTGACCACACAGTATGGGTCATTTTATATCACAGTAATGGTATAGAGCAGACCCCGGTTGTCACACTTTTTGCTATAGTCAATAGAACTCGGGGTAGTTTTTTTTATTTTATTTTTTATTTCTGTAGTCACATTCACTGCCATTAAAAACAGTCATTTTGTGCACAACTGTGATCACATAATGCTTCAAGTTGCAATATTGCAACTTTGTTTCAAGTCCTAAGAAATCCCCTTAATAACAAGTTCTTACTCGACTTGCCTTGTTTGAGACATGTCCCATTCTGTGTACATATAATTTCAAAGGTAATTAACGTAGCAGTCCTAGAAAGCATTTCTGCTCACGAATGTCTGCGAAAAAAATATATATTCTCAGTTAAGTCATGACAACTCTTAAAATAATTTTGAAAAGTTAATAAGTTTGGTCTTAGCAGCCTATATCTGCTTACCCTGCTGCTGGAGAGCAAGTACAGAGACTTGCTATTGCTAGAGCATACACTGACATGCTGTTAACAGATTACATGTTCAAAGGCCTTGCGCATGTAGGGGTTCATGACTGAACTTTGAATCATTTGACACATTTCCACCATTTCACAATATACACAATTATATTGCCTTGCCATAAATCCATAAATAGGCCACAAGTTTATATTTTCTTCACTTTGTGCTTGTAATGTTGTTTGTTGAGGGCTATCGTGTCACTGTGATGGACAGTTCATGACTTTACTGAAATTGTGTGAAATGCAGGCTATGGCACATCATAAAACTGTTTTGACATTTTCAATACAAGTGTCAACACATCACAAATGATCCCTCAAGTAGCTTTGGCTTTCCTGCATGTAGCATAACAGGTACAAGGTGTACGGACAGAATGTGCTGCTAAATCCAGCTGGATTTTATTGTAAGCCTTTTATACAATGTCAGCCATTACAAAAACAAATCCTTGTTAAAAGTGCCAGAAATGAAAACCAAATCATAAGCATCCAAATCAATAACTATTATATAGCAGATACTAACTGTATACAACTTATTATAGCATGCATTTTTGTACTATACAAAAAACATAATTAATGAATATTTTTTTCCTGCGCAGTGGTGGTGGAAATGATCAATAGCTTTTAGTAGCCCTTCGTGCCTATAACCTAAAAACATAGTGATACTGTGAGAACTAGTGGGTTAATTGTGACTTACTGTTAGTAACTAGTGTTATTTTTTTTACATGTGTTCTTCCAGCTGTGCTTTGTGGGGATCCAGGCACACCTGCAGAGGGTTATACGGAGGGGCGGCACTTCACCTACAAATCAGAAGTATCATTTTACTGCAGACCACCGTTCTTGCTGGTGGGCTCCTCCAGGAGAGTTTGTCGGGCAGACGCTTCCTGGAGCGGAATGCAGCCTGCTTGCATTGGTGAGCCACAGCAATTTATAGACCTATTATGCTTGGCTTGCGATTAATAATGGTACCTGACCAATATGTAGATATCGTAATAAAAATACATATTTTCCTACCAA
This sequence comes from Moxostoma hubbsi, assembly GCA_032164185.1. Lineage (NCBI taxonomy): Eukaryota > Metazoa > Chordata > Actinopteri > Cypriniformes > Catostomidae > Moxostoma > Moxostoma hubbsi. Next base: position 1,858,559 of record JAVLUX010000083.1, on the reverse strand, counting down.
TGGAGGAACTTAATCTTCTAGTACATGTAACTTTGCATTTTTACAAGCCTTGTCAGCAGGGGGCAGTCAGTGCCCTTTAACAAACCTCACAAGCAGTACAGTCACAGAATGAAAGCAGCACACATAGAACACATTCATGACAGTTGGATGAAGCAAAACAGAATGCATGGATCTCGATATGTGATTTTCAAATTTTTAACTTGACCTAAAATTGCTGCATCTATTGCTTAGAAATCAAGTGATGTGCTCCAAAAGCAAAAGTTTTGAATAGTATTTATAACACATTAAAGTTATTTATAGTTATATTACATTGTCATCTGAATCACTTGGTATTTAGTGAGAGTGCCTTTTCTAATGAAAGCTCATGCGCACTGTTTATTCCTACATGACTATCCTGTGAAGGTTTTAACCTCCTGAGACCCCAGCGTGACTACTGTGTGCATTTTCATTTCCCTTTTTGATTTTTAAATAATAGCACCTAAAAAAAAGAAAAGAAAACAAATTCTAGAGCAAACAGTTTTGCTAAAAATGTATGTCCACATCTGTGGACAACGGGACTAAGTTAAAATAATTAAAATAATACCTAGCTATAGAAAGTCAATTTGTATTCAATTGTATATTTTGTTTCCAGGAGTGTTGATTATTCATGTGTTTGAGACTTTACAGACATTACATCAGACATTAGCATAATTAATTCTTATTCAAAGTAATGGTCAGCCAATCACTGCCAACCATGTTAAAATAAAATTATACATTATAAATTGTGAATCTATGTATTGATTATCATTGTCCCATGTCTGCCAAACATGTTGAGTGATCCAAACATCATCTGCAGCCTGAAACTGAACTTTTGGTCAGATTTTAGAAGTGAATGCAGAGCTATAGGATACCCCCTTATTTGGTGAATGATTAAACCTCTAGTGTGCTGTCTGTCTGCAGTTAGAAATTAGTTCGAAATTAACCTTATTTCCATCCTGACTCCATATAAAGCCTCTAAATGAAATATGAATTTATATTATGAATATGAAAATATTATAATTAAGTGAAATGACCCACAGATGTGTTCATGTTGAAAGTTATTCATAAAAAATATGTTTTTTCAACTTATAAAGGAAATAATGTCCCAAAATCCACACATCATGTTTATCAGCACACTGACATGTGAAAAATGAATGACCTTTTTAAAACGCCATATCAAAGGAAACTAGAGACGCTACTCTTTACACCCAGAAAGGTTCCAATGAAAACTTTGAGGTTTCTTACCAGAGGCACTTTTGTTGGCTCTGTGCCTGTAGAAGTGCTTCATGAAAATCAACATCATGTTGTTGTGTCTTGTGGCAGAAGTTTAACCCTTAAAGGGTTAGTTCACCCAAAAATGAAAATTATCCCATAATTTATCCTCAAGCCATCCTAGGTGTATATGACTTTCTTCTTTCAGCCAAACCCAATCAGAGTTATATTAAAAAATATAATGGCTCTTCCCGGCTTTATAATCAGAATGAATGGTACCTTAGCCCAAAAAAGCACATCCATCCATCAAAAAAGTTATACATGCGGCTCCAGGGGTTTAATAAAGGCCTTCTGAAGTGAAGCGATGCATTTTTGTAAGAAAAATATCCATATTTCTAACTTTATAAACTATATAATCACGGCCATCCCCACATTCACAAGAGAGTTGAGTTCCGGCGTGTCAAAGCAAATCAAATCACTTTATTGTCACACTACTGTGTACACGAGTGCAACAGCAGGTGAAATTCTTGTGTGCAGTTCCGAGCAACATTGCAGTAATGACAGTGACAAGACATAAACCACTTTACAATAACAACATATTTACACAAAACAATTTACATAACAAATGTACACATACTTACACAACAATTTACATAACAAATGTACACAATGTAGAATACACATACACTAGATAAGGGTATAAATATATATATATATATATATACACTAACTGAATTGGGAGAATATATTGACAGAGTGATGATTAATAAAGTGCAGTGCTGATTGTTGATCGTGAGAGATCATGTGTTCAAAAGTCTTATTGCTTGGGGGAAGAAGCTGTCATGTAGTCGGGTGGTGCGGGTCCTGATGCTGCGATACCGCCTGCCTGATGGAAGCAGTGAGAGCAGCCCATGACTCGGGTGGCTGGAGTCTTTGATAATCCTCCCAGCTTTATTCACACACCGTCTGTTATATATATCCTGGAGGGAGGGAAGCTCACCTCCGATGATGTTTCTGGCCGTTCGCACCACCCTTTGCAGGTCTTTGCGGTTGTGGGCGGTGCTATTGCCGTACCAGGCGGTGATGCAGCCAGTCAGGATGCTCTCTACGGTGCTGGTGTAGAACCGTGTGAGGATGTGGTGGTTCATTCCAAACTTCCTCAGCCGTCTCAGGAAGAAGAGGCGCTGGTGAGCCTTCTTCATAACGGCCTCAGTGTGGACGGACCATGTGAGTTCCTCAGTAATGTGGACACCGAGGAACTTGAAGCTGCTGACTCTCTCCACCGGTGCTCCATTAATGGTGATGGGGCTGTGTTCTCTGTCTTTCTTCCTGAAGTCCACCACAAGCTCCTTGGTTTTACTGACGTTGAGGGAGAGGTTGTGCTCCTGACACCAGCGTGTCAGAGTGTGCACCTCCTCTCTGTAGGCTGTTTCATCATTGTCAGTGATCAGACCTACAACCGTCGTATCGTCAGCAAACTTAATGATGGCATTGGAGCTATGTGTCACCACACAGTCATGTGTGTAAAGGGAATACAGGAGTGGGCTGAGAACACAGCCCTGTGGTGCTCCAGTGTTGAGGGTCAGTGATGAGGAGATGTTGCTGCCCATTCTAACCACCTGACGTCTGCCTGACAGGAAATCCAGGATCCAGCTGCACAGCGAGCTGTTTAAGCCCAGAGCCCGGAGTTTCACATCAAGCTTGGAGGGCACTATGGTGTTGAATGCAGAGCTGTAGTCTACAAACAGCATTCTCACATATGTGTTCCTTTTTTCCAGGTGGGAGAGAGCAGTGTGTATTGTAGATGCAATAGCATCATCAGTGGAGCATTTGTTGCGGTAGGCAAACTGCAATGGGTCCAAAGAGGTGGGCAGAACAGAGCAGATGTGATCTCTGATCAACCTCTCAAAGCATTTGCTGATGATGGGGGTGAGGGCAACAGGACGCCAGTCATTTAAGCAGGTGATTTTTGATTGCTTCGGTACAGGCACAATGGTTGATGTTTTGAAGCATGTGGGGACTACAGACAGGGAGAGGGACAGGTTGAAAATGTCCGTAAAAACACCAGCCAGTTGGTTCGCGCATGCTCTGATGACGCGGCCCGGAATGCCGTCTGGACCCGCGGCTTTACGAACGTTCACCCGTCGGAAGGATCGGGTTACATCCGCAACAGAGACGGAGAGTGAACCAGCCTCTGTAGTATCGGCCGCGAGTGATCTCTCCGTGAGGGCGGTGTTGTTGTCCTCGAAACGAGCATAAAATGTATTAAGCTCGTCCGGGAGAGAGGCAACGGTGTTCATGGCAGAGTTTTTATTCTGTTTATAGTCCGTGATGATGTTAATTCCCTGCCACATACTTCTGGAGTCAGTGGTGTTGAACTGTTCTTCAATTTTGTGCCTGTACTGGCATTTGGCTGCGCTGATGGAGTTACGGAGGGCATAACTGGCTTGTTTACGCTCCTCCGCGTTCCCGGAATTAAAAGCGGTGGTCCGCGCAGTAAGTGCCGCGCGAACATCGCCGTTAACCCAGGGTTTCTGGTTGGGGTAGATCCGTATATTTTTTGTCGGAACAACGTCCTCTACGCACTTCCTGATGAAACACGTTACGCTATCAGCGTAAACCTCGATGTCGTCATCGGAGGCAGACCGGAACATCTCCCAGTCCGCGTGATCAAAACAGTCCTGTAGCGCAGAGTCTGATTGGTCCGACCAGCACTGGATCATTCTGAGGGCGGGTGCTTCCCGTTTCAGTTTCTGCCTGTAAGCGGGCAGAAGCAGAACGGAGGAGTGGTCGGATTTGCCAAATGGTGGGCGGGGGAGGGATTTGTAGCCATCCCGGAAAGGAGAATAGCAATGATCCAAAACCCGGTCCCCTTGTGTGTTGAAGCTGATGTGTTGGTGGTATTTTGGTGCAATTGTTTTAAAGTTGGCTTTGTTGAAGTCCCCGGCAACAATGAACGCGGCCTCAGGGTGCGCCGTTTCCTGCTCACTTATACTCCCATACAGTTCCCTAAGTGCCCGGTCTGTGTCGGCTTGTGGGGGGATGTACACAGCAGTGATAATGACCGCTGTGAATTCCCTCGGTAGCCAGAATGGTCGACACAGAAGCATGAGAAATTCCAGATCAGGAGAGCAGAAAGACCTGATAAAATGTACATTCCTCTGATCACACCATGATTTGTTGATCATAAAACATACACCACCACCTCTGCTTTTACCTGAGAGGTCTTTCGCTCTGTCCGCTCGGTGCACGGAGAAACCCGTGGGTTCGATGGCCGAGTCTGGAATCTCCGCGGACATCCAGGTTTCCGTAAGACAGATAACACAGCAATCTCTCGTCTCTCGTTGGAAAGAGATCCGCGCTCTCAGCTCGCAGAGCTTGTTGTCCAGAGACTGAACATTTGCCAGTAGTATACTGGGTAGCAGGGGGCGATTTGCGCGACGTCTTACTCTGATGAGAACGCCGGCTCTTTTTCCCCTTTTCCGTCTGCGTTTCTGCGGCCGGGCAGCCCAAACAAAGGGCTCCGCTGGCGTGTTTGTAAACCGCGGGTCGGCGTTGAGGAATGTGAAGTCCGGTTTTCAGTGTGTGATTGCCGAACCAATGTCCAAAAGCGTTTGTCTGTCGTACACAATAAGGCAGACAACATCCAAGACAAAAAAACACAAAACTGTAAACAAAACAAACAATAAACTGCAGTGTTTTGACGGAGCCCGCGACGCAGCAGCCATACTCGGCGCCATCTTGGGAAGTAGTGTGACTGAGTAGTGACGAACGCAGAAGCACAGAAGATAGAGGAAGCCAGTGAATGCGTGGACGGCCGTTACCGGAAGCCAGTGATTATAGTTTATAAAGTTATTAATATGGATATTTTTCTTACAAAAATGCATAACTTCACTTCAGAATGCCTTTATTAAACCCCTAGAGCCATATGGATTACTTTTTTGATGGATGGATGCATTTGTTTGGGCTTCAAAATCTAAGGTACCATTCACTCCCATTGTAAAGACTGAAAGAGCCAGGATATTTTTTAATTTATCTGCGATTGTGTTTGGCTGAAAGAAGAAAGTCATATACACCTAGGATGGCTTGAGGGTGAGTAAATAATTCGAGATCATTTGAATTTTTGGGTGAACTACCCCTTTAAATGACAGTTTAGAATCTTATGAACAGTATTCAGTCAGTTTAAAACAATTTAAATGATGTGTTGCATATAGGGAAGCCAAAATACAATATCCACACATATGGATGAGGGGTAGCATGAGATTAAACATAGTATGTTTTTTAGTATGTGATTTTATTGATTTTGTGTTTTTGGAGCAAATTCGAAAAGTAACACGTCACTGTACTTGTTAATTACAAAAAGTAATTATGTAGTGCATGTTAATTGTAACACATTGCCCCGAACAGTGATGGGTGCCAAATAAAAAATTTTTCAAGCATTTGCTAATATTACTTGATTTTTATTTATCAATGCTAATTCAAGTTTGATATTCATTAATAGATCTAGCAAACAATGCATGTGTGGATCCCGGAACCCCAGCGTATGGAGTCCCAGTGCAAGCTCAGGGATTTGCGGTGAGGACTAATGACATTCAGTAATGCATAATGTCTAGCAAATTACAGATTGTACTGTTTTGGTTTTAAGACTTCAATCTCTATATTGTAACTATTACAATATTTTTTTTTAGGTTGGAAGTAAAATTTTCTTCAGATGTCGGAAAAATTATCACATTCTTGGCTCAACAACGAGAACATGTTTAGAAAATTTAACATGGAGTGGGATGCAACCAGAGTGTGTTGGTAAGTTTGCTAAATCTCAAAAATCTCAAGACTTTACTATCTAGAACTCCACAGTGCTAAAATTTCCCAAAGTTAAAGAAACATCCTTATAAAGAATGTTTGTACCTCATTTTGGGTAATTATTTATACCCTAAGTACCTATTGTGTACCTTTAAAAGTTACATTTATATGTTTTGTTCCTCTGTGGACAAACATTTACCCAAGTAGTGTACCTGAGTGTGCACCTTGTGAGTTTTTTGGCTATTTAAAACATTTTACCATGTTTCTATCCATTCCACAGATTTGCAGAATGTGGGAAAAAGCACAGATTTTGTCTGGGCCTGCTTATGAAGTTCCAATTCAGTTAGTTTGCTGTCTTAGGAGGTAGCTGTCTATGTAGGCAGCTTACTAGGTTTTGGAATAGAGCAACAGTGCAGTATTCAACACAAGGTTTTATCATTGTTTTGGTGATCACTGATGGAGTACCAAAGGAACAAATATAGCGAGATCTTTATACAGGACGTTACTGCTGGAGAACATTGTTAGAAGAAACACAGATTATGAGTCATGCTGATATCATACACTCTGACAGCTTAGTAGGTAAAAAGTTTGCTCTTCTTTTGATTTATTTTACTCTGTTTTACATCAGAGATGTATTCCTAGCAGTGTCACGCACTTGATCCTCGCCACTTCCAGTGTCCCAGTGATTATCTTCTAAGCTGTATATGTGGATTCCACTTGGTGACACTTTGGAATGGAAATGATGATTGGAAACAGAACAAAAATGGGAATCGCAGGCCTCGGCAGAAAGAATTAAAGTTAGCTGCTTGAGTTTAAACTGCTTGTACATGAATTTGAGATTTGTGGGCCTGTTTGACAGCACGACCCACCAAATCCTTAGGGACTCTCGCCTGCGTAAAGCGGTCGAACTGTCAGAAGCTGAGAAGCAAGGAGAATTGAGTTGACGAAAAGTGAGGTGCGAGGACTTGCCTCATATATTATGGAGGATGGTAGCACTCAAAGCGTGTTCCAGAACGTTTCTCTCAACGGAGTGGCTTTATCTCGACTCTTCTGTAATATGCTGCTGGGAGCCCACAGTTAATCTTTCCAAATTGCTTTTATTGTGATTCTCTGTTTATTTTCTTTAGGGATTATCTGAACTGGATTTTTACAGTGGATACCATTTTTTTGTCATTGGAATTGGCTGATACCAATCCCGATTGTTTAAGTTTTTAACAATAGCTCTGTCATAACCTGTTATATGAAAGCTCTCTGCACACTGTTGCTGTTTTCTGAATATTCCAGTTAACACAATAACTGTTGCCTATATTTTTGTAATATATATGTATATATAAAAAGGTTTTATTTATTTATTTTTCCAGATACAGATACAAATCAATGTTGTTTAATCCTCCAATAACAAATAAGGTTCAATTTGTTAACATTAGTTAATGCACTATAACTAATATGAACTAACAATAACAACTGCATTTGTATTTACTAACATTAACAAAGATTAATAAATGTTATAAAAATATTTTTCTTAAAACAAAGTAATTTTGTCTTATTTTCAGATAAAAATATGAAGATAAAACCAGATAAATAAAAATAAATTTAACAAAATTTAGTGGGATTTAGGCTTAAATAATATATATATATATATATATATATATATATATATATATATATATATATATATATATATATATATATAATAAATATAATAATATACTAATATACTAATAAATATAAGATAAGAAATAGATAAGAATTCATATGATTCCTTACCACACTGGCAAATATATATTTTTTCCCCTTGTTTTAAGAATAAACATTACAAAATTATAATTAGTAACATAGCAGTAAAATAGCTGGTGTCATTTTACTTCTCATGTAAATGTATCTAATCATTCTTAAAACAAAACCAAAATTTTATTATTATTATTTATTTATTTATTTTTTGCAGTGTGAAATTATGTGATTGGCAAGTTAAGAGTTCACTTATTATATCTTAGGTAGTTATTATATCTTAGGAGTGGTCGATAGATTGGAGCATCCCTAATTTTCTTTCTCTTACACTTTTCAGCACACGCATGTAAACAGCCTGATACGCCCCCTCATGTAGATGTGAAGGCTATAGATCTGCCCACACTAGGCTACACGCTTATGTATACGTGTCAAGATGGCTTCTACTTATCTGGAGGATCAGAACACAGGACCTGCAAAGCAGATGGGAAGTGGTCTGGAAAACCACCAGTCTGCAAAGGTACTGAATGATCTAAGGCTGCTAACCTAAGGGTTCTCAAGAATATTTGAATAACCATCCATTACCATACTCCAGGTTGTAGCCACAAATGTCAATTTATCAATTTTTTGATCTACTTCCTAGTTGGACCAAAAATAAACAGCAAATCAAGTGAGGATTCAGACCTACAGAAAAACAAGATTCGAGGTATGAAACCTTTTCACCTTGATTGATCCATTTTGTTGGTTCAACTGTTGTCAGAAATAAACATGGCCTGCATGAAGGTGAATCAAAGCCATTGTAAATAATGGGCATGTAATGTATGCATGTATTCTGATTTTGATCCTTAAAAAAAAAAAAAATAAATATATATATATATATATATATATATATATATATATATATATATATATACCAGATTGTGTATTTTCCCCCATGTTAAATACTACCACCAATTCCATTATTAATGTTCAGAGTAAGCCGTACATAATACATTTCCCCTTCTATGTAGCTTAATGAAATGATATTGATGGCCGCTTTGTCTTGTCTAGTTCCTGCAGATGTGTTCTCATTGAACTCTGGTTGGGCTGGATTCTATGAGTATCTGGGAAAGAGACAAGCTGCCACAATAACAGTCAGTGCATTCAACGCCTCCACCAGCAGAGTCAACGTCACTCTTCTAGAGCAGAGTGGAGTGCAGATTAAACTCTCTGGTATGTTGGATATTTCTCACAGGTTTTGATGCCTACCACACAGGCAATGTAGGCGTACATTGGCTATTTTACAATGACTCTGGATGTGGCTCATATTGTCAGAATTTATAAGCTGAACGATATTTTTGAATACTAGTTTTACTGTTTTGAGTCTTTTGTTTTTAACTCAGATTTTACATATTGTTCATGTGTTTTGCACTGATGCCGTACTTTTCATACATTTGTTATGAATAATCTTTATAAAACATTGCATTGATCCAAATTGTCGACTAACCGTAATATATTTAGTCGTTTTCTCTTCATATTTTTCTTTTCTAATCGCACATGTGCTAAAAGTATGATACTCTTTAAAGAAGATTCAATGCAAATTCAGTTATTCACTTCTGATCTCCCACCAGGGTCAAACACGTACGATAAGTTTATGCTTAAATAATAAAAGTCCCTTGATACATAAGTTGCACATCATTTGCATGCTTAGAATATGGATTTTTCATTAAATACTATCACTTTACATTTATGTTACATCAAATAACAAAATAAAATTTGCGTCGCAAATGAGCGCCTCCTAGAGGTGACAATGTAGAAATATGCGGATGAATATAAAAGTGTTTCACATAGCCCTTAAATAGACAACTCATATATCAAATGAAAGCTCTCATTCTCAGGAATGTTGCTTTATTTATTTTTATATATTTATTTTGTTACCCTAACACGACAGTTTGAATGATTAGCAAAAGAATCACAAAGAGAAATATAATCTCTGTAAAACAACAAAGGCAGACTTCTCATCTCTGCTCCGATTACTGTTTCTGTAAGCCTTAAAGGAGCCAAAACTCCATATCAGCTTTTACGGTTTAGCTGTTTTCTTTCAAATGAGCAATGTTTTACTTGTCTGTGCGCTTGCTTGGTAAAATAATCCAATGTTATATCTCTGATGTCCTGAAGAAAAATTGTAGTCCAGCAGAAAAATCATGATAAACAAATCACTGGCAAAATATGTTATCAACAAGCTACACTTTGATGCTGCGCTGGTTTAGTGCTTTGGGAACAACTTTAAGTGTAACCAGCTGTGAATATGTGTGCAACACGTCAATGAAATTTACTAGAATTTATAGCATCTGCTGATGACATCATTGGATGCAATGTAGCAGGGCTATAAATAGATGCGTCACAGGTGCATCATCAGCTCTTTTGTCATGTGTTGTGCTTCATGAGTCTGTCAGAAACATTCTACTTTCCTCTGTTAGGGGTTCGATTTTGTTAGGCAGTGCGCAGAAACCTTTCTCTTTTTAAAAAAAATTAATAAAATAAAATGACTGAAAGACCACCAGTTTTGTATGTTTGGGGGAAGAGCGTGCTGCTCTTGCTTTGGGGAGGGGCGGTGCAAGCATTGCGATCTGTTCTCAGTCAAAAAGCTTTGCACTCCTCTTGCTTACATCCGAGAGTCAGCGCCCACACTTCCATCATGGGCCGCTCGTATGGATCTGGCTGAGGAGTGAGAGACAGGTCCGTCCCTATCGCTCTCTCTCTCTCCCCAGATTCAGCTGGTCCTTCCCATGATCCTGAATCGCTCTTCGGCGCCTCTTTGGTTCATGAGGGGGACCATGAATCTCTTGAGTCTGCAGACTTCGAGTTACCCACCTCCGAGCTTTCCGGGCATGATAATAAATAATCTGAGGAATTACTCATCGTGCAGTGGCCAGGCTTTAATTAGACTGGCCATGTGAACAAGAAACCCCCAAACGCTACAAGTTGGAGGACAGATTTCTGTCTGGTGGCCAAGGGAAGGTAAGGCATCACCAGTCTCTTCCTTTCTTTGATGACCCCCACGACGAGCTTTCTCGTTCATGGAGGAAACCTAATACTTCCCGTGTCTTCGTGCCCTCGTCATTGCTATATTCGACTATCGTGGGTGCTGAGGCACGGGGTTATTCGTGGATGCTGCCGGTTGAAGAGACACTTGCGTGTTATCTCTCGCCTGGCTCAGCATCATCGTTAAAAAGACCTACTCTCCTCACAAAGCTGTGCAGGACCGCCTCCACGCTTCTGGGGAAGGCTTATCAGGCAGCAGGTAAGGCTGGTGCTGCCCTGCAAACTATGGCAGCGTTACATGCGTACCAGGCTGATCTAATGAAGGACCTTATTGCGGGCACCACGGTTGACAAGGAGGCTTTCTCCAAGCTTTGTCGAGCCACGGATCTGTCTCTCCGCGTGACCAAGCAGACGGCCCATGCCATTGGCCGGTCTATGTCTGCTTTATTCAGCATGGAGAGACACTTATGGCTCAACCTGTCAGGCATCAGAGACAAGGATAAAGTTTTCCTTCTCGATGCCCCGGTTTCGCCTTCTGGCTTATTTGGTGACGTGTAGTTATCACCAGGTTCCAGGAGGCGAAAAGTCACGAGGAAGCCTTCGGGCAATTCCTTCCTCACCACACTCAGTGGGAGGGGCCATCAGCCACACAGCCCCCAGTCCTTCTAGAAGGGAGGCTCAGAAACAAAGCGTGGAGAGTCGTGCTTTCCCTCATAGAGACTGGGGACCGGTTCATTGCCCTCAGCAGCCCCCAAATCAAGACCTCAGTGCAGTCATTTCTAAGAGGAAAAAACCCTGACAGTCTTGTGCCCAGCCTTGTGGGGGTAGCCCTCCTTGGGATGGGGCATGTGTATCATCTACTTCTACCCTCCCAATACCCCCACAAAACCTCTCCATTCCCGCTGCCTCTGGTGTTTCAGGAGTCAGAGGCTTCCAGTGAAATGTTGAGTGTACCGTTGCTTCCTGCCTTAGTCCAGGACATGGAACACTCAACATCCCCTTAACAGGAAGTGTCAAAATAAATACATATCTCAGAGAACCTGGCAGTGTGGAAACTTCTGCCAGGTATTTCTATGTGGGTCCTAAGAACAGTAGAAAAATGCTACAGAATTAAATTTGTTCGCCGTCCTCCATGTTTCAATGGTGTGGTTTCCACTACTGTGAAACCGGAGCAAGCATGTCTACTGTGGAAATAGCTGCTAAATCTCTTGGTCAAAGGGGCCATAGAACATGTTCCCCTTCCAGAGAAAGAGTCAGGTTATTATAGCAGATACTTCCTGGTTCCCATGAAGGGTGGGGGGGATGCGTCCGATCTTAGATCTTCAAGGCTTGAATCGCTCAGTCAGGGCATTCAAGTTCAAGATGCTAACTCTCTAGACGTTCGTGTCCCAAATCCAACATCACGATTGGTTGTTTACGATCGATCTCATGGATGCATACTTTCATATAGAAATTCTGACACAACACAGGAAGTTCCTGAGGTTCGCTTTCGGGGGCGAAGTCTTCCAATATCAGGTTCTTCCATTTGGCCTAGCCCTATCACCCTGCACAGTCACGAAATGCATGGATGCAGCACTGGCTCCTTTGCGACTCTAGGGCATCTGCATTCTGAATTGCATAGACGACTGGCTGATACTAGTACAGTCTCAAAAACTGGCAGTTCAGCACAGGGATATCGTCTTGGCTCATCTGGTTTCTCTGGGTCTGAGAATCAATCTCAAAAAGAGCATTCTCTCTCCCACTCAGAGAATTACCTATCTGGGCGTTGTATAGAATTCGATCACGATTCGGGAACAATTGTCTCCCGCTCGAATCGTGTCCATTCAGAACACCCTGAGCATAGTCAGGCTAGGCAAAGTTTGTACTGTTTGTCAGTATCAACGAATTCTGGGTCTCATGGCTTCTGCGTCCTCGGTGATCACTTTGGGCCTTCTGCACATGAGACAGTTTTAGTTGTGGCTCAAATCCAGGGGATTTCATCCAAGGGCCAGTCCCCTAAGGCTAATAAGGGTTACGTGCCGCGTGCTTCGTACCCTTTATATGTGGTTCAGACCCCGGTTCCTTACTTTGGGTCCCACTCTAGGTGTGTCTTGCCGTCGCAAGTTGAGGGGCTGGGGAGTGGTCTTAAGTGGTCATTCACCTCAAGGGGAATGAGAGGGTCATCAGCTCGATTGGCACATCAACTGCCTCGAGTTGATGGCTGTATTTCTGGCCCTGAAATACTTCCTCCAGCATTTGAGAGGCTGCCATGTCCTGGAGCGGGTGGACAACACTGCAGCAGTCTCTTACATAAATCATCAAGGAGGTCTACGTTCACACCAGCTGAACACTCTGGCACGTCAGATTCTCCTTTGGGCCCAGGTCAAGCTCCTGTCAGTCAGGGCAGTTTATATCCCTGGATGCCTGAATGTGGGAGCAGATTTACTGTCCAGACAGAAAATACCAATGCGTTAGTGGAAAATCCACCCCGAGGTAGTGGAACAAATCTGGGTGAGATTTTACAGTGCAGAAGTGGACCGCTTCGCCTCTCAACAGACATCACAATGTCCCCTCTACTTCTCTCTGAATCACCCCGCCCCCATGGGTCTGGACGTGATGGTGCCCAGAATACGCCTGTATGTGTTTCCCCCGGTTTCTCTGCTTCCAGGAGTCTTGGCCAGAGTTTGCCATCAAGGGTCCTGCCTCTTACTCACAGCGCTGCGCTGGCCGAACAGGGTATGGTTCTCTGAGATAATGTCTCTCCGGCTCGCCTTGAGCGATTCTGGACAGGAGGGACATTCTGTCTCAGACGCAGGGGACAATATTTAATCTCTGGCCCGAGCTGTGGAACCTTCATGTTTGGCCCCTGAAGGGTACCAACTGAGGGACACTGGGCTTTCACCTGAAGTTATCGAAGTTAACTGCCATTCTAAGTGCTAGGGCTCCCTCTACTAGAAGAAGTTACGCCAATAAATGGGGTGTCTTTGAAAGATGGTGCAGTGCACATAATTGCTTCAGTTCTGGACTTTCTGCAGGAAAAATTCTCAGCAGCCCTGCCTCTCTCAGGGTTTACGTGGCCGCTCTATCAGCTTGCCACGCCTTGATTGATGGGGTGCCATTGGGGAGACATCCTCTGCTCACTCACTTCATGCATGGGGCCATGGGACTGAGACCTCCTGCTAGGACCAGGATCCCTTCATGGGACTTAACAATAGTCTTTGAGGGTCTGGTTAAGACCCCATCTGAACCTCTAGAGTCAGCATCTGATAAACTTCTGACTCTCAAGATGGTTTTTCTTATGGCAATTACTTCTCTAAAAAGAATTGGGGATCTACAGGCTCTGTCTCTCTTGCCAGCCTGCTTAGTTTTTGCCCCAGGGATGGCTAAAGCAATTTTCCACCCTCATCCTGACTACCTAAGGTTCCTTTCTCGACTGTACATCCGGTCACTCTAGAAGCCTTGTGCTCCCGCAGTTTACCATGCAGGAGCAGGAAAAACTTCACAGACTTTGTCCAGTCCGTGCCCTTCAGACTTACGCAACAGGGAGGCGGCCGCCACCAAGCAGACAATGTTGCATTGGGTGAGGTATGCTATTGCCCTGGCCTACGAGGTGCAAGATCAAGCTTCGCCAGTAGGTATCAGGGCTCACTCTACCAGAGGGGTCGCCTCCTCTAAAGCCTTGGCTAGAGGTGTCCCTCTGCAGGATGTTTGTGATGCGGCAAGCTGGTCCTCTCCGCACACATTCATAAGATTTTATAAGCCACAGTGCGGCGGTGGGTATTCTCGTTCACAAAGCGCTAAATCAGTGCAGCATTAAAGTTTAGCTTTTTGATAGGGAACTTCTCGGCTACTTAACTGTAACCCCTGTTCTCTGATAAAAGCGGAACGAGATGCTGCGCTTCATTGCCACACTGGTATGCCCCAGGACTGCTCTTCAGACAAAATACCTGATGATGCACCTGTAACGCATCTATTTATAGCCCTGCTACAGGTGCATCCAATGATGTCATCAGCAGAGGCTATAAATTCTAGTCAATTGCATTGATGTGTTGCACACATATTCACAGCTGGTCACACCTAAAGTTGTTCCCAAAGCGCTAAATCAGCACAGCATCTCGTTCCGCTTTTATCATGGAACAGGGGTTACAGTTAAGTAACCCGAGACTTTATATATCAGGATTTACAACGACGCCTAGATTGAGCTTCTAGTTCATTCCGAAGCTGAGATATATGACGAAACAGTGGGAAACATGCATGCAAACCAACATTGACAGGATGGTGTGAGTTCTCAGCTTTGTTAGAGCGCCACCTACATTTCAGATCTGTATATTGTGCTGGAAGGTGATAGATGAAAATACATTTTCCTAGTACTTGCTGCGTCTAGTGGAATGAAATAAGACATTTTGCAGAGATAGAGCAAACAGAACCAGAATTACATGCTTACAAATTATGACAAAAAAATATATAAATATATTTTGTTTATTAAAAGATTGTAAACTTATACAATATCATTCATGTATTGTTGGAATATTTAGTTTTTATTATTATTATTATTATTATTATTATTATTATTATTTGTGGGGTTTTCTGTAAAATGTGTGTGATTTTCTTTTTGCAATTAGTCCACTGTTTGTGTGTAAAGTGAACTTTTAAATTTGACAGTGAAAAATTGCAGGCATCGGCCAAAAAATGCAACAGAGTTGAAGAGTTTAAGATTACATCCTGTCTTACTGAATTTCTCTCATGAATTGAGCATGTATTGATAATAGTGGATGCTTTTTAGCATTTACCAACTATATTTTTCCACACTTTAGAACTTAAAGTCCTGTAAGAGATTTTATTTTAAGAACACCAAAGACATTCTCTAATACCTGATAGACAGTGTAAACAGCAAAAAAGTCAGCAGCCAAAACCTTTTAACCAATCAGACACACCCTTTGAGTGCCTGCAATCATTTGGGGTTTATGGCATGTCTGTGGAGACATTTGAAATTAAAGTAGCAAAATGGCGGAAGTCAACAAATTGACTGATATTGCTTTTTCAAGTTTTGAACAAATCCAGGTTTATCATGGTAAAATTACAGATCATAGTTATTGTATTTTTGTACATCTTTTCCTTTATTGTTTTTCATGTCTTGCTTTGCAGGAACTTACAAGAAAGAAGAAAACCATCTGTTGTTGAAAGTGTACCAGATAAGAGGACCAACAGAACAATATTTTAGCAAATTCAAAAATGATAACTGGGCAATGGATGGATATGTAAGTAGCACAAAATTGGTAATAATTGTAATAAAGCTACATGTACAGTGTATATGAATTTTTAACTGTGGTTCTTGTTTAAAAATAGCCTTGATATGAGCCTTGACTCCTCTTTTTATTATTAGGACTAGGATAAGTTTGAGTTTGAGAAAAATATCATGGTTAACTGAACTGAACGTGTTAATTTCCATGTTTTTTTATGGATATATGGATGCTAAGTGCAGCCCTACAATAGGAAAACTGATAAATACACATTAAATATTTAGGAGGTACACAGTGTTGTGGAGTAACGGGATTACGTATTTAAAATACAAAATAAGTAACTGTATTCCACTACAGTTATAATTTACATAATTGGTAATTAGAATATAGTTACATTCAAAAAGTATTTTGATTACTGAACAGATTACTTTGCATTTTATTGTCATTTGTTTCATTTAATATTTAGTTCTTTCAGATGGAAAACATTTATACATATAAATGATACGATCCAAAGTGCATTTGAACAGCGGTGAAACACTTTCTTATGATGTGTTACATTCATACGAGCAGACAGAGAAGTAAGACTGAAGAAAGTTTGGAGCACAAGAAAAAGAAATAAACCTTGTGTAAATTGTCAGCTTTACATTAAGCTAAAATGCTATTTCTAGCCATTTTACATGCACGTTACCAGACACGATCATATTTTTTTATCAAGAAAATTCACGTTACATCTTAATTAATTTTTTTCTAGTAAGATCTTTGATATTAGGGCAAACATTTTATTCTTGATAATAATTTTTGTATTGTTTTCCTTTAAAATATCTAAAAATCCTTTAAACAAGATCAATTTGATTAATCTTGTTTTAGAAACAACACTGCATAAGATATTTGGGTTTTTCAGAGAATGTATTTTTAACATGTGTATTTTGTCTTACTGTACTGAGAGTTTTTATAGTCAAAACAAGTGAAAAATCTACCAGTGCTGAAGAAGTAATCCAAAGTATTTAGAATACATTACTGACCTTGAGTAATCTAACGGAATACATTACAAATTACACTTTACACCATGTATTCTGTAATCTGTAGTGGATTACATTTCAAAAGTAACCCTTGAGGTACATATGTATATGATAAGAGACCCTCCAATATAGGGCACAAAACCGCTTATGTGCATCCCGAGTGCAGAATAATGTGCTTAAATGTAACCGGAATAAGTTTTGGGTGATCCTCGCTCCGCATTCAAAAGTATTACACAGCAACCAGTTGTTTCTTCTTTAAGAGTTTTTTAAAGTGATCCATTGTCAAAATTGGCCAGACACCCAATCATAAAAAATCTGCAAGAGACTCATACATTTTTTTTTTTTAAATCTGTCCACAACTCCTGACAAATAAATCTGTGGACTTGCATAACAACAGGAACATTGGTTACAGTAAGCTTTTTAAAGTTTGATAATTGACTAAAATTAAAATGTATTGTTGAATGTGGTGAATTTGTACACAAGGAATGCTTTAAATTATGAGGATGATTTAAGACAGTTCTCAGAGTTTAATACGCCGATACTACACACAGATGCGCCACGTACTGTCAGCATGCTTCAACATTCATAGACATTGTATCTCTCAATTCATCTATTTTAAAGGACAACAGCTAAAAATATTAAACTCACTAGTTTGTTGTTGGACGACTAGTGGAATATCCTGTCTCATTTGTATGATGTATACCTTTATATGACTTCTGACTCCGTATTTCACATCCGTCGTCTTCAGTAACCTTTTGTCATCCAAATCCTCCCAAACAGTTGATTTAAGTCGCCTTTTGGTGGAAATGAGTCTCATAGATCAAATTCCTCTGTTATATTTTGTTTGTGTAAACCCAGTTTCATGTTAATTGAAAGTTCACGTTCAGTGTGCCATATCTGACCAAGCACCATGTGGACCAAAGCAACAGCACAAGAGATTTTCACATTTAGGCTCACACTGAAAAACTGCTTTATATTATTTATTTATATAATGTTTTTTTGCAATATGTTAATTAAACATTTTAGTTTTTATAATTTTTTGAATTTTTTTACAATAGATTATTGCGGTTAAATTAACTGTGACATTTTTAAATGCATTTAATAGTGAAACCGTTTAATCACGACTTTTTATGTTTGACAATCTACTAAGATATTTGACAGACATTGCCTTTACAAAATAATAGCTTCATAACCAGGCCCAAACAGGCCTAGCAACTCTACTAGAAGTCTTGTCTTGGCCAATGCTTTACATATAACAAACCTTTTCTTGTAACACCTCCATAACTGTTTTGCACAGGTGATGGCAGAATCGGAGAAGGAAATGTTTGTTTACCAAGGGCACATTCACAGCAAGGATTTTGGAAAGTTTCAATTAACAAGACAAGGTAGAATTACTTTATTTTCCTTTTATTCATAAAATGGTTTCCATGTTAGCTGTGAGGTCTTCAAGTGTGCTCTTGTTTACAAAATAAACGTTTAGCAGATAAACACATGCAAGTTACCAGCTGAGTTCAGAATGGCATACTTTTCATACTACTCTTACTACTTCTGTCATATCTATCTGTGGCCACTTTTTTTGGCAAAACAGACCAAACATGTTGATTACAAAATTTTGTGAATGCAAATTTTTGGCCAATGAAATACTCTCTAGAATAAGAATGTATCTTCCCCTAGTATCACTTGCCACTAACTAGTAATCAATAAGTAGCAAATCATGGGCTAAGTTCAGAATAGCATACTACTCTTTCTATTTCTGCCCTATACGCTAAAGTGGGCAACAGTGCATTTTCAGCCATCTTGGTTCGCTAGTATTTTCCCATTCATTTGTTTCCTCCATAGGGATTTCATTGTAGTCTTCATAAAATAGTTCTAAGCCATAAACTAAACAAACCAGCTCCAAGGTGAATCACAGTGTTGTATACAAAAATAAAAAAGGTACAATACTTGTGCACTTAAAGTGGCACTCAGTAACTTTTGTCTTTGAGTCATCTTGGTCTTTCTCTGCTTGGATGCAGCATCATATAAAATCATCTTTTATAAGGTTACTAATGTGACCAGATTCTTCATTTTAATATGAGAGCTCATGATTTCCTACATATATTGTAAAATTACAATTCATGTCTTTATGGGTTAAACTTTTTTAATGAGGAAAAAATTACTGAGTGCACCTTTAAAGTCGTTCGTGAGGGAAGGAACTACAATCCGGCGAAGCATTGTAAATGCTATTGATTTAAAGTTGTTGTTTCTAAGTTTTGCAATGATATAGTTTACGTTTAATGCAAAATATTCAAATATTGAATAAATATGAAAATATAGTAGTTTAAGAGTGTCGCTGCGGAGTCTATTGGCAATTTATAAAAAGGGTAAAGAGCCCTGCAATATTTTCCACACAAACTTCCTGTTTCAACAGGAAATGTGTCATCACAGGAAATACACCTATGCTCAACAAATCATTGCATGTGGTTTTTAATGTTTAAAATACAATTCCCTTGACATGCAGAATGTATTTTCCACAAATTGTTTTCTCTGAATTCTTTGTTCCTTAGGTCTAATTACCACAGATATGGATTCGTTGAATCCTTACTATGGCACAAACAGCAGCTCAGTGGCAGCTGCCATTCTAGTGCCCTTCTTTGCTCTCATTTTATCAGGGTTTGCCTTTTACCTCTACAAACACAGGTAAGAACTTACTTCACGGTCTTTTCCCATGTGTTGATGCTGTTTGTCCGTAATGAATGTGAAACGTCATTGTGTCGATGCAGTCATGGGAAACTCCTATGTGAATTTATAATTGCAATTTCATATTTTTAAAACTCTGCAGACAATACATGCCATTGCGTTCAAATATAAGCATGGGAGTTTCCCTACACAAAACAAAAGAATGTGACAATTGTCATGAAGCATGACAGTTCCTCAATATTAAAATAAATAAAATTGGCAGGGCACTATCACATGGCACAGATGACAATGAGAGACCCAAAGACTTGGCCGACTCCAGGTAAGACCCCCGACAGCGAACGCAACAGGCAATGACCCCTGTACACACCATCATTGTCTGATTTTATTTACTCATCTCGTCTGAGGTAGCTCTGTTGAGAAAACTAGCTTAAACCAGTTTAAGGTGATAAACTGGTCTCCCAGACTGTGTAAGCTGTGTTGATTGTTTTTGAGAAGTTTCTTGGCATTAGCCAGCTGGTCAAGCTGGAAAACCAGCTGACCGACCATCTTAAACCAGCTAAGACTAGCTGGGGGGGGGGGGGGGGGCTCAGCAGGGAGGACAGAGTACAGGAATTGTGGGCAATAAAGTGATTTACATACTTTCTTGTAGTCCCATGTTAGATTGTCATTTCTGTCAATCCTAATTTGAGCAACTAAACGTCATCCTCTTTATTTATGTTTGTCTACATTTGCCACCGAAATATCATGAGATTGAATTTTGCCCAATGTGGTGATGCAGCAGTCACTGTTAGCCAGAGGAAATTTGATTCAGGCGTGGGATTAAGATGATTTATTAAGATTTAGAGTATACAATTTGAGTGAGATCATAAATCATATCATCAACTGAGAATAAGTTACAGTACTCACATTTTACAACATCAAGAAGTCTGTCACCTTTGGAAAATGTGTTTTTTAATAGTTTTAATTATTGTTGGTCAGAGGAAGCAATGTTTGCATTCAGATAGTGAAAGGAATTCAAAAATGGTGGCTGTTTGTCCTCCAGTTTTGCATACAGTCCATATTAATCTGGTTTTAGCTTGCAGTAGTTTACGAATTGTGTTTATATACAAGTAAGTTTCATAGTTTAAAATAATACTTAATATGAAACCATTGATATCTTTATATGGAATCTTTGATAAATACATTTTGCTTTCTGGAGATATGCTCAAAAAGCTTAAAAGGAATAGCTCACCCAAAAATGCAATTCACTTGACCTTATGTTGTCCCGGCCCTGTCATTTTTTCTTCTTCCGTAAAACTCATATTTGGATGAGCAGCATGAACATTCTGTCAAACTTTCCCTTGCAATGAAAGTGAATGGTTATTTATATCACCATAAAGGACAAAATAGGACCATAAAATTAGTCCATATTTTAAGTCCAAGTCACATGTTTGCAAAATTATTTTTACATGGCACGTGGCACGTTTCCTGGTAAAACACTATTACTTTTATTCACTTTTACGATAATCACGATTAAAACAGCAAATTATTTGTTTATAAATACTTTTCGCCTTGTTCCTCACACAATACTATCTTACAATACCTAAACAATTTTACTATATCACATGACTTTAGGTTTGCATTACACATCCAACCACATTTACAGCTTGATCAAGCGTGATTCAATTATGTGGTAGCTCTGCTGCGCGTCCTGAAGAGCATGCAAGTCAACCCGTAAGCCAAAAGTGTCGTAGAAGCACCTCAAAATGACATGCTTGCTTTAGCCATTGTGTTTTTCATCTCACGTTTGCTTTTTATGACACTATCAGTTAGGTTTATGTTTAAGGTTTTGGGTAGGGAGGTCAGTTTTGTTGATTTAAAACTCAATAGAATCTGTTTGGAAGAACATTTAACTCGCTTTTAGTGCCACACAGTGGACATTTCACCTCGGAACTGCTGCAATACGTGTAAGGAACCACGTAATATATCGAAAAAATTATGCCATAATCACGTAATTTTTATAAGATCAGGCTAAAAGTGTTCACGAATAACCTTTATATTACCCATTATATTACATTAGAACACTTGCGATATAGTGCAAGAATTGTATGGAATACTTTTGGGATAATTTTTGTTTTTCTTTTGTTTGTTTTTTTGTCCTGCTTAGAACGTGTCAGGACAAAATTAATAAAAAATCATCATCCATTTTCACTGAAAAAAGGGCAGCTGAGACATTCTGCCAAATATTCAATTGTGTGTTTCACGGAAGAACGAAACTCAAACAGGCTTGAAATAGCATGATTGCAAATCAGAATAAATGATGACAAAATTTGGGTGAACTATTCCTTTACCTGAATGTTTTCTAAAGAATAATTTATAATAGGAGGTAGGAGACATTTGTCCTTGTCCTAAAGTTTGAATAAACTAACACAAGCTAACACATTTGTCACTCCTCATTGTTGGAAGAAGACATCATGTTCTTTTAATTTAGGTTTTATCTAACATGTTTAATGTTTATGTTGTTCCTCCCATAAATTAAACAAAATGTGTTTATATATATATATATATATATATATATATATATATATATATATAGTAATGAATGTTTAAAGGTGCACTCAGTCATTTTATCCTCATTAAAAAAAAAAAAAAAAAAAAAAAACCTATAGTGAATAGTACTTGACATTCATGAGATACATGAGATAACATTGCATGAGATAAACACTTCAGGCATATCAGTAGGCTATAGGGTTGCCAACTTTTGCCATGTAAATATGGGAAAATGGGTATCCCTCAAGTGTTTTGCCACTTTTATATGGGATGTTTCACCATCCAATTGCCATAGAAGGTTGGTCCCCCTTGAGTGCTTTGGCATCTATCAATAAAAGACAGGACAAAAGAAGGTAGGTCTATGCACGTAATGCCTCTGGGCAGCCATTTTTTATTGGGGAATAACCAAAATCTTGAAAGGGGGAGGCGGGTCCTGAATTGGGAAATAAATTAAACTCCAAAGCAGTTGGTTAAAATATCGAGAAATAACTTATTTGAAATCAGCAATAAATTCTGTCAACAATTACATAATATCATAAAATGTGCTTCTTTTTTTTTTACCTCAGACCACGAAAATAATAAAATAAAATCAGGCTGCTCAAGCTAATGCGCATGCATGTTCTCAAGTAAAGAGACGATGTCTCTATCAAAAAGTGATTAGCTTTTTTAACTGTAAGGCGGGACTTTTATTTTAAAATGTTTTTTTTGTCTCCCCAATTTGTTACGCCCAATTCCCAGTGCGTCCTCGGGGTGGCATAGTGACTCGCCTCAATCCGGGTGGTGGAGGACGAATCTCAGTTGCCTCAGCATCTGAGACAGTGAATCCATGCATCTTATCACGCGGTCTGTTCACGCGAGGGGGTTACCCCATGTGACTCTACACTCCCTAGCAACCGGGCCAATTTGGTTGCTTAGGAGACCTGGTCACTCAAGCACACCCTGGATTCAAACATGAGAGTCCAAGGGTGGTAGTCAGCGTCTTTACTCATTGAGCTACCCAACCCCTTTTTACTACTTTTTGCATTACAATACATTAATGAATGCTGACTGCGAATTGTGAAATTCTACATTGGTATTTGTACACAAAAACTATTGCTTTTACATGATGCTTCATCCACGCATCTAGAGGTCATCTGAGTGCACCTTTGACAAATTACGTAAACATTTCTGATAATACAGTTTTGCAATAAAAGAAGTGCAAAACCTAACATATTGCCATATATTTTCCTTCTTTCCAGAACAAGACCAAAAGTCCAGTACAATGGATATGCAGGACACGAGAACACCAATGGACAAGCTTCATTCGAGAATCCCATGTACGATACAAACATGAAGCCGACAGAAGCAAAGGCTGTGAGGTTTGATACGACCTTGAATACAGTCTGCACAGTAGTATAGCCTTCATTTTCAGCTGTGGACTGACACCGTGCTCTTCCTCAGAGCGGTGGGTACCAGACGCCAATACTCCTTTACAACTGACTGCACTTTGCTTTAGATGCGGACTTACTTTTATCACAAGCTCTTACAATGGATGAGAAACAAATGATATTAAACCAATGACTATTTTTTACAGAAAAAAAAACAAAAAAATTATAAACAAATAAACATCAAAGAAAAACATCAATGACTTTCAAGACTTTCAAAGAACGAAACCCAGAGAAATGCGGTCAACATGCTTTCTCGGATTTGTACCGTACATGGCACTTAAAGGATGTTTTTGTTTTCCTCCTTTGCTTTTGTCTTGTTTTTTTTTTTTTATACGTTTCCCCACCTTAAAAAGAGACTTCTTGGGAAAGATACTCAAGTGTCTTTGAACGCCACAAAGTTGTCGACACCAAGTATTTTCTTCAGTGAAGACAAACCACAAAATGCGAACGCAACTGGACTATTGTGGCTTAGCACACTTAATCGAGAACTCCGACCAAGAGGGTGACAAAATAAAACTCAAAATGAGACGTTCATCTCTTGGTTGTGGACAGAACTCTCAACTGTTGTGTTGAAACTAAAGAGAAAAACTTTATATCGCACAAATTTTGCACTAGTATGAAAAGGATATGAAATTAGTGTATTGGAAGAAACAAACAAATCGAAAAAAAATATATACAGGGTTTTACAGATATATATATATAAACACAACCCCATATCCATAGAGAGCATGATGTCATGCTACGGCTATCAAGAGAGAGAATGAATATATTTTTGAAATGATGTTCTGTTTATGTTTACAAAGGTGATAAGGACACAATTGAACCTATCTTCTTTAATATCCACGCATTTCATTCTGTTATCATTTTGGATTGCTTTTTAACGCAGTCAAATAGCACATCAAGCACGTGTTTATGATTTCTTCATGGCATGTCTGGTTTATTGCTTTGAATAGCATAAACATACTGTAAATGCTTGGACAAATTACATTTCACTTTAAGTTAGAATCATAACAGCTTTGCTTACCAATTGCTCACTCAACAATTTCTTATCTATGTATGGATGCCTATTCAAGAGTGATCTGAGCCCACAAGTTGATGCATTTTTCCATTTCTTTTTGTTTTTATACCAGTTTTAACCAGTGTGTATCCCCACTACACCTCCCCAATCTCATCTGAAATACAAAATCAGTGGGGTTCAAATTGAACTAACTCGAAGAAACACTGCCTTATTAGATTCAGAAGCATGTCCGGGCCATACCGGTTTCCAATGACCCATATCATTACTACATTAACCTAGTTTAAGAGCGTAGGGCTTCTGGGGTGCATTTTCACTGTGATTTAAATGTCATGACCATGCTGATATCAGTGCATGTGCTAAAAACTGTAAGCGCTCCCATTTTTCTATGTTAAATAATAACTGATGCCTGTTTTTTCAATGTTACCATTTACACTTGCGTGTTACACATAGATGGCTTCTAGAATAACGTGCACAATGACATTGTTATAGTTTTGCGATTGGATATCAGATATTTTCAAATTGATTGTATTTTCAATCAAAAAAAGTTCTGTTTTCATATGCTTTTCAAAGTTTTCTGTTGCATCATGCTGTCAAAGTTTGTTTTTGTGTGTTTGAGGAGCCGAATGGTGGTGGTTTAAGTCTTCTCACACTGCAATCTTTGTCTTGCCTTTTCTCAGGCTTGCTGCAATAATGTTTTTTGTTTGGTTTCATTTTGTACAGTTTACTTTCAACCAACAATCGTGCTACTCGCCATTCTCGTTCATTTATTCATGTGCTGCTGACTTGAAGTAGGTGCAAAAGATGTTTTTGTACAGAAATCTATTTTTTATGCAGAATTTGTAAAATTATTAAATATGCTGTACTTTTTTGATTAATGTAGGTAAAATTGTTAAAATAAATGTTTTTACTGTAAAAAAAAAAAAAAGTAAATTAATTGTTTATCTACCATAAGTATATATCTATGGTTTAACATTTTCAAACAAATGTCAATATGTACGAGCTTTTATGAAATATTCAGCTCGTATGTGTTCTTTGACGTGAGAAAAAGATGAACCCTAGAGAACTGCAGATTGTTAAATGACAAATATTTTGAAAATTATTATTTGAGATAAATATTAAACTTTTTCTAAAAGTACTCTTTCTGTATTTCTTTCAACACAAGTTGATTTCTTGACATGTTTCTGGTCATGTGACTTTGGTACTATACACTGTAACACTGTTAAGCTATCATACTAATCACTATATACAACTAGGGGTGTGTATATATTTGCTCTGGCAATTGGAGTGGGGGGGGGGGAGGGTGGATGGGGCTGGTGACCCCCCATAAGAAGTCAAAAATAGAATTGAGAGGGTCCCCAAATATACTAAAAACAAATACCATTTAATTTTCACAGTTAGGATTCTTTAAATTTCACTGTGTCAATAGCTGGTTGTGCAACCTTTTGTAGCCTGCAACCAAATGCTTCCGATAACTGGAGATCAGTCTTTTACAATGGTGTGGTGGAATTTTGGCCCACTCTTCTTTGCAGCACTGCTTTAGTTCAGCCACATTGGAGGGTTTTTGAGCATGAACTGCCCCTTTAAGGTCCTGCCACAGCATCTCAATTGGTTCAAGACAGGACATTGACTAGAACACTCCAAAACTTAAATTTAGTTTCTTTTGAGCCATTCAGAGATGGACTTACTCCTGTGCTGTGGATCATTGTCTTGCTGCATAATCCAGTTGCGCATGAGCTTCAACCCACCAACTGATGACCAAACATTCTCCTTTTAGGATTTCTGGTAGAGAGCAGAATTCATGTTGCCTTCAATTATTGCAAGTCGCCATGGCCCTGAAGCCTCAAAGCATCCCCACACCATCACACTACCACCATCATACTTGACCGTAGGTATAATGTTCTTTCTTTGGAATACTGTGTTTGATTTTCGCCAGATGTAACGGGACCCCTCTCTTCCAAACAGTTCCACTTTTGACACATCAGTCCACAGAACATTCTCCCAAAAGGTTTGAGGATCATCAAGGTGTATTTTGGCAAAATTCAGACGAGCCTTAATGATATTCTGAGTTAGAAGTTGATGGCATTTCTGATAGGGCAGGGTTCTCAACGGGGGCATTAGATTACAAATTAGGTTTGTCAGACATAATAATCAAACCTATCTTCAAGGTCATCTTTGCATTAAAATGTTTATCTAGACGTCAGCTCGACTGACTTTTGAGGCTCAAATGGGGCTCTCCAAGGCCCAAGAGGACCATGGAGAGATCCCATGAGGGGAAGAGGCATGGCCTGGGAGGATTCAGCCTCCGGGCGCCTCTGAGGAACCTGATGATCAGGTCGTGTTTCCCTAGGGACTTACCATCCACTGCGTTGTGGTGTGTGGCTATAGTGGCTACATATACCTTCAAGGTGGAGGGGGACAGCCACCTCCAAGAATGAAAGCAGTGAGCCGACTGTGCATCTCTGGGGGTCTTTGGCTCGGAAAGAACACCAATTTGCGAACAAACACCACTTCAGTGAATAAAGCTGCCAGGTAGAGGGAGCTCTGGCTTGAGTGGTTGTGTCTACGAATGCTGGTGGTAGGCCACTTAGATCTTCCACATCCCATCCAAAGGCCAGACGTGGAGGTTCCAGAGGTCTGGGCACAGGTGCCAGATTGAGCCCCGTCCCTGAGAAAGAAGGTCCTTCCTCAGAGGAATCTGTGTCTTTAAAAAGACATTCGACATCAATGTGTGTGCTCTAAAAGAGAAAATATACTCTTTAGCAGGAATATACACTCTTTTAGAACTGTCAAAGTGCCCAGGGGTGAAATCTGCACTAGACATGCAGAAGGAGAGAAAGCCGCTGGAAAGGTGGCATATAACCACCAGCATTCACTTCTTAAGGGGTGAATGGAACAGCAGTAGTATTCAGCTCACTGATAGTACAACCGCTTGGCTCCGAAGAAGAAATCTGAATGGAATTGCATTCCAGTTCCTTTTATACCCGCATGTCTCTCCTTTTATACCCGCATGTCCAGGGGAGTGGCATGCAAATTCCACTCTCCAATACTCATTGGACTTTTCTCAAGAATGGGAGGTCTTCGGGGCTCTCAAGAGCGACCCCTAGTGTCACTACATCAGCACAACATTGATTGAGTGACAGAATTGAGCCTGCTGAATGTATTAACAAAACAAAGTTGCATTGAGTGAATTATGCAAATATTGAGTTTTGTGTTGTTCGTTTTATTTCTATTTTTCTCTCTTTTTTTTGGTACAACAAAGTCTCCACTTTTAAATTGTCACATAATTTGGCAGGGGCATCTGGGGTAAGGGATTGGGGTAAGTAGGGGGGTGTTCATCAAAAAAAGGTTTGATCCACTGTGATAGTGGAGTCATATACAATCAACTTTATTGATGTGAGGCATGCAGTTCCTTGGCTTTTTTTTTTGTAACATCCTGGATGAATCATCGTTGTGCTCTTGGAGGAATTTTGGAAGGTCGGCCACTTCTGGGAAGGTTCACTACTATGCCAAGTTTTCTCCATTTGGAGATAATGGCTCTCACTGTGGTTATTTCGTGTCCCAGAGCCTTTGAAATAGCTTTGTAACCCTTCCCATACTGATGTGTTTCAATCACCTTTTTTCTCATTATTTCTGGAATGTCTTTCGACCTTGACATAGTGTGCTACTGGGTGAGACCTTTAAGCCAAATTCATGCTGCTGAAAATGTTCTATTTCGGGGTTGATTTGATTTAACCAGGCTGGCAGTAATCAAGTCTGGGTGTGTCTAGTTCAGCTGAACCCCATTAAGAATGCAGTTTCAAAGATTTGAGGATTTAGTAACTAAAGAGCAAATATTTTTTCACACAGGCCAAGTTGGTATTGGATATTTAGTTTTCCTTCAATAAATAACCTTAACATTTAAAAACTGTATTTTTGTGTTTACTCGGTTTGCCTATATTTTATGTTATATCTTGTTTGAAGAGCTAAAGCAATTTATTATGATAAATACACAAAAATAGAAGAAATCAGGAATACTTTTTCACAGCAATTTATGCTGCCTTCAAAAATAGATCAGATGAAGGTATCTCAGTAGACAGGATGTGACATAAACATTGGATTCGGACACGACTTGATCCCTTCCTTCCTCCATGTACAGCCTCCAGAGGCTGCATTTTCCTGGTTTCAGATGCAGCCAGTGACCTAAATTGGGATAATGAAGACATACAATATGTGCAGTTTTGAGGGTACTCTCAAGTCTACTATTAAAAAACACTGGTCCATGATTTTTTTGCTATATTCCATGTCTGCTGAAGTCATATGATACGGTAGCTTTGTGTGAGGAGCAGCCCAAAATGTAAGCCATTGATAATCCCTCCACTGCAGATCATGAAACAAATTTGACTTCTGGGGACTTGGACTATGTAGACCATTTCAAGGACGTAAATGATAACAAAGGAATTAGTATGCTACTGCACATTTCTGGCCCTGAAGTATTTCTGGTTGCTGCATTTTTAAACCCAGAAATGTCAAAATAATATGACTAGCCCATACTTTTAGAGCTAAAACAGAACAAACGTTATATTTGCAAAAAACTGAAAATAAACAATGAGGTATCATTACCTCATACTCTGACTTAATTAGCCAGCTAAACTCTACTCTAACAAACATACTAATAGTTGGCAAAAATGTTGTTCACCTATCAGAGATAAGATGTGTACTACAGTTGCTAATACTGCATGTATCCATCCAGCCGCCTCGCTTCATTGCAATGGTTCATGTGTCCATTTATAGTCGCATTTTAGCAAATCTAAATACTTCTAAAGTCTAACAGTTAGTTCCAGCTTCCAGGCATCCAGGGAGCATCCAGCCACCAAACAACTGGTCCACATTTTAATAATGACATTCTATTAAAATCGTATTAATGTTGATCGTACTTAAGTCACTATGAATGAAGTGCCTTCAGCTGTTGTTTTAAATAAGTTTGACAACTAACCAGAAATGTTCAAGGAACAAAGACATCACTTCCTTAAAACGACAAATAGCCCTTGAAATGGTCTAAAGTACATAAGTCAATTGGACTATTTTTACTCTTTTGGGGGTTTTGTCATTTATTTTTTTTTAGATTGAAAGACTAGGTCAAAAACTGTTGCTGTATAG
Source organism: Moxostoma hubbsi (assembly GCA_032164185.1). Lineage (NCBI taxonomy): Eukaryota > Metazoa > Chordata > Actinopteri > Cypriniformes > Catostomidae > Moxostoma > Moxostoma hubbsi. The sequence continues at coordinate 1,828,753 of JAVLUX010000083.1, read as the reverse complement.
AAAAGAACTGTGAGAAGATTCTCCAAAATTCTCATTTTGTGTTCCACAGGAAGAAAAAAAAAACATTTGGGTTTGGACATGAGGGTGAGTAAATAATTACAGAAGTTATATTGTTAGGTGAACTATTCCTTTAAACTGGAGAGATTGTACATTTAAAACAGATTCTAGTTGGTAAGTACTCGCACTGTGAATTTTGCCAATGCCAATATCAATCCAGCAGCATTCATGGAAATAAAGGCTTGTTTGATTATAGGTCAAAGAAGCTTACTGGTGTAATCAGTTACTTTTTGAAAGATGCACACACATAAAGAAACACAACATTGAGTGAGTGACAGATTATTATTCCCCACAAATTTAGCATTTTTGACCAGGACAGTTATATTTTGATATATACCTATTTTACAGAACCTTCCAGATAGATTCAGTGCTGAGTAAACTTGGAGTAACTTCTTGAACTTTCTAGAACTTTCCAGCCATATAAATAGTAGTATAAATACAGGCCACCAGTTCGGTTTAGTTCCCGCTGCCTAAGTGAATACATATCAATTTTTTTCTGAGATGGCATCAAGAGGCTGCAAGCATCCAGCAGATGCATTTTGCTATGTCTTGGGCAAATTTATCAAGACAAGAGAGAAAAAGTTCTCCGTGGAAGGATCTGCTAAGATGTGTGAGGCCTACAAGGGATATTGCAGGATGCCTGTCGGGGATTAAGACAAACCCTTGGCACCTCATTTAACCTGCGAGCACTGCAAAAAAAAAACTCTGGAAGGTAAAATGGACAATTTATGCTTATAACATTTGTTAATTTTTAAAATTGTAAAATGTTGCGAGAATATCTTACACATTAGTCATTGGTGAAATAAATGTATTTTGTAGGATGGTACAGAGGGGAAAAGAGAGCCATGAAGTTCGCTATCCCAAGAATTTGGCGGGAACCCACTGACCACTCAAGCAACTGCTACTTCTGCATGGTGGACACTTCCAAACTTCAGACTGGCAAGAATGCACCTGCTATCACATATCTGGACCATATCCGGTGCCACACTGCCATGAACTCCCAGTAACAACTCCTCTGGAGAGAGAGCAGCCGTTTTTAGAAGAGAGTAGCTAGTCAGAGAGCGAGGAGGACATTGGAGATCCAGATAACAATTTCAGAGGTGGAGCTGAGGAAAGAGACCCATACTACCCTGTGACAGGGTAGAGGGCGGGGTGAGTCGTGATTTTACACACCCGGCCCCTTATCAGGCAAATTAAGCCTCTGAGAGGGATAAAGGCAGACTGCAGATGGTGGTGTGACAGAGAGAGAGTTTATGGGCAGCTGTCCGTCCTATGTGTGTGTTTGTGTCTTTTGGTTTTAGTTCTTTATTAAAAATATTATTTATATTGTCAAGCTGGTTCTCGCCTCCTCCTTTCCCTAAATCCCTTTACATACCCCAACCAAAAAGACCTCAAAGACTTGATTGGAGATCATGGTCTCACCAAGTCCAATGCCGAGCTTTTGACGTCTAGGCTCAAGCAGTGGAACTTGTTGGATGAAAGTGTGCAAGTCGCAGATCAGAGGAAGTGTCACCATCCTTTTTTCAGCTTCTTCACCCATCAAGATGGGCCCTGCTTCTGCCATAATATGACCAGTCTGTTCGAGGCTATTGGAATCGCCTGTAACCAGAATGAGTGGCGCCTCTTCATTGACAGCTCATCCAGGAGTCTCAAAGCCATGCTGCTCCATAATGTTAACAAGTACGCTTCTCTTCCCCTTGCTCACTTGGTGCACCTCAAAGATGATTACAACCACATAAAGACCTTGCTGGATGCCTTGAAGTATGATGAGTACGGCTGGGAGGTCATAGGATACTTTAAAATGGTTGCATTCCATTCCATTCGTCTCCAAGGTGGTTTTACCAAATTTCCCTGCTATCTTTTCCTTTGCTTTTGTATTACTTTAGTATAAACACATGTTAATTTGGATTCATATGTTGTTTTTTCTGACTTTATGTGAAAGAAAAGAAAAAAGTTTGTTTTGAAAAATTGTCCTGGTCACAAAAGCAGAGCTTGTGGCCATTTTCTATACTTTTGAGGAATAACCAATTAGGAAATTACACTTACTACCCAGGAACAAAAATTGTGTTAAATAATATAATTAACAATACAAAACATGAAAGAGACACTTAGATATTCATAATATTATATACATTAAACTATTTGTAGATATTTTTAAGCACCCAACCACACATTTATGGCTTAACATAACCCATTCTCAACAATAAAAGAGACTTAACAAGCAGATAAAGTACAGTCACGATCATTTATTTATAAAAATGCACTATAATAATATTCCAAACCATACAATGGCATTGTGTGAGTAGCAGAGTGCAACTGAAGGTTTTAATCTGTGAAAATATTCCCCCTCCGTGAAGGCATACTATGCTAAAATTCCGATGCCCATTGCATCAGTCAGTTAACGTCAAAGGTTTCTCGTTGAAAAGAACGCTCTTGCCGGATGTGATGTAAAACTGACACCAGAGGGTGCTTTTGGCATCCGTAGATTGATGCTCTTGCACAAGCGGCAGTCTTTGACACCTTGAAAGTGAGAATGTGTTGATTTGACATAATGACTGAACAGCTCTATGAGACGTATGGTAGACTGATAATGTACCATATATATATATATATATATACATTTTTTTCTGCATTGTTTGGAATCAATTCTCTGCCACCCTGTTTTTTGGAATTCAAAAAACTCATCCCTGTTTTTCCCAGGATGGAATATGAAAGAATGTTCCACAAACTTCCCCAGGGCAAAACTTCTGCATAAATTGTTGCCTGTGGTGTTATGATGACAGATACATGTGCTATTTTATTTAAGCTCCATCATATTTTGGCACATGGGTAGAAAATGTGATGTTATACAGTCTGACACATTGCTCTGCCACTCTGTCATTCACACTTTACCAAATGCAAAATTGAGCCACACCATTTATAATAAAAATATCAGACATGTTGTGTAACTACTCAGTCAGAGAGCTGCACTGAATTTCTAAGTCCTTGTATAATAAATCTACATCAGGGAGTCATTTGCTCATAGATGTTAAAGGGCATTTAGTAGTTCTCTAGCTAGCGTTAGCATTGCTCTTCTTCATGTACTTTAAGTACCGATATGACAGTGGTGTTAGACTCTGTACTGCCATCTATCGATGTGGATAAGCACGATCGTTTCTTCTGCCCCTGCCAGATTTGGAATATCGTTTGCATCTGGAAAATGTCAGAGTTTAATTTCTAAAGTTATTTATTACTAATATAATATAATTGATTTGCCTAAAAGCAAAAGTCCGAATTCAAGCGAACAGACTTCTACAGTAAAGGACAGATTATTATTGTCACTCCTATCAATAATCTAAAGATACTTATTACCTTTATTAGAGAACTGCTTAGCATAAAATAAACCCCAATTATCTAGTGATACAGAATGTTATGGTAAAAGAAAGATTTTAATTGCTTTTGATGATCAAATTTAGCATGTCCTTGAATACTGTATTTGAAGAACTTTTTTTGATTCCAAGCAAACCAACATCATGGTTTACACAAAATCCACAACGATCACTGTGCCAAGCTACTAAACAAATGAAGATTATGCTGTTTCATAGAGGTGGAGGTAGATGGGCCCCCATATAGCTGTGGTGATAAAGAAAAGAAAATTACTCATTGCTTTCCAGTTAAGTTTGTAAACACCGCTGAAAACTGTCCATTACAAAAATACATTGACTACACACGTAACTTTAAAACTTTCGATGGAAACTTGGATGAGTTTTCTGTAAATTCCAATTATACTATTTTGGATAGTGGTCTAAACATTTAATAATTTCTTACCTGTCCAACAAAAAAGAAGCAACATCGGCATCACTACATGTCCTTTCAACATGGTGAAACACATTGAAGGGGTGACCCACACCATGTATTATAAAAACACTTTTATAGAAAACTATTAAGAGTATAGTCTTCATCTCATGTGAGTGTACACCATTCTGATCAACCTTCGCAAAAACACAATTCATTTGTTAACGTGTAATTAGCCCCAAATTACTGAATGCACCTTTAAAGTGAAATCAGTATTATCTATGAGGTTTCTCATTAAATTATTTGGGCAGTAGCCACAGGCTTTATACTGCAAAAAGTTTATGGAAGAAATTTAGACAAGCCTTTGTAAGATATATCTGTGTATGATGCAGTCTTTTGCAGTCTATTTTATTCACAATTACCTTTTCCCCAAAATATATCCTTAGTTGCTCGTCCTGAGGCACATTTCATGAGGCCAGTCAAAAACTATTTTCAAAAGTTTAAACTTCTTGGTTATCTGAATATTATAATCTGTGGTCCAGCGGTGCTTCTTTACGACCCAGATTTTACATTGGATGAGTAACAACTCAACACAGTATCAAATTTATCACACAAAAGCAAGCCAAAATGTCATTAAAAATCAAACAATGAATTATATTGGTCCCAGTAATATACAAATGAATGACATTTATATGATAATTTATCTTTTTTGTTTCTATATGTTTAAATGACATTATTAACCACACAAAACACATTGTAGCACAAACCATGTTTATCCTAAATGCAAGTAAACCCATATTTCATTCATGAAACTCTACATGGCACATGCTGATAGATTTTTGACATGTATTCTGTTAGCCACTCAGCTTGCATACTCTCTCTTTGACCAACATTTAAATTGCCTCAGTTATTCACAGATAAGCCAGTCACTGAAATCAGACCTACGGGACAGGCAAGCCAGGCAATTTCCAGGGACACCAAGCTGGGGGCCCCCCGCGGGCGGCAATAACAGTAGTTCACTGCAACAACACTTGAAACAATGAATGGCAATGCTTAGCAGACTAGAATGACATTTTCGAAAACTCCCTTAGAGTATGAAGATAAATCAGTAGCAAAACTCGAGAGCTTGCATATTTGGATTTGAGAACTTCTACAATAAATATTTATACTTTTAAGTTTAAATTTATATTCACAGCACCGATGTGTAAACGTTGAATTTGTGAATATTAATGTTGTGATCTGCACTCACAGACAATAATTCAAAGTTTGTGTTGTGAATTCACAATTGCTGACAAGTGTCACAAATGTGTAAAATTACATTCACATACAGACACAAACTTGCATTACATATCAACTTTTGTACATTAATTCATTTTTGCTGTACAACCACATATCACCACTTACAACCTCTCAAATCTTGCACTTGACTTGTTGGAACTACTTAATATTACTCAGTATTTAAGGAAAATGTACAGTCAGCCGGTCATTATCTTAAAATAAACCTAATTCAGAGTGATAATAAAAGACCGCTTCACTTTGGGGCCCTGATCATCTTGTCGGTTTATTTTAAGATAATAACAGGCTGACTGTATATTTTCATCATCATTAGCAAACTTGCATCAGCTAAAATAATGAATTATGTTGGTTATTTAGACATTACACTAACTACCTGTACAATACTTGGATACCTGGTAAAACTTTACATTGCGAGTGGAATATAGTCTTCATCAATAATATAAATTAGTAAGGGACCTGTGCAACTCAGCAAATATTGACGCTGACTACCACCCTAGGAGGAGCAAGTTCAAATCCAGGGTGTGCTGAGTGACTCCAGCCAGGTCTCCTAAGCAACTAGATTGGCCCGGTTGCTAGGGAGGGTAGAGTCACATGTAGTAACCTCCTTGTGGTCGGAATTAGTGGTTCTTGTTCTCAATGGGGCGTGTGGTAAGTTGTGCGTGGATCGTGGAGTGTAGCATGAGCCTACGCGTGCTGGGAGTCTCCGCGGTGTCATGCACAATGAGCGACGTGATAAGATGTGCTGATTGACTGTCTCAGAAGCAGAGGCACTGAGTCTTGTCCTCCGCCACCAGTTTGAGGTGAGTAACCACGCCACCACGAGGACCTACTAAGTAGTGGGAATTGGGCATTCCAAATTGGGAGAAAATGGGATAAAAAAAAATTATAATAATAATATAAGTTAGCATATCAGTGAAGGAAAATATATTGATATGTGTGGGAGTTTTACAAAACTTTTTTAACAGTATTTAATTCATTATTAAAAAAAACACCCTCAGATTGTTAGATCCATCCATTGAAATGACCGGCTCTGCTTTGCCTTAACAAAAAGGCATGGGATGGCACTGTGGCATCAAGTCATCACTTTCAAATAGGTCCCATTTCATTGGCTAGGCATCAACCAATAATTTGGCTTCATTGCCCTCTCCCCCTCCCAACACTGGTCTTGCTCTCTTGCAACAGTATTAAGTGCACAAAATTATTTTGTTACAGGTTTTTCACAAAAGTAGATGCAAAAGTCAAGGTGTGAAGATTTTAAATTGCAGTGCATTTGAGAGGTTGTAAGTGCCGATTTGTTGTTGTACTGTGAAAATGAATTAAAGTACAAAAGTAAATATGGAATACAAGTGTGTGTCTGTAGTTGTATTTATGTGAATGTCATTTTACACATTTGTGACTACTTCAGAAATCACAACACAAGCATTTAATTATTGTCTGTGAGTGCAGATTGCAACATTCAACTTCAAATTTTTATTTTACAAGTTTTCACATCGGGGCTATGAGTGTAAATTTCAACTTACGAGTACAAATGTTTATTGTACAAGTCCTCAAATCCAAATATGCAAGTTCTCGAGTTTTGCTACTGATTTATCTTCATACTAGAGGGGCCCCCAAAGGGACCAGAATTTAAAATGTTGCGACAGTCACACAATTTTCATGAGATCAGGCTGCATGTTTTGAATGTTCAAAATTCTGTGACACCTCTCTAGTGGGGCCCCCATCCATTTACAGTAGCTACTAACAAGTAAAAGCAAGATGCAGTAATTATGAAGAGGACATCTGATATACCAATCTGGGAGTCAGAAGAGGAAAAAAGAAATTGGAGAAGTATGGCAGTGCTGACTGGTACAGAATCTGTAGTTTACTGATTTAACACTTCTCATGAAAATATTGCCAACGGCCACATGATTCACAATTGGTATTGTTTACATTCACTTCACGTTATTCTACAAACAATTCTTATTTAATCACAACAAACTATACACGTTATTCTACATACAATTCTTATTTAATCGTAACAAACTATACATCGTTAGAAAGGTGTAATATCCAGAACTGTTTTATGATATACATTTTAATGTAAGAGCAATTCTTTAAGTTAGATAAGGAGTACATATCTGAAATGCAAAATCAATATGGACATAAACATGTAATAAAGACACAATTGTCCATTAAAGAGATTAAGCTCTCGTCTTTTTGTCATTGTGAGGCTTCAGTAAACAACGTCCATTAGAAGTTGTAGTCCAAATATGTGTGCATTTAGAGACAATTTTTTGATTCTCATATGTTTACTTGACATTTCTCTAGAAAAGATTGGATTGTCATTCAGTTTTCCTCTAAATTATGTGACTCTCATGGTGGGTTACATATGTACAGAAATAGAGGGGCACATATATGAGAGAGTTATTGCATAACAGCTAGTTTGACATTTGATTTTTCTGTTGAGTTTAGATAAGCAACTTTTTCTCTTTTTTTTTGCCTCTGGCCCCCAGAGTCCCTAGGATCACCTCAGCACCACCTGTCTAGACATCTTGCACCATTATTAGGACTTGAGAGGTCTGGTTGTTGTTTTTTTTCTCTGATATTCACAACCATCAGAAGAGTCCCACCATTTGAGAATCACTGCCATACACGATAAACTACATAAAGCATACATTCTTTTGATAGGATAACTGTGTTTGTATTATTGCTTTTGATATTGAACTTTTCTTTTCTCTGGCACTAATGCACATAATCCACCATTGGTTGAGTGTGTCACACTGCACATTGAAGTAATTTAGCAGTATGAATCATAATGACAGCATGGGCCTACTTAATGATATCTCCTTGCATAAATTACCTTTCTAAATACCCATGTTTAGCTCTCATAAACATGGGTATTCTCTAATTTGTGAGGATCCTGGTGTTGGGTCAAAAATGTGGTATTTTGACATGAATGTTACTAGTAAACAGACATCATATATAGTTATGTATTACTTTATAATATTCCGAGAAGGACGTGCAGAGAATTTATGCACTGTCTTTCTGCTTGAAGCATAGCTTGAACTCAGCAGCAGTATTTCAGCAAATACTGAAGCTTCTATTAGAAGCACATCCTCAAAATAGTATATGAACCCAACAAAACGATCTTGGCATCAGGTTTAGAACAACTCTGCTAAACAAATCATAATTTCACTTGTCAGTTTTGATAAATGAGGAGATATCTTATAAAATAAGAGCAATCTTGGAGCTTGCTGCTACTCTTTCCCTTTCATTTACTGAAGGGAAGCTGTGTACCCAGCCCTTTCATGTCAACCTACTCCAGCTACATCAATCCCAGTTTGAGTTGACCAGAAAAGATGTATCTTTCCACTCTCATGACTTCCAAGTCAAGCTCCATGTCTCTGCCTGGGTTAATTCATTAACAGATTTAACGAAATGCTGTCAGCACACCAGCTGAAATGCATTTGTGCTAAAAAAAAAAAAATGTAACAGATTTATAATGTAGAGGCGCTTAAGCTAATAATGTAGGTGTCTGTGAAGCTGTAAACATTCGGATTACAGTTTGTTGTGAACATTGATCAGTTAGAAAAAAGACAGCAAACTAAGTCAGAACAGTCTGAAGGTATGTGGCAAGTTTGGTGGATGTAGCTTGAAAGCTCCAGAGCCACATTCACACAGCAGCAGAATACGGTTGTCAGTCCTGTTGCATTTACATACAGTTTGCTTATTTACAAGAGTGACGACCACAATATATATAACCACCTGTACATTTTCAGAACTTATAACTGCATTTTCGTAAAATCTGTGCTGTGTGAACGGAACTGGACTACTAGCTGCCTTTCACGTCATAAAATGTGATGTGTCATGTATGTATTCCCTTACGAAAATACATCGCAGCACGAGCCAATACCTAGGCCCTGGCGTAGAGCCCCCGCATGAAGCTGACGCCCCCTGCCTCACGATCCAGTGCTATAAGCCCTAGGAAGTCCCCCAAGCGCCCCTGAGATGGACGACCCAGGGAGGAAGATATCCGCTGGAACCCTGGAGCTGGTTTCCAGACCAAAGGAGTTTCCTCACTCCTTGATGTGGTGTCTCCTACTCTGCCACACCGCAGGTACATCAGACATGATTGTACCCTTAGTGCCCCTCGCCCGGAGCTTGGAGGTGTGTCTAGTGCTCTCCGACCTGTCGTGATGGCTGGCCAGCACCAATCCGACTTGGCTATGCGATTAAGTTTGCCAGAACACCACTGCCTGTGTTCAGAGATCGCGACCACTCTGCAGAAAGATGTGATAGAGCCTGTCCCTCCAGCCGAGAGGAAGCCAGAGCCCTTACTTTATCATGCCAAAGAAAGGCGGTGGGTTGCAGCCAATCTTGGAACTGCCACAGAATCCTGTTCAAGACACTAATGCAGAAACGCATTTTGGTGTGTGTCCAGCATCAAGATTGGTTCGGGGACCTGAATAGACCTGAAGGACGCGTACGTCCACATTTCAGTTTTACCTCGGCACAGGCCCTTTCTGCGGTTCGCCTTCGAGGACCATGCATATCAGTTCAAGGTCTTCCCCTTTGGCCTGTCCCTGTCGCCTAGTGTCTTTACAAAAGTCATGGAGGCAGCGCTTGCCCTTTTAAGGGAAGTGGGCATTCGCATCCTCAATTATCTCGGGACCTATTGCACCTCAGCCGGGTTGGGGCTTCGGGTCAACTGGGAAAAGAGCAAGCTCTCCCCTCGAGTTGCAGTTGATAGAGGAGAGTGGAGACTCCTCCCTCAGGTGGTCCAGTGGATTTGGAGTTGATTCAATGACACTCAGGTAGACCTGTTTGCTTCCCGGTAATCCTCCCACTGCCTGCTCTGGTATTCTGCTGGCCCTGGGGGCTGCGCAAGTATGCAATCCCCCAAAATCTGCTTGCACAGATTTTGTGCAAAGTCATTGAGGACGAAGAACAGGGTCACCGTCTTGACGCCATACTAGCCCACCCAAACTTGGTTGCCAGGACCTTCTCTATTTGGGACGGGGCACCATCTGGCACCCATGGCCATACCTCTGGAATCTCCATAGCTGGCCCCTGGACAGGATGTGGAAGATCTAATTGGCCTACCACCGGCAGTGGTAGACACAATCACTCAGGCCAGGGATCCCTATGAGGCAGCTGTATGCCTTGAAGTGGTGTTTGTTTGCAAATTGGTGTTCTTCCCGAGGCGAAGACTCCCAGAGATGGGCAGTTGGGTCAGTGCTTTAAATCCTGCATGAGAGGCTGGGGGGGCAGCTGTACCCCTCCACCTTGAAGGTGTATGTGGCCACTATTGCGGCGCACCACAACGCGATGGATGGTAAAGTCCCTTGGGAAGCATGACCTGATCATCAGGTTCCTGAGAGGCGCCAGGAGGCTGAATACTCATAGGCCACGCCTATTTCCCTTGTGGGATCTCGCCATGGTCCTTTAGGGCCTGCAGATAGCCCTGATTGAGCCCTTAGAGTCAGTTAAGCTAAAGGCGGTCTCATTGAAGGCTACCCACCTGACTGCGCTCACACACATCAAGAGGGTTCTCTGTCAGCGACACCTGCATGGAGTTCAGTTCAGAGTACTCTCACATGGTCTTGAGACCCAGACCTGGCTATGTGCCCAAGTTTCCCACGACCCCATTTAGGGATCAGGTGATGAGCCTACAAGCGCTGCCCTGGGAGGATCCAGACCCAACCTTGTCATTGCTGTGTCCGGTAAGTGCTTTGCACATCTAATTGGATCGCACGCAGAGCCTTAGATGCTCTGAGCAGCTCTTTTTCTTCTTTGGCTTACAGCGGAAAGGGAACTCTGTCTCCAAACAGAGGCTTGCTCACTGGATCGTGGATGTCATCGTGTTGGTATACCAGGCCCATGGTGTGGCCACCCTTTGGGATTACGAGTGCACTCCACAAGTGTGGCATCCTGTAGGGCACTGCCCAATAGTGCCTCTGTAGCAGACATCTGCAGGGCAGCGGGTTTCATAATGTCCAGGTTGAGCCAGTTTCGTCCCGTGTGTTGTCAAGTATGAACAGGTAAGTATGTGTGTCATCTGTAGATCCTAACACTATCTTCCACCACAGCTCATCAGTTTTATGGTCTGGGCATGACTCAACTGCTGTGATCTACACTCAAAAATCATTCAAAGCTGCTGTCTATTAATTAAGATTTGACACATGATCTCTTAACTCGATATGACTTGTTAATTTACTAAAGCAGCTTCAATTGTGATAAGACTTGCCTGTGTTATAAATGCCTCCATCTTCATAGGCCACGCCTATTTCCCATGTGGGATCTCTTCATGGTCCTCCTGGGCCTGCAGAGAGCCCTGATTGAGCCCTTAGAGTCAGTTAAGCTAAAGGGGGTCTTATTAAAGGATACCCTCCTGACTGCGCTCACATACATCAAGAGGGTTGGGGACCTGCAGGCATTCTCTGTCAGCGACACCTGCATGGAGTTCAGTCTGGAGTACTCTCACATGGTCTTGAGACCCAGACCGGGCTATGTGCCCAAGTTACCCACAACCCCATTTAGGGATCAGGTGATGAGCCTACAAGCGCTGTCCTGGGAGGATCCAGACCCAGCCTTGTCATTGCTGTGTCCGGTAAGTGCCTTGCACATCTAATTGGATCGCACGCAGAGCTTTAGATGCTCTGAGCAACTCTTTGTCTTCTTTGTCTGACAGCAGAAAGGGAACTCTGTCTCCAAACAGAGGCTTGCTCACTGGATCGTGGATGCCATCGCATTGGCATACCAGGCCCAGGGTGTGGCCACCCTTTGGGATTACGAGCACTCCTTGAGAAGTGTGGCATCCTGTAGGGTACTGGCCAGTGGCACCTCTCTAGCAGACATCTGCAGGGCAGCAGGTTTCAGAATGTCCAGGTTGAGCCAGTTTCGACCCGTGTGTTGTCAGGTATGAACAGGTAAGTATGCAGGGCAGCTGGCCGGATGTACCACTTGCTTAATTGCCTTTCCCTTCCTGGAGGGAAGACGTGTGCTTTTTTCCCCCATGCAAGTTCACGAGACGGTGGACCCTGGATGTCCTTCCTTCCTAGACCTGTGGCTGGCGAATTCGGTGGAGGAATTTGTTGCAGGACCCACTATGTGTGCCTGGATGCCCTGTACTGGGGTAGGTGCTCCACATGTGCTGGTTACCTGTGGTAACCCCCTCTGATGTATTTTCCGCAGTACAGTTTCCCTGTCAGTAGATCCGCATCTCCCTTTGGCAGAGCTCCAGTTGCTGCGTTTGTAGAGCTACTCCCCTCTGGGTAGGACCTACCATGGCGCTTCATCCACATGTGGCTGGTAAGCCCACATTATGTCTCTGCCACATGTTAACCTCCCCTTCAGGCAGGATGTGTCCATGGTGTCTTTTCCTGCCGGGAAATTACACCTTCACCGACACAAATACATTTGGCCCCAGCCGAAAAAATATTTTGGGAGAAATAGGCCAGATTTTGAGAGAATAGGCCACGGCTGGAATGGCCAGTTCCCATTATAGATACGTCTTGTCCCCTCTCCGAGGTGTGAGGGACTGTGCAACATTCTTGGGGCATTGGGGGAGGCTACATGCAGACCGGATGCACCTGCTATTAGGTACACAGCAGCTTGCTTGCACCTGCTCCGGCACTCCACGTAACACAGTTCAGCTAGTTGTGGCATTCCTTATAGTGACCCCTAGTGTCACTACATCAACACAATGTTGAGTGAGTGACAGATAGGGAACGTCTTGGTTACTGTTGTAACCTCCGTTCCCTGATGGAGGGAACTAGACTTTGTCTCAGCACAAAATCTGAATGAGTGGTCGCGAGCCAGCTCCTTTTATAACTGTATGGGGAGTGGTATGCAAAATCCATTCTCCAATTCCCACTGGCCTTTTCTCAAAGATCAGAGGTGTTTGGGGCTCCCAAGAGCGACCCCTAGTAACACTACATCGACACAACGTTTCATTCCCTCCATCAGGGAACGGAGGTTACAACAGTAACCAAGACATTTATTGGAAACTTGCCAAATATTAGCCACTGATAATTTTCACATGCAAATGTTTTTTGCTACAAACATACGGGAAATTGTCTATTGTTGCCAAAGGTTTGCCGGAAGTTCATTACTACCAACGAAGAGCTGCAGACTTCTGGCAAACATTTGCTGCAAATCAAAAGCTCATTTGCTTGTGAAAATAATGAGCAGCAAATTTGTTGCAAGTTTGCATCTAGTTTAGATTTTTTTAAGGATTGTATTTTATCATGTGGCGTTTTGGTTACTGACGGAGATCGAGACATGAGCTGTGTGTCATCTGTAGATCCTAACGCTATCTTCCACCACAGATCATCAGTTTTATGGTCTGGGCGTGACTCAACTGTTGTGATCAACACTCAAAAGTCATTCAAACCCACTGTCTATTAATTAAGATTTGACACATGATCTCTTACCTCGATTTGACTTGTTAATTTACTAAAACAGCTTCAATTGTGATACGACTTGCCAGTGTTATAAATGCCACCATCTATGATATTTACTTTCACTATATTTACAGATGTAAATGCCATGACTTTGGTTCCCCGTCTGTCGCTCACTTCGACGTCGTGTCGAAGAAGCGACACTAGGGGTCTCTCTTGAGTGCCGAAAGATGCCTCTAATCTATGAAAAAAGGCCAATGAGAGTTGGCGAACAGTATTTGCATACCCCGCCTCCGGATACGGATATAAAGGCGAGGGAAATACGCTCGTTCATTCAGTAATTTTCTTCGGAGCCGATGTGTATGCTGTCAGCTGCGAGTAACACAACTGATCCTGCTTCTGATCCTCTGACGCTCTGCTTTGCTGTTGGATTTACGGTGCACTTCAGCGGCTTTTCTCTTCACTGCCGGCACGCAGTCTGCCCCTGAGCGCTTCGACAGCGCAAAGTTAAAAAGAGTGATTTTCTCTGTAAAGGAGTTTATTTCTCTGAAAGAGCATTACACAGCGGCGTTGAACGTCCTTTTCAGGACGCGTCTTTATAAAGATGTGATTTCCGCCCCTGTGTAGTTTCTGGATGCGGTGTTTCTGCCCACCTCTCTCGGTCATAAAAAGCTGTCTGGCTTGCCTGGGCTGCGATCACACGCAGGCAGCGTTTTATGAATGGTTCATGTTCTCAGTGCGAGAACATAGCCATGGCAACATTGTGGTCGTGCGGCTTTCTTTTGTAATGAGAGAAAGCCACTTCAGCCACCCCCCGCGCCTCGCCTCCTTCCTACGGGATTGACGCAGGCGCCGCGGGCGATGAACACGATTTGGGGACAATGACGGGCTCTGTTCGCCGGGTAAACCCCCTCGAACCACCCGCCTCCCCGGCACGCTTGCTTGCTTCAGAATTGGATGAAATAATCACTGCATCGGAGAGCATTACAGCGGCATCGGATGCTGATCACTCGCCTGGCCCGCCACCTTCGGGTCTGCCGCCCAGCCCGAGTCTGATGCACGGAGATCTGCTATGCTTTCCCGGGCTACTTGATCGGTTCCGCAGGCAGGTGCGCCGCTCACAGCCACGCCCCCCCCCCCCCCCCGGTTCCTTTCTTCTCGGACGTGCATTACGAGTTGAGCAAAGCCAAGGCTTCCTCGCTCCTCCGCTCTCACTACCCTCGCGGTGGAACGGTCCCAGACCGCCTCCACTCTGCACGCCACGGCCCTTCCTGCAACCAACGCCAGGCCAAGGCACTTCAAAACTTGCACCTTGGGTAGTCCTGTTCTTGATGTGCTGCAGGAACTGCGCTGGATGACCAACCGCGCCCCCGGGCCACGGAGGTCAGAAGCGCCGGCACTCGAACAGGCGATGGCCACCCCTTGTGGTCCAGAAACGCACCTGTGGACTGGACCTGGTCGAAATGCGGGAGGTAGACAAGGCACGCCTTCTCCCATAACCCCGTCTCCCAGCTCCGTCCATCCGGCGCCACCGTTGATGACTCTGCCCAGCAGTCCTCAGCCATGCCCCGTCTGCTCGCCGAGGGCGTCCCCCTGCGGCTATGAAACACCCTGCTCTGCCTCAACCCGGGCCCAGCTCTCAGCCCCAGCGTCGAGCACTCCGCAGGAAGCAGACGCCCCCGTCTCACGGACCCCCTCGAGGACCCGGAAGGCTCCCAGGCTGTCCGTAGACGTTCGACCCAGGGACCAAGATGTTAGCTCCGGAGGTGGTAAGACCGCTCCGTCCCTGGAGGAGGGCCGGGAGGAGAATTTTTTCTTGTCAAATTAATTTTCACATTCTCATATTCTCTGTAATGAGCTATTCCCTTTTGTCTCTGGGTCACCTGGCCCGCAAATGCCGTTCTCACGGCACTTTGCCCCCAGATATCAACAGTCCTGGCCCCCTGGACACGGACCACCCGTCTTCAGCCCCACGACTGTTCCCCGGCCGGCCGGTTCCGACGAGTCCAGAGGACGCCTACCCAGGACCTCCTCCTCAGTCGCTAACCCGCCCCCTGCCGGGTGTGCGGAGCAAGGTAAGTGCTTGAGTCTCTTCTCAGCACCTCAGCCGCGGGTTGCCCCGTCGACGCCCAACGCTGCCCTACCTGCTCCGCCCCGCTGCGAATCCCCGCCGGGTACGTCAAAATTAATCGTCCCTTTGGTGCCCCTAGCGCAGAGGTCGGACGCGTGGCTTTCACTTCCCAACCCGTCTCGCTGGCTGGCCCGGACCATCCGACTCGGTTACGCAATTCAGTTTGCCAGGCCCCCGCCCCCTTCATGGGCATCCGTCCGCAGTCCCTGCGCGCGGAAATCGCGACACTTCTGGCCAAAGACGCGATAGAGCCGGTCCCTCCAACCGAGATGAAGGAGGGTTTCTACAGCCCTTACCTCATCGTACCCAGGAAAGGCAGCGGCTTATGACCAATCTTGGACTAGCGATTTCTCAGCCAAGCGTTGCACAAACTCCCATTCAAAATGCTCACGCTTAGCCTGCGTCCGGCATCTAGATTGGTTCGCAGCGGTAGACCTGAAGGACGCGTACTTCCACGTCTCCATCCTGCCTCGACACCGCCCCTTAAAAGTGCGGTTTACGTTCGATGGCCAGGCGTATCAGTGCAAGTCCTCCCCTTCGGCATGTCTCTGTCCCGCTCGCGAGAGTGACTATGCGCCCACAGAGACCAGGTGCTCAGGTCAACCGGGAAAAGAGCAAGCTTACTCCAGTTCAGAGCATCTCTTTTTCCGGGATGGAGTTAGACTCGGTCTCAATGTCGGCACGTCTCACCAACGAGCATGCCCAGTCAGTGTTGAACTGCCTCGCCACCTTCAGGCCAGGCAGAGCGGTCCCTTTAAAACTTTTCCAGAGGCTCCTGGGGCATATGGCGTCCTCCGCGGCGGTCGCGCCGCTGGGGTTGACACATATGACACCGCTCCAACACTGGCGTCAGACCCGAGTCCCGAGACGAGCATGGCGCCACGGCACGCACCGGGTATCAATCACCCCCACCTGCCGCCAAGCATTCAACCCCTGGACAGACCTCTGTTCCTTACGGGCAGGAGTACCCCTACAGCAGGTGTCCAGACGCGTCCTGGTCACAACCGACGCATCCAGATCGGGTTGGTGCGCCGTTTGCCACGGGCACGTAGCCTCAGGCCGTTGGAAAGGGGCCCAGCTGCGTTGGCACATCAACTGCCTCGAGTTGTTGACCGTCCTTTTTGCCCTGCGGAAGTTTCTCCCGTTAATTCGGGACGAACATATCCTAGTCGGGTTGGACAGCACCACTGCGGTCACGTACATAAATTGCCAAGGCGGCGTACGCTCCCGCCACATGTCACAACTCGCCCGTCGTCTCCTCCTTTGGAGCCAGCACCGACTCAAGTCGCTGCGTCCCACTCACATGCCCGGCAACCTCAATGTGACAACGGACGCGCTGTCATGATAACGCTTGCCTGGCGGAGAGTGGAGGCTTCACCCCCACTCGGTTCAGCTGATTTGGGAATGGTTCGGCAAGGCCCAAGTAGACCCCTTTGCCTCCCGAGAGACCTCCCAATGCCCGCTCTTGTACGCCCGCTCAGAGGCTCCCCTCAGGGCAGATGCACTGGCACACAGCTGACCAGTGGGGCTGCGCAAGTACGCATCCCCCCCAGTGAGCCTTCTTGCACTGGTGCTGTGCAAGGTCAGGGAGGACGAGGAGCGAGTCACTCTCGTGGCTCCTTATTGGCCCACCCGGGCCCGGTTCTCGGACCTCGTACTCCTCGCGACAGCCCCTCCCTGGCGAATTCCCCTGAGGAAGGACCTTCTTTCTCAGGGACGGGGCACGCTCTGGCATCCGCACCCAGACCTTTAGAACCTCCACGTCTGGCCCCTGGACGGGATGCGGAAGATCTAGCTGGTCTACCACCACAGTCATAGCCACGATCAACCAAGCCAGAGCCCCTTCTACCAGGCAACTCTACGCCCTGAAATGGCGTCTGTTCGTGAATTGGTGTTCTTCCCAGGCAGAAGACCCAGAGGTGCGCAGTTAGGTCTGTGCTCCTGTTCCTACAGGAGAGGTTGGAGGGGAGGCTGTCCCCATCCACCTTGAAGGTGTATGTTGCCACTATCGCAGCTCACCACGACCCAGTAGACAGCAAGTCTCTGGGTAAGCACGACTTAATCGTCAGGTTCCCAAGAGGTGCCCGGAGGTTAAACCCCTCCCGGCCAAACCTGTTCCCCTCCTGGGATCTCTCGGTGGTCCTCGCCGGTCTTCAGAGATCCCCCCCCCCCCGAGCCGCTACAATCAGTTGGCTCAGGGCCCTCTCCTAAAAAGACGGCCCTGCTGATCACGCTCGCTTCCATCAAGAAGGTCGGGGACCTGCAAGCGTTCTCTACTAACGACACTTGCCTGGAGCTCGGTCCGGCAGATACTCATGTGATCCTAAGACCTCGACTGGGCTATGTGCCCATGGTTCCTACCACACCCTTTGGAGATCAGGTAGTGAACCTACAAGCGCTGCCCCGGGAGGAGGCAGACCCAGCCCTCTCACTGTCGTGTCCGGTACGTGCCTTCCATGCCTACCTGGAATGCACCCAGAGCTTCAGGCGCTCTGAGCAGCTCTTTGTCTGCTTTGGAGGACAGCAGAAAGGGAACGCTGTCTCCAAACAGAGGTGTCTCACTGGGTGGTGGATGCCATTCAGTTGGCCTATCACACCCAGGCCGTGCCCCCCCCCCTTTTTGCGGGTTCGAGCCCACTCTACTAGGAGTGTGGCATCCTCATGGGCACTGACTAGGGGCACCTCCCTAGCAGACATTTGTAGAGCTGCGGGCTGGGCAGCACCTAACACCCTTACGATCTCAGGGTTGAGTCAGTCTCGTCCCGTGTTCTCTCAGATCCGAGCCCGTAGAACTCGGTACACGTCGACGATCTGACCGGGTGAATCGCTTGTTTCCAGCGCCGTTTCCCTCTCCGAGGCAGAACAGTGCGCTTCTTTCCCAGAGGGCCTAGGTCCCTGGTTGTTTCCTCCCTAGCCCTCTCGGGCCCGCAACAGTTCAGCAGAGGAACTTGCCGGCCCAATCCACTACGGGTACCTCCGGCTACCCCTACTGGAATAGGTGCTCCACAGATCAGGCCTCCTACGGGACTCCTCCTTTGTGTACTTCCACGGTACGGTCACCTTGCGAGCTGACCCGCGTCTCCCTTAGGCAGTCCTTTGCTGCCCTCCGGTCGCCGTGTTGTAGCAACTCCCCCCTCCTCGAGGTTGGATCTACCACCATGCCATTTTTTCCCACATGCCAAAAGTGGCCATGTGATGTATTTTGCCACCTTTACCTCCCCTGCTGGGCGGGTGTGGCCTCCGCAGGGTCTTTTCCCCCTGAAAGAATAGGAATTCGGGTAAGACCCCCTTCCCTCGATGCGGTAAGGGCCCCGGCAGCTCTTGATCTATGCCGAGAAAACATAGAGAGAAAAGAGGCCCAGCCAGGCTTGGCCCGTTCCCTAGTTGGGAGCGTCACCTTGTTCCCCCCTAGGGTAACCAAAAGGATTCTGATGACTCTTTCGGGGCATTGGGGAAGAGTACGTGCAGCCTGAACACAGTTGGTCGCTGTGCACGTAGAAATACCTGCCCGCTTCTGTATAAGCAGTACACGTACACGGCTCAGCGCATGGCGAGTTTTGAAGTAGACCCCTAGTGTCGCTTCTTCGACACGACGTCGAAGTGAGTGACAGACGGGGAATGTCTAGGTTACGTATGTAACCTCCATTCCCTGATGGAGGGAACGAGACGTCGTGTCTTCCCGGCCATGTCGCTGAGCCGAGCCGCTGAGGTGCCCGGTACACTCCCGGCTCCTCAGTCAAATCATGAATGAACGAGCGTATTTCCCTCGCCTTTATATCCGTATCCGGAGGCAGGGTATGCAAATACTGTTCGCCAACTCTCATTGGCCTTTTTTCATAGATCAGAGGCATCTTTCGGCGCTCAAGAGAGACCCCTAGTGTCGCTTCTTCGACACAACGTCTCGTTCCCTCCATCAGGGAACGGAGGTTACATACGTAACCTAGACGTTATTTGTTCATGTAGACAGTATTCAAGCCATGAATTTGAAATTATTTCATGAAGGAAATATGATTGTCAGTCCAAATACTGACTATGTATATGTGGCCTATAAGGATTTACAGTTAGAAATTTGGATTGTGAAAAAAATAATCCAAGTCTGTTGAATAACAGTATGTAGCCTTTGTCTTGCCAACATAACTACATTTAAACTTAAGTTTTGTTAAAGGTGCACTCAAAGGTGAATTTTTTACACCATTAAACAAGTTTAACTCCTAAAGACATGAATTGTAATTTTGCTATATATTAAAGAAATCATGAGCACTCACATTAAAATGAAGACTCCAGTCATATCAGTAACCTTATAAAAGCTGTTTTATTCTACATGGAGAGGGCCCACACATAGGGGCAGCCATGTTAGAATCACATGACCGAATACTACTCACTTAATCTCAGTAACCGTCCTGTTATTTGACACTTTCACTCATTGATTAAAGTAATCATGACTGACTGTGAATATTACATTTCTACAATGACATCTGAAAATGAAAACTATTGATTTTAAATGATACTGCATCCAACCCACTTGGTGTCAGTGTAAGTCCAAGATGACACAAAACAAAAGTTACTGAGTGCACCTTAAAGAATAAACTTTTAAAATCTTTCATTGACCTTAATAGAAAGCATTCAGAATCTGAAAACTAAATATCACAATACCAAACATTTTTAAATGGTACAACATCATCTTGTTGCTAATTCTGGTACCATAATATAGTATGTTGCTAATGGCAACATTTTAAGGGATGTGACTTTTTTTAGATAAAATGGCTAATTGTGATCTTTAAACAGCAAAAATATGACATTGAATTAAATATTATACCGTCTGCATGTGCTGCACACTTCAGAATGGGCAAGAGAGATTGCGTGTGATGCTCACAATGTGTGTTTGTGTATGAGAAGCTGTGAACACTCATTAACTTCATCTGCGGTGCAGCTCTGAGATTTCTGCTCACATGTATTTCAGCATTTCATATGGAATGGGGAGCTTCTTAAAAACAACCATCAAAAACAGGAAGAACTCAAAGGTCCGCCAAAATAAAAGTTCAATTCAACTGGATGCATGAAACTGAAGACATTATGTCAGAAAAATATTTTTAAAAAATACTCAAAAGAATAGCAATAATACTGAAAATGCAAAAATGTATGACATACTTCCGTTTTGAAATAAGTAAGAAATAATAAGTATATATGTGCTATAATTGCCTAGTTTCCAAAATTCCACTTATAATGAGTGTTCAGAAGAAGATTTAAAGTACGGACATTTTCAGAAACAGGAGAAGAAATGTTCTGAACATTACTGTGTACAACGTCTTCAAAATGAAAGCTGTTTTTATTTTTCATTATGTTTATTGAGGTTAGCTTATAATGTCATCAAAGTACAGTATAACCTGCAGTCTGGAAGTCTTGTTAAAGGAATGTTCCGAGTTCAATACAAGTTAATCTCAATCAACAGCATTTTTGGCATAATGTTGATTACCAAAATTTTCTTTTTAAAAATGTAAAAAATGTAATTGTCCCTCCTTTTGTTGAAAAATTAAAAGCAAAAATTTGTTACAGTGAGGCACTTACAATGGAAGTCAATAGGGCCAATAAAAGTGAATGTGAGCCAATTTTTGGAGGGTTTAAACAGAAATGTGAAGCTTAGAATTTTATAAAAGCACTTGCATTATTTTTCTGTTAATTATTTGAGCTGTAAAATTCATTAAATTGTCATTTTAAAGTCATTTTAGGGTATTAGGGTTTGTTGGCATTACATCGTCATGTTAACGAACTTTACACAGAAAAGGTTAGTGATTTTATCACTCTAAAATCATGCTTACACACATATTTGTATGTCTTTTGAGTATTTTAATGTTCAAAAATGTCACCCCATTGACTTCCATTTTAAGTGCCTCACTGGAACCAAGATTTTTGCTTTTTGTTTTTAATAAAAGGTGGGATGAGTCGAAATAAATTTTTGTGGTTATCAATATCATGCCACAAATACTGTTGATTGATCTTAACTTGTATTAAACCCAGAACATTCCTTTAATGCATGTTTCATTCATTAACGATATTTCATACATTTATCACTTTAAGAGACTATAATTGGATCATTATTGCAGTGATTAATATGTTTCAAATGGCAACAATTCTTTATACCCTAAATGATGCACTGTGTTGCTTCTCATTTCTTAAACAACCATGTTGAAAGACGTATCCCGTGGTCGTGGAAAAGATGTTACTGAGTTTCAAATGGGTCAAATTATTGGCCTGCATCAAGCAAAGAAAACAACAAAGGAGATTGCTGAAATCACTAGAATTGGGTTAAGAACTGTCCAGCATATTATTAAAACCTGGAAGGATAGTGGTAAACTGTCAGCTTCGTGGAAGAAATACGGTCAGAAAAAAATCTTGAAGGACTGTGATCAGAGATCACTAAAACTTTTAGAGAAGTCTCATCATAAAAAAATTGATAGCGAAAGTAAGAGCATTTCCACATGCACAATGCAACAAGAACTTACAGGATTGGGACAAAACAGCTGTGCAGCCACAAGAAAGCCACTTGTTATTGAGGCTAATTGGAAAAAAAAACTACTTCCATTTTTGCTAGGGAGAATAAAGATTGGACTGTGGAGCAATGCAAAAAGGTCATGTGGTCTGATGAGTCCAGATTTACTCTATTCCAAAGCGATGGGTGCATCAGAATAAGAAGGGAAGTGCATGAAGCACCCGTCATTCATAGTGCCCACTGTACAAGCCTCTAGATGCAGTGTTATGATCTGGGGTTGATTAAATTGGTCAGGTCGAGACTCAGCAACATTATGCAGTAATAAAATGAAGTCAGCTGACTACCTGAATGTACTGAATGACCAGGTTATCCCATCAATGGATTTTTTCTTCCCTGATGGCACGGGCATATTCCAGGACGTCAATGGCAAGATTTATTGTGCTCAAATTGTGAAAGATTGGTTCAGGGAGCATGAGGAATCATTTTCACACATGAATTGCCTACCACACAGTCCAGACCTTAACCTCATTGAAAGTCTTTGGGATGTACTGGAGAAGACTTTACAGATTGGTTCAACTCTCCCGTCATCAATACAAGATCTCGGCCAAATATTAATGCAACTCTGGATGGAAATAAATGTTGTGACGTTGCATAAGGTTGTTGAAACAATGCCATGATGAATGCGTTACGTAATCAAAGCTAAAGGCGGTCCAACGAAATATTAGTGTGTGCAACATTTTTTTTTTTTGGCCAGTGTCTGTTTGATTTATTTACATTTATGCATTTGGCAGATGCTTTTATCCAAAGCGACTTACAGAGCCCTTATTACAGGGACAATCCCCCCAGAGCAACCTGGAGTTAAGTGCCATGCTCAAGGGCACAATGGTGGTGGCCGTGGGGTTCGAACCAGCAACCTTCTGATTAGCAGCCCTGTGCTGTAGCCACTACGCCACCACCACCCCCCACATTTATTATTTATTATTATTTATTATTTAGGAGCTGAGTGTAGCTACATTTGGAAAGGAAAAACATATATGTAGAGGCAAATTTCAGCAAATTTGCTCAAGAACATGCGGGTCACAGGACAATGCCAACATGGTTTGTCTAGGAATATGTTTACAAAACTGGATACCTCACACTTGAGTAGTAAGTTATTCATCAAATTCAGTACATACTTTTACAAAAGAATGGGATTTGGACACTTAGAGTATAGGGTGCTTCTCAATCGGAAGGCTGCGCCTAGTTAGGCAGGATATCTCGACTGCCACGTCATCAAGCAACGTCGAAGGCCATCTCAATTGTGAGGACACTTTGAAAGCAGCCTCGTTTCGTATCCTTCATAGCCTTCAACCACCCACAGTCCTTTGCACAAATTATTTTAAAAAAGGGAGGAAAATGTGGTCGCGTGACCACAGAGATGAAAAACATTATGACGCAGCTTACTTTCTTTTAGAAAAATAAAAAAATGCAGGTAGTTTAGATAATACAAAAAATTAGAAGATACAAGCATAAAATATTAAAAATAACAATAATAATAAAAGTAGCATAAAGGTAATCCATACAACTCCAGTGGTTTAATCCATGTTTTCTGAAGCAATATGATCACTTTGGGTGAGAAACAGACCAAAATGTAAGTCCTTATTCTATAAGTCTTACACTATAATTCTTGACATCTGGACAGATTCAGGTATCATATGACATCAATAAGATGTTGCATTTTCATTTTCTAGTGTTTAACATAAAACTATCCTAAAAAACTCAACTTGTGAGTTTAACTCGCATTTTTATTTTCAAAATAGCCCAGCTGGCTGTAAAAACCGTGAACCTGGCAGCCCTGTGTATGGTTTGAGTACAGTGCTCTGCGCATGTATCAAGTGTGAGGAAGGGTGTGAATGAGCTCCTCTCAGGAATGTACCATGATGTCAAAATTCTCACCAAAAACTGATCATATCACAACAGATGACATGGTTAAACCACTCAAGTTGTATGAATTACTTTTATGCTGCCTTTTTGGAGCTTGACAGTTTGTAACCACATTGACTTACACTGTATGAACAAAAACCCCTCATACATCCCACTAGTTACCATAATAAAATCATCCTCCAGGAAATGACATCATTTTTGAATGGAAAAACAACAGCACAAAACAGCAGTAAGTATTAACAATGGATTTAATAAATTCTGTGTATTAGTTGGTTTGTCCCACTCTATAAAGGTCCATCCAGTTTAATAAAATTACTGAAATTAGTGTGATATCAAAATGTAAAAAGATGAACAAGAAAGTATAACAATTTACTTGACACTCTCATGTAAGCTAACTGCCAATCCCTCACTGAGCAAAGGCTAACTTCAGTTCTTTATTTCCATCCTGCAGATTCATTTTCTTACAACACATATATTTCTTTTCAAATGGTTAAAAAGGTACTACATAAAAGGAATGACCCATTTGTTTTAAAAGACTGAAGATTATAGGGTTGATGGGGTCGGGGATGGGCATTTAAGGCTGAGTGAGCAATTTAATAAGTAAACTTATTAAGAACCACACTGAAACATAATAACAGCTAATGAAATCCAGGATTATGTAGTGACAAAAGAAGAAAAGTTTCCTTTTGGTGTAAATGATTTAACATGACATATTTGCTGATTACATGTATGCTTGTATGTATATATGCAGCTTTTTTTTGCATTCTTTTCACATAATTTGAGTATTCATCTAAAAGAAAATGAAAATGTTTTATTGATTTA
This sequence comes from Moxostoma hubbsi, assembly GCA_032164185.1. NCBI lineage: Eukaryota > Metazoa > Chordata > Actinopteri > Cypriniformes > Catostomidae > Moxostoma > Moxostoma hubbsi. The sequence continues at coordinate 1,803,882 of JAVLUX010000083.1, read as the reverse complement.
GTTTTGTTGATTACTCATTTTAATTTAATGGAGTTGTTATGCAACTGAAATGCATACATCTCAAAAATAGGCTTATATATACACAAACATAGTACAATCACAAACACTATTGTCCTAATAAAGTGCCGAACGTGGTCTTCTGCTGTTGTAGCCCATCCGCCTCAAGGTTCGATGTGTTGTATATTGTGAGATGATATTCTGCTCACTACAATTGTACAGAGTGGTTATCTGAGTTACCATAGACTTGTCTGGCCATTCTCTGTTGACCTGTTTCATCAACAAGGCATTTCTGTCCACAGAACTGCTGCTCACAGTATGTTCTTTGGTTTTTGGCACCATTCTAAATTCTAATCTTTAGAGACTGAAAATCCCTGGAAATCACCAGTTACAGAAATACTCAAACCAAACCGTCTGGCACCAACAATCATACCACGGTCGAAATCATCGAGTTCAAATTTTTTCCCCATTCTGATGGTTGATGTGAACATTAACTGAAGCTCCTGACCCATATCTGAATGATGTTATGCATTGCACTGATTGACCATTGGCTGATTTGATCAGAAAGTGGCATCGATAGCATCATGTAATATTTAAATACTGAATTGAAATTGGTCTTTTAAAAATCAATCTGTATATTTAATTCATATTAAACTGCCTTTACACTGTACTACAATAATTATATGATTCGTTATTGTAGTAGTTATACCACAGAAAAATCTCCCATGTTAAATAAACACCTTGGTGTCTCCACAAGTCCACTGTACAAGATTGTTAAAAACAAACACAGAGCAGTGTTGAATCTACTCTGAGTTGTGTTGAATGTTGAATTGGCCAAACAGTTAATGAGATCAACAGGGCTGGACTGGGAAGATACTTTCTTTTCTGCATAACGTGGCGGCTCATTTTAGCTTATCGTGGCCCATTCGGCCCATTTCGCAGCCGACCCACTGGCCTGCTCGGTTCTCCTGATGGCCAGTCCGCTCCTGATTGGCCCCAAAGTGCATCGGCCCACTGGGAAAATGCCCAGTATGCCAGATTACCAGTCCAGTCCTGGAGATCGAGTAGATGAACTCTCTGAGAGATGATTGATCATTAGTGATGAAACCTGCTGTTAACAAGCTACTGAAGGAAAGAGGAACAAGAACAGGAAAACAAGGTAACAATCCAGCTGACACCACAACAATTGAATCTGTCTACCTGAGATGAACAACAACTGTAAATAAAATATGATATGTCGTGTGAGGATGCTTACAGAAATGCAGGTTGTTTGGCTCTATTTAGATTTGCTGATGTAATTTTGTTTCATTTGAAGTCACTATTATGGTGATTAGTGTTCACTTTGGTTAGATACTTGAACTTTGTATAATCATTATATTATTTTCATCCAGCCAGTGCAATATTGTTCAAGGGTTGCGATGTACTATGGAGAGGATGCTTTTTGGTGAGTTCAAGTTCTGTTTTGAGAGATCATTAAAAGTGTAAAGAATAGAAGTCATAGCTTAAATTAATTTTTGAAGTTTACTATGGAAATATAATTTGTAAATAATAAAGATGGGTAAATGCAATTATGCTTGAACAAAATGAGCATATACTTCCTCTCTGGGATAAAATTATTGAGCTGTCAATGATACACACGCAACAACGATGGCAATCAATAATCTCATTTTCAGCCTCATGCCACAATGCATGGTGGGTGTCCACATAGTTCAGAACTCAACATTGGCACCCAGCATGCATTGTGGCATGAGCCTCGAAATAAGTTTGTTGATTAATAACCGTTGTTGCATTTTGTATGTGAAATGTTGATGTCTATGTGTCTTAATGACAGCTCAGATTATTATACACTCTTAAGACAGTAACTGCTTAATTTGTTAACAACAGTATTGCATTTACCCATCTTTATTACCATATTCAGTCTGATTTTTGTAACTATTTTTCCCAAATCATATTAAAATGCAAAATTATATTTTGTTTTAAGTCCTAAAGATACTTGAACTACATAAATTGTTTTTCACAATGCATTATTTTTCTCATGAACAATGTTGCACTGGCTGGAAGAAATGTGTTGTGTGATAAAACTAAGTTCAAGTGCCTAACCAAACTGAACATAATCACCATAATGGTGACTTCAAATGAAACAAAATAACATCAGCAAACACCCTGTTTTATTTAACCGAGTATTAACCGAGTCAAGCTATGGTGATAAAAGACACTGTTGTTAACATTAAAACATTTGTATCATAAAACTATAACATGAAATTATTTGGAAAACACAAATCTTTTTGAGTATTATTTTTTTTAATTTTTTTTATTGAGTTCAATTCAGGCCTGAACTGAAAAAGGGGGCTGCTGTTAACAGCTCAAATTAATAATTAATAATTTCATCATTTACTCACCCTTATGCCATCTCGAACATTCTTTCTTTTGCGGAACACAAAAACAGTATTTTTTTGGAGATGTGATGTGAATATGTTAACTCTACTATTATATTTTGGGTCAATTTGACCCCATTCAATGTTTAACATCTCTAATTACAGGATTGACAAATTAGAATTTTCCTAATTGATTGGGCAAAACTGGGTAAACATAAAAATAACATGATGGTATGTTTTCAATGTCCTGTACACATCTTGTATCATCAGTTTTCTTTGGGGTCAATTTGACCCCAGGCTGTTTTAGCTGAATAAAACATAAGAAATATAAACATTTTTCACACATTTGTTTTGGATGATATTTAGGTCACTATAACATGCAATTTTATAATCTTCAAAAAACTTCCCTCTGCTTTAGGGCCCTAACCTAACGTAACCATACATGTAGTATTGAGAGAACCACTGATAGTTCACATGGCACGGGGGGGTGGGGGGGGGGACAACATAATTCCCACAAAAACTTTGATATTTCCCGCACCTTGGGGGAGGGGAAAACATAATTCTCGCGAGGACATTGATAGTTCACCCAACATAGGGGAGGAGCAAACATATAAAAGCTTGCACAGCAGCCTTCTAGTCCATTTCTCTTGGTGCTCTCTGAGCTCTATCTTTATGCTCTCTCTCAATTGAAAATGACCTCTAAGCAAAGGCAAAGCAAAATTGGCAGTGAAAGTGACATAGAGGAGAATGTGTCTGAGACAGAAGATAATGTTGAGGAGCACCCTCATTATGAGGCATCCTCCTCTGATGACAAATAAACTATTAGTGTTGACCCCCTTGTTCTCTCTTAACCACCAGCAGACACATTACCTTCCAAAAATGGAAAGTTATTATGGTCCCTCTCCCCACTTGAACAACAAAGTAGACTTAGTGCTGCTAATGTCATCAAAATGGTTCTAGGCACCACCATATATACTGTCAGCCATCTTAAAGACATAAAATCAGCATTTGAGCTCTTCGTAACACCATCAATCGAAAAGGATATACTTGAGATGACAAACTTTTAGAGGGAGGCGAGTGTATGGGGACCCACTTGCAGGCTTACATTGGGTTGCTAATTTTGGCAGGAGTGTACAAGTCAAAAGGAGAACCAACAGCAAGCCTTTGGAATGCTGACACAGGAAGGGCAATATTTCCAGCAGCATGTCTCTAAAGACATTCCATGTTTTCTCCCGTGTCATACGCTTTGATGACAGAGAAACAAGGCTGGGCCGATGAGAGCGTGAAAATCTCAGAGCAATATGTAATGTATGGGACAAGTGGGTCCAGCGATTACTCTTTCTTTACAATCCATGCCCCCACATGACTGTTGATGAATGTCTGTGTAATATAGTCTCTTGACAGGGCGGGGAAAAGGAGGACACGAGGACAGGCTTCTGCACACAGGTGAGGGGTTTTTCATTGTTCAACGTAAAATTACAGGGGTTCAAACATAAACTTCTTCTTACAACAAAACTAAAGCTTTTATTTAACTCAAAACTTCACTTGGGCTGCCAACACTGGACTGGCGTCCTGACTGGCGTTGCTGTGGCTCTTTTATGCCGCTCTCCCTGTGCTCACAAATTAGAGACAGGTGTTAGACATATTTTAGCTCAGGTGTAAGCGCCCTTACCGCTCCCCCTCTCTGGACGGGCGCTTGACCACGCCCCCGCTGCCACAGTCTGGTTGCATTTTATAGGCGCTGTCCCTTCAGACAATACATACTAAGCATACCAGTCAAATACAGTATCAAAATATGGACAGCATGTGATGCACAGTACAGCTATGCCTGGACTATGCAGGTGTACACTGGTAAATCCCCTGGGTTAGCACCTGAAAAAAATCAGGGCATGAGGATGGCACTATACATGGCTGAAGGACTGAATGGTCACAACATTACATGTGATAATTTGTAATTGTGATTGATTATCGTATGCCCTGGGTGAGGAACTGCTGAAAAGAGAGTTTTTTGCAATGAAGAACAGAAACCTTCATCTTCAATGTTTGCCTACACTAGCAGAGCCACTATCGTCTCCAATTGCCTCAAGAAATGGAAAACACGTTCTGCTGATGAGTACCATGCACAAAGATGCTGTCCTGAGAATCAGAGAAGACAGAAAACCACAAATGGCCTTGGACTACAATGAGACAAAGGGAGGGGTTGATAATCTGGACAAGGTCACAGCCACTTACATCTGCAGACACATGACTGCCCATTGGCCCCTTCACATTTTCATTAACATCATTGATGTGAGCGCCTACAAAGCCTTTGTATTATGGAGTGATATAAACAAGGACAGAAGATGGTGCCTTCTAAGAGCATCAACAGCTGCCACAACTGTTGTGAAGGACATCCAAATGGAAACACTCACCGCAGTGGTTAAAACTGCTGGCAGGAAACAACAGAAATGACACCAAGACCAGCAACACCTCTGTGAAATGCAAGAAATACATCTGCAAGGAGAATGCACACACTCACGTGCACATTAGTGCAGACAAAAGGCTGGACTGTACCTTCTGGTGGGCTGTAGGAAATATAATATGCTGTTCATATTCTGTCTATGCTGTTCGTATTCTGTAAAACTCATTTTGGTGACTACATAATGTTTTTTTTTACTATCTCACACCTACATATCCCTGGCACAATACTCAAATGTACTTATTATAGGTGTTTTTTGTTTTTGTTTTTGTATATAAAAGAACTGTTATGTGTTCCTTAATGATGTTCTGATGATGATGATGATGTTCTGTTTTACAAATAAATTCCTTCTAAATGTTTGAAGTCTCTTGAGTGCCGAATATGCCTCTGGTCTATGAAAAAAGGCCAATGAGAAGTTGGCAGACAGTATTTGCATTCCCCGCCCTGGACGCACGGGTATAAAAGCGGGGAAATACGTTGAGTTCATTCAGGATTTTTCTGTGGAGCCGGAAATGGTCCGGCCACTACAGTGGCTTGGCTCAGTGACATGGCCGGGAGGACACAACCTCTCGTTCCCTCCATCAGGGAATGGAGGTAACATCCGTAACATTGACGTTCCCCGTCTGTCGCTCACTTTGACGTTGTGTCAAAGAAGCGACATTAGGAGTCCAATTTAAATCACGCCATTCGCTGAGCCGTGTACGTGTACTGCTGACACAGGAGCGGACAGGTCATTTTACGTGCACAAGCAACCAACTGTGTCAGACGCGTACCCTTCCCCAATGCCCCCAAAAAGTCGTTGGAATCCTTCTGGTTACGCTAGGCAGGGGAACAAGGCGACGCTTGCCAACCTGGGAACGGGCCAAGCCTGGCTGGGCCTCTTTTCTCTCTATATTTCTCCGCATAGAGCAAGAACAGCCGGTGCCCTTACATGCATCGAGGGAAAGCGGTCTTACCCAGTTTCCTATTCTTTCAGGGGAAAAAGACCCTGCGGAGGCCATACCTGCCCAAAAGGGGAGGTAAATGTGGCTAATATATCACATGGGTTTTTTAGGCAACATGTGGAACGTGGCGCAGAGGTAGATCCAGCCTCAAGGAGGAGGGAGTTGCTACAGTATAGCGACCGGAGGGCAGCTAAAACTGCCTAAGGGAGACGCAGGTCCACTTCGTAATGGGACCGTACCGCGGAAAATACACACAGGGGGAGTCCATGTAGGAGTCCCGATCTGTGGAGCACCTATTCCAGTACAGGGTAGATTGAGTACCTGTAGTGGACTGGGTCGGCAAGTTCCTCCGCTGAACTGCGGACCCAAAAGGGCTAGGGAGGAATCAACCAGGGACCCGGGTGTGTGGGATCTCCTGGGAGAGAAAGCGCACAGTTTTACCTCGACCGAGGGAAAGGGCGCCAGGTGCAAGCGATTCACCTGGCCAGATCGTCAGCGTGTTACCGCGTTCTACCGGCTCGGACCTGAGAAAACACGGGACGATACTGACTCAGCCCTGAGATTGTAAAATCCCGCTATGGTATTAGGTGTTGCCCAACCCGCTGCTCTACATATGTCTGCTAGGGAGGTGCCTCTGGCCAGTGCCCACGTGGACTAAATACTGCTTGTTGAGTGTACTCTGACCCGCAAGGGGGGGGGGGGGGGGGGCACGGCCTGGGTGCGATAGGCCAATGAAATGGCATCCACCACCCAGTGGGAGAGCCTCTGTTTGGAGACAGCGTTCCCTTTCCGCTGTCCCCCAAAGCAGACAAAGAGCTGGTCAGAGCACCTAAAGCTCTGTGTGCAGTCCAAATAGGTACGCAAAGCACGTACTGGACACAACAATGAAGAACTTGGGTCTGCCTCCTCCCGGGGCAGCGCTTGCAGGTTCACTACCTGGTCTCTGAAGGGTGTGGTAGGAATCTTGGGCACGTAGCCCGGTCGTGGTCTTAGGATAACATATGTGTCTGCCGGACTGAACTCCAGGCAGGTGTCGCTAACAGAGAATGCTTGCAGGTCCCCGACCCTCTTGATGGAAGCGAGTGCGATCAGCAGGGCCGTCTTTAGAGAGAGGGCCCTGAGTCCAACTGATTGTAGCGGCTCGAAGGGGGCTCTCTGGAGGCCCGCGAGGACCACTGAGAGATTCCAGGAGGGGAACAGGCTTAACCGGGAGGGGTTCAACCTCCGGGCGCCTCTTAGGAACCTGATGATTAAGTCGTGCTTACCCAAGGATTTGCCGTCTACTGCATCATCGTGGGCTGCAATAGCGGCAACATACACCTTCAGGGTGGAAGGGGACAGCCTCCCTTCCAGCCTCTCTTGCAGAAATAAGAACACTGATCTAACTACGCACCTCTGTGGGTCTTCAGCATGGGAAGAGCACCAATTCGCAAACAAGTGCCATTTCAGGGCATAAAGTTGCCTGGTAGAAGGGGCTCTGGCTTGGTTGATTTAGGCTACGACCGTGGGTGGTAGACCAGCTAGATCTTCCGCGTCCTGTCCAGGGGCCAGACGAGGAGGTTCCAAAGGTCTGGGTGCAGATGCCAGAGCGTGCCCTTCTTTCTCAGGGGAATTCGCCAGGGAGGGGCTGTTGCGAGGAGTACGAGATCCGAGAACCAGGCCCGGGTGGGCCAATAAGGAGCCACAAGGGTGACTTTTTCCTCATCCTCCCTGACCTTGCACAGCACCTGTGCAAGAAGTTTCACTGGGGGAAATACGTACTTAAGCAGCCCCGCAGGCCAGCTGTGTGCCAGTGCATCTGCCCAGAGGGGAGTCTCTGATTGGGCATACCAGATCAGGCAGTGGGAGATCTCTTGGGAGGCAAACAGGTCTACCTTCCGAACTGTTCCCAAATCAGCTGGACCGTTGTGCCTGGCCTGAAAGCGGCGAGGCATCTCAACACTGATTGCGCTTGTTGGTGAGACTTGCTGACATTGAGACTGAGTCTAACTCCATGCAGAGAAAAGTGATGATCTGAACCGGGGTGAGCTTGCTCTTTTTCCAGTTGACCTGAAGTCCTAAACGGCTGAGATGCCTGAGCACCTGGTCTTTGTGAGCGCATAGTAACTCTCATGAGTGGGCCAGAATAAGACTGGTAACTGGTAAAGACATCGAGGTAATTGAGTATGCGAATGCTGGCTTCTCGGAGCGGGGCAAGGGCTGCCTCTGCGACTTTCATGAAGATGTGAGGGTACAGAGACATGCCGAAGTGGAGGACTTTGTACTGATATGCCTGGCCATCGAACGCAAACCGTAAGAAGGGTCGGTGTCGAGGCAGAATTGAGATGTGTAAGTACACGTCCTTCAGGTCTACCGCTGCGAACCAATCTAGATGCCGACTCAGGTTAGGATGTGTTTCTGCGTGAGGATTTTGAACAGGAGTTTGTGCAATGCTTGGTTGAAAACTCGCAAGTCCAAGATCGGTCGTAAGTCGCCGCCTTTCTTGGGTACGATGAAGTAAGGGCTGTAGAGACCCTTCTTCATCTTGGTTGGAGGGACAGGCTCTATCGTGTCTTTGAGTAAGAGAGTAGCTATTTCCACATGCAGGGATTTGGCATGTTCGCCGTGTACCGTGAAGGGGGGGTGGAGGCCTGGCAAACTGAATTGCGTAACTGAGTTGGATGGTCCGGGCCAGCCAGCGAGACGGGTTGTGAAGTGAAATCCACGCATCCAAACTCTGTGCTAGAGGCACCAAGGGGACGATTATTTTGATGTACCCGGCAGGGCTTCGCAGTGGGGCAGAGCAGGTAAAATGGCGTCGGGAGGCGAAGACGCGTCCCGAGGCTTTGGTGCTGAGAAAAGACTCAAAGCACTTACCTTGCTCCGCATACCCGGCAGGCTTGCAGCGGGGCTGGATATGTGAAATGGCCTCTGTCTGCTTCTTCATCGCGGAGAATTGCTGGCGAAGTCCTTGACGGTGTTGCCGAAGAGGCCGAACTGGGAGACAGGGGCGTTGAGAAAGCGAGCCTTGTCGGTCTCACGCATCTCAACCAAGTTCAGCCACAGATGACGTTCCTGGACCACAAGCGTGGCCATCACCTGCCCGAGTGACTGCACTGTGAGCTTTGTGGCCCTGAGGGCGAGGTCGGTCGCTGAGCGCAGTTCTTGCAACACATTGGGATCAGGGCTACCCTCGTGCAGATCTTTGAGCGCCTTGGCCTGGTGGACTTGCAGGATGGCCATGGCGTGCAGGGCGGAAGCGGCCTGTCCAGCGGCGCTGTAGGCTTTTGCAGTAAATGATGATGTCGTCCTGCAGGCCTTAGAAGGGAGCACAAAGCGACCCCGTCAGGTGGTAGGGTTTCTGGGGCATAGATGGAGCGCAACAGCTCTATCCAACTGGGGAATCACCGTATATCCATGGGCCGCTCCGCCGTCGAGGGAAGCGAGAGCGGATGAACAGGCTTTGTGATGAGTGGAGAGGGGTGCTCTCCACAAAGACGTCAGAACAAGCTTCGGCGTATCGGAGAACTGGCGAGTAATTTTTTTTTTTTTATCTCTCTCTCCTCTCTCTCACTGCCGCTCTGCGTTGGCCATTTCCCTCTCTTTTAAATTGTAGTGTTTTTTTGGAGGGGGGGTACTACACTGTTACAGGAAGTACCCCCCCACATTTTAATTATTTCTGTTTCCCTCCCCTTGTCCCCTCCCTCGTCCAGGTAGATGGCGATGACCTGCCGGCAGACGGTGCGGAAGGCACGCCTCTCCCCAGGGAAAGAGCCAGGCCAGGGGCTGATACACACCCGGTCCCATATCAGGCTAATCAAGTCTCCGAGAGGGATAAAGGCTGATGGCAGTCGGTGAGAGAGAGAGAGAGATCATTTACGGACATGTCCGTCATGTGTGTGTTTGTCCTTTGTTTTAAGTTTATAATTAAAATATTATTTATGTTGACAAGCCGGTTCTCGCCGCCTCCTTTCCCTTAAAATTCCTTTACACCAACGTTAAATACATGTGAATCGTTTCATTCATTCACATACTGTAAACTGTCAGAAAGAGCTGATACACTTAAATGTTTGGATTTCCCAGTGCTACATATGAGCAGTGTTGTGTAAATTATACGAAAAATAATCCACTATAATGTCCAAATTGCTACTATAAAATTTCTCAAATTTATTTCATTACTTATTACTTTATGGAAATAATAAAATTTCTATCAGAAAAGACATAATTGGGAATAGTATTAATGTAGAGATACTTATATAATTGGCATAAGTCCTGCCCTACGGTTCAGCACGCAGATAATTGCTTGAACCATCACATCCTGCCGGAATTGATGACTGCAGGGAAGCAAAGCTTACCCCAAAAGGAAAAATAAATTAAAACCTATGCCCCCAAAATAAAAACAAATCCAATATCTGTACAGCAATCAGGTCTTCAGAAGATGAATGAAAAATCTGAAAGAAGAAGAAATATATGAATGCTGCAAACATTGCCTCTATTTGACTGTACAACATCCTTCTATTGTGAAATATCCTGCAGAAGAGTAGGCTAACTTATGAGAATTGTTGAGCTCTTGCGAATGAGTGAGCCTTGTTTGTGCAATATATTTGCAAAGGTTAAACAATGCTTTGAGATTGAGCCCTTCCATAAGGGCAAACATTGTTTGTGCAATTACGCTTTGCTGAAGGATAAACAATGTTTGTATCTGAGCCCTTTGATAAGGCAGGATGTAAATTTTGCAAAATATTTTCCAAAGGATGAACAATATTGCATTTGAGCCCTACAATAAGGGTGACATTGTTATGCAATACCCTTTGCTGAAAGATAATGTATGTGTTTGAGCCCTTCAATAAGGGCAAATGTTACTGGATCAGTATCTTTGCAAAAGGGTGAACAATGTTGCATTTGGGCCCTACAATATGGGCAACTTTGTTGAGCAATAGCCTTTTCCTAAAGATAAACAACATGTACATTTGAGACCTTCAATAAGGGCAACATTGTTCTGCAATACTCTTTACTAAAGATAGATCAAATTTGATTATGATCCCTCCGACGAGGGTGAGCATTGCTTGTTAAAATACCTGCAAATATAAACAATTCTTTTCCAAGTGAATATTAATTGCTTTATTTATAAACTGCATTTGTGGTGTTGTGGGAAGCTCTTAGGTAATGGACTGGCCACTAGCAGGAACACCGTGTTTGCTGTGTCACGAGTCTAGACACACTGACTGAGGAGAGAATATAACAGTGAGCACAAGGGTCATTTGAATGTATTGGAGGACAATTGCAGAGATGAAGACTTGCAGTTGCAAATTTGGGCTCCTTTTAGCTGTGAATAACCATGCCATAAACTATTATTGAAAGTTAGTAATGGAAAAAGCTAGGGATGATCCGATCCATCGGCAACCAATCGGTTAGATATTCACATATCCTATTACTCTATCGGTGATTTGGTCAATCACATCAACTAATCTCTTTGTGGCACGGTGGAGGGCGGGACCGGCGCGTGATTACGCACGCCCGGTCCCGTATCAGGCTAATTGAGCCGTCAAGAGGGATAAAGGCCACTCGCAGACGGTGATCGAGAGAGAGAGCTTAATCAGCAGTCTGTTGTCCTTTGTGTTTGTTTTAAGTTCTTCATTAAAATATTATTTATATTGACAAGCCGGTTTCTCGCCTCTTCCTTGCCCATGAAAATGATCTTCTTTACATTGGTGCCGAAACCCGGGAAGGAAGAGGGATACGCCGTAGTGGAGTTCTCGCCACTTCTCAATGGAGCAGCCGTGGCCATCTGCCGGGGGACGGAGGAGCCCAGCCACCTGGACGCGGAGGAACGGCCGCCGACCGCGAGGGGAGGAGGGGCTCCTTGCCGACCGCCTGGAGCGGTTGGGGCCGCTGCCAGGGGCGGGGGAGTCCCCTACTAGCCGCTGGAACGCGGCGGGGTTGGAGACTGCCGACCGCGTGCGGGGAGGGGCTCGCCGCCGACCGCCTGGAGCGGGAGAACCGCTGCCAGGGGCGGGGGGAGGCCCCTTCGACACCCCGGGAACGCGGTGGGGCATTCCGTCCGCCAGGGGCTGAGGACTGCCTCTGATCTGCCCGGAGAGGCGCGGCTGTTGTCCTGAAGAGGGTGGAGAAGTGGCTGAGGAACGAGCTACGGCGTATCAGAGAACCGGCGAGTGGCCTTTATCCCTCTTGAAGGCTCAATTAGCCTGATACGGGACCGGGCGTGCGTAATCACGCGCCGGTCCCGGCCTCCACCGTGCCACACTCTTGTGTTGCAAAAGACACACGGTTCCTTTAAGACTGGTGCAGCACTGTCATGGCATCACAGAGTGTGGGGAATACTGGCATAGTGTTGTAAGACAACAAACTTGATTCAGCAGTTAAGAACGATGCAGTGGGAGAGGTATAGCGAATATGAAATGTTTGTGTACTGTAATGTTAATGTGGCATTTCACACATGACAAGGCAAAGGGAAGCTGTGAAGCTGACCATTTCACAGTGAGCTGTGAAATGGTCCTCATTGTCGTTCATTGCAGCAGCTTCTCACACTCCTCTGGGCATAGGCATCTCAGTAATAATAACGAGAGTTACAAGATGTGGCTTGATTCAAACATCTTTACTAAATTTCTCTTGGTTAACAAAATTAACAATAGTAGCACCTGTAGAATCCAGAAACATGCACCTTTTCTCTGCTTTCCTCGCATCTCTTACCCTCATGAGAGAGCACATGTTCCCCTCATTAAAGTTCAAGCTGCAACATGTGAAAAAATAAGTATTTATGCAATCGTCCAACTAAATGAAAAGGCAGGGAAGGAATATAAATATATATATTTTTTATATACAATATTAAAGCTGCACCATGTAACATTGTGCTCTCCAGTAACACATTATATCCACCATGTTTCGGCACTACTGCTCTAGCGGATGAATCTCATGATTTGAGGTTAATTTGATCATGACTGGAAGATATTCAGAGCCGCAGTTGATAGTGTGATATTTTAATGTTGATTATGTATCATACATTATGTAAACATATAATTATGTTATATGATTAAACATTTAAAAATGAAATATTACTTGCTTTGATGAAGATAAACAACAATCTTATTTACATATTTTGAATGAATGAATTGTACACTTTTCTGACACAACACTCAAAAGCACTTTTATACAGAGAACAGGGGACTCTCATGAAACACCACCAGTTACAAGAATATTTTAATATGATTATTCAATTGTTTTATAGACTGTTAATGTTTGTATTGTATTGTGTCTATTTAAGAGGTGAAACTCGTGATACTGCTGATTCAAGTTTAATTATTTAATTATTTAGTACATTAATCTTGTCAATTAAATCAATGATGAAAACATTTGCTACAGGTTTTTTGATTTCATCAACGATAATGAAGTTGAGACAAAAAGGTGCATCATGAAGACTATTCAATTATTTTATTAAAGCATACTGTTGACAAAAATATGATAAAAATAATAATGCAAGATATTAACAGTGCAAGATATAAAGAGAAGGTGAAACATCTTGATAATCTGCCAATAGAAGAAGATATTAGATATGGATTAATTTAATCAATCCAGTGTGTTTGGCATTTCTACACTTGAGCTGCTTGAGTTGAAATGGCTAACACCAGCAACATGAACTGCTTTAAAACTGGGTAAATACTTCATTCAAATGTATCCTATTTATACACTAGATTCATCAATATATCCACACAATTTATGGAACAACTTACATCTGTACAACTAAACAAATGAAAGTGAATTTGAATGAAATTATGTGCTAGTCAGAATAATCGTAATTTGCATTGTGTAACTTAAGTGACAACTTAATTTGCATTGTGTAACAACTGAATACGCAGTTTCCATAAGAAACATGCTACATGCAATGTAATATCCTTTCACGGAAAGTCTCTAAAGCATGAAGTTCTAAAAAGTAGCTAATACTTTAGTCCATTCATTATTATTTCAGGAGCTCAGGTTTATCACAACTATGACAGTAGGCCTTTGTATATTTTTACTGTATGTTTGATGCATGTTACATTAGAAAATATATATTTTTTTCTAAATATTTGAATATTTTATTAAAGTTTGGTCTATTACACTTTGACACTTTTTTATCCATTTTGCACATCATCATCAAATAAAATATAATATTTTCATTGAAATTTTATGTCATTTTTGTAAAACATAATATAAAGACGAGCTGGATGCAGTAGTTTGTGAGAGCCACGCGCAGCTGCCGTGTGAGTGTTTAAGTTTGTGTTTTTTTGTTAAAGTTTTTATTAAGATATTAATTTACTGGTTCGTCCGTTTCCCGCCTCCTTTCCCATTTTAACCCCCCTGTTACATTCGTGCCGAAACCCTGGATGTAGGAGGGATGCGCTGTTGTGGAGTCCTCACTACTGCCATCCATCCAAAGGAGCAGCCACGGCGGCCTTTCCTCCAACCCCTCCATGTTCTGGTGGCTGGTAGCGAGACCATCCACACCTGGCAGTGGCTCCACCGCTCCAGTCCTTGAGTGTGACAGGCCGCCGTCCATGGGGGGAGGAGGGTCTCGCTGCCATACTGTATTTGTCAGCAAAGACTAGGCAAAGTGATATTACTGTGAAGAGGAAAATTCGATTAAAAGTGACAGTGTGCAGAAAACTTGCATATAGCCAGTTATGAAAAAAATTAAATGATTGGTATTGTGATTGGCTGATCAGGTGACATGGAGGTCGGTGATCGTATCAGCTGTAAAAAATCCTGATCTGAGCATCCCTAGAAAAAGCTTAAATAATGAACTTACTATTTTAAATCTAAGAGGACTAAAAGGTAAAAGGACTGGCGAATGCTGCAAGATGCAGCTCGAAAGAGCATATATGTAAATGTGAATAATGATGTATTTAAAAAAAGAAGAATTTATTTTATTTTTTTTGTTAACACTAACATTGGCAACTATCTGATTGAACTTTTGCTGCTTTCAAAGTTTTGTTTCTACCTTTCTTTAATAAACCGTTAACATCCATAGCACTAAGGGACTTTCTGCTGCATGGAGCACAAGGAAGAATTTGTATGAATCAACCCTCCGCCTGTAAATTGTAAATTTTTGTTGCTCTAGATCAATAGATGGATAACACGAATAACACTCTGTACCTTAAATACATTAAATAAATCTATTTAATTTTTTAAATAGATTTATATTTTGCGGGAGTCGCACAGGTGATTTCTTTCTCCCATTCGCCCGCACCTGCACTTAGCAATCAAAACTTGTCCCACACCGCACTGTTGTGGGATGCGTGCTTCTGTTTTTCCTGTTGTTAGTTCGGTGTCGATGAGAGATTCTGTCTGTCTTCACGTGTCTTACATCTCTTATACATCTTTTTACAGTGCTGAGATAGTTTTTTGTTTGTCATTGCTTTTTAAACTATACAGCGGGTGAAATAAGTATTGAACACGTCAACATTTTTTTCAGTAAATATATTTCAAAGGTGCTATTGACATGTTGGTAGCAACCCAAGTAATCCATACATACAAAGAAATCAAAACAAATGAGCTCAGCAAATTAAGTTATGTGTAATAATGTGAAATGACACAGGGACAAAGTATTGAACATGCTTACTGATATTTATTTGTTGGTAATGACAGCTTCAAGACGCCTCCTGTATGGAGAAACTAGTCGCATGCATTGCTCTGGTTTGATTTTGGCCCATTCTTCCACACAAACAGACTTCAAATCTTAAAGGTTCCGTGGGCCTCTTCTATGAATCTTGATCTTCAGTTCTTTCCATAGATTTTCAATGCGATTTAAGTCAGGTGATTGGCTGGGCCATTCTAGCAGCTTTATTTTCTTTCTTTGAAACCAATTGAGAGTTTCCTTGGCTGTGTGTTTGGGATCATTGTCTTGCTGAAATGTCCACCCTCGTTTCATCTTCATCATCCTGGTAGATGGCAGCAGATTTTTGTCAAGAATGTCTCGGTAAATTTGCCCATTCATCCTTCCTTCAATTATGTGAAGTTTGCCAGTACCATTTGCTGAAAAGCAGCCCCACACCATGATGTTCCCACCTCCAAACTTCACTGTTGGTATGGTGTTTTTAGGGTGATGTGCAGTGCCATTTCTCCTCCAAACATGGTGTGTGTTATGGCATCTGTTACGAACGGAGCAGAAGAGGAGTGAGGATCTAAATGCAGCTTTATTGGAAGTTAAACAAAAACAAACTAATTGTGAACACGGGAACAAAAGAAACATCCACGATGGGAAAACAAAGATGAAAACACTGGAAACATCCACGACGGGAACAAACAGGAACTCGGGCTGGAAACAACATTAATACAACAACTGAAAACGAGTGGTGGAAAAACAGGGTTTAAATAAACAGGGATAACGAGGAGCAGGTGCAAACAATGAGGGAGACAGCTGGCAGTGATGAGGGCAGTGAATGCTGGGAAATGTAGTGAGGGAGAGATGACAGGGAGAAACACAAGGCAGACAATGGGAATCATGACAGCATCCAAACAGTTCAATTTTGCTCTCATCTGACCACACTATATTCTCCCAGTATTTCACTGGCTTTTCCAAATGTTGTGCAGCAAACTTTAAACGAGCTTCAACATGCTTTTTTTTTTAGCAGTGGAGTCTTGCGTGGCGAGCGTGCATACAGGCCATGGCGGTGGAGTGCATTACTTACTGTTTTCTTGCAGGTCTGCTAATTGCAGGTCTTTTTTGAAGCTCTCCATAAGTGGTCCTTGGCTCTTGGACAACTCTTCTGATTATTCTTTTCACTCCTCTGTCAGAAATCGTGCGAGGAGCACCTGGTCGAGGCAAAATTATGGTGAAATGATTGTCTTTCCACTTCCGTATTATGGCCCCAACAGAGCTCATTGGAACATTCAGAAGCTTAGAAATGCGCCTATAACCAATGATATCATTATGTTTTGCAACAATTAGGTTGCAAAGGTCTTGAGGCAGCTCTTTGCTTTTACCCATCATGAGATGTGTCTTGTGTGACACCTTGGCAATGAGACCATAGGCCATCAGTTGGGACTGAACCAGCTGATATTAATTTGCACTGACAAGGGGCTGGATTGCTTTCTAATTACTGATAGTTTTCAGCTGTTGTCTTGGCTTTACATGCCTTTTTGCACCTCCCTTTCTTCATGTGTTCAATACTTTTTCCCTGTGTCATTTCACATTATTACACATAACTTAATTTGCTGAGCTCATTTGTTTTGGTTTCTTTGTATGTATGGATTACTTGGGTTGCTACCAACATCTGGTAAAAATTTCATGTCAATAGCACCTTTGGAAATATATTTACTGAAAAAAATGTTGACGTGTTAAAAATGTTGAAATACTTATTTCACCCGCTGTATGTGGCATGTGGGCATGTGTCGGTCTGTGGGAGAGAGTGGTAAGCCTCGTCACCCAGGGACGTCGTTAGGCCTATTTTAGGGGGGCTGAAGCTACCCCAAAATGTTCCTAAGCCCCCCTAAATGATAATAAGAACAACAATAACAATTCGATTTATCAATAACTGTATCCTCATTCATATTTAGAATTAGACGCAACAAATTATATATATATCCAGCTACAAAAAATAGCCGAAAAGTCGGAAGTTGGACAGAAGTACAAAGAGTCGTTGTGCTATCAAGATGATGCACCGCACCGTCTCGTTGCATTGGTGTGAACTGCGGCAGCTTTCAGAGCGTTCCAGACCGGAGCGCTTCAAGTAACTGGAGGATTCATCTCGTCTCGTCGTTACTCTAGTTTGGTCTGAAGTTGAACTCGCTATGCACCCTCCCGCCCACACACACCGATACTCACGCTAATGGTGAAAAGAAGATTGGTAAGTGTCGTGATACAGAGTGAAATTGTAAGTTGTTTTTAATTACCTGCTTACCTTTAGCTACGTTTTCTTGAGGTAAAGGAAAGGGGATATTTTGGTTTGCTATGGAAAACTGTAGTCTAGCTAGAGTGAACAAGCAAAATACAAGAAATGGTTAACTTAGCAAGCTAATCACAACTCTTTATTCTTTGCCAATAATATAACCTATCTCTATAATAGGCATATAAAACAATATCAATCCCCATAGAATGTTGTTGTCACTGAAAACTAAATGTCATAGGGTCCCTGTTAATGCTATTACCGTTGTATCCTTCAATTCATTGAGCAGATGAGATGGATATTCGAAGATATTTTAGCAGAGAGAAAGAGAAGCAGCCGCAGGAGATTGGCAGACCAGTTGATTCTGAGGGAGCCGGTGTGATTGAGGTCAGTAGTGGTCTATAGGTCTAAGGATTGTTTTGTTTTCTTCCAACAATAAGCATTTGTTGGCAGGTATAGGCACTATGCATAGCCTAAACTAAATTATTTCATTATATTTATTATATATGCTAGCTATACCAATTTAACTTTCTGCATTCATTGGCTGTAATAAATTAAATAAATACGTAGATGTTACCTAAATGTAGGCTAAAGATGAGCAAATGCCCACAGATACACATGTGAAACTAAAATGAAAGCAATCCTACATACAGTACATATATACAGTAATCATTTCTCCAAATCTTTTATTCCTTCCGCCATCAGGTTATTGTATTTAGACAGTAGCCACTTTAAATAGGATCCGTATCAATAGCTTACATGATAAAGTATGCAGTGATGCCTATTTTATTCTTTTTCTTGTACTGCAATTTGTCATATTTGTTTAACTTACCAACTTTTTAGCTGTCTGGCCTCTATTTGTCTGTTTTTGGACATAATTTACTTTATCATACATTTACATGAGCAGACAGATAGCATTTAAGTCATTGCTTCTAGAATAACTCATCAGGAGCAAAGTCTGGCCTAAGTAAATTCCCCCATGCAGCTTTTATGTGTCTAAAAGCAACATTACAGTAACTTTTCTTTCACAGAGTAGAAATGGAAAAAGAGGATATGTCTGTCACGTTTTACTTGTTAACATCTTGGTTTCTTGACTGGTTGTTGACATAAGTGTAGCTCTAGATGTGAGTGCAAAGATTTTGCAAACGCAAGTTACAAATACCCTGGGGGCTAAGCCCCCCGTCTTCCAATCCTAGTGACGTCCCTGTCGTCACCTGGTTCACAATTATCCCTGACACCTGTCTCTCATTATAGTAAAGCTGAGGGAGACCAAAAGGGATGCCAGAGCATCAGTGGAGAGAGAGATTTATGGACAGCTGTCCGACACCTTTGTGTGTTTGTATTTTTGTTTCAGTTTTATTTTATTTTAAACTATTAAAATAAAGAAGCCGGTTCTTGCCTCCTCCTTCCCTGGTTTCGGCACCAGTGTAAAGGGATTAATGGAAAGGAAGAGGCGAAAACTGACCTGAGATCATAAATAATACTTTTTAAATAAAACTGAAACAAAAAGACAAACACACAAAGGTGCCCCCCCATGCCACACTATATTTTTACCATGAAAATAACCTTTGGTGCTTACATGGCATTGTATTCCATCCATCCATCCATCCAAATTCCTGTGTTCCCTAAATTACTTTACACATATAGTTTCACTAGAAAAATATCAATACCCTTTTCTACCCAACAAAGGCCATACTCATTAACTAATATTGAAACTGAGAAAAATGGTTTGAATTATTTTGATGTGGATTTTGTTGTTACTGCATTTTCACACAATGGTTTTGAGACAAATTTGTCTGTCACCGGACAAGATTGAGATGAGAGACCTGTTTCAATTTTGCATTTGTAGGGCAGTATCATTATATAATTACTTCTTTAAGTTGTTTCCATCTGTGTCAAATTTTAGGATCTTAAACGTATATGTTATTGATCTCTCCATCTAATATATTTCCTTTCACTCATCCTTATTTTCTTCCTTGATTTTATTTCTCTCCACTTCATCCTTCAATTCGTGGGGACTCTAATTTGTCTTTGTAATTTGCTTTAAGGCTGTAAATCTAGTTTATATAAAAGTGTATTGCATTATTTTGTTTCTTAATAATGGTAGTATACTACCTCCATTACTTCAATCTTATGAGTCATGTCAAATCTAATTTATTTGTTCGGCACTTTTCACAACAGCCATTATTTCAAAGCAGCTGTACATTAAATTATGTTATAAGAGGAAATTAATGAATATAATGCTAATATTAGTTTAGAACTATTAGTTGTTAAAATTAGTAAACTTGCGTATGATTAAATACAATGTTTATCAGTTATTTAAATATATTTTTAATATGGGGAAAAAAGTGTAAAATATAGTTATATTGGGTCTTATGATCTTTACAATTATGCCATGTTATGCCAATTAAAGACATTAAATTAGTAGTCTGAGTAACCCCCTCCCCCATCCCAAATGTCTACCTATGATATCCCTCAGCCCACCCTAGCAAAGCTGTCAGAAGCTGGGCCTGATCTGATACAAGTGTTTTTTTTTTTTTTTCTTAATGAGTTTAGAAAATCTATAATTCACTATGTGGAACTGATTGATAGTTCTCTTTGTGTAAATAAATAAACTTCTAACATTATTTAATTATAAAATATGAAAACTAAAAACAATTACAAAAGACCATGTGCAACACTTTATTGATAAATAGTCTGCAGGATGCAGCAGCAAATATTACAGTAATCCCAGTGAATGTCTTATCTTTACATATTTTAACTTGAATCTGGACTGGTCTTATCACAGTACCAACATTTCAGTAGTCAGTACCAGTCAAATTTCACGGTTTTCAATACCAAAGAAAAAAACTGCTTATATGATAATGTGCAATTGAACACACTCATTTAGCCTAAAGATACATTTCAATGTAAATAATAAATTAAAAGATATGCATGTTTCCATCAAGTGTTTAACACTTGTTTGTTAAAACACAATATGTTTTATTTTTTCTTTTTCTTTTTTCCATGTTCTAAAGTTTATTTCATTATCAAAATGGTGTCTAATCAAAGATTTTCCCTTTTATACTTTTAACAAGTAAAATAGAAAGATTACTTTGGTACGGTTAACATACCATTGCATTTTTTTAACAAACATTTATTCCTTACAAAAGCACTCTTGCTTGTGATATATTGTTTACTTTTTATTATTATTACAATCATTATTTATCATTTGAGAGCCCACACTCAAATAAGAACTTGAGCATTTGAAAGCAGTCGTGTTAGATGCTGTGCGGGTACTGAATTAAGTTGGTGCTCAGTACTACCGGTACTGTAGAATCACTGGTATCGTTACATCTTTTTTATTTTAGTACCAAAGGATCAGTACTTTTGACAAAACTAATCTGGACTTGTAAATTGTTTCAGATCTCTCTCTCTCTCTCTCTCTCTGTGTTATTTATTTTATTACATTTTTATTAGTATATCAATCCACTTTTCAATCACACAGTAATTGTTGGAAACCAATTAGCTTTTATTGTAATTTCCGATAACAATAATAATAATTTTACAATACATTGGTAATACATTTCAGTTGTAATTTCTTAAGGCTTTTATTTTGAAAGTCCTGCGCTGAACGCTCCAGGAAGTCTGTGTTTGAATGTTTGTTTGTAGGCTAATTTACAGTAGTGTAATATGCTTCTTATTAACATCAGGTAAAATGCTTGTCTGGTGCTGTTCTCAATGCATGCTATAGGCGGACTGAACTATTGATCATCTACATCTGAGATGTAAGAGTCCCCCTACAGCTGGTGTTGGGCACCGTGTGCAACGGGAACACAACGGCTCCTGGAAAGGACCCCCGCTACGTTGGCACATCAACTACCTAGAGTTGCTAGCTGCATTCCTTATCCTGTGGAGGCTTCTCCCACTAATTCAGGGCAAGCACGTCTTGATCAGCTCAGACAGCACCACGACGGTAGCATACATAAATTGCCAAGGCAGCGTGTGCTCTCAATATATGTCACAACTCACCTACCATCTCCTCCTTTGGGGCCAGCAGTGACACTCACCTCCTGGGTCTCCACCCCCAGGCGGTCCAGCTGATTTGGGAATGGTTCGGCAAAGCACTGATAAACCTGTTGGCTTCCCAGGAGACCTCCCACTGCCCGCTCTGGTACTCCATAATGGAGGCTCCCCTCGGGACAGACGTGCTGGCACACAGCTGGCCACGGGGGCTGCACAAGTAGGCATTTCCTCCAGTGAGCCTTCTTGCACAGGTGCTGTGCAAGGTCAGGGAGGACAAGGAACAAGTCACTCTGGTGGCCCCCTACTGGCCCACTTGGACTTGGTTCTCGGATTTCATGCTCCTTGCGACAGCCTCTCCCTTGTGAATTCACCTGAGGAAGAACCTTCTTTCTCAGGGATGAGGCACCCTCTGGCTTCTGTGCCCAGACCTCTGGAACCTCCATGTCTGGCCCCTGGATGAGATGTGGAAGAACTAAGTGGCCTACCACTTGCCGTCATAGACACGATCAACCAAGCCAGAGCTCCATTTACCAGGCAACTTTACGCCCTAAAGTGGGCAAAAAATATAAAAATATGATGTGTATGTTTTTAATCACCTTTAAATAATGTGTAAAAGCATCATATATTTTATTGGTTACAATATGAAAAAGTACCTCCTACTGAAAAATCGACCTATTTGCTTACCTGACTGTCCAAGAGAATTGTCAATTTCTCTCCAACTGTTCTCTTTCTCCACCCGGTTGTGGTACAGTTCAGATGAAACATCAAATAGGCACTGATACTGTCATGCTAGTTGATGCTCTGTGCAGGAACATCAGGACTCCTCCCACTGAAACTCCCAGTGCCCCGTTTCTTGCTCTCTCATTGGCTGTAGGTCAACGCTGCAGTTGCATTCAGTCAAACACATTTCACATTGCGCGATTTGGAATCGCAGACAAGTCCATATACATGCTAAAACATGCTAGACATCTCGCTGACATTGGCGGGATGTCGGCACTTCTCTCCGATTGCGTCTTTGATAATTCATACATTGCATTCGTCGCTCATGGGACTGAGCTCCGATTTGCCCATGATTTCGGGCTTTTATCGCTGATCTCCACAAAACTGTCAGTGAGTGAAAGTCGAGCCTAAAATTGTGTAGCTTGTAAACTCTGTATATCGTATGTTATGAGACCGTGAGCAAAGGACACACATTGAACTGGTTATGTATTAAGTAAATATAATTTATTTGGATAATACAGAAATGCTTGTTTGACTGAAGTGTAGTCAAGCTAATCAGTTGCAAGGTAAGCTGAAGGAGTTAGGTTTTCATTAGCAGCTATAGCACCATGTTAGCCTAGCTAGCACATTATAGTTAAACTGGATGGGATTCTGAGGCAGCTGGGTTTGTAATGTGAAGTTAGTCCGTTTGAATGGAGCACGTTATTCTTAGTTCAGTAAGCATTTTCTTGTCTCCCTTGGTGTTACAGTGTTGTCCAGCTCTATAAGGGAGTGCTCCAACTCTTCCAGTCACTGTTCACGCCATGGAAGTGATAGAAGATGCTCCACTTTTCATTTTCAATCACCACTGGGTTCATCTACTGGCTCTTAGAGACATGCTCAAAGAATATTTTTAAATGTTTTTATTTTTTTTATTTTACATACAATAAAATTCCCCCTGATGGTCTGGCGTATGTATCTGACATGTGTCAATAAATGATTTATTTTAACTTTTTTGTCAATAGTCTTATTATGATTGTAATTATGAATATAATATGATGATATAATAATATAATGAATATACTATATAATCATGAATTCATGGTTGAAATTAGATTGAATTCAAGTCATTGAAAAAATATGTCTTTTCAACTTTAACTTTCCAACCAAATTTTGACGTAGAGGGACGTCTTTTTAAAGACGTCTTTTCAATGACCTGGAAAAGACAGCTTTTCACCTTTCACTTTTCAACCAAATATCAACGTTGTTGAAACATCAGGCAAAGTTTTCTTTTCAATAAAATTTTCTGGGTGGGATATGATCATGTTTTAAATGTATTTAAATTTGAGCTTTCAAAGTTAACGCGTTAATGCATGCAAATTATTTTATATGTTTAACGTGTAATTTTTCTTAGTTGTGTTTAACCCATTTACCATTAATAAATAATAAACTAGTATATACACTGGTCAGAGACCTTGGTTATGTGTCTGCCTGGAGTCATTACACAGACGCACTCACCACAAACATATACACAACAGCCGCATCAGTGATCAACTGATGGAGAAAGGAGCTCTTAACCCTATTTGTACAAAACAAGCCCAGATGGGTTGTCATAAATATATTTTCTTTCCTAAGAAGGAAATAAGTGTATTCTGAAAGGAAAATAAATACTGTACATATCAGCACTTTCAAAATATGTGATTATATAATCGCTAGATAATAACTAGTAAATATTATGTGATTAAAAAATGGTAATCGACAGACAACACTAATTTAAATATTATTTATATTAGTATAGGCAGTTACTGTAATCTTATTACAGGAATTAAACTACATAAAAAATGTAATGTGTTGCTTAACTCTTTGACAAATGTAATTAAATTACTGTAAGTAATTAGTTTGTAATCAGATTACACCCAACGATGCATATTAGAGAAAGGACTGTTTAGATAAGCATGCTGATTATTCCATTGCTTTGTTCATAATACAATGTGCCAAATATAGCATTTTGCAATACTACAGTGTTACTTGTTTGAAAATGTTGCTTGTTAGTGAAAGAGCTACAATAAAATATTTATATATCAGTCTGTTACTGTTGTAAAATCTATTTCAGATAATCACGACCCTAAATGACACCTAAAAACAAACAAACTGTGGTCGGTTGCTTTACATGTCAGGCAGTTCTTGGCCAGACTAAGCTGCAGTGTGGACCAGAACTTATGTTGTGTAGTCCAAAATCTGGCTACGCATAACTGCCGGAAATTACATAGAAGCTAGCCAGTCGGATTGGATATTCTTAGATACTGCTTGCCAGTTTTGTGTGCAATATGCATCAGACGGTCAGTGAATGGACTGTGGGAGATCCGTAAGCATACTTTCTGAGGCTGAGACTACCGGTTAAGGCAAGAAATATGACAAAGATATGGACATTCTCTGCCATCTGGTCACACTGAGTCTCTGTGGGATATTCCTGAAAATTAAGACATTTAGCGAGAGTTGCACAGTGAAGAATGCCTCATGCTGGACTGCTCTCTAAGGCATACAAGAGTGTGATAGCATTCAGTATGGCTCATTTGTTCCTCAGGGAACACCAAGCTTCTCCCATCTGCCTCTGAATCAGCAAGTAACTTACATTTGATGGCATCAGAGCAGATCACTGACAGCTTTATATTGTTTGCTTAGGCTACAGTGATGTAGAGATTTCATTGTAGACAACAGCTGACATTTTGACAGTTGTATATCAAAGTGTACTTTTCCAAAAGGTATTAGAATGGACAGTTACACAATATTTAGTTTTTATAATCTGACTGGATAAGCAGCTTTCCAATACTGCTAATTTTAGTATAACAGCACTGGGGTGGTTCTACGATGGCATTATTATTTTTTTTAAATCTAAGCTTTCAGGATAAAGTCATAATATATTGAGAATAATGCCAAAATTAAAAGATTAAAGTCATAATATTTTGAGAATAAAGTCAAAATTTGAATCCTGCTCTGTGTGGGTGATGTTTGGAATGGGTTTCCCGAAGCTCTAAGTTGAACATTAGTAGCATTTAAATTGTAATTACTACAACACGTTTCCCAAAACATAGTTATCTAAGTAGCACATAAAACACTTGTAAATTAACTAGAGCTATGATACACTCTCAAGTCCATAATTTACTACACGTATTGTTCTTGCATCTTTCACAGATAATCAGATACAAAGGAACATTTAATAAATAACATCAATAAATGTTGATCCCACATGCCCGGTCCCGTATTAGGCCGTATTAGGCTGAACAAGCCGCCAAGAGGGATAAAGGCCAATCGCGGAGAGCGGTGTGTGAGAGAGAGATCATTACGGACATGTCCGTTGTCTTATGTGTTTGTATTTTGAGTTCTCCATTAAACTATGATTTTATGTGTTCAGCCAGTTTCTCGCCTCCTCCTTGCCCGTGAACATGAACTGCTTTACAAAGATATATGAGAGTATAGTGTGGCCCTACAGTTTAAAACTTAAATAGTAAAAAATAAATAATTAAAATATGGTTAACAAAGGAGGGTGAGAGTGTGCAATGAGTTACTCATTCTCCCTCTTCCTCCTCCTCTTCTTCCTCCCTCCAATGGATGATTTAAATAGTCCTAGTCTATTTACATGGCAGTCACAAATCGCATGCTGCATAATGGCAGTCAGGCTAAAAGTGCACAATAGGGCTGGGCAATATGAAATAAATATATTCATGATATAAAAAAACAAAACATATTGCCTTTTACGATTACATTGTCAACTCTAAGCACTGTTGTTCTTTGTGCATCTGTTCACGTCCCAGCCAATGAAACAAAACATTAGGCTGCGTGAGAGCCCCTTATTATGCACTGTAACGATGCTGGCAAGACAATGACGAAGACATGATGATGACCACAAGTGCAGTTTATTTAAACAAAACATGAAATCCAAAAACCCTAACTATAAACATGAACTAAACATAAACATGAACTTGGCATAAACGTGACATAAACTAGACTAGACTAGACTAGACTAAACTTGGCATTGCATGAACAAAAGAACAAAGTTACATTCACATACAATTCTAGACAAAAGGACAATGGTATACATGAGGGCTTAAATACATGACATGGTGGAACATAAACCAATGATCTAATCTAACTAATCAAACAATGAACCAATGAAAACAAGACACATGAACATGGAGGGAAACATGAAATCACATGACAAGAACCAGGAACTAGACTTTAGACATGAAAGCATGAACCAACAGAATAAACATGAACACACATCTAAACATGACATGTACATCACGTACATTCATGTTACATGCATTTTTTGTGCCACTTTTATTAATCTCTGTGAAGTTGAGAATTAATACATTAATATAGCCATCATTATTTCTGTAATTAAATTATTGTAATAGTTCATTCATTTCAACGCCTCTACAAGGTTACAAACAATTTCAATGTGTGTCCATGTGTGTCCACATTATTTTCATTTTGTGAAGACAAAGTTTCAGCACCTATGGAACAGACAGCTCCCATAAACAGCGAGCGATCTATTGTGCTAGTTTGGGAAACATTATCGTAAAAAAAAAAAAAAATCACTAAGAATGAATTGTGCCCAGTAAATGCCCTATTTACTAGCACATGGTTTCTGCACTGGTTTAGCACCACATTCACTAAAAGAATTATGCAAATCAGCCAACAGTGCAAACGCATCCGCAAAAAGTATGCAGAACGCAATTTGCAAGCGCAGTTGCGATTTTTCCGGTGGATTCTGAGCACTACGGAGAATTGCCTGGAGACCGCATTTGACACACCCTGCCGAGACTGCACATCTTTACTGTGATACAGACACCTAAATAATCTCTTAAACAGGCCAAAAAAAGTATTCTCGAATACACATGGCATCTGGATATAGGCTATAATGCTCTTCTCCATTATTTGAACAGTTTTTGATAAATTACTGCTGATAAATTACTGTCTTGCTCTTATCATCTGATCGCAGCTGCATTTCACTTCTAGTGCTTTTAGATCTTAGGGCTGTTTTCGTCACGATAGATCACAACATACTCTTGAATAGGATAGAGAATTATGTTGGCATATGTAGAGTTACATTAGCATGGTTTATGTCCTATTTAGCAGACTGCTACCACTTTATCTATGTAAATAAGGAATTGTCAAACCAAACAAAAGTAAAGTATGGAGTGCCACAGGGATCAGATTTAGGGCCTCTGCTTTTCTCCTAGTATATGCTTCCCCTGGGAGATATTATTAGGAATCGTGGAATAAGTTTCCACTGCAATGCCGATGATACACAACTTTAGATTTCTTCAAAACCTGATGAGATTTCACAATTCTCCAAATTAGCAGTGTGTGTCAATGAAATAAAAAATTGGATGGCCAGAAATTTCCTTCTACTCAATTCTGACAAAACAGAGGAACTAATAATTGGATCAAAAAACTATAATAAGCCACTACAATATAATTTGACTCTCGATGGATGTACTGTTACATCATCTTCAACAGCGAAGAACTTAGGTGTTATATTTGATGCCAATCTGTCCTTTGAAAATCAAATTACCAATGTTTGAAGAAGCATAGCATTCTTCCACCTAAGAAATATTGCTAAATTATGGCACATGCTCTTTGTTGCTGATGCCGAAAAACTAATTAATGCATTCATGACCTCAAGACTAGATTATTGTAATGCATTACTGGGAGGATGTCCAGCAAAATCAATAAATAAACTTCATTTGGTTCAAAATGCAGCAGCCAGAGTGCTAACGAGAACCAAGAAATGTCATCATATTAGCCACATTTTATCATTGTTACATTGGCTACCTGTTAAATTTCATATTAATTTATAAATTCTGTTAACTACGTACAAAGCTTTGAATGGTCTAGCTCAGCAGTACTTAAGTGACCTTCTGACACGTTATATTCCATCACGTTCATTGTGAATCACAAAATTCTGGCCTGTTAATTGTTCCTAGAATATCAAAATCCACAAAAGGAGGAAGATCCTTTTCATATTTGGCTCCTAAACTATGGAAAAGTCTCTGTAACACTGTTCGGGATGCAGACACACTCCCTCAATTTAAGTCTAGACTAAAGACTCAACTATTTATCCAGGCATACACCTAATGTATCCTTCAAACCAAAATTAGGCTGCTTTAGTTTAGTCTACCAAAACCAGAAACCAGAAACATTGATCATGATCTATAACTCTAAATTGAATTGCATCTATACTTATATTATTTTATTTGTTTCCCTGTCTCAACCTCGGGACTCCTATACTGAGGTCACCAGAACCGGCTGGATCCAGCTCCACTTCTGCTTCGTATTGGACTCCACTAGTATGTGCCGTTGTGTGATGATGACTAAATGCAGCTGGTGCCAGCCAAACATCACTTCAGTCTATTATGATGGACTTCAGAGGATGAACTGATGCCAACTGCAATCTTAAGACATGGGATACTTCATATGTCATTGTCTGAACCTTGGATTTAGGATGGACCCCACCGAACCTCACCGAAATTACCGGCCAGGTTGAACTGCAATGCATCTCACAGATCTCTACCTGCATCACCTTGGTCTATTGATGGACTACACTCTTGATATGGAATACATAGACAATCAAATGCCATCAAAAGCCTTCATTAGTCAATTAACAAAGGACAATTGCATCTATGTGAACTTCTGCAGTTAATCCAGGATGGACTTCAAAAGACATTAGTTATTAATCTTACAGTTCATACAAAATCTATGTTTAAACACTGTCCCTTAACACTTACTTAGTTTAATCATTTTAAACCATGACTTGCACTATACATAAGTAATACTGACATTATATTCATGATGTTGGCCAGAGGGGAACTGGCCCCCACAGTGTCTTTTTTCTCCCATTAACCAACATTCTTGTGAATTAAGTACAATCTACAATGAGCATAGTTTGCATAGAAAGGAGGTAGAAAGGAACTTAAGCATTTATGATCATCTTATCGAATGTTATTTCCTAAATCAGCACGTAGATCCCTCATTATAAATTAGAAGGTAAAGTGATTCATTACGTGAGCTGTATGGTCCAAAGGTGTGGAAACTTTGGTCAAATTATGTCCAGGAGTTTGTATTCTTAAATTGAAAATAATGTGGACATACTGAAAAATAGGGAAGTTGTTTGTAACTTTGTTGAGGCGCCGAAATGTATAAACTGTTACAGAATTTGACGATGTAATCAGATATGTCTATAATTATTTTTATTTAAAATATCATGAATATATTTATTTCATATTGCCCAGCCCTATTGTGCACTTTTAGCCTGACTGCCATTATGCAGCATGCAATTTGTGACTGCCATGTAAATAGACTAGGACTATTTAAATCATCCACTGGAGGGAGGAAGAAGAGGAGGAGGAAGAGGGAGAATGAATCACTCATTGCACACTCTTACCCTCCTTTGTTAACCATATTTTAATTATTTATTTTTTACTATTTAAGTTTTAAACTGTAGGGTCACAATACTCACATATATCTTGTAAGAAAATCTGTTCAATAAGAGCATATCTTTCTGTTGCCATTGCAATTATGCTTAATCAAAGAAGCCCAGTAAAACATTATACTGTATTTCATGTCAAGTATGTTTAGATCTATCTTTACACCTAATTTACACCTATCACGTGGCATGCATAGATTGCGGAGACCATGGAGACAATGGATTTCCAATGATCAAAATATATAAAAATTATGTATTAAATGTTCCTTTGTTTCTGATGAACTGTGAAAGATGCAAGAACAATACATGTAGTAATTTATGGACTTAAGAGTGTATCATAGCTCTAGTTAATTTACAAGTGTTTATACATGCTATTTAGATAACAATGCTTTTGTTAAACGTGTTGTAGTAGCAAGTACAATTTAAATGCTTCGGGAAACCCATCAGCCCAAACATCATCCACGCCGAGCAGGACTGCATGAACGACTGTCTGGTTCTTTCTCCTGAATAAATTCAATTCCTACATAACTGCAGCAGTGTCCGGATCCCAATAATAACTTTGTGCTGATGTGCCAAAAGATGACAAAGGATTTCTTTGATACTAAATCCTAAACTAAACTATTTTTAACAAAATCATCCACGTCCATTTCTTGCATTGATGAAGCTGCTGGCTCTGCATTCTATCGTTGTGATAATGACGTGCTGTTTCTCATAATGCTACAACTTTATTCTCGTAATTTCTAATTAGACTTTATTTTCTTAACCTTAGATTTTTTTATGTGCCGTTAAAATGCCGTCGTACTGTTCACTGTATACATTAGTCTGCTTGTCTGCTTTCTCAAAACGTGAGAACCAATGCACTAATGCTGTCAGAACTGGTGCGGTGCATTGACATGCCCATTTTGAATATAAATGTGGACTCGAATGAGATTTTAGATCTTCAGCTAGGAGAATATTGTGAATAACTTATTTTGGTCTGCTCCTTGAACAGAGCGATTGTATGGCTTCAGAAGACTTTAAATGCAGTCTTTGAGTTGTATGGACAATTTTAATTGGTACTTTTATTTATTTATTTGTATTCTTTTTTTTTGCACTTTTTGGTGCTTGACAGCTGTTATCACTGTGAACTGTGTCTTTTTGTGTTCCAAAGAAAAATAACAGCTCGTGGGTTTGAAGGAACATTGGAGGAACATCTATTTATTTAAGGTTTATGCACAGTTGGCTGTGACTGATTTGTCAGTCAAAGTGCATTTGTAGTTTATAGCCAACATAATTCAGTTATCAATAAGGTGTTTGTACAGAAGTTTTTAAAAGCAGCCTAGTAATTAGAAATGTTGCTGCAGAAAGCGGATCACAAAGGAGATTGCAGATTAGGAGCTTTTCAATTTTATTTGAGTATATGGCTGGTCTTTGTGAAAGTGGGTTTAAAATTTTACCTGCTTTCCTTTACATTATTTATGCATACAGAATGATTGTGGAAGTTAAGGATGCAGGAATTGCAATATTAGCTTGCTTGATCCTCTCTATTCCCAGTGACATCATTTTGTACACAAATTCACGGAAATAAGAACAGGAACATTCTCCTTGTGCGGACATAAGCTGATCGCCTGACACCGCTCCTTCATTATATTAATATTACCTCTGAAGTCAAAAGTATTAAAAAAAAAATATAAAAATCAAGCTATGATTAAGACTGAACCCATTAACAATAACAACAAAACATTGGCATTTACTAATCTTCTAATGCTACTACTGTGGCTTCTACAAATACTACTAGTATTACACAGCAAAATCCCCATTGTTAAATTAACACTCCTTGGCGTCTCCACTCTACAAGAGTGTTCAAAACTAACACAGAGCAGTGCTGAATCTACCCTGTGTTGTGTTGAATTGGCCAAACAGTTAATGGGATCAAGTAGATAAACTCTCTGAGAGATGATTGATCATTAGTGATGACACCTGCTGTTAACAAGCAGAGTCTACTGAAGGAAAGAGGAACAATGAGAACAAGAAATCAAGAGAACAATCCAGCAGACACCACAACAATTTATTCTTTCTAATTGAGATGAACATCTACTGTAAACAAAATAGATTATTTGACAACAATCTCTTAATATATTGTGTGAGGATGCTTTTGTTTTTCATATGCGTACTAAAGTTATTTTTAAGAGAGGTTTGTCTCTATTCAGTTTTGCTAAATAAAACAGGGTGTTTTCTCCTTTAATTGTTTATATTCAGTGATATTTTATATTTGTTTATTTTTTTGTATAAAAAGTTATGTATAGCAAGCGATATTAATTTAAACCCTTTGATGCCACTAGTTAGAGTTGTGGCCAAAATTTTGTGTATAATTGTAAGGGTCTAAAAAGAGTTGGTGTATTTTACTCAGAGATGTTTTATATAAATGACAATGCATACATGCTTTATTTCATGTGAAATCTTTTTACATGGGTTGCACAAAGAGGCACATAACCAGAGCCATTTAATTCCACTGTGCCCCCTGACTGATCTCACAGTGATATCGGTAACAGTAGGTTGATTTTCCTATAGCTAAAATAGGTTTCTGCTTACCACAATTCCAAACACTGCCCCCAGTGGCCAAATCAGTAAGTGTTGTTTGGCTTAGGAGTACATGTGAGCTTCATTTATCAAGTGTAATGTCCACAGAAGGACATTACACAAGTTTTGAAGGGATGGACAAAATCGAGTTTGTTTTCAGCTGTACAGTGAAGAGGAATGCATATTTTATAAACTGAACAACCTAACATAAACTGCAAACCTAAACCTAACTGTCTGTATAGACAAATGCAACCTCCATATCGCACACATCACTGATTTTACAAACCCTATTACTTCCTAGTTCAAATCATGATCAGAACCCCGTCTCCAATTCTGGAGGTAAACATGCTGAAGCCGTTGCAAAAATGTCTGATACGAGATACCACTTGCCAGCATAATGTGGCCCATCCTAGGATACTGGAACTCTCGGAATAGCACAACGACTTCTCGTGTGATCCTCTTGGTGCTCCTCTGAAACTTGTTACTTTATTGTTTGAATTTTTTACATGGATCTTATTGAGCAACTGAGAAAAATTTGACATTGTAGTTTCCAACCTGTTACAATTATGACCAAGAATAGTCTCATATGTTCACTAAAAATAGCAGACAGTTTGTTTCATTGGGCTATCTAAGGAGAAAAATACACATGCTAACTCAGTTGGGAAAAATTTGGGATTAAAAGGGTTCATATAATTTAATAATTATTTAACACAAATTAAATAATTTCATTTTATTTTGCTTATTTAAATAGCTCTAATGTAGTCAGATACTTTTTTAGTAGCTTGTAGTGTAGCTTATTACTTTTATATGTTTAAGAATCGCTTGACTATTTAAAGGAGCCTTTTTTCTATTTTGTAAGCAGCTTGCAGCTAAAGAACCTACAGTTTTAAAGTAGCTACACTAATTTCTATCAGTTGAAGTTAAGACTATTTCACAGACTCAAAAAGTGAACCATACATTTCTTCTAGTGGATATCTGCAGTAGTTTCCTTGTTACCATGTACCTCATTTGAAATGCAAATATTTTATGCCACCACTTCAGTGATTTTATCCTCCAAAAATTCCCATTGTATCAACCCTGTACATTTTAAATATGTATCAAACCTGTACATTTTTACTACCAAATAGTTCTACAGACATTGGTCATTGCTCATTTTGATCTATGCTCATCCCTTTCGCACATATAATTTCCATTTCAATAAATCATTTTATATTTCCTTCAATTTGCTAATCTCTTTTACTCATATGGCCATAATGTTCAAATAAATGTCTGTTGTAAAATGAATTTATGGAAGATAATTTAAAGTCCTATTTGGCCATGCAGTTTTATGGGAATATGCGTCAGCCATGGATGTAAACTGGGATTCACATTCTGTAGCTTAATGTCTTTTATGAACTCAGCAATTTAAGTTAAGGTGCAGATGACATGTGAAATGATATAACATGCAGTATTTATGTTCATCATACAAAGTACCCTCAATGTAAAGAGCCATATCTCTTTCACGGTATGCTCACCGTATGGCTGAGAATTTACATTGAAGAATTACTGTATGTATGGAGTACGTCTGTAAAAGCTGTACTTTCCCTTGATCAAAACATTAGGTAACACTTTATATTTATGTTCACTTTTAAGGCTTTTAAAGGGGTTCAGTAATGACGAAAAAGTCATTTACAAATGCATAATAAATAATTGATATAACATGAAAAACAAGGGTGACTTTTGTACAATACTTGCAAAATAGTGAGCGTCTTAACTCATATTACAAATGCATTTCAAATACAATTGTTTATACTTTTATTAATCAAAATCAAAAAATGCTTGATGCAAACATCAACTTTTTGACATAAGTGTAGAAGTGAATCAATACATGACTGGGGTAATAAAAAAAGGAAGTAGGATAGATATAATATTTTTAGAAGCAGATAACATTATTGCAAAACCTGAGAAAATCTAACTATAATAGTGAGTGAAAAATCTCATTCAATGAGATTTGAGAGCTGCAACCGAAGGCAGCATTTCTAGTAAATAACAGGCCAATTAAATTATATGTAAATATTCTGTTAATCTTTATAATTTAATATTACAAAATAAGATAAATATTTTCTACAGGAGAGTGATTCAGTCGCACCTGTTTTACATTGCCAGCAAACACTGAAGTATGTTTGTTTGTTTGTTTGTTTTCTTGGACGTATTTGGGCATATTCTGCAAATACTGAACAAACTGCAATCACACTGGATATGGAGTTGATGTTCATTTGTATTCATTTCAGATCCACAAATAAACATTAACATTCCTCATGAAAAATCTTGTCAGATGCTGGTCAGATCCATGATGAGAGTCTAGGCAGCAACGCAAGTTAAAAGATATTGAAAGCAAGCGTGAAAGGAACAGAAGAAAAATCTGTTCTGTGACGGCACATGTCGAGGCCTGACCCGAGCTTGTTGAATAGGTGATATTTTGGTTCAGTAGAGTGAGACGGGCATACTTTCAATGTTTTTATTTTTGGTGGGCACAGAGTGAACATAGAGGGCACTGTTTCAAATCACAGAGGGCAGCGTGCAGGTATTTATAGATTCACTCAATCACTAGTTATCGGTGTCGCTGCCAAATACACCTACCAACCCCTTTTTCCAAGCAAGGAAACTTTAGCTCTGTTCCAAGTGAGCAGCTTTGCAGTCTACCTTTAAAGGCAGCTATCTTCAGCATCATGACTGAAATTGAAACTCA
The DNA here is from genome assembly GCA_032164185.1 of Moxostoma hubbsi. Lineage (NCBI taxonomy): Eukaryota > Metazoa > Chordata > Actinopteri > Cypriniformes > Catostomidae > Moxostoma > Moxostoma hubbsi. The sequence continues at coordinate 1,768,767 of JAVLUX010000083.1, read as the reverse complement.
CGAGTGACCGATTTGGAACACTCTACATAGGCAATAATCCTGTGGAACATTCAAATAGTGTTCTTCACATGAAATTCGACTCAAAGTTGATTTCAATCAACTGAGCAGACAATGTAACACTCTAATACATAAAAAATGGGTATGGTATAATAGTCCACTATTAGTTAGACTGAATTTTTATTTATACTTTTTGGTACTGAATGAATTATATTTATCAACACTGTTGAAAAATACAACAGAAAATATGTTGTTATAAAGGGAATTGTACTGGTTTTAGTGGAAACTATAATAATCCCTTTTGGATGAAGTTACTGTTTACAAACAAACACTCTGCCCAGCCACTTCCAGGTTCTTTCGGTAGCCCATGAGCACTTTGCTCAAATTGCTCTGAAACTGCCCAGAAAGTGCTGTTTTGGGGGATTAAACACCCTGTTTTCCACAGAATATTGGAGATTAGGCATTCTTCAAATTTCCACCTGATTGTTGCATCAGGAATAACTCAGGATTTTACATAAATGATGATATTTCACGGGTCACCGTCATTATCACGTCTGCTCTATTAGACACAATTGACCTGAAGCAGCTGTTGGTGGATATTAACTTTTTTAACAAAGAAATCACACAAACTCGGATAGCAAATGGCTGTTTTTAAATGCCAAAGTGCTGTAGCTGTGACAGATATGAGGTCAAATATGATCTAACGATGATCTTATTTGATCAAAATCCACATATACTATATAACAGGAGGAACAGATTCCGTCTCCACCACCGCAGCACATAGACTTCTGATTGTGAAAGGATAAGTTATTCAAAATAATGTCATACTTTGAAAATTATGTCTTTGCATTTATTTTGAAAAACAGCTGTTATTAAGTTTTAATATATGGGATATGATCATATTGAAGTAAGAATATTATTATTTATAATATGGGGGTTAATAATTTAAGCAGTTAAGACATGTTGATTTTAGATTTCATTTCTAAGTACACTAATTCTTGGGCTTCAGAAGTGTGTTAAACAAGTGAGAATGTGTGTTCATCCACCTGTTACATGTCCGACATTATCATACAGTCTCATTGAAACAAGTTTAAACTTGTTTTCGCAATAATTGAGAAAAGATACCACAATACTTGCTTCAATGTAAACCATAGATATTCCTTTATAATAACTTACATTAACAGACATTATATCCTATAATGCTTAGACGATTATTAAACTTCAGCACTGTCTATTTCTACACACACACACACACACACACACACACACATACATACATACATATATATATATATTATATAATATATATATTAGGGTTGCACAGATACCACTTTTTCTCTTCCAATTCCGATAACAGAAATCTCAGTATTGGCCGATACCGATCCGATACCGGTGTTGTTGTTGTTATCTTTTTGCATAATCAGTTTACAATATTGTGTGGAACTAATTGGTTGTGCTCTTTAATATGTAAAGAAACACAAACCTTTAACTACACATTATTTCAATATAAATGTATATCAACTGGATAATACTGGATAATGTAGAGGCAAATACTGGTTAATGTAGCAGTAAAATTAACAGTAATTCCAGTATAAATCTTTCTTTTTTTGTGTGTATATATATATATATATATATATATATATATAAAACATATTTATATTTAAGCAATATCACACAAGCAAGAGTGCTTTAGGGCCATATAACATGATTGCGAGTTCAAAGAACAAGTAAATTAAAATAAGGAAAAACTAAGTACGGACATAAAAACGCATTTGTGCATGGAACTGCTTTCTTATGCGGCAGATCAGAATCTGCCGTTGCTGGTTCAAAACAAATGATGCGTCCACGCCTCCATTAGTAATTCAAAAATGTCACTTCAGAAACATTACCATGGCTTGTGCTGTTTTCTAACACATTATTGGATAAACAAGGATGGATGGATGGGTGTGTGTGTGTGTGTGTGTGTGTGTGTGTGTATGTACAGTAAATAAATATTAATAATAATTTTCTTAATCAGAATTTGTCTTTTTTTTTTAAGCACAAGTAAACTAAATATAGGTTTTTATGCTTCAAACAACAAATTGTCAATGAGGCATAAAAAAATACATATTTTATTTAGTCTTACCATTGTACACAATTTTTGACTCCCCCATTAATTTATCTTTTAATAATATTTTTTATAGTTTTACTCTACAAGACATAAATGCTGATTAAGAAAATTATTTTTTTTAAAGTGTTGAATTATGCATCATCGGAGTACCTTATCTGCAAAAGATAAATACTCCAGAATGTTGTCTGTGAATTTGGCCAAAAGAAGGCAACTTAGAATGCAACATTATTAACAAAATTATGCTGCTTACCTTTTGTAACAGCTTTCACCTATGATACCTTAAAAGGATGCCTACATAGGCAGCTCACTTTGCTTTGGAACGTAGACTAAGAGTCTCTATTGAGAGTGTGTAATATCGAGGGTATGGCTGACAGATTCTCAGTAGAGGTCACTGGCGTCCTCTGCTACATTATTCTGTCTAGTTCTCATGGTTGCTTCATTGCTGAGTCCTGTGATCGAGCAGAAACCAAACCGCTCCTGACAGTAAATGTGAGTTTAAAAGTATCAAGGACAGAGGCGACTGGAATACCAATGTGACATATGCACTTACGTTGATTAGGGAGTAGAAACAATACATTAAAGCCCAGGACATGTTATTAACACAGGAAACATCTAATGGTTATTTTCCTGTTGGCTTGACGATAATGGAGTTTAAACTTCATCAGAAAGCAATTGTCTTTCACATCAGAAAGTCTCATAACTAAGTCAATAACTTGAGTTGACTTGCTAGTTTAAACACAAAAGAGCAGCTGCTATTGCAAGTATACTTTTTGTATATATAACATAATAATTTAATGATTTGGTTGTGGGAGTGGTGATGGCATAGTGGGCTAAAACACATAACTGTTAATCAGAAGGTTGCTGGTTTGATGCCCACTGCCACCACCATTGTGTCCTTGAGCAAGGCACTTAACTCCAGGTTGCTCTGGGAGAATTGTCCCTGTAATAAGTGCACTGTAATTCGCTTTGGATAAAAGCGTCTGCCAATGCATAAATGTAAGTAAAGCTGAAACTTACTATATGCAAGCACATGAACGCAGATGTTTCTAGATTCGGGAGGTAAGGCATTGTTGCGTTCCAAAATATCAGAGCAAAATTTAGAATGCAACTACAGGTATGTGTTGAATTTTTGTGTTGCTGCAAGTGATGCTATAGTGGACATATTTCCTCTTTCAGGGGTGTTTCCCAATTAACTACATAACTCACTACATAACCACCATAGTATAATGTATAATTGGAGAAATTAACTTGCTAGTAATGACTTTTTTCTGAAACCTTAGTAACTATGTCACACATCATTCGTTCGAACCAATTCAATAATATAGAGCTGTTCCCCATCTGTCGCTCATTTTGACGATGTGTCAAAGAAGCGACACTAGGGGTCTCTCTTGGCCTCACGCTTCTCTGAACTTGAAAAAAGGCCAATGAGAAATTGGCAGACAGAATTTGCATGTCCCTTCTTAGGAACCGAGCAGTTGTGTGATCAGTGAGCTGCATTCACTGACTGTTTCACTCATCTCTACAGAGCGTATGCTGTTGGATCTATGGCGCATATCAGTGGCTTTCTCCTTCTCTGCACAACAGTAAAGCTTTGCCCCTGGGCGCTTCGACTGCGCATCTAAAAGATAATATTTTCCTTAAAATAGTTTATTTTCTCTAAAAGAGCAATACACAGCAGCATTGAATGTCCTTTTCAGGACACTTCTTTATAAAGATGCCCTTCCACCCCATGTAGTTCCTGGATCCAGTCGAGTTCTCTCCGCCCCTGACGGTCACAGACGCTGCCTTGTCTGTCTGGGCAGTGATCACCCCGAGGCAGCATTTGTGGATGGTTCGTGTTCTCACTGCGAGAACCCTTCCATGGCCACTCCAGGCGCCCCCCCGCATCATTCCTTCTTCCCACGGGATTGAGAACGACCTGGCTGAGGGTGTCCTCCTGCGGCTTCCAGAAAACAGGCAGTTCCACCCCAACCTAGGCCCAGCTCTCAGCGTCGAGTGCCCCACAGGAAGCGCAGAGAATCCTCAGTACAGTATATTTCATTTGACCCCACATTCTCAATAAAAGAGCAATTTCCTTTTTCCCTGGGTCACCTGTCCCACAAATGCCATTCTCACGGCTACCCAGTGCCACACTTCAACAGTCCCGGCACCCCGGATGTGGACCTCCCTCCTCCGGACACACAACTGCTGCCCCCTTGCCGACCGGTTCTGACGAGTCCAGAGGACGCCGACATGGGAACTCCTCCTCAATCACTAGCCCGCCCCCTGTCGGGTGTGTGGAGCAAGGTAAGTGCTTCGAGTCTTCTCTCAGCACCAGAAACTCGGCCACACTACCTGCTCCGCCCTGCTACGAAGCCTCGCCAGGTATGCCAAAAATGATCATCCCCTTAGTGCCACTCGCACGGAGCTTGGATGTGTGGCGTTCACTTCACAACCAATCGCACTGGTTGGCCAGGATCATCAGACTCGGCAACGCGATTCAGTTTGCCAGGCCCCCGCCCCCTTTTGGCGGTGTCCACTTTACCTCGGTACCTGGCGAAGACGCCAACACCCTGTGTTCGGATCTCGCGACCCTTTTACTCAAAGACACGATAGAGCCTGTCCCTCCAGCCGAGGTGAAAAAAGGGTTTCTTACAGCCCTTACTTCATCATACCCTATAAAGGCGGCTGCCTAAAACCAATCTTGGACTTGCGAGTTTTCAACCGGGCCTTGCACAAACTCTCGTTCAAAATGCTCACGCAAAGACACATTCTAACTTGCGTCCGGCATCAATATTGGTTTGCAGCGGTAGACCTAAAGGACACGTACTTCCACGTCTCTATCTTGCCTCGACACCGACCCATTCTACAGTTCACGTTCCATGGCCAGTTGTATCAGTACAAGATCCTCCCCTTCGGCATGTCCCTGTCCCCTCGCATCTTCACGAAGGTCGCAAAGGCTGCCCTTGTTGCACTAAGGGAAGTGCATACTCAACTACCTTGACGACTGGCTCATCCTGGCCCCGAGATAGTCACTGAGCACCCACAGGGACCAGGTGCTCATGCCCCTCAGCCGTCTAGGGCTTCAGGTTAACTGGAAAAAGAGCAAGCTTGCCCCGGTTCAGAGCATCTCTTTTCTCTGCATGGAGTTAGACTCAGTCTCAATGACAGCGCGCCTCAACAATGAGCGCGCGCAGTCAGTACTGAAATGCCTGACCTTGTTCAAGCCAGGCACGGCGGTTCCTCTAAAAAAATTCCAGTGGTTCCTGCGGCATATGGCATCCTCCACAGCAGTTGCGCCACTGGGGTTGATGCATATGAGACTGCTTCAGCACTGGCTCCAGACTCGAGTCCCAAGATGGGCATGGCACCACGGCACGCACCATGTGTTCATCACCCACCTGCCATCAGACTTTCAACCCCTGGACAGACCACTGTTTTCTGCGGACAGGAGTCACCCTACAGCAGGTGTCCAGACGTGTTCTGGTCACCAGAGACGCCTCCAAACAGGGTTGGGTTGCCGTGTGAAACGGGCACACAGCCACTGGTTCCTGGAAAGGGCCCCCGCTCAATTGGCACATCAACTGTCTAGAGTTTATGGCTGTTTTCCTTGCCCTCCAGAGGTTTCTCCTGCTAATTCAGGGCAAGCATGTCTTGATCTACTCAGACAGAACCGCGACGGTAGCGTACATAAATTGGTAAGTCGACGTGCACTCTCGTCATATGTCACAACTCCCCACCATCTCCTCTTTTGGAGCCAGCAGTGAATCATATCCCTGGCAACCTCAACACGGCAGCGACAAGGTACGCTCAATGGAGATTGGAGGCTCCACCCCCAGGCAGTCCAGCTGATTTGGGAACGGTTCGGCAAAGCACAGATAGACCTGTTCGCTTCCCAGGAGACCTCTCATTGCCCGCTCTGGTACTCCCTAACGGAGGGTCCCCTCGGGACAGATGCGCTGGCTCACAGCTGGCCCTGGTGGCTGTGCAAGTACGCATTTCCCACAATGATTTTTCTTGCAGAGGTGCTGTACAAGGTCAGGGAGGATGAGGAACAAGTCAGTCTGGGAGCCCTACTGGCCCACATGGACTTGGTTCTCAGATCTTAAATTCCCCTGAGGAAAAACCTTCTTTCTCAGGGATGGGGCACCCCCCTGGCATCCGCGCCCAGGTGTCTGGAACCTCCATGTCTCAGTGGTCCTCTCGGACCTTCATAGACCCCCATTCGAGCCACTAGAATCAGTCGAGCTCAAAGCCCTCTCCTTGAAGACCTCCCTCCTGATCGCGCTCGCTTCCATCTGGAGGATTGGGGACCTGCAAGCGTTCTCTGTCAGTGACACCTGCCTGGAGTTCGGTCCAGCAGACACTCATGTCATCCTAATATCGCGAACGGGCTACGTGCCCAAGCACCTGCAAGTGTCGCCCCGGGAGGAGGCAGATCCAGCCCTTTCGTTGCTGTGTCCGGTACATGCTCTGCGTTCTTATGTGGGCTGCATGCAGAGTATTTTCCGTGGTACGGTCCCCTTACGGGTGGACCTGCGTCTCCCTTGGGCAGTCCCCCCTGCCCCCTGATCGCCGTGTTTGTAGCAACTCCTCCCTCTCAGCAGGTAGGATCTATCACCATGAAATTTCCACATGTGGCCTGAAAACCCATGTGATGTATTCTGCCACTCTTTACCGCCCCCCAGCCTGAGCTGGGCTGATGCAGCCTGTCACTTTGGCATGCAACTGCCTGCCCTCACCTGCATCAGCAGCATACGTACATAGTTCAGCACATGGCATGATTGAATATGGACCCCTAGTGTCGCTTCTTCGACACAATGTCGAATTGATTGACAAATGGGGAACGTCTAAGTTACTGTTGTAACCTCTGTTACCTGATGGAGGGAATGAGACATTGTGTCCTCCTAGCCACCGAGCCACTGTTATGGCCGAACCTCATTCTCGGCTCCTCAGTGCAAAACATGAATGGACAGACGAATATTTCCCTCTCTTTATACCCATATGTCCAGGGGAGGGACATGCAAATTCTGTCTGCCAATTTCTCATTGGCCTTTTCTCAAGTTCAGAGATGCGCGAGGCTCTCAAGAGAGACCCCTAGTGTCGCTTCTTCGACACAATGTCTCATTCCCTCCATCAGGGAACGGAGGATAAGGTGGGTGTCCCAGGTGGGTGTCCTAAAGAGCACACAAGTCGACACGTGAGCCAATCGTATCATAGAAGCCTCACAAAATATCATGGTTACTTAAGCTATTTTTTTACATATATGTATTTTCTTTTTTATGCATTTGGCAGATGCTTTTCTTCAAAGTCACTTACAGTGCTTTCAGTGTATACATTTTTCAGTTTGTGTGTTCCCTGGGATCGAACCTATGAGCTGCAGGGTTCTGAAATAGCACTATACTTTCACAGCTGCTCAACTATAATTATACACACCATTGATCACAGCATAAAAATCATGTTTTTAAAGTGAGAATTACTGTGCACACTGTCTTAAGAGGTATGAACAATGGTGAGATTTTTCAAGTTAAAATGAATCAATAATTTTATTCTCCAGTAAAATGAGAAGTTAACCTGCTTCCTTGACAAATACATTTGAGTAAGCAGTCACTTTATTGCAGTTATTGTAATGAACGGCTATCTCTTTTCATGTCTGCTCTTTCCAGAAGAGTTATTCTAAATCACCCATGAGAGTGTCAGCCCAAGTCTACCATCACTTATTAAGGTGTTGTCTAATTAAATTTTGGCACAGCTTCACAGAGTGAAACCTACAATGTTACATAAGCATCTTTCAGTTTTGCTGATGCTACTTTGATACTATATAGCTTGTTAAGTGACAAGCTACTACTAATGTGAAATAGTGAAGCTACAGTCAAGCTACGCTTTTATAAAAGTAGTTAGCTATGCTACAAGCTACACACAAAAGCTAGTTAAGAGGACAATATCAAATCAGATTATATACTTTGAGAATCTCAACTGTGATGCAATCAGACTTGAACACATTGAAAAGAAAATGTAAAACAAGTGAATTGACAAAAAAAAAGAATTAAAAACTTTCTATCTTTCACTAATATTTATGTTTAAAGTAACATTCTGGGTTCAATACAAGTACAATGAGTACCACAAAAATACATTTGTACTTGCCCCCAAGCATGCTAATGTGTGTCTGGGCCTGTTGCATTCCTGCTGTCACTTCCGGGGCTTCATCGTTCCACTTTGTGTCTTTCTCGGGGCCAAAGGCCTTTGGCCTGCTGATTACACTCAGGCCAAACAAGGCCATCTGGTGAGTTAGAGGGGGTCAACCTAACTAGAGTTTCACCTAACTAGCCAGGGCAGTGTTTTCTAAAAGCATCACAAGCTTAAGTTGATCATAGTGACCATTGGCACTAATGGTTTCTACATTCTACTTAGACTTACAATGCTTTTGGGAAATGCTGTTTCAGGTTTGGGATAAATCTAAGAATTGTGGGTAGACTGTAAATCTGTTAAAACGCATAATGGATGAAGCGGAGCCCAAAGAAAGAACTTTCCAAAGTTCGAGATCATGGACTGTGTGCTGGGACATCGTCCCACTGTTAGTGGAGAGACCACTCGGGGGCACCATGGCAATTACAGTGGTTGAGTTGTCAATGTTAACTTATCTTACAAGCCAGCTAATGTTTACAAATGAAATAAACTCTATATTTTAGACAGCTAGATAATTAAAGATTCCCTCTTGGTTGTGAAATGGGTGGGGTGTGTGACGTTGGCACCAAGGTGGCTTGTTAAGGGTGGGTTTTAGGGAAATACTAAATGGCTATTGGACAGATGGTGGGATTGCAGATCGATTTTGGTTTCGCGGCTCGAGGTCCAAGGTTATTGGCCCTGGCTGGCCAGTTGATAACCTTGGGTCGCATGGCTTGATAGTGGAAAAGCAGTTATTGAGTCACATAAATGGAAGTAAATGGGGCCAATCAGTAAACATTAAAACAAGAGACATACATATCATGTGTCTAAATATGATTTAGTGTGAAAACATCACATCTGTGTAAAGTTATCTTACAACTTCCTTGAAATGAAAAAGTAATGTCAACAAATCCTAAATCCCTAAAACGACTGCATGACAATGACAATTTAAACATCTTTGAAGCTCATTTAATACAAAAGTTTTTATACAAAAAATAATGTAAGTGCTTTGATAAAATTATAAGCTTCACATATCTTCATTTAAACTGCCCAAAAATTATCCTCATTCACTACCATTGTAAGTGCCTCAGTGTAACCTCGATTTTTTAAAGGAAAGGAGGGATAAGTCTTAATTATTTTTGTGTTAATCAACATTATGCCACAAATGCAGTCGATTGGGGCCTGGGTAGCTCAGCAAGTAAAGACGCTATAACTACCACACCTGCAGTCACAAGTTCAAATCCAGGGTGTGCTGAGTGAATCCAGTCAGGCTTCTAAAGCAACCAATAGTCACATTGGGTTAATTTCCTAGTGGTCACCATAATGTGGTTCTTGCTCTAGGTGGGTGTCAGGATACAGACTCGGAGACAGAGGTAAGTGAATAAGAACAACGCTTTATTTATAGTGCATGAAGTTCAATGGTGAGTCTTTTCAAGTTTCAGAGGTGAATTCTATGAGGATAACTTAACGTGAAGGATTCAAGGTGAGTAGATCCTCTTCATTTAATCCACAGTCAAACTGACACAGTTCAGTGATACTTGTCCTTTCTCTTTCAAATGTTTCCACCAGTAACGAGACTCAGAAAGAACACAAGGAATCAGGAAACTTGGATTCAGCAGAGATTTCTGGGAACATCAGAACATGGACATAGAGGTTAGTATCTCTTCAGGTGAGTATACGTTACTTGACTGGTGTAGGTAGCGTAAGAGACTTCTTGAGACTTGTATGCTTCTGTTCCTGTTGGAGACTCGACAAAGACTGATTCTGAATTGGGTGTTTATATGGAACTGAACGTTGATTGGAACAGGTGCAAGTGATTAGAATTCTGGAGAGAGTGATCGTAGTGTGGTGTGAGAAGCAGCACCTGATTGGTTCCTGACACTACCCCCCCCTCCAGAGTCCGCGCCAGCGGACCGTGGACCTCGGCGTCGTGGTGGTCTACCTCTGGGTCGTGGTGCAGGTTTCTGTGGGTGCTGAGCGTGGAATTCAGAGAGCATAGTGGGATCGAGGATGTCTTTCCGAGGTATCCAACACCTCTCCTCTGGTCCATATCCTAACCAATCAATTAAATACTCAAGTTGTCCACCTCGACGTCGAGAGTCAAAAATTTCTTTAACTGAGTAGATGGAGTCTGGTTCCATAGGAGGTATTGGGGAATTTTCTGCTGGAGTTGGTTCTGTAGTGGAACTGGGCACGGCTGGATGATAAGGTTTCAGGAGGGAAACATGGAATGAGGAATGGATCCGAAGTTGAGCCGGGAGATGAAGTTTATAGGTTACCGGATTGATCTGTCTCTCTATGGGGAATGGTCCGATATACTTGGGGTTTAATTTCCGACAGGGTTGACGTAGACGGATGTCTTTGGTAGAAAGCCAGACTAGTTGTCCAGGTTGGTATTCTGGAGTCTGACATCGACGGACATCTGGAAAGTTTTGTTGGCGATTGATTGCTTGTCGAAGGTGTTGATGAGTTTGGTTCCAAATTCTTTCACTCTCTCTGAACCATTTATCTACCGCTGGAATTTCTGAGGGTTCACCGGACCAAGGAAACAATGGAGGTTGATAACCTAAAACACATTGGAAAGGAGTAAGCTGCGTAGATGTCTGTCTGAGAGAATTTTGTGCGTACTCTGCCCAAATCAGATACCGACTCCAGATGTTTTGGTTGGAGTGGCAGAACGTACGCAAGAATCGTCCGACATCTTGGATCTTTCGTTCAGTTTGGCCGTTAGTTTGTGGATGGTACCCTGATGAGAGACTTACTGTAACATTCATTAGAGAGAAGAAGGCGCGCCATACCCGGGAGGTGAATTGAGGTCCCCTGTCGGACACGATATCCTCTGGTATACCGAAGTTTCGAAAGACATGTTCCATTAACAGCTCTGCAGTGACAAAGGCGGTGGGAAGATTCTTCAGAGGAATTAATTTACATGCCTTGGAGAAACGATCGATGGCCACGAGGATACAAGTGTTTCCATCTGAAACAGGAAGGTCAGTAACAAAGTCTACCCCGATGTGAGACCAAGGTCTAAGTGGGACAGGAAGAGGCATTAGCTTACCTACTGGTAGATGTCTGGGAACTTTGGACATGGCACAGGGAATACAACCTTGGATAAATGTTGTTATGTCTCTCTGCATATTGGGCCACCAATACTTGAGTTGGAGAGTAGATGTAGTTTTACTTACTCCGGGATGACCTGTGCCTACCGAGGAATGTGCTGATGAAATCAAGGAATTACGGTAATCTTCAGGTACATAAATCTTGTCGGGGGGACATCCTGGGACTCTGGGTTGCCGTCGTGACAGTTCAAGGAGTTGTTCATTGATCTCCCAAAGGATTGGGTTGACAAATAGCTTTTCGGGTAAGATGGGTTCAGGTTCTTCAATTGGATTTTCAAGGGCATGGATACGAGAGAGAGCATCTGCTCTAGTATTCTTTGAACCGGGACGGTATGAAATTGTGAAGTGAAAACAGGTGAAGAAAAGGGCCCATCTTGCCTGACGTGGGTTCAATCTCTTGGCATCTCTTAAATACTGGAGGTTTTTATGATCGGTGAGTACAATAAATGGATGTTTGGCCCCTTCCAGCCAATGTCTCCATTCTTCCAAGGCAAGTTTTACAGCCAAGAGTTCCCGATTTCCGATATCGTAATTGCTTTCTGCAGCTGATAGCTTTCTTGAGAAGAATGCACAGGGTATGGTTTCGAAAGAATTAGCTGAGTATTGGGACAAGATTGCTCCTACTCCTGTAGTGGAGGCGTCTACTTCCACTACGAATACCTTTTCAGGATCTGGGTGATGAAGCAAGGGTGCAGTGGTGAATGCAGCCTTCAATGACTTAAAGGCTCCTTCTGCTTCTGGGGTCCAAAGAAGTGTCTTGGGTTTTCCCTTTAGCAGTGAGGTTAGAGGAGCAGTCAGCAGGCTGTATTGATGTATAAATCGTCGGTAGAAATTTGCGAAACCTAGGAATCTCTGAAGTTCTTTAACTGAATTGGGAGTTGGCCAGGACAGGATGGTCTCTGTTTTCTGAGTATTCATTTCTACTCCTCTTTCGCTGAGGTGAAAACCCAGAAACTCGACACTGGTCTGATGGAACGAACACTTCTCGGCCTTTAGAAACAAGGTGAATTCACGGAGTCTTTGGAGTACCTGAGATACCTGATGTTGATGTTCCACTATGTTTTTGGAGAAAATTAGGATGTCGTCGATATACACTAACACAAATTTTCCCAAGAAATCCCGAAGTACTTCATCCATGAAGCTCTGGAAAACCAAAGGGGCGTTTACCAATCCGTACGGCATAACAAGATATTCGTAGTGCCCAGCAGGAGTTATAAATGCCGTCTTCCACTCATCACCCTTTCTAATTCGGATCAGATTGTAGGCGCTCCTTAGGTCCAATTTGGTGAAGACTTTAGCTCCTTTGAGTTGTTCCAGAGCTGAAGGGATAAGTGGTAGTGGGTAACTGAATTTCACTGTAATTTGGTTCAGAGCTCTGTAATCGATACATGGTCTCAGGCCCCCGTCCTTCTTGGGAACAAACAAGAAACTAGCTGCGGCAGGGGATGTAGACGGGCGGATGTAACCTTGTTGTAAAGCTTCTTCGATGTATTTCCGCATTGAATCTTGTTCAGGAATTGATAATGAATATATTCGACCCTTGGGAATAGATGCTCCAGGTTTCAGATCAATAGCACAATCCCATGGTCGATGGGGAGGTAACTGGGAAGCAGCAACTGGATTAAAAATGTCAGAGAATGAGGAGTAACAAGAGGGAATGTTCGTGGACAGGTTTTCCTTTGGACTTTCTATGGATGTAGAGTTAACAGTCATTTCTTTGGACTTTTGGACACTGGAGGAGTTTGGAGGTGGGGTTTCACTAAGGGAACAATCACAACCCCATCTCTTGATCTTCCCAGTCTGCCAATTGATGGTGGGTTGATGAAGAATTAACCATGGACGACCTAGGATTATATCTGTCTGACTATTCTGCAGAACAAAAGGTTCGAACATTTCCTGGTGTTTGTTCTCAACCCACAACTGGATGGGTTTTATCTGGGAAGTTACATGCCCCTTATTAATCTGCTCACCTGTTACGGCGTAGACGGAGTAGGGCTTGGGGGTGTTGATCTTCCGGAGCTTGAGTTCCTTACAGAGTCGTCCTGAAATGAAATTCCCCGCTGACCCAGAGTCGATGATGGCTGTTACAGATACATAGGTGTTTCGAGATTTCAGGATAACAGGAATCGTGAGGGGTGTGGATATAATAGAACTGTCTTGGACGGAGCTTACCATCAGTCGTTCTGGTCGTATTGGACAGGTAAGTCTAAAATGACCCTTGGCACCACAATACATGCATAATTTCAACTCCTTACGTCGAGAACGTTCAGTCTGGGAAAGTCGAGAGGTGTCAACCTGCATTCTTTCTGATTGATTCTCTGAAGTGGAACTCATGATAACTTGTGGAGTTGTGGAATGACAATACAGATTGTCTTGATAACAATCTTGGGATCGTTGTTGCACACGAATGGCCTGCTGGATAAATTTCTCTATTCCTAAACTGTCATCATAAATCGCCAACTGAAGACGTAAGGCAGGATTCAGTCCACGGCGATAAACTGAGAGGAGCGCTTTTTCGTTCCACCCACTGTTGGAGGCTAGAGTACGAAATTCTAAAGAATACTCAGAAACAGACTTCTTCCCTTGACGTAACTGCAACAACTGATCACCGAAAGAGGAATCTTCAATTGGACGACCGAAAACTTCTCTGAAGTGTTTCAAGAAATTCATAACAGACGTTGTCACAGCTGATTCTTTCATCCACAATGTCTCAGCCCATCTTAAAGCTGATCCGGATAATTGCTGGATAATAAATGCCACTTTAGACCGTTCAGTTGGATATAGTTGAGCTTGTTGTTCCAAAGCAAGTGAACATTGTAACAAAAATCCATTGCAATCTTCCGCCCGACCAGAGAATGGCGCTGGACGCGATGGTGGAACAGTGAAGCAAGTAATAGAAGAAGCGGCGTTCATGGAAGTGCTGACTGGTGTTAACAATGGATTTGTCGCGGCAGCGGTGACATGTATGGGACTTGTAGCAGCGGCGGTAGGTTGTATGAGATTCGTATCCGGCGCTGAAGCTTGTCTGGAAGTCATTTTCTTCACCTCTTTTTGCGGTCTAGTCTTCTGTCAGGATACAGACTCGGAGACAGAGGTAAGTGAATAAGAACAACGCTTTATTTATAGTGCATGAAGTTCAATGGTGAGTCTTTTCAAGTTTCAGAGGTGAATTCTATGAGGATAACTTAACGTGAAGGATTCAAGGTGAGTAGATCCTCTTCATTTAATCCACAGTCAAACTGACACAGTTCAGTGATACATGTCCTTTCTCTTTCAAATGTTTCCACCAGTAACGAGACTCAGAAAGAACACAAGGAATCAGGAAACTTGGATTCAGCAGAGATTTCTGGGAACATCAGAACATGGACATAGAGGTTAGTATCTCTTCAGGTGAGTATACGTTACTTGACTGGTGTAGGTAGCGTAAGAGACTTCTTGAGACTTGTATGCTTCTGTTCCTGTTGGAGACTCGACAAAGACTGATTCTGAATTGGGTGTTTATATGGAACTGAACGTTGATTGGAACAGGTGCAAGTGATTAGAATTCTGGAGAGAGTGATCGTAGTGTGGTGTGAGAAGCAGCACCTGATTGGTTCCTGACAGTGGGGCACATTTTGAGTTGTGTGTGGATGCAGCGGAGAATAGCGTGAGCCTCCACACATGCTACGTCTCCAAGGTAACACAATAAGCCGAGTGATAAGATGCACAGATTGACAGTCTCAGACACGGAGGCAACTGAGATTCATCCTTCACCACCATTGAGGCGGGTCACTACACCACTGTGGCAGGGCGGCGGGCGGGAGCTGGGTCGTGATTCCACACACCCGGCCCCTAATCAGGCTAATCAAGCCTCAGAGAGGGATAAAGGCCGACTGGAGACTGCAGTTTCATATTAAAATATTATTTATATTCTCAAGAAAGTTCTCGCCTCCTCCTTTCCTATAATCCCTTTACAGCCACCATGAGGATTTAGAGAGCATTGGGAATTGGTCTTACCAAATTAGGGATAAAAACAAAAAACAAAACAAATGCTGTTGATTGAGCTATACTTGTACTGAACCCAGAATATTACATTAAGTGTAATTTACCAACACATTCTCACACCCAACTCGTCACATATTGACGGTTTTGACAGGACCCCTTGGCGTCACATTTTAACGCCCTGGGTATACCTTTGGCGTCATTTTTCGACGCGTTGGGTAGTCTTAACCAAAACGGCATTCAAAGGTGAGTTTAACAACGCTCCACGGCGTGTGCAAGTAAGCAGTTTAAGCGTTTTCTTAGAGAGTATGCTGGATAACGTATTTTTATCGGAGGTTTGTTGATGTTAATAAATATATATAATATGCTACGATTGTGTTCAATTAATCAAAGTTTTTTATATTTTTATTTTTTAAATTTTGTTCAATTAATCAAAGTTTTTTTTTTATTTTTATTTTTAAAATCCTCTATAGAAATCTATCGGTCTACCCAACGCGTCGAAAAATGACGCCAAAGGTATACCCAGGGCGTTAAAATGTGACGCCAAGGGGTCCTGTCAAAACCGTCAATATGTGACGAGTTGGGTGTGAGAATGTGTTGAATTTACCATAGGTTTTTAGAATGTCTTTTTCCTCATAAAGTAACACGGAGGAAATAAATGCAATTTTCACTTCTGGAACCAGACTTCTGCACTCTATAGAGATATGCTTTCTAGTCACTTCATGGACCTCTGTTTCTTAACAGTATCTACGCTGATGTTAGACCTCTGCAATTTATAATCCCATACGACTGTCATGTTCAATAAAAAAAACGTCACATCTGCCAAGCTCTCCACTTGGACTATGCACAGCTGAATTCAAATGAGTTGTCGATTTGAGTCAGAAGCTGTGTATGATGCAGATTAGAACTGACACATAAATTCTGAGGTAGGAAGGAGAGAGAGGGTGGTATCGGCCTTTGACAGATATAAGTATGGATAGAGCAATGTAAATATGTAAGGAAGAGAGGTGTCTGGCTCTATAAACGTGACTGCTCACACAGTTCTCAGAAGTAATCCACTAGGGCCCTTTAGACCAATGCAGGATATAGCATATCAAAGAAACCAATAACCAATATTATTTCATTATATAAACACAGTAAGTCTTAGTCTCATCTCAAGGTTACTCCAGAGAATTCTTTAGAGAGAGCTTTATTTTCGAAAGTCCATTTCTGTAGTTGCGTACCTTAAAATCATGGCTGCAATAAATATATATATGAAATAAATAAATATTTCCACTGTAATTGCCCAGTTATAAACCCATCATACAAATTCATGTTCTATATTTTTTCCAAACATTCAATTTCGATTGTGGGAATGGTGAATTGAAATGGTTTTGAAAAGTGTTCTTGTTGTAATTAGAATGTTAAAGTTTGGAATAACACTGAATATAAGATATTTCCAGAGCATGAAAATGTCATCCATTTCCAGAGAGCCTTTTTAATTATAACAGGCTATCATAAAACAAGAAATCCAGGAATACTGTGTCTTTCTGAATGAATTTATAATGTTATAATGTCTACGTGATGTCCTTTATGTCATTCATTTTAATTTCTCTTTGTATAAATACTGTTATATTTTATTTTATTTTATGTGGTAGTTTGTTGGACTGAATGTAAAATAAAAATTAAATTGTGATAAAAACCTGTGTCATTATCAAATTGCGAGGGCTGCAATTTAGTAAAAAGAAATATTCTGAATGTGCTGCCCACTGTGCTGTGCTTGTATGTGCGCAGCTGTTTCATCTGTGGTGTGTAGTGCTTTCTTAAATACATGTAAATGGGGTCTGTGTATCACACATGTTTTTTAAATGGTTTCAAAGTAGTTATGTGCTCGATACACACAGATTCTCTCTCATAGAGGAGAAGTATATTACTGCATGCTGATCCCCAAAAAGGGACATGAGCTCCATTCTGCCAGCAAAGATATAGGGAGCCCCTAACCGTTTCCATAACCCTTACTGTGTGTGTGGATGCCACCTTTTGGAGTTAGCATAACCCCCTTTTGGAGTAAACCCAACCCGTTCTGGAGTAACACTGCCCTCTTTGGAGATTCCTTCCCCATATGGAGATCTCTGGCCTGCAGCTATAACTAATAGGCCCTGAGTGAGAGATGTTTGGCATGGTTTGGAATGCCCAATTCCCAATGTGCTCTAGGTCCTCATAGTGGCATAGTGACACCTCATTCTGGGTGGCGGAGGATGAATCTCAGTTGCCTTCACATTTGAAACCATCAATCCATGCATATTATCGTGTGGCTGGTTGAGCGTGTTACTGTGGAGACCTAGCACGTGTGGAGGCTCGTGCTATTCTCCATGGCCTCCACGCACAACTCACCACGCACCCCACCAAGAGCGAGAACCACATTATAGTGACCACGAGGACATTAACCCCACGTGACTCTACCACCCTAGCAATCGAGCCAATTGGTTTCTTAGGAAGCCTGACTGGAGTCACTCAGCATGCCCTGGATTCAAACTTCTGACTGCAGGTGTGGTAGTCAGCGTCTTTACTTGCTGAGCTACCCGGGCCTATATTTTGCATATATTTTGGCCGTTACAATTTACTTTACATATCTAAAATAACCACATGACACTGGGTTTTAAGAAAAGGAGATGAGAGCATTTCACTGCTGTGGCAAGGTGGAGGGCGTGGCCGGGTCGTGACTCAACACGCCCGGTCCCGAATTAGGCTAATCAAGCCTCCGAGAGGGTTAAAGGCCAACTGCGGAAGATGGGCGTGAGAGAGAGATCGTTCACGGACATGTCCGTTGTCTTATGTGTTTGTATTTTGAGTTTTACGTTAAACCTTTAGTTGTATGTCAAGCCGGTTTCTCGCCTCCTCCTTGCCCATCCTAACCTCGTTTTACACTGGTGCCGAAAACCCGGGAAGGAAGAGGGATATGCCGTAGCGGAGTTCTCGCCACTACCCCAAAGAAGCAGCCGCGGCCATCTGCCGGGGGACGAGAAGCCCAGCCGCCTGGACACGGAGGACCGCGAGGGGAGAAGGGGCTCCTATTGCCGACCGCCTGGAGCGGTCAGGGCCGCTGCCAGGGGCGGAGGATGCCCCTACCAGCCGCTGAAACGTGGAGGGGTCGAGGTAAGACCGCCATCCGCGAGTGGGAAGGGTCCCCAGCCTGAAAGAATGAGGGAGGAATGTGGCAAGGTGGAGGACGGGGCCGGGTCATGACTCAACACGCCCGGTCCCGAATTAGGCTAATCAAGCCTCAGAGAGGGTTAAAGGCCGACTGTGGAAGATGGGTGTGAGAGAGAGATTGTTCACGGACATGTCCGTTGTCTTATGTGTTTGTATTTTGAGTTTTACATTAAACCTTTAGTTGTATGCCAAGCCGGTTTTTGTTACCCAACAGTTATTACAAAAATATGATAATGGAATTTTAGTTTGGAGGATAGAATTAAAAACATGATCTGAAGTTTGAAAACATCATACATAATCTCTGCTATAGAAAACATTTATGTAATTTGACTTTTGACTCAAAACTGTATACAAAATTTACATTTGTGACAACTTGCCCCTTTCTCTTCAATAATATAATTTCAGGGGCATTCAAGTATAGACTATACACTGATCATCCTGTATGTGACTAGTAATATTTATGATGAACACTTGATTCATCGTTGATTCAACATTGAGATGTTCCATAATTTTCATCATCATTTATTCATCTTTGTTCATTATTTTAGGACCTGTCTTGACCATTAAATAAACATTGCCTAGAGATGTAACGCTAGCATCCCCATATGGGGTATGAAACTCAGGTTGATGTGATTGGAGATTTGATAACTGAACTGTAGTCAACTAGGCAGCATTAGAGTCTGAGAGTCACAAAGAAATGATTGAAGTCCTGGATACAGAAAATTGGCTTGGGATTAAGAGGACCACTTGATAGTGGATGGCAGCTCAACACACATCAGGGTTGAAATTGGGCAAATCCGAGGTGTACACCATAACCACTTAATGTTATTATAAATAAAAAAGAGGATTTTTTTTTTTTTTTTTTCGATTAATCACTTGGTTTACTTGGTTCATTACAGAGTCTTGCTTCAACTCTCTCGGGTTGTAAGTCAATCTTAGTTTGCTATGGTGAGATACCTCTAAATTATCAAGCAGGATTGGAGTTTGTGAGCCAAAGATAAGCACAAATTTAGAATAGTATCTAGGAAACTTTACAAAGTATTGATTACAATTTGAGATTACCATACGAGAAAACTAATCAGGATGGAGCTTAAATTGGGCCAATCATTGGTACAATCAGTAGATAAATAACACAGGTGGAAACAATGATTGAATGAAAAACAATGAAAACAAAGATTAACTCACTGAAAACAATTAATTAATTTATTTTTTTACAGAGAGGAACAGAATTCAGAAGCATGCACAGATTGATAAAAAATAGGTTTTGTTTCACTGTGTTATAAAATGTAATATACAACAGTTTGTTCCGGTCCTCAAATCTGATTAGACAAGGGATGCTTCACTGTGTGTCTAACTCCGCTTGTGTTTGTCATCCTAAACTAAAGTGTATGATATGTGTTAAGAGTTACTGTGGGCTAGGTGTCTCTTTTTACGTCAATTTTTTTTTAATATATATTACATATGTTAGCCAGTTAGTCTTTGTTTACATAGAACAGCTCTCCATGATCGCTTGTATTACTACTACATTACTTAAGCTAGGAAATAACCTGTTGATGTGCGCCCCCTTTTGATCACAAACCATGAAAATGACATACCTGAACTTAAATGGTTGTATTTACTGGACCCTTTTGAGTATGGACACAGTTGTAATATCTTTTGAAAGAAGACACTTTGGTTTTTTTTGTTATTTTTAAAAGTTAGAGAACAATGAAGTTTATAGTAAAGGAAATATTTTGTGCTGAACATGTTTTTATAAAAAACAATAATAAAAGTGCCAAGACAACCCAGAAATACAATGTTCTCAAAGCCACAAGTCTAAAGAAGTTATGTTTCAAATTTGAAGATGATCTAACAAAAAATTAGGTTCCTTTAATCTTTTTTTCTCTGTAAAATCGCTGGAAGTGTACAGAGTAATATTAAGGCTCCGCCTCTTAAATTCAACACAATCTCCTATGGCACAGCTCGGATATTATGAATGAAACTACGCCACATTTTTAAAAATAGACTTTGGGGATGGGCTAGTTTTGTTTATAAGACTCTAATATATAAGATCATATACAGTTTTACAACATGAATGCTGCTCAGATTGCACAGTTTGTTGAAGAACGATGACGAAGGGTAATTCTTCCAGACGAGATCTCATGTAAACAATGGAGAATATAATCAATATTTCTCAGATGTATCACTTTTATGGACATAAAGTGCTATTGGATGTTATACAATGAACCCTTGTCATGGACAATTGACCCAAGTGTGGTGAACTGGATTCATCTGGCGATCGTGTGCTCATAATAAAGGTATAAAGTCGCGTTTTGATATTGTATGTTTTCATTTGTACGGCTTCACCCTCTGAGTCTTCCATGGCTCCAGTCTCTAGTCTGGGATCACCACCCAGGCCTCCTGACACTGTTTCAGATCTGTGTTTGCCATCCAGGCCTACTGAATCTGTTTCAGCTCTGTGGCTGCCAACCAGGCCTCCTGATCCAGTCCCTACCCTGAGGTGGTCTCCTGGCCATCCTCCTGATCTGCTCTGGTCTTCTGGGTCTCCTGGCCATCTACCTGATTTGTATTTGTATTTAATGCCCTGTTGTTTGCTCATTCCTTGTCAGTTGTTATATGTGTTTTGACCTCCTGTGTAATCAGTTCCCATCATATATGTTTCCTTTGTTCCTGTGTCTTCCCATTGTTGATGTTTACTTAAAAGCTGCTTTGAAATGATGTGTGTTGTGAAAGGCGCTATACAAATAAAATTTACTTGACTTTACTTACTTTGTTCCTGTGTTTACCCCATTATTCTGTACTTTATTTATGCTATTAAATACTTTTTTAGCTGCGTTTAGATCCTGCTACTGTGACCTCCCTCTTTGTAACTATGTTTTGTTTGGCCTTGTGTATGTTAACTCCTACTCTCTGTCCTAATGTTCGACATTCCAGCAAGTCTCTGGGAGAAGGACTATTCCGGAGGAGAAGATAAAACCTAGATAACTTATGTCTCTGAATTATTTAAGGTTATTGTGCCCTCTCAAACGAGTCAAAAACATTGCTCTCAAATCAAGTCAAGTGGTTTTTATTGTCGTTCAACCATATACAGTTAGTACAGTACACAGTGAAACGAGACAACATTCCTCCAGTACCATGGTGCTACATAAAACAATATAGGACAAACACAGAACCACATGAGACTACACAGATTAAATAACATACCTATACAAAGTGCATGTACAAACGTGTGCAAAAAGTACGGGACAGTACAATAAATTACTAAAGATTAACAGGACAATAGGCACAGTGAGAGACAGTGCAGCGCCGACCAGTACACAGTAGTGCAAAAAGATGATTTTTTTCAAGTTTCTTTTTCAAAAAATGCCAACTGTAAACATAACATACTATCAGATAGTGTTCTATGCACATAGCAGTTATTGAGGTAGCAGCCAGGTATAAAGTGACAATAATTAAAGTGCAACTCAGGACATGTGTGTGTGTGTGTGTGTGTCAGTCCAGTCTCTGAGTATTGAGGAGTCTGATGGCTTGGGGGAAGAAGCTGTTACACAGTCTGGCCGTGAGGGCCCGAATGCTTCGGTACCTCTTGCCAGACGGCAGGCTCCTTGGTACCCCTTTGATTTAAAGAAATTAGGAGAAGCCATAACTGATAGCTAACCTCTTATATCTGATCATAAGTTTGTTTCATCCAAGGATGGGACCTCGATTCACTTTGTGGCTAACAATTATTGTTTGCATAAAGATAGAAACAGTCCATATTTGTAATATGTTAAAATGTTTGAAGCAGCTGACCTACCAGGATGCTAGAAATTGTGGTAAGATGACACCCTTATTGTAGTTTGCATATAACTATAATTGCTTTGGAAAGTTTGAAAAACTGCACTTCAACTTCCTGTCTTTCTAACTGTTCTCATTGACTCGTGATGCTTATTGAACCTACAGAGAACAATCAGAGTAAACTCTCTCATTTGATTATTGCAAAACATGACTCTGAGTTTTATTCTTCAATATACTGTATATATTGGGGACCCAGCTGTTACCCCCAACAATTTGATTTTACAACATGGAATTAAGATACAATACTCTTTATAATCTAAACGTTTCTGTGGTACAGCTAAGGCTACTCAAGTGCTAAGACAACATGTTTACAGCTAGCCACCTGAATAATAACAGATCCAGTTGAATTGCAACATATTTGAAGCTCTTGAGTACTGAGATTTGTTACCACTAAATTAACACTGCCAATCAATTAAGTTTGTAGACTGGGACACCACACTTGTAATGCATTCGGACAAGCGTTCTCATCTGCATACTTGAGTATGTTTCTGGCCTAAAACTTAAGCCAACCTCATCATCAAATGACATCATGTATATATTCAATTTTCACAGTTTCATATTCCACACAATATGTATGAGTGTTGGAGAGTTGCTTGCAGCCATATCCAACCAAGAGAGATAGCTAGTGATAATGATGACTGATGGCAGATATTAACACCTCTACATCCCTCACATTCCTGAATTGATTTCTCCATGGTAACCCTCAATTACAATACAACTGTGCCCTTCTTACAATATTTAGAATGTCATGTAACATGACAGCCCTGTCCATCCTCATGGGTAGACCGAATCTGGTTTTTGAATCTTTGTACATTCCACAGAATTGAGTGTCTGAGACATTGCTCCATCTGTGAGATTCTTCTACAGTTTTGCATCAGGTTCTCCAACAGTCATCTACAGACCATTGAGCTCTATTGCAGTCATTGGTAATGCTCTTTGATTAACTGAATACTTTTCTTAAAGTTTTTGTATCCATTTTATCCCAACAGTTTAATCTTTTTAAGAAACATGTTGTGAGCAGAATAGCATCCCAGAATGCACAACATGTTGAATCTTGAGGCAATGGGCTTTAATTCTCCAGTTTTGGTGAGCCCGCGTCCACTGCAGCCTCAGTTTACTATTCTTGGCTGACAGAAGTGGAACCTGATGTGGTCCTCTGCTGTTGTAGCCCATCCTCCTCAAGGTTTGATGAGATGTGCATTTTAAGATGCTGTTCTGCTCACTACAATTGTATAGAGTGTTTATCTGAGTTACAGTAGCCTTTCTGAAAGCTTGAATCAGTCTGGCCATTCTCTGCTGACAAGGCGCTTCTGTCCGCAGAACGGCCGCTTAATGGATGTTTTTGTTTTTGGCACCATTCTGAGTAAACTATAGAGACATGAAAATCCCAGGAGATCAGCAGTTACAGAAATACTCATACTTGCCCATCTGGCACCAAAAAACAAGCCACGGATAAAATCACCAAGATCACATTTTTCCAATTTTGATGTGAACATTAATTGAAGGTCCTGAACAGTATCTGCATGATTTTATGCATTGCACTGCTGCCACATGATTGGCTGATTAGATAATTGTATAAATCTGTAGAAGTACCTAATATACTGTAATGGTTGGTGAGTGTATAATTGTTTAATCTCAGAGTTCATTTTATGAATTTTTATAAAGGTTTATATGTTATTGCTAAAAATCTATTTCACTATGGAGAAAATGAGTGGATTTTTACATCCACTCTATAAGGAAGAATAGAGGGTATTGATAATTACAAATTGGGTTGCCTTCATAAGTACCAGTGTGCGACATGTCACGTGCACTACCAGCAAACATCATGTTACTCTGTCCCATGTCTATTTCTCCCACTTGACACACATACTCCATCGCCACACTCCTCATAATTCATCGTAATCATCCCATGTGTGTATTTAATACTCGTTATGTTTATTTAGTCAGATGGAGATGAGACATTCATCAATGTTGTCCTTTTTCACACTTTGCTTTAGTGAGGCTGTTTTGACTACATGTTATGGGGATGAAGCTACAATCATACATCTTTATTAAACTCTGCAAGCAGTGTGTTTCTGCAGCCATACCAGATGGTGTCTATCCACCTGCTTGAGAAACAGCATGCTTTTGGATAGGCTTTTTTTATGTTTCCTTTCCAAAGCCCTTGTGAGCACCAGTTAACTACTGGCTTGGGCAAAGAAATAAAAAGATTGTTTTCATTCAATAGAGTTGCTACAACAATGACTTGTATTCCCTTTTACACAAATCATGAGTAAAAGTGCAGAAAATCAGTTAGATTTTCACATAGATTTCACATAGATCAATCACATAGATTTTCTCCCTGATCCTCACACAATACTGTAGGAAACAGTATGTGACCTAGGAATATAATTACATTTAATTTAAGGGAATTTATAATGGAATTAGTCGTGTTCGACAACCATTATAAGAAACAAAAATGACAAATAACTAGACTATTTGTCTGAATACAATTCTCCACCATTACATTCATAATACAGCGTCTCGTTGTATCCGCTCACAATTCCTGTAGTAAGGAATAAGCTTTAATAAGGGAATTATGATTATTATTCTCATGGCTAATTGAAAATATTATTACATATATTTAAGTACAGCTTTGAAGCAAAATCTTATAAAAACAGGGATGAGATTATTTATCAAAATATACCACATTCAAATTATCTTTGAATACAGACAAACGTTTTGCTATTCTAAACATAAAACAAATCTAACACATACAACATGAAACAGGTTGGTGAGTTGTGAAAGAATGTTAATAGTAAATGATAAATACAGAGAAAATGAACTTTATGGAGTCTGTTGACAATGCATTAAGAACCATTTATTCTTATTTGAATCTAAATCAATTTGCAATCGGATTACCCAAATTATTTAACAAATACACCTGCACTTTGAGCAAAAGTCTGGAGATGTGGACATTTGTGCCATTGCATTCCCTTGAATTGAGTTTCTTGTGTTGCTTGGTTCTTCAGCTCTTTGTCGAAAGTTTGTTCCATCAATGTTTTGGACCTCTGTTAGATCGGGATATAAGTTGTGTTGATTGATGACTCCTGTTGGGTGTGTGAACCATAGAGCAGAGATTGAGAGGCTTCCTCGGGACTTCGAGTCCAGAGATTCCGTGGACACTACATGGCACGGAGGAGACCGTTCTAAGAGAGGATTCCAAGAGCATTCCTAAGAGAGTTTTTCCTTGGTAGGAAGGTTTTGAACTGAAATTTGACACACCCCAAAGGTGTCCTGAGCAATCAGAAGTGACTTTTCAGAGTCACATGGTCGACTGGTCTGTCCTTTTCAAAGTTGATTTACAAACCTTTGTGTGGAAGATTCTTACAAATATTGCATGTTTAATAATTAACTTTTATATCTTGAAAACGGTGCAAGAGACATGACATTCGTTGTCATCAACATTCTCTATGTAAACAAGCAGGCATTTACATACTAAATATGACATTCTTTCATGAATATTATACGTGTAATTAAAAAAACTAATCATACTGGTTAATTAATTGGTTTTACAACCTGGATTGTCAGGGTATATTACCAGGTTAAGCCTTGAATAGTTATCATTCTTAGTAGAATGAGATGAATAATACAATATTAATGATTATACTTATTGATTTGTTATTTAGAAGTGATTACAAATCACTACACATATTTTAAAAAGTACATCACCTATAATCATTAATTTGCCAGTTATAAAAGTGATCACAGGTCATAGAGTCATTTTCAGAATTATCTAGCAAGGCTAGGTATGGTGTATATATTTTGGGTCCAAATGCATCTTGTATATTTTATAGGGTTAAATCACAGGTACTGGACATTGTGTGAAATGTTCATTCATTCCAGGATCTCATGACTAATTACAGTCCAGAATAAAGAGTCTCAGAATTGGCATTGTTTTGTTCATTGTAATTCAGGAGAATACATGCGGTCTCTGCTGAGCTAAGAGAGAATGTCTTTGGAACATGCAGATGAGGAGATCAGGTGTCCATGGGAGTAACAAATGTCACTGTTTTAGGACTATGTTCATTCTGAGTGGGACTGTCTTCATGAGTCTCCGTTTCCTGATATGGCTGCAGATTTATGCATTAAAGTCACAAGGTGTTACTTGGGCATTTGGTCTTACAGAGGGTTTAAGTTTGTGGAACAAAGAAGGGTCATCTTTATTGTTCTCAGTCATTACAAATCCTAGTTTGAGATTAAGCAGGCATGGGAGAGATGGTCTCTCTCAGCAATTTAGGTGCCATGGATTAGTTTTCATGACTCACTAATGGCTCAGTGGGGGATCTCTCTGATCTGTGTAATGTGGTGTTGTGTTCATTTGATGGCTTTGTTCATGGATAATCCTACAATACTATCATATGACTTCAAAACACTTTTACTATAGTGCAGGATTTGTAATGCGATACATTTTTATATTTGTGTCACATAATCAGCTACATTTACAAGCTTGTATGAGAGCACACAAATTGTGCAGTAGCTCAACTGATAGAGCATTGCACGTGCAATGTAAAGGATCAGAAGTCTTGAAGAGCATGTAGGTTGACATGTGAGCTGAAAGTGTCAAAGAGGCACAACTAAATAAAATGGTAGTTTCAGCAGTTTTGTTTATTTAAACTTTGATAGAGCATTAACCTTAAAAACCTCATCTGTTTTGGAGAAAATTACCTAGAGTAATCAAGTAGAGAGATGAGGAAAACGTTATTGCATTGAATCTTAAAATCTTCGGTGCTGCTTTGTAAACTTTAATTGTGGACCATGATACATGTGGGAATAGTTTCTTTTCATTTCTTTTTATAAAACGATTACATTTATTTTCACAGCCAAGGGCTTACGTGGACAGTAGTGCAGTCAAAGAGCATTTCTGGCTCTTAGCAAATCCTTCCTTAAAAGAAAAGCAGACATGCTTCCCACTGGTTCACAGTCAGTCAGGGTCGACACTGTTTAATTAGTTGTTGTGCTGTTAGAGCTGCCTAATTAGTATAAAAGGGCACTTATTATCTTTAGGAATAATCACTATGCACAAGTGCAATATAACAGCAATGTTGGTGTATGTAAGATTTGAATTAGTTTTAGATACATTTTTAATTTAATTTTTAATTTCAATCAAAAATTATACATTGTTCCCAGAAGACTGCTTCACACATCCGCATAATGGGCCAGTGGACACAAGCTTTTTTCCATGCGGAATCAAGCACCCCTCACCCTCAGGGAGCGGTCGCACGATAGAGTGGGGTTTGAGTCTGCATGTGCAATGAGGTTACGTTTCTTGGAAATCTTTTTGTAAGGAGCCAACAACACTGCAAACAGAAACAGTCTTTGGAACATTCTCTCAATCCCAGAAATGTATGGCAGTGAGAGTAAGGGAAACTATGCGGGGACATGGATATGTGGTCTGGGCCTTCTTTGGAGAAGGAATTAAAAGTTATGTGGACACTAGTCCCCGTTTGGTGATGCCAACATCATAAAGGAGTACTTGCTCTTCCCAGAAGGAACCTTTCTGCTAGGATGAAATCCTGAAAGCACAATTGTTAGTTTCAGCAATGGGCATGGAGGCCTGACTGCCAGCTAAATCTCTACTCTAATGGGAGCTAGAGTGGGACAATCACTAATATTGTTAGGGTGTTGCCCGAGGAAATGCGCAAGCTTTTCAGTTGCGCAGCAGAGCCACCTGTCTTCGGTAAGATATGCTTCATCACTTGCGATTGCTTATTAACTGCCTGGAACCTATGGCGTGACCGAAAAGGACCTGCTGTGAGACTGGTGTGTCAAGTAATGCAGCTTTGTCCTTGTGACTTATCTTGGTCAGATTATGCCAGAGATGATTCTTCAAGTATGGCTAAATCTATAGCATGACACAGTTCTTTGAATAGCTCTTTGATACGGTTTAGATGGAGGCCCCTTCCGGGATTTCCGTCCCGGAGCCACTACTTCTTCTTCCAATGGGGTGACTTCAACATAGCCCTTATCTGTGGCATGGTCGACCATTATGAAGGCCACCGCACCAGAAACTCACATATCCGTAGAAAGAGATTTGCTGAGAGTAAAGCGTCTTTAGTCCCACCAAGCACTGCCTCCACATGGGCTTGGCCCATGTAATTAACAGCACTCATGCCCATTAGAAAGAGGGAAATTATGTTTGAATGATGGGAAGCATTTGCAAAATGCCATCTGGTTACTATTTTTTAATGCAAATACCATGGTTAAATCATTCTTACTCTAGTAAAACAATGTTTAATTGTTAAAGGGAATGTCACCCTAATTGCTGTACAGTTACAGTATATCTGAAGTGATTGCAGAATTAAAAATATCTTCTGATTGTTAAAAATCTAGAAACATTTTCTTCTTTAAATAGCTTCAATATAGTTTCACTAGTTTAAGTTATGAGTAGCTTGTGGCTTGGGAACCAATAGTTTCAAAGTTCCTTCCTTGTTGCATTGGAACTGCCGGGATGCATTATCAGTGATTACATGGGAACACTGATTGTTCCCAGTGGAACGCTGATCATACCACTAATTAGCATGCTAGCAGCACCAGGTTATCTGCAGATTCACTCCCTACTTAATCCCTTCATGTTGTCAGTATTTATGCTAGATTGTTGTTTGGTGTGAAGTAACTTACCTCACTCTCTCTGCCTAGTTGGTCCTGCCTCATGTGTCTGTTTGGTTGCCCATTTCTGCCTGCATGTCGGGAGTGTGGTTGCCTTCTAGTTTGCTGTACGCTTGTTCCCTGCACCTCAATATACTTCAGTGGAGGATTCCTCATGAATCTGCTCCTGACTACCATGATGCACACTTGCCCACCAACACACAATTCACAGATTTGTCCATTGTGCAGCTATGGTGCGCATGTATCCATAAACTTCTCCCCCGCTACTGCAGCCAGTGCTGGGATCTTCATTCTTTGCCAGCAGAGTTGAAGTAGATATTTATTTTTAATAAATGCTTTGAATTGTTCCTCTGCACTTGGATCTCTTTGTTTCACTCTCACTGTCCTGACAGTTAAATTACTTGTGTTTAATTTAAATCCTTAGTGGGAATTGGAAGTATGCAACCATCTGCAATAGCACCTCAGAAGACAGTGTCTCAATTCCCACAAGCAACTTTAGTCCTTTGCTGTCATAGGAGAGTAAGAGATAAAAAACATGAAAATCAACAACATTAATTTTTTATTAAATATCGACCAAGCTCTTAAGAGGTGTTTCCTATAATCTCAGAGCCTCTTCTTAGTATGGTTAACTCCTCGTTATAGGGCATGTCCCCCCAAAAAATTAAGATAGCAGTTATTAAACTACTTATCAAGAAACCACAGCTTGATCCAGAAGAATTGGCTAATTACTGATCCCAAATCTCCCGTTTATGTTGAAAATCCTAGAAAAGGTAGTTTCCTCCCAACTATGTCTAACTATATCAGAGTTGCAAATGACTTGCTCTTATCATCTGATTGTGGCTGCATTTCTCTTCTAGTGCTTTTAGATCTTAGTGCTGCCTTTGACACCATAGATAACTAAATTATCTTGTATAGGCTTGTCAATTATGTTTGTGGACCAGCATTAGCTTGGTTTAGGTCCTATTTATCTGACCACTACCACTTTGTCTGTGTAAACAAGGAATTGTCAGTTTAAATGAAGGTTAAGTATAGAGTGCCACAGGGATCAGTTTAGGGCCTCTGCTTTTCTCATATTTATGCTTCCACTGGGAGACATTAAAAGGAACCTTGTAATTAGTTTTTACTGTTATGCCAATGATACCCAACTTTTTATTTCCATGAAACCCAATGAAACTTCACAATTCTCCAAGTTGTTTATAAATGATATCAAAGTTTGGATGGCTAGAAATGTACTTATACTAAATTCCGACAAAACAGAAGTACTATTAATTGGGCCACAAATCTATACAAATCAGCTGCTAAAATATAATTTTATGCTCGATAGATGTACTATCACGTTCTCTTCTACAGCTAAGAACTTAGCAGTCTCTCCTTTGAAAATCACATTTCCAATGTTTGTAGAACTTCTAGGTTACTGTCGTAACCCCAGTTCCCTAATGGATGGAACAAGACGTTGTGTCAATGTTGTGACACTAGGGGTCATTCTTGGGAGCCCCAAACACCTCTGATGTTTTAAGAAAAGGCCAATGAAATTTGACGGTTGAAATTTGCATGTCACTCCCCCGGACACACAGGTATAAATGGAGCTGGTGTGCAACAACTCATTAAGGTTTGTGCTGAGAAGCCGAGACTCCCGGTCATCCATCCCGGAGACTCCATGGACACAATGTCTCATTCCCTCCATCATGGAACGGGGATTATTGATTATTACTACATTGTGTCGATGTAGTGACACTAGGGATCCCTATAAGAAATGCCACAACCAGCTGAACTGTGTTACATGGATGGGTGGTGCAGGCAGGCCACTGCATGCCAAGTAATAGGTGCATCGGCCCCATCATAACCTTCCCAATGCCCTGTGCCTGTGGGGGGGGGGGGGGGGGGGGACTGATGTGCCCACAATGGGATCAGGTTGCACCCTCTGGTTTGGCCTTTTTTTCTGGATAAAGAACTCCCTTCTTGATCTTGATTCCAGTTGGGGCCAAAAATATTCCCATCAGGGAAGGTGTCCTTGGAAAAAGACACCAGAGAGACAACACCCTGCCCGAATGAGAGGCAATTGTGTGGAAATTCATCACATGTTCTTACCAAGTCTTGTTGACAGTGTCGGATGTGGAGAAATCCCCTTGGTAGGTCCTACCCTGAGTGGATGGAGCTCTACAAACACAGCGACCGGTGGCAGAGGGGACTCTGCCCAATGGGAGGCATGTGTCTACTGTCAGGGAGACCATAGCATGCAAGATTACGTTGTATGTGGTTTCCGACAGGGAACAATGCATATACAGCACCTATCCCAGTACAGTGGCTGACCTGAACATGGCATACTGACACAATTAATGGTCCTGGCTTCAAATTCCTCTGCCGAATTTGGGGTTCACCAATCCCAGGAACTCACGTGGATGGAAGAGCGCACGTCTTGGGCGCTTGAGTACCAGTGGTACATCCGGCCAGCTGCCCACATCATTACTTGTTTGTAGCTACAATACAAAACAAAACTTTGACAAAACTGGCTCAATCCAGAGATTATAAAATCTTGCGAAGGTATTGGATGTTTTCCAGCCCGCTGCTCTACATATGTCTGTTAGAGAGGCACCATTGGCAAAGGCCCAAGAGTGCGCACATAGTCCCAAAGTGGACGGCGCACCCTGGGCCTGGTATGACAACAAATTGGCGTCCATAATCTGGTGGGCAATCCACTGTTTGGAGACAACGTTACCCTGCAAGTGCAACACAATTGCCTGCTCCACCTGGGTAATGTCTGTGTAGCCCCTGGCCACCCCACCATCGAGGGTGGTGAGAGCAGCAGAACTCGAAAGCCTGGTCAACACCTCCGGGTAGAAAGTCACCGGTGAGCGGTGCTCCGACCCCAGGAACCAGTCATCAAGTCATGAACGTTCAAGGTTCCACTCTATCCTGACACTCGCGGCTGCCCAGGCAAGCATGGCCGTCAGCCTCAGACTGGGCGGCCATACCTGAAGCCAAGTTCTCTGCATCGGACTGAAGCAGCCTGCTCTCTGACGCTGCTATCGATATCTCATCCTCCTCCTGAGCACCGAATGAGAGGTCGAACCCTGGAATCATCCTGGAACTCAACCAGGGCATACAAATGTGCTGGGGAATGGGAGGTCTATGGGGATTCACCCATTGGAGTTACTTCCATTAAATCCCCCATATCAACCCCAGCATTTACCGTTGCATGCAGCGGTTGGAGAAATATACTTTTTAGAGCTCAACATGTGCTGCCGAAGTGCCCAGGGGCATTCTCAGTACGAGGTTCGAGATGGGAGAAATCGCTGTGATGTGCTGTAAAGTCCAGAAGCCGTGGAGATCGCTCATTGCTTTCTTGCAGGGGTGAATGGATTGGCAGTGGAATGCATCAGCTCCAAAGAAAAAATCTGAATGAGTGGTTGCACACCTGCTCCTTTAATACCCGTATATCTGGGGGAGTGGTATGCAAATTTATTGGCCTTTTCATGTCAAGTCAAGTGGTTTTTATTGTCGTTCAACCATATACAGTTAGCACAGTACACAGTGAAATGAGACAATGTTCCTCCAGGACCATGGTGCTACATAAAACAACATAGGACGAACACAGAACCAAATGAGACTACACACACTAAATAACATACCTATATAAAGTGCATGTGAAAACGTGTGCAAAAAGTACGGGACAATACAATAAATTACTAAAAATTAACAGGACATTAGGCACAGTGAGAGACATTGCAGTGCAGACCAGTACACAGTAGTTCAAAAAGATGACAGTTCTAAAAATGCCAAATGTAAATATAACAAACTATGAGATAGTGTTCTATGCACACAGCAGTTATTGAGGTAGCAGCCAGGTATAAAGTAACAATAATTAAAGTGCAACTCAGAACACGTGTGTGTGTGTGTGTCAGTCCAGTCTCTGAGAATTGAGGAGTCTGATGGATTGGGGGAAGAAGCTGTTACACAGTCTGGCCGTGAGGGCCCAAATACTTCGGTACGTCTTGCCAGACGGCAGGAGGGTGAAGAGTTTGTGTGAGGGGTGTGTGGAGTCATCCACAATGCTGGTTGCTATGCGGATGCAGTGTTTTTTGTAAATGTCTTTGATGGAGGGAAGAGAGACCCCGATGATCTTCTCAGCTGTCCTAACTATCCTCTGCAGTGCTTTGCGGACCGAAACGGTGCAAGTCCCAAACCAGGTAGTGATGCAGATGCTCAGGATGCTCTCAATAGTCCCTCTATAGAATATAGTGAGGATGGGGGGTGGGAGATGTGCTTTCCTCAGCCTTTGAAGTAAGTATAGACGGTGGGCTTTCTTGGTAATAGAGCTGGTGTTGAGGGACCAGGTGAGGTTCTCCGCCAGGTGAACACCCAAGGAATTTGGTGCTCTTAACGATCTCCACAGAGGAGCCGTTGATGTTCAGTAGAGAGCGGTCACTCTGTGCTCTCCTAAAGTCAACAACCATCTCTTTTGTTTTGTCCACATTCAGAGACAGGTTGTTGGCTCTACACCAGTCCGTTAGCTGCTGCACCTTCTCTCTGTATGCTGACTTGTTTTTTTTGCTGATGAGACCTACCACGGTCGTGTCATCGGCGAACTTAATGATGTGGTTCGAGCTTCGAGTCGTGAGTCAGCAGAGTGAACAGCAGTGGACTGAGCACACAGCCCTGTGGGGCCCCAGTGCTCAGTGTGGTGGTGGTGGAGATGCTGTTCCTGATCTGGACTGACTGAGGTCTCTCAGTCAGGAAGTCCAGGATCCAGTTGCTGAGGGAGATGTCCAGGCCCAGCAGGTTCAGCTTTCCAATCAGGTGCTGAGGAATGATTGTTTTGAATGCTGAGCTGAAGTCTATGAACAGCATTCAAATGTATGAGTCCTTTTTATCTAGGTGGGTGAGGGCCAGATGGAGGGTGGTGGCGATGGCGTCGTCTGTTGAACGGTTTGGACGATACGTGAACTGCAGTGGGGCTAGTGAGGGGGGCAGCTGGGTCTTAATGTGCCTCATGACGAGCCTCTCAAAGCACTTCATGATGATGGGTGTGAGTGCGATGGTAGTCATTGAGGCAGGACACTGAAGACTTCTTTGGCATGGGGACGATGGTGGTGGTCTTGAAGCACATTGGAACGATGACGCTGCTCAGAGAGATGTTGAAGATGTCGGTAAGAACATCTGCCAGCTGGTCTGCACATCCTCTTAAGCACTCAGCCAGGAATGTTGTCTGGTCCAGCAGCCTTCCGTGGGTTGAAGCTACGTAGAGTTTTCCTCACATCAGCAATGGTAAGACAGAGCACCTGGTCGTTGGGAGGAGGGGTGGTCTTCCTCGCCACCATCGTTCTGTTCATCAAACCTAGTGTAGAAGTCATTCAGCGCATCTGGAAGGGAGGCATCTTGGTCACAGGCAACTAATGTTGTCCTGTGGTTGGTGATGGCCTGGATGCCCTGCCACATGCGTCTCGTGTTGCCGCTGTCCTGGAAGTGACTGTGGATTCTCTGGGCATGTGCGCGCTTTGCCTCTCTGATGGCCCGGGACAGTTTGGCCCTCGCTGTTCTTAGGCAGCCTTGTCGCCTGCTCTGAAGACGGAGTCTCGGGTCCTCAGCATGCGCACGGCTTCTGGTTGGAGCGTGTGGTGATGGTCTTGGAGAAGGTGACATCATCAATGCACTTGCTGATGTAGTTGATCACTGATGCTGTGTATTCCTCCAAGTTAGTAGAGTCGCCATATGTTGCGGCCTCCCTGAACATGTGCCAGTCAGTACACTCAAAACAGTCCTGAAGAGCAGAGATGCCTCCTGCTGGCCAGGTTTTCACCTGCTTCTGGAGCGGTTTTGTGCGTCTAACTAGTGGTCTGTATGCTGGAATTAGCATAACAGAGATGTGGTCTTGAGTATCTGAGGTGGGGGCAGGGCTCTGCCCGGTACACGCCTGGGATGTTTGTGTAAACAAGATCAAGCATGTTCGCCCCTCTTGTTGCAAAGTCCACATACTAATGGAATTTAGGGAGCACTGTCTTGAGATTTGCATGGTTGAAATCTCCGGCGACAATAAACAGTCTGTCAGGGTGAGCGTTCTGCAGTTCGGTCATAGCCCCATACAGTTCACAGAGCGCTTCCTTAGCGTTAGCGCTGGGGGGAATGTAAACTCCAGTTATAATAACAGTGGTGAATTCCTGTAGTAAATAAAAAGGTCTGCATCTAACAGTCACAAGCTCCACCAGCGATGGTCAGTAACTAGAGACTAGCATAGAGTTATTGCACCATTCCTTGCTGATGTAAACACACAAGCCACCACCGCGAGTCTTACCACACAGAGCTGCATTTATGTCAGCACGAAATGAGGCGAGCCCATCTAGCTGAATGGCGGCGTCCGGAACTCTGTCGATGAGCCACGTCTCTGTGAAATCAAAGATGCAGCAGTCTCTATGCTCAGGCTGCGTAGTCTGCTGGAGTCAGATGTAGTCCAGTTTATTGTCCAGCGAGCAAATATTTGAGAGCATGATAGATGGGAAAGCCAGCCTGATAGGGTTTGTTTTTAGCCTAGCATGGATCCCCACCCTCTTGATGCGCTTTCGCTTCCTCGCACACCGCTTACGACATCCCCTCTCCCGGCCACCGGCATCAGGCGACACCAAGGACTGGAGGCCTGGTTTCCACAACAAGCCGAGTTTGCGTAGTAACTCCTGCAGATCATCATGCAGCTTGGTTGTTGCATGAATCTTATATTTTAACAGTGTCTGGCGATGGTAGGCATGAACACCGGTTGCTCCGATGTCCGTGTGCCGTAAAAGTCGGGCTAAGTGATAAAAATAGTACCATTTTGGATCTGGAGTGGATGCTGCATGCTTCCGCACCACCATCTCAGATATCTCCTCCTTTTATTAAAACATCAGAGGTGTTTGGGGTCCCAAGAGTGACCCCTAGTGTCACTACATCGATACAACGTTGAGTGAGTGACAGATAGGGAACAGCATTCTTCCATCTCAGAAATGTTGCTAAGTTATGACACATGCTCTCTTTTTCTAATGCTGAAAAACTAATTCCTGCGTCCATGACCACAAGACTAGACTATTTTAATTAATCACAGGGAGGTTGTCCAGCAGTCTTCATAAATAAATTGAGTTAGTTGAAAATGCAGCTAGAGTGCTGAATAGAACAAACAAAAATGATCATATCAGCCCAAATTTATTGTTGATACGTTGGCTACCTGTTAAATTTCATATTAATTTAAAAATTCTTCTAAATACTTATAAAGCATTGAAAGGTCTAGCTCAGTGGTTCTCAAACCTTTTCCTGGAGTCCCCCTAACACTACACATTTTGGATATTTCCCTATAATCAAACACACCTTATTCAACTCATAAACTCAATAGTGGAGACTCCAAGACCTGAATTGGAGGTGACAGGGTTAAGCACCACTGGTCTAGCTCCACAGTACTTAAGTGACCTTCTATCATGTTTAATTCCATCACGATCACTATGATCGCAAAATTCTGGCCTGTTAATAATTCCTAGAACATCAAAATAAAATAAAAAATACGAGGTAGATCCTTTTCCTATTTGGCTCCTGAACTATGGAATACTCTTTCTAACATGGTTCCTGACTCCGAGACACTCTCAGTTTAAGTCTAGACTAAAGACTAATTTTTTCATCCAGGCATACACCTAATTTACACCAAATACACCACTCATAAGTTGTGCTGCATTAGTTAGTCTGGTGAAACACTTATATTCTATAATCATGTTTTAAAGTGAATAGCATCATTGCTAATATTATTCAATTAGTTTCCCTGTCTTAAACTTGGGATACATATCCTGAGGTTACCAGAGCCTGCCAGATCCAGTTCCAGTCCTGCCTAATGTCTGACTCCCATTAGTACATGTTGCTGAGTGATGACGATTTACTGAATTCTGTGCCAGCCAGATATCACTTTAGTCTACTACGATGGACTTCATGGAGGATGAATTGCACCAACCGTGACAGCCAACTGTCAGACATGAGGTTCTTCACTGGACACTGCCTGAAACTTGGACTTAAAATGGACTTCACTGGAATTTAATCTGCCACAAGCTTACAGTTGAACTGTAGTACACCTTAATGACCTCTGCCTAGATCACCTTGGTCAAATGATGGACTACACTCTTAAAATGGAATACATAGATAATAAAAATATTACCCGCCTTTATCAGCCAAATAACAAAGGACAATGCATCTCTGTTATCTTCCGCAATTAATTCAGGATGTTAATTCTGAATTAAGTCTTTACTCATTAATCTTACAGTTAATACAAAATATTTTTTGTTTAAACATTGGCCCCTAACACTTAATTTACAAATTGTACAAATCGTGACTTGTACTACACATAAATAACTAATACTGGCATTATATTCATGTTGTTTAGCCATTTGAGGAACTGGCACCCACAGTGAGTCTGGTTTCCCCCAAGGTTATATTTCTTCATTAACCAACATCTTATGGAGTTTTGTGTTCCTTGCCACAGTTGTCTTAAGCTTGCTCACAGAGCGTACTTTTTTTATTACTTTTATTTTTCATTTACTTATTTTATTACTTATTTTAAGGTGCAAATTACAATAATATTTTTATAAAACTGCACCATTATTCCTTACAGACATTATTCTATTACAGTGTTTTTTTTTTTTTTTTTTGTTTTTTTTCCAAGCATAATTTTCTGCTTTGAAATGATGTGTTGTGAAAATGGAATACAAATAAAAATGCAATGACTTGAGAGTGTGTGTGTGTGTGTGTGTGTGTTCAGAATTCTCATTACCAGTGTTGGGTAATGTTACTTTTAAAAGTAAGTTAGAATATTCCTTAGAATATTGCATTACTCTATCTTAATTAAAAAGTTACTTTTTATAGAGAGTAAAGCATAAGGTTACTTTTGCGTTATTTTTGCATTACTTTTTTCACACCACCACTATCTCTTCTGCAATGCTCTGCATTTCATACAAATAAGCCAAGCATTGCATACAAGAGACATTACAGGAATTTAAGACAGCACATATTGAGGCTACAAACTCTTTGCACATACATGCTGAATCAGTGGACTATACTGTGGATATATCTGTATGGGGATCATGTCTCATTGCAGACTCCATTGCAGCCAGAATACATCTCTGTTCTTTGGCTATTCATTCTAACAGACCAAAAACTGAAGTCACCTTATTTGAGGGTCAAAATAGATGAGCAAATATAAGAGTGCCTTTCTCCACAGGCTATGTTAAAACAATCTTCAGAAAATTACCCTATCCTTATCATGGATGTGGTTGCCTTTCAATTTGTCTGAGATATTTTTTTAGATAATGAAGGGCTGATGTAAAAAGTAGACAGTGTCTACCGTGATAATCATCTTAATCTATATATATAATTCACTGTTTGTATCTCTCTGTATGTTTCCTGTATATGTATATGGCTTTCAGGCAGGTTTTCCATCATCTGTTTGGGAGAACATTTTACTAGTTTTTAGCACCACTCAGTAGACATTTCACCTCGGATCTGCCACAACATGTAATGAACCAAATAATATCAAGTTGCAAAAATGTCTCTACAGTCATGGAATTTTCCCTAGTAAAACACTCAGCTTCTTGTATTTTTACATCTACCTGTCGGTCTATTCTGTTTGTCTTTTCGAAAGTTGTATGCTGTATCCCATTCCTCAAGGGAGTCATTGCAGAAAGACACAAGTCTAAAGTCCATCTGTACTGCCGCCAATTTGTCTGTCAGGTAGATAGTGACCGCGACCAATGATTCCCAGTGTATGTGGTCGAAAAATAATAGAAGGTCCCTCTCTTGGTCTCAGAGGAGAAGCTGCTGGTGTAAAACTCTGGGAGAAAGCAATAAAAGATGTCTCAGATTAGCTGTGAGGCGGTGTTGAAATTGAAATTGATCAACTAGAGCTGCTATGAATCTTATATCAGTAGGGGATAAAACTTTATGTCCAAAATATAGTGTCCACAGTTTTCTCTGGTCTTGCACTTTCTATGCCCCACAGTATTGTTATTGCTAAGAAATGCTCTGGTGTAATCAATGTCATTGATCATGACACGTTTAGCAGATTTGGTAATGATATGTTTAACATTTTAAGCTGCAAAAATGTTACAAGGTAAGGTATTTTTCCTGTCAATCTGCTTGTGGTTGGTAAAAATGTTTAAAGAATTCAGTAGAAATGCTATGCTCCCTCATTGTCAGATTTCACAGATTTACCATAGAAACGTCAAATATGTGAAGTGCAATACATATTCAATACTGCTCACCGCAAGCAAGGTAACATTGGTGAGCTTATTATAGTTTTGTTCGATTTTTAACCTTTAACCACACCACTATCCCACATAGGCTAACCATCGTCAAAATTTTTCCTTTTCAAGAACTTGTCCATGTTTTCTGTCCATCTTAGTAGTATTCCATCAAATTCGACTATGCAAAAAACAAAAAACAAAAGTCACATAGAGTGCTTGCGTCAGACTTTTTCCATCGTCCCTCATTTTGACAGACGGGGTCATAAAAACTCAGTTATAAATCTATTATTACCCATCATTTAAATTTTCATATTTTAATGATTATAAGACATTTCATAGCTTTTCTTTTCATTCACATTTTTTAATCATGAAATTACAGGACAAGCATATTGGAGATTATGCATTTATTTATTTATGAAGAGAACAGATGAACAACAGAGACACGAAGCAGATGAATGTTTTTTGTTCCCAACATTGACAGCGGATGCCACTAAAATATGAACAACGCAATATTATAAAAACAAATATGATTAAAATATTAACAAAACACAAAAAATTTACTGAACAACTCAATGGACAACTCAAACCTTCCTCCTGGTCCGCATCGACTTAAACTGGTGCTCGCTTGTGCGTAATCAAATGCATCAAGGGAGACTGATGCTGAGGTAATCGTCATTAGATTTTGCGTCTTTGCCTTGGACAGACGACTTCTCGTGGCAGTTTTAATTTGGTTCTGGAGGCTGAACACAGCCAACATGACAAGAGTTGCAGAAAGCGTCACAGAGGGGCGATTTTACAAAATTGCCACGTAAAAAAGCGGGACGTGTGCACAATAACCATTGAAAACATGTATTTGGAAGAGAGAGAAAAAAGCTTGCAGTTGCTTTGATAGCAGAAAGTAATAAAAGGAAAATAAAATGTTTAGGTCGAAGCATTTTCTTGGTGAATTTAAATTAGTTCAATAACTGGGGTCTCTGATATTCGTAAACAATAATGTAATATTTAATTAAAATAAATTATGAGACAGTTTTTAAATATTTCTTGTTGCTTAGTACTCTCAAACACATTACTGGTGAAGATAAAATGTGTGTGTGAAAAACACTTTGGTGTGACGTCACTTCATAGACGTCAATGTATTCTACAGCGCTGACGTGAGTCATGTGATGACCCTTAACGTGTATAAATATAACTCACTTTTGCACATTAATCATTGATCTTCACAATCACAAAAGTATCCAATTATGATTACATAGCGGTGAATTTCTCAGAAAGGTGAGGAGTTTAGATCACTGAAATTATAATTTTTTTTTTCATGCATTTATTTATTTTTACGGCACACCTGACAATATTTTGTGGCACACTCTGCTCTAGAGTTTACTCTGAATGGTGCCAAAAACAAAAAATATCCAGAGAGCGGTGGTTCTGCAGATGGAAATGCCTTGTTGATACGAGAGGTTAACAGAGAATGGCCAGACTGGTTCGAGCTGACAGAAAGGTACGGTAACTCAGATAACCACTCTGTACTATTGTAGTGAGCAGAATAGCATCTCACAATGCACACGTTGAACCTTGAGGGAGCTGGGCTACAACAGCAGAAGACAATGTCAGGCACTTTATTAGGACCATAGTGTTCATAATACAGTGCTCAGTGAGTGTAAATAAACCTTGACTTGACTATGCCACAAACTATGCCAAAGTTTTTTCCTGTAGCCTACATTATAGTAATAGTGTTCAAAAATCTAAAATCTGTCATTACTTACTCAAAAAAAAAGTTTGTGCTACAAATAATCATTTAGTTTCAGGGTTATATACTTTAGCTTTTCTTATTATTTATTTATTTATTTTTGCAATATGTACATTTTTTACGTGCAAATTATGTGCTATAATTACATTTACATAATTAAGACTATATGTAATCTCTTATTACCCAACATTGTTAATAAAACAAATATAATAATATGTGAAATGCATCCTCTTGAAAATATTTATTATATATAGTGTTGGCCAAAAATATTGGAACCCTTGTTAAATATGAGCAAAGAAATATTCTTTATTCTTTATCCTTTTGATTTTTCATTCAAAATATTCATACAAATCTATCCTCTAATGGATATCAAACAATTGCAAATGCAACATAAGTTTTATAAAAAATATATTTTTTTGTCAAATGTATGTTTGGCACAATTTTTGGCACCCTTTTATTCAATACTTTGTGCAACCTCCCTTTGCCAAGAAAACAGCTCTGAGTCTTCTCCTATAATGCCTAATGAGATCTGTGATCTGAGACCATTCCTCTATACAGAATCTCTCCAGATCCTTCAAATTTTGAAGCCCACATGGTGGACTCTCCTCTTCAGTTCTCCCCACAGGTTTTCTATCAGGTTCTGGTCAGGAGACTGGGGTGGTCATGTCAGAACCTTGATTTTGTGGTCAGTGAGCCATTTTAGTGTTGATTTTTATGTGTGTTTTGGATCTTTGTCCTGCTGGAAGATCCAACCATGGCACATTTTAAGCTTTCTGGCTGAGGCAGTCATATTTTGATTTGTTGGTATTTGATAAGAGTCCATGATGCCATATATCCGAACAAGATGCCCAGGGCCTGTGGCATAATAACAGCCCCACAACTTTAAAGATCTACCACCATATTTAACCGTGGCCATGAGGTACTTTTCCATTTGCTATCTCTCCGTGTGCTCCATACCCAACTCTAGTGTTTGCTGCCAAAAATATCTATTTTTGTTTTATCTGACCATAGAACCTGGTCCCACTTGAAGATCCAGTAGTGTCTGGCAAACTGAGGATGCTTGAGTTTGTTGTTGGATGATAGCAGAGGCTTTTTTCTTGAAACCCTCGCAAACAACTTTGTTGGGATGTAGGTGACGTCTGATAGTAGTTTTGGAAACTTTCTGACCCCAAGACCCAAATTATTTTTTCAAATTCTCCAGCTGTGATCCTTGGAGAATTTTTGAACACTAAAACCATCCTCCTCACTGTGCGTGGAGACAATATAGACACACATCCTTTTCTAGGTCAATTCTTAACATCTCCAGTTGACTGGAACTTCTTAATCAAATCAAATCACTTTATTGTCACACTACTGTGTACACGAGTGCAACAGCAGGTGAAATTCTTGTGTGCAGTTCCGAGCAACATTGCAGTAATGACAGTGACGAGACATAAACCACTTTACAATAACAACATTTACACAACACAATTTACATAACAAATGTACACATACCTACACAACAATTTACATATCAAATGTACACAATACACACAATGTAGAATACACATACACTAGATAAGGGTATAAATATATATATATATATATATATATATATATATATATATATATATATATACACTAACTGAATTGGGAGCGAGAATATATTGACAGAATGAGGATTAATAAAGTGCAGTGCTGATTGTAGATCGTGAGAGATCATGTGTTCAAAAGTCTTATTGCTTGTGGGAAGAAGCTGTCATGTAGTCGGGTGGTGCGGGTCCTGATGCTGCGATACCGCCTGCCTGATGGAAGCAGTGAGAGCAGCCCATGACTCGGGTGGCTGGAGTCTTTGATAATCCTCCGAGCTTTATTCACACACCGTCTGTTATATATATCCTGGAGGGAGGGAAGCTCACCTCCGATGATGTTTTTGGCCGTTCGCACCACCCTTTGCAGGTCTTTGCGGTTGTGGGCGGTGCTATTGCCGTACCAGGCGGTGATGCAGCCAGTCAGGATGCTCTCAACAGTACTGGTGTAGAACCGTGTGAGGATGTGTTGGTTCATTCCAAACTTCCTCAGCCGTCTCAGGAAGAAGAGGCGCTGGTGAGCCTTCTTCAGAACGGCCTCAGTGTGGACGGACCATGTGAGTTCATCAGTAATGTGGACACCGAGGAACTTGAAGATGCTGACTCTCTCCACCGGTGCTCCATTAATGGTGATGGGGCTGTGTTCTCTGTCTTTCTTCCTGAAGTCCACCACAAGCTCCTTGGTTTTACTGACGTTGAGGGAGAGGTTGTGCTCCTGACACCAGTGTGTCAGAGTGTGCACCTCCTCTCTGTAGGCTGTTTCATCATTGTCAGTGATCAGACCTACAACCGTCGTATCGTCAGCAAACTTAATGATGGCATTGGAGCTATGTGTCGCCACACAGTCATGTGTGTAAAGGGAATTAAGGAGTGGGCTGAGAACACAGCCCTGCGGGGCTCCAGTTTTGAGGGTCAGTGATGAGGAGATGTTGCTGCCCATTCTAACCACCTGACGTCTGCCTGACAGGAAATCCAGGATCCAGCTGCACAGCGAGCTGTTTAAGCCCAGAGCACGGAGTTTCACATCAAGCTTGGAGGGCATTATGGTATTAAATGCTGAGCTGTAGTCTACAAACAGCATTCTCACATACGTGTTCCTTTTTTCCAGGTGGGATAGAGCAGTGTGTATTGTAGATGCAATAGCATCATCAGTGGAGCGGTTGTTACGGTAGGCAAACTGCAATGGGTCCAAAGAGGTGGGCAGAACAGAGCAGATGTGATCTCTGATCAACCTCTCAAAGCTGATGATGATGGGGGTGAGGGCAACAGGACGCCAGTCATTTAAGCAAGTGATTTTGGCATGTGGGGACTACAGACAGGGAGAGGGACAGGTTGAAAATGTCCGTAAAAACACCAGCCAGTTGGTTCGCGCATGCTCTGATGACGCGGCCCGGAATGCCGTCTGGACCCGCGGCTTTGCGAATGTTCACCCGTCGAAAGGATCGGGTTACATCCGCAACAGAGATGGAGAGTGAACCATCATCTGTAGTATCGGCCACGAGTGCTCTCTCCGCGAGGGCGGTGTTGTTGTTATCCTCGAAACGAGCATAAAAAGTATTAAGCTCGTCCGGGAGAGAGGCAGCAGTGTTCATGGCAGAGTTTTTATTCTGTTTATAGTCCGTGATGGTGTTAATTCCCTGCCACATACTTCTGGAGTCAGTGGTGTTGAACTGTC
Source organism: Moxostoma hubbsi (assembly GCA_032164185.1). Classification (NCBI taxonomy): domain Eukaryota; kingdom Metazoa; phylum Chordata; class Actinopteri; order Cypriniformes; family Catostomidae; genus Moxostoma; species Moxostoma hubbsi. The sequence goes on along the minus strand of JAVLUX010000083.1, from coordinate 1,724,514 downwards.
CTTCAATTTTGTGCCTGTACTGGCATTTGGCTGTACTGATGGAGTTACGGAGGGCATAACTGGCTTGTTTACGCTCCTCCGCGTTCCCGGAATTAAAAGCGGTGGTCCGCGCAGTAAGTGCCGCGCGAACATCGCCGTTAACCCAGGGTTTCTGGTTGGGGTAGATCCGTATAGTTTTCGTCGGAACAACGTCCTCTACGCACTTCCTGATGAAACACGTTACGCTATCAGCGTAAACCTCGATGTCGTCATCGGAGGCAGACCGGAACATCTCCCAGTCCGCGTGATCAAAACAGTCCTGTAGCGCAGAGTCTGATTGGTCCGACCAGCACTGGATCATTCTGAGGGCGGGTGCTTCCCGTTTCAGTTTCTGCCTGTAAGCGGGCAGAAGCAGAACGGAAGAGTGGTCGGATTTGCCAAATGGTGGGCGAGGGAGGGATTTGTAGCCATCCCGGAAAGGAGAATAGCAATGATCCAAAACCCGGTCCCCTCGTGTGTTGAAGCTGATATGTTGGTGGTATTTTGGTGCTATTGTTTTGAAGTTGGCTTTGTTGAAGTCCCCGGCAACAATGAACGCAGCCTCAGGGTGCGCGGTTTCCTGCTCACTTATACTGCCATACAGTTCCCTAAGTGCCCGGTCTGTGTCGGCTTGTGGGGGGATGTACACAGCAGTGATAATGACCGCTGTGAATTCCCTCGGTAGCCAGAATGGTCAACACAGAAGCATGAGATATTCCAAATCAGGAGAGCAGAAAGACCTGATAAAATGTACATTCCTCTGATCACACCATGATTTGTTGATCATAAAACATACACCTCCACCTCTGCTTTTACCTGAGAGGTCTTTCGCTCTGTCCGCTCGGTGCACGGAGAAACACGTGGGTTCGATGGCCGAGTCTGGAATCTCCGCGGACATCCAGGTTTCCGTAAGACAGATAACGCAGCATTCTCTCGTCTCTCGTTGGAAGGAGATCCGCACTCTCAGCTCGCAGAGCTTGTTGTCCAGAGACTGAACATTTGCCAGTAGTATACTGGGTAGCGGGGGGCGATTTGCGCGACGTCTTAATCTGATGAGAACGCCGGCTCTTTTTCCTCTTTTCCTTCTGCGTTTCCGCGGCCGGGCAGCCCAAACAAAGGGCTCCGCTGGCGTGTTTGTAAACCGCGGGTCGGCATTGAGGAATGTGAAGTCCGGTTTTCGGTGTGTGATTGCCGAACCAATGTCCAAAAGCGTTTGTCTGTCGTACACAATAAGGCAGACAACATCCAAGACAAAAAAACACAGAACTGTAAACAAAACAAACAATAAACTGCAGTGTTTTGACGGAGCTCGCGACGCAGCAGCCATACTCGGCGCCATCTTGAGTCATAATTATTGCCCTGATGGTTGAAATGGGAATTTTTAATGCGTTAGCTATTTTCTTATAGTCCTTTCCCATTTTGTGAAGCTCAACAACCTTTTTTCTGCACATCAGAACTTTATTCTTTGGTCTTACCCATTGTGATGGATGACTAAGGGAATTTGGCTTGTGTGTTACTTCATATTTATTCCCCTCTGAAACAGGAAGTCATGGCTGAACAATTTCATGTTCCTAGTAACCCACGTATTAAATTTGTTTAAATATGAATGAAAATACACTTCAGATACATTTGACTCATAAGAATGTCTAGGGGTGCCAATAATTGTGCCACGCATAAATTAAACAAAATATTAGATTTTTGATAAAACTTCTGTTGCGTTTGCAATTGTTTGATATCCTTTAGAGGGTATATTTTTGTAAATATTTTAAATGAAAGATCAAAAGGATAAACAATAAAGACATATTTTTCACAGCCTTCTTTGCTCCCATTTACCAAGGGTGCCAATATTTCTGGTCACCACTGAATATTTAACTATTTCATTTTTATTATATGATTTATTATATTTATTATATATAAAATCAATACATTAACATTTTGAAACAATCGGTGGACAATTTTGTGTGCTGTATGCAAAATTTTCCTGATCCATTAGATTTTGTCCAACTGTCCAATAAGTGAAAGGATGGTATTTGGGGTAGAAAGCCCCCCTGATGCAGGGGCTAAAGGCTCCTATATAATTTTCAAAGTGAGCTAACATTGACTGATCCAGTCACATTGGAGATTATTTTGTTTAGAGAATACTTGAGATGTTATAAAATGCCAAATGTTTTTGAAATTAACAGATACATTTGCACCCTTTTCTGTTAGTTATTTTAAATAAGCATTATCTTAATTTGTTACTCAAAAACGCTTGCTGTCTCAAAATTATTAGCATTAGTTGACAAATTTTGACTTATAACTATTGCCCCTATATCGTCTAGGTTACTGTTGTAACCCCCGTTCCCTGATGGAGGGAACGAGATGTTGTGTCGAAGAAGCAGGTAGGTGCGGGTAGGTCGTTTGCGTGCCAAAACTACAGGCTGTTCCAGACTGCACGTACCCTTCCCCAAAGCCCCAAAAAATTGTCAAAACTTTCGGGTTCCTTACACCCCGATATGGGGGGAACAAGGCGACTTGCCAAGCATGGGAGCAAGTCACGTCTTTTCTCTCTCTATGTTTCTTGCATAGAATTAAAGCGGCTGGGGCCATCTTAAAGCTATCACATGCATAAAGAGTAAAGAGTGGTGAAATACATCATATGGGCTTTTAGGTCACATGTGGAGAATGGCACGGTGGTAGATCCTACCTCATTGGGAGGGAGGAGTTTCTACAAACACGGTGACCGGGGGTCAGTGAGGACTGCCCAAGGGAGACGTGAGTCCGCTAGCAAGGGGACCGTACCGCAGAAAATACACACAGGGGGGATAAGTCCACATGGGGGCCCAACCTGTGGATCACCTATTCCAGTACAGGGTAAATTGAGTACCTGCATTGGGTTTGGTCGGCAAATTCCTCTGCTGAATTCACGGACCAGAGGGCTACGGAGGAGTCATCCAGGGAGCCGAGTTAGTGGAATCTCCTGGGATAAGAGTGCACGGTATTGCCTCAGCAGAGGGAAAGGGTGCTAGGTGCAAGCGGTACACCCGGTCAGTTGTTACCGCGTTACCGATTTCTACCGGCTCGAACCTGAGAAAACACGGGATGAAACGCCTCTGTTTGTCCACCAAAGCAGACAAAGAGCTGCTCAGAACGTCTAAAGCTCTGCGTGCGGTCCAAATAGACACACAAAACACGTACTGGACACAGCAATGAAGGGGCTGGGTCTGCCTCCTCCCGGGGCATCGCTTGCAGGTTCATTACCCTACTCTGAAGGGAGTCGTAGGAACCTTGGGCACGTAGCCCGGTCGTGGTCTTAGGATCGCATGAGTTTCTGCTGGACCAAACTCCAGGCAGGTGTCGCTGACAGAGAACACTTGCAGTTCCCCGACCCTCTTGATGAAGGCCAGCGTGATCAGGAGGGGCGTCTTCAAGGAGAGGGCCTTAAGTTCTACTGATTCTAGCAGCTCAAGGGGGGTCTACTGAGAGATCCCAGGAGGGGAAAAGGCTTGGCCGGGAGGGATTCAATCTCTGGGTGCCTCTTAGGAAACTGATAACTAAGTCGTGCTTACCCAAAGACTTGTCGTCTACTGCTTCGTGGTAGGCCGCTATAGCGGCTACATACACCTTCAAGGTGGAGGGGGACAGCCTCCCCTCCAACCTCTCCTGCGGGAATTAATGCACTGACCCGACTGTGCACCTCGGTGGGTCTTCAGCCCAGGAAGAACACCAATTCGTGAACAAGCACCACTTCAGGGCGTAAAGTTGCCTGGTAGAGGGAGCTCTGGCTTAGTTGATCGTGTCTACGACAGCAGATGGTAGGCCAGCTAGATCTTCCGCATCTCGTCCAGGGGCCAGACTTGGAGGTTCCAGAGGTCTGGGCGTGGATGCCAGAGAGTGCCCCGTCCCTGAGAAAGTATGTCCTTCCTCAGGGAAATTCGCCAAGGAAGGGCTGTCGCGAGGAGCACGAGATCCGAGAACCAAGTCTGAGAGGGCCAATAAGGGGCCACCAGAGTGACTTGTTCCTCATCCTCCTTGAACTTGCATAGCACCTGTGCAAGAAGACTCACTGGTGGAAATGTGTACTTGTGCAGCCCCGTGGGCCAGCTGTGTGCCAGCGCATCTGTCCCAAGAGGAGCCTCCATTCGGGCATGCGGGAGGTCTCTCGGGAGGTGAATATGTCTACCTGTGCCTTGCCGAACTGTTCCCTAATCAGCTGGACCGTCTGGGGGTGAAGCGATTAGCACATCCGTTACCACGTTGAGGTTTCCCGGGATGTGAGTGGCATGCAGATTTGAGTTGCTACTGGCTCCAAAGGAGGAGATGACGGGCGAGTTGTGACATGTGACAAGAGTGTACGCCACCTTGGTGATTTATGTATGCTACCGTGGCGGTGCTGTCTGATCAGATCAAGATGTGCTTGCCCTGAACTAGCAGGAAAAACCTCCACAGGGCAAGAAGTACAGCCAACAACTCTAGGCAATTGAAGTGCCAGCGCAGCGGGGCCCCTTTCCAATGGCCCGCGGCTGTGTGCCCATTGCACACGGCGCACCAACCCTGTTTGGAAGCGTCTGTGGTGATCAAGACGCGTCGGGACACCTGCCCGTAAAAAACAGAAGTCTGTCTAGGGTTTCAAAGTTTGGCGGCAGGCGGGGGAGAAAACATACGGTGCGTGCCGCGGCGCCATGCTCATCTCGGGACTCGTGTCTGGAGTCAGTGCTGGAGCGGTCTCATATGCATCAACCCCAGTGTCGCGACCACCGCGGAGGATGCCATATGCCCCAGGAGCTCGTTGGTGAGGCGTGCTGACATTGAGGCCGAGTCTAACTCCATGCCGAGAAAAGAGGTGCTCTGGACTTGGGCGAGCTTGCTCTTTTCCCAGTTGATCTGAAGCCCTAAACGGCTGAAGTGCCTGAGCACCTGGTCCTTTTGAGCACATAGTAAGAGGTACTAGTCGTCGAGGTACTTAAGTATGCGAACACCTGCTTCCCGAAGTGGGGCTAGGGCTGCCTCTGCGACCTTCGTAAAGACACGAGGGGACAGGGACATGCTGAAGGAGAGGACTTTGTACTGATACGCCTGGCCGCCGAACGCGAACCGTAGAAAGGGTCGATATCGAGGCAAAAATGAGACGTGGAAGTACGCGTCCTTCAGGTCTACTGCTGCGAAACAATCTAGATGCCAGACGCAAGTTAGAATGTGTCTTTGCGTGAGCATTTTGAACGGGAGTTTGTCGAAGATCGGTCGTAAGCCGCCACCTTTTTTGGGTATGATGAAGTAAGGGCTGTAGAAACCCTTTTTCATCTCAGCTGGAGGGACAGGCTCTATCGCGTCTTTGAGTAAGAGAGTCACGGTTTCCGTGCGCAGGGATTTGGCATCTTCGCCGTGCACTGCGGTATAGCTGGCGAACCGAGTCTGATGGTCCTGGCCAGCCAGCGTGACGGATCGGGAAGTGAAATCCACGAGTCCAAGCTCTGTGCTAGGGGCACTAATGGGACGATTAAGTTTAACGTACCTGGCGGGGCGGAGCAGGTAATACAGCGTCGGGAGGCAATAGACCGTTCCGAGGCTCTGGTGCTGAGAGAAGACTCGAAGTTGACTTTGGCTCATACATAATAATATATATAATAATTTAAATAATTATAATATGTAGGGCCTATGATAAATATAATAATTCAGATATTTAGATTGAAATAAATAGCATTATTGTGGCAGGGAAGTAAAACATTGATAAGACAATACAAAAAAAGACTTCAGAAGTCAATATATTGTTTGTAATATCAGTCATTACCTTGCTCCACACATGACTGAGGAGGTGGAGGTCCCTTGGAGGCGTCCTCTAGACTTGTCAGAACCGGCCGGCCGGGGGACAACAGTTGTGGGGCTGGAGGCGAAGGGTCTGCGTCCAATGTGCCGGGACTGTTGAGGTCCCAGAGACAGAGGAAATTGCTCTTTCATTGAGAATGTGGGTACCGCAGCCCAAAGGGGGTGCGACAAAGTAAATAAACTTAACTGAGGATTCTCCTCCCGGCCCTCCACCGGGGACAGAGTGGTCTGCTTACCAAACGTCAAATGTCTCGGTCTCTGGGTCGTCCGTCTCAAGAACACTTGGAAGCCTTCCGGGTCCTAGAGGGGGTTCGTGAGACGGGGGGTGTGCGCTTCTTCGAAAAGGCTGAACTGGGAGATGGGTGCGTTGAGAAAGCATGCTTTGTCTACTTCGCGCATCTCGACCAGGTTCAGCCCCAGATGTCGTTCCTGAACCACGAGGGTGGCCATCGCCTGCTTGAATGACCGTGCTGTGACCTTCGTGGCCCTGAGGGCGAGGTCAGTCACTGAGCACAGTTTCTGCAGCACGTCGGGGTCAGGAGAACCCAAGTGCAGATCTTTAAGTGCCTTGGCCTGGTGGACTTGCAGGAGGACCATGGCATGTAAGGTGGAAGCGGACTGTCGGACATCATCCTACAAACGTGGCGTTTTCGGGACACAGGTGGATCGCAACAGCCCTGTCCACCTGGGGAACCAATTAATGAATCATCCAGCTGTGAAGGCTGTGGGGAGGACGGAGGATTCCAGTCCAACCCCACGCTGGCGACGGCCCGGGCAAGCATGTCGGCCATCTGGGCGTCAGCCTCTGACTGGGCGTGGTGACCCGAAGCTGGCAGATGCCGGAACACTCTCCGATGCAACGACGAGCTCATCATCCAGCTCAGGGGGCTCAAGAGGATAGGCAAAGTGGCCATGAGGCGAGCTGCTGTCACGCTGAGCACGGGTGGAAGTCAACGATTGTGTCGGGGGGAAGGTGGTCCGTGGGGATGTACCCGGCGTAACAGAGCCCGCTGCCATCCCCAAATCGCCTACATCGCAATCCAGTGGGAATAAGGAGCGACGCGGGGGGGCGGCTGGAGTGGCGTTCCTTTTTAGGAAGGAAAGCCGCGACCGCAACGTTGTCATGGTAAGGTTCTCGCAGTGAGAACACGAACCATCCAAAAACGCTGTCTCAGTGTGATCGTGGCCCAGACACACGAGGAAGTGCCTGTGACCGCCAGGAGCGGAGAGAACTCGACCGCATCCAGGAACTACACAGGGGTGGAAAGGCATCTTTATAAAGACACGTCTTGAAAAGGACGTTCAACACCGCTGTGTATTGCACTTTTTGAAAAAAATAATCTTTTAGGGAATTTTTTTCTTTTAATAGCGCTGTCGAAGCGCCCAGGGGCAAAGCTGCACTGCCATGCAGAGAAGGAGAAAGCCGCTGATATGCGGCGTAGATCCAACAGCATATGCTCAGAGATGAGAGGAAACAGACTGTGACTCGCTGCTCACGCAACCGGTCGGCTCCGAAGAAAATTTCTGAATGAACAGACGCATTTCCCTCCCTTTATACCCGTATGTCCGGGGGCGGGACATGCAATTTCTGTCTGCCAATTTCTCATTGGCCTTTTCTCAAAGTTCAGAGATGCATAAGGCTCTCAAGAGAGACCCCTAGTGTCGCTTCTTCAACACAAAGTCGAAGTGAGCGACAGACCGGGAACAAGACTATATCATTTTAACCCCTCTAGGGTCCCTTTACCCCAAGTATGGGTTAAAAGGCTCCCTTACTACCTTTTTTTAAAAACGAAATTTTTATTTTTCTGTTTTTATTTATTTTCACAAAAATTATGTTGCTCCATAAATATTAAATAAATAGAAATACATTTTTTGATCTTGATCAGTTTTGTTACCAGAAACAAAGCAAATTTTCCTTAAGGTGTGCCATTAGCCCCAATGTACACCTATAAGTACAATTCTACTATTCTGGAAATAAATAGGAATAATTTGTCTAAAATAATTATGTAATTATTTGTGTCACAAAATATGTGCTATACCAGTCTCCTAAAATCTCTACTCCTTAATGGAATGCATAGACTAACAATTGCCAACAAAAGCCTTCATCAGCCAATTAACAAGGACAATTGCATCTATGTGAACTTTTGCAGTTAATCCAGGATGGACTTCAAAGACATTGGTTATTAATCTTACAGTTCAAACAAAATTGATGTTTAAACACTGACTCTTAACACTTACTTAGTTTAATCATTTTAAACCATGACTTTAACTATACATAAGTAATATTTACATTATATTCATGATGTTAGCCAGAGGGGAACTGGCTCCCACAGTGAGTCTGGTTTCTCCCAAGGTTATTTTTCTATAACATCTTATGGATTTTTGTGTTCCTTTCCACAGTCGCCTTCAGCTTGCTCACTGTTGTTATTAATACAATTATTATTTAATTACTTATTTTTAAACACAATTAACAATCGTATTTTATCTAATTACACAATGATGATTCATCGACATTATAGACATTTCAGTTTTATCGTCTTTTAATGCCTGATCTTCTGTAAAGCTGCTTTGAAACGATGTGTGTTGTGAAAGGCGCTATACAAATAATAAATAATAAATAAATTGACTTGACTTGACTTAAAGCTCTGCATTAAAGTTTTTGTTGAAGATTTGTCATTTTTGACAGTTTTCATTTCTGGTTGAACAAATACTTTAATACACAAAAGATTAGTCGCAACTCAGATTTTCACAAATTTTTTCACGAATGTTTATGAATCTAAACACGTTTTCAGTAGTAGCCTACTTTTTCTTTTGAGCTGAGACACTCTCACAAATTTAAAAGTCCTCTGAAGGATTTCCAAATCTCCTAAGCTTAATACATTTTTGACCCTTGTTCCTCACAATGATCCAGCAACTGCACTGTGGATCTCTCTGGTACTGGGGCTGGCATAGTAAATTGATTGCACCCTTCCCAGGCTTTTTGTCCATTTAAGGACAATTCCAATTTCCATTCCAACCAGAACACAAGCAATCATCCTTATTTATACCACAGTATTTTCCATTTGCAAGAAGCAGGGGCCGATTTCACAGAAAACAAGGGTGAGCATTATTAACTTCCCAGTCAAATATGACCTTCTTTGTTTTAGATTCTGTGCAAAATCAATTTAAGATCCCTGTCGTTTTGTACGGTGCAACTTGTCAGGAAAGATTTTTGACATCTTTCCCAGTGAAGATCAACTGTACAGACACTCTCTGTACAGTTGAGTGTCTGGAACAATAAATAAGACAATGATGCTCATCCTTTTATTTTTTCATTGAGATGTCCTCAAGACATTGATTATTTGGCCAAGAACAGAGGGGCCGTATTTCCATTTAAACTGTTTACAAGCATAAAAGACCCTCTCTGTATAAAAAGGGACTGCTGCTATTCCAAATGGAGAGACAGGGGAATGGTTTGCAAAATCTTAAGACATCCATTCTTATCCCTTCCAATGAGCCACAGGGTGCACTGCCCCCACAATTGTAAACAAAAGGAAAAAAATATATATATATTGCCTTTTTCTTTAAGGTTAACAGATTAAGCATTGTGGCAGTTTGGGCCAAAGGCAAGGTTAAACCCCTCACAAATAACAGAGATTTATGTTGTGTGTCATTAAGCGCTCCAGCGCTGGAGAAATATTTGTGGTGGTGTTATTAACACATTTTGTAGCTTTTGTTTTCATCCCTTCTCTTCAGTTAAAAGAACCCATGAACTCATGCAATTGAGTTTTATCAGGGTGAGCTGTGAACATGTGTTATGAGATTTGTCTCGCATATTATGATATATAGCCTTGATAAACACCAGCCAGTCCTCAGACCAGTATGTTGGTGTGTTTTTGTTTTGTCTCCCAAAAGAGACTTGATGATGTACTATTTGTATTATGTCCCTTCATCCCTGCTAAGAGCAGAGCTATATCTAGGAACTCTGGGGCCTCCTGCATGTAGCTCAAGGCCCCTAAACTCTCTTTGAAATTAAATTCAGACAAAGATGAGGCTTGCTGGATGGTGCATATGGCCCATCACCTTAAAGGTTTAGGGTTTGGCTGGTTAGTTTTGGTAGTTAGCTGCCCCATTATACAAGGCATGTGTCTGTATATTACGTTTTGTTGCAAGCAATGTATAAAGCACAAATAATTCATTAATTGATAGCAGATGTTAATGTACTTTTACAGATTTGGGTTTGACAGATAAATGACAGATGATCAGATTCAGTGTCCTTCTCTTATAGACAACAGTTTTTTTAATATACAGTCTATGGTATATGGTCTATGGTATAGTCTATTCTTGACTCATAATTAGAAATAAATGTAAAAAATCGTGTAACGCTGTTTTTTTTACCCTCCTATCTGTAGATTGGCCCAACTATGTACAGTGCAAAGGTGCATTTAAGCTGAGTGATCAAAACACGTGAGCATCCTATTTCAAATTTTAATGGTCAAGGAAAGTCGGTTGAGCTGAAGCTTGACATGAGGGCAACATTACAGTCCTACGTAAGATACATAAATGATAAAAAAAATTGTTCAAATTGAGTTAGAGCTATTGGGGTTCCCCTTATAGTCCCCTTACTGTCTGTAAATTCCTTCAGAAAACAGTGAGGCGAACAGAAGCATGTTTAGAATTTTAAAAAAAATTACATTTGGATTATTTTGAAAACTGGGACACATAATACAAGTTGTCACCACAATCATAAAAAAAAAAAAATAATCTAGTAGGCCTATTCTAGTTTTGAAGAAACACCCTTAACTCTTATAGGGGGTCCCTGATCCCCCAAACCCCCGTCAATTCGAACACTGATTTTGTTATTTTTATTTATTTTGACCTAACTCCTTGACATTTATTACTTGCACGTTTATTTCAGCAAGCACAAATAATAAATGTCTAATGTCTAAACTGAACAATTTCTCAACTTGTCAGCATTTGTTGTTTGTAGTTTTATTGTTATGTAGCCTACAAAAATATGATAATTATGTGGGTTTTTTTTATTATTATTATTATTGAAGATGCCATTTAATTTAACATGATTAATTCACCTAACTTCTGAAGTTCAGGCCATCAACATCATCAGAGCCATGAGAAGTGAAAGGCAAAGGAGACATTTGACTTCAAAACTGTAATGTGTAATGTGCATGTATCCATGTCTTTTATTTTGAAAAGTTTAGTTCCTGTATCCCTAGTCATTTGATTCCTGTTTCCCTCCATGTTCATGTCTAGTTTGTCATTGGTTTAAGTTTATTAGTCTTGTTATCTTGTTTATTGTTCTGTCTGTTCATTGGTTGTCTTGTTACCCATGTCTGTGTATTGAAGCCCTCATGTTTTCTATTGTCCCTTCAAGTATTGAATGCAAATGTAGTTGTTAAGTTAAGCCACGTTTATGTCAAGCCATGTTTAGTTTAGTTCATTTATGGAGTTGGGGTTTTCACGTTAGTAAATAAAACTACACTTGGGTTCTTCATCTCTTCGTCATTGTCATTGCAAGTGCCAGCACAACGTTACAGAATACTTGACCAAATAATGAACCCATCAGGTCAGGTTCTGCACCTATGTCAGGGGAAATGTCCCCTGGAGGACTGTCTACGCCCACTACCCCAGAGGTCATTCCCAAGGCTCAGTACATGTCCACGACCACAGAGGTCATTACATGCCATGTCTCAGCCAAACCTCAGTCTGCTCCATGCCATGCCACAACCAAGTCCCAAACTGCTCCATGCCTTGTCACACGCAAGCCTTTGCTCCATGGTCCAGGGCTGCCTCTGCCCCACAGTCCAGGCCCGCCTCTGCTCCACGGTCCAGGCCTGCCTCTGCTCCATTGGGGACCTCCATCCCTGCGGCTCCTCGTACCTCTCAGGCCCCAAACTTTCCACTGGCTTCGCACTGTTCCCATGCTCCACGGCCTGTTTCGCCAGGCCATGCCCTGTCTCGCCAGTCCACGTCCCATGCCCTAAAAATACTGAAATAGGGGACTGTTTTTCAGTGAAAATGCTCTAAAAAGACAGCTTCCACAGTTGTGCAAGATTTCCATGGTTATATCAGGATCTCCCGCTGAACGCATTTACATGCACTCGTCCTGCAGCCGTCGACAGGATAGGGTGACAAATGAGGTCCCCCTGGGATTTCAGGGATAATATTTTATTTGATGGTCTAAATTAAAATTGTATACATTTCTATAGACAAAGGAGAGGAAATTGTCACATATGGAGTCTCCGAAAAGCCCATGCAGTCATTTTAAGATAGCCCACACAGGCCAAATTACATCTTGGGGTAAGAGAAACTTAAATAACAAAAGTCCTATACAAAAATTAATTGCTGGGTCTCAGGAGGAAGTTTTTTTTTCTTCTTCGATCTGTGCATACAAAACTTTAATCCAAGTGACAGAAGCTGAAAGTGCTGTTGAACATATGGGCATGTGTGAGCACCAGTTTCTGGGTAAAATTTCCACAGAGTGGTGCCAGAAGAGATTTATTTCAGTTGTAAATTATGTAATAGATAATAGGAATACCTATTTTATTAACTCTACCCCATAACCAAAATCTAAACTCTAAACCTATGCACAAGTGATTTTAGAACAAAAATTCAACCTCTGAAAAACGCTCTCCTTTAATCATTAGGGATGTCTAAAATATTGATATCTCGATTATTGATCGGCATGTTATTTTATTGATATATATTTGAGGCATCCGCATATTAAAATAAATTTGCTTGATTTCCAATTCACTAATTCGAAAGCTTAATTTGCTTGCTTCCCAACTCACTCAGCTAGCCTTTGTTTAACAGTCTTGCATAATAGCATTGGGAGACAACAAGAGGGAGATATGCCATTTACTGAAGCAGGTCGTGATCATGATCACACACACACACACACACACACACACAGGGAGAGCTGATGTGGCGTAGCAGACGGCAGTCCAAAATTATTAAGGTTTTTGCATTCTTCAAGAACGAACAAGTGACAATGATGAGTTTGCAGGGAAGTGCATGAAACTGCACTAACTGAATGATTAAAAATTACAACATTTATTATGCAATTTCTCTATATGTATCTATAAAGAGCGTTTTCTTCAAGCTATCAAACCACAAAATGACATATTTGTTACTGAAAATACATGGTGTAGGCTATATGCAAATGCATATATACAATATATATAGTAAATATTCTGTGTCGTTTGATAATGATTTGGGTCCAATTTATGGAATGATGGAAAACGTCTCGGGTTACTTGACTGTAACTCTTGTTCCCTAATAAAAGCAGAACGATATGCTGCACTGAGTAGCGCTTTGGGAACAACTTTAGGTGTGACCAGCTGTGAATATGTGTGCAACACATCAATGAACATTGACCGGAATTTATAGCCTCTGCCGGTGACATCAATGGATGCATCTGTAGCAGGGCTATAAATATATGCGTTTGCAGGGTGCATTGTCAGGTATTTTGTCTGAAGAGCAGTCCTGGGGCATCCCAGTGCGGCAGTGAAGCGCAGCATCTCATTCCGCTTTTATCAGGGAACAAGGGTTACATTCAAGTAACCCGAGACATTCCCTTTCAAAAAGCTACACTTATGATGCTGCGCTGAGTAACACAGAATAACTGAGGGAACGAGAATACCCATCCTGCCGCACTGTGGATGTCCGGACCCCTTACGGTTGTGTCGAGAAAGGAACCTTAGGTAGGTAGTCAGGGTGAGGGTGCAAAATTGCTTTAGCCATTCCTGGGGCAAAATCTAAGCAGGCTGGCAAGATGGACAGAGCCTGTAGATCCCCAATTCTTTTTAGAGAGGTGATTGCCATAAGAAAAACCATCTTGAGAGTCAGAAGTTTATCAGACACTGACTCTAGAGGTTCGAAGGTGGTCTCAACCAGACCCTCAAGGACTATTACTAAGTCCCATGAAAGAGTCCTGGTCCTAGCAGGAGGCCTCAGTCGCACAGCTCCACGATGGCGGCCACATAGCTGACAATTTTTCCTGCAGAAAGTCCAGAACTGAATCAATCTGGCAGTTAACTGGATCTGCATTATGTGCACTGCACCATCTTTCAAAGACACACCATTTTTTGGCATAACTTATTCTAGTAGAGGGAAACGCATACTGGCACATTCTGGGCCATGTATGCGCCACCGCGTCCAGCCCCAGGCTGACTCAGAGAGAAGTAGAGGGGATGTTGAGCTGTTTGTTGAGAGGTGAAGAGGTCCACTTTTGCCCTGTAAAATCTCACCCAGATTTGTTCCAAGTAGAGGGAGCCCTAGCACTTAGAATGGTCTCGATAACTTCAGGTGAAAGCCCAGTGTCCCTCAGTTGGTACCCTTCAGGGGCCAAACATGTAGGTTCCACAGCTTGGGACGGGGATGAAATATTGTCCCCTGTGCCTGAGACAGAAGGTCCCTCCTATCCGGAATCGCCCAAGGCGAGCCGTCGAGGAGAGACATTATCTCCGAGAACCATATCCTGTTCAGCCAGCGTGGCGCTATCAGTAAGAGGCAGGACCCTTGCTGGCGAACTCTGGCCAAGACTCCCGTGAGCAGAGAAACTGGGGGCAAAGCATACAGGTGCATTCTGGGCCATGTATGTGCCATTGCGTCCAGACCCCGGGGGGGACTGGGTGACTCAGAGAGATGTAGAGGGGACACTGTGCTGTCTGTTGTGAGGCGAAGAGGTCCACTTCTGCTCTTGTAAAATGTCAACCAGATTTGTTCCACTACCTCGGGGTGGAGTTTCCACTTCCCAATCTGTATTTTCTGTCTGGACAGTAAATCGGCTTCCATTCAGGCATCCAGGGATATAAGATGCTGTAATAAACAGGAGCTTGCCCTGGGCCCAAAGGAGAATCTGCCGTGCCAGTCTGTTCAGCTGGCGTGAACGTAGACCTCCTTGATGGTTTATTTAAGAGACTACCACTGTGTTGTCCACCCGCACCAAGACATGGCAGCCTCTGGAGGAAGTATTTCAGGGCCAGAAAGCCCTGAGACAGTTAATGTGACAATCGAGCTGACGATCGTCCCATTCCCCTTGAGCTGGACGACCACTTAAGACCGATACCCAGCCCGTCAGGGAGGCGTCTGTCGTTAGCAAACTGTGACAGCAAGACACACCTAGAGTTGGACCCAAAGTGAGGAACCGGGGTCTGAACTACATAGAAAGGGTACGTAGCACGCGGTGCGTAACCCTTATCAGCCTAGGGGATTGGAACTTGGATGAAATCCCCTGGCTTTGAGCCACAATTGAAATGGTCTCATGTGCAAAAAGGCGCAAAGGGATCACCGAGGACGCAGTTGCCATGAAACCTAGTAGTCATTGATACTGATGAAAAGTGCAAACTTGGCCTAGCCTGACTTTGCTCAGGGTGTTCTGAATGGACTCAATTCGAGTGGGAGACAATTGTGCCCGCATTGTGATCGAATTCCATATGATCCCCAGATATGTAGTTTTCTGAGTGGGAGAGAGGACACTTTTCTTGGCATTGAGCCTCAACTCCAGAGAAACCAGATGAGCTAAGACGATATCCCTGTGCTGTAATGCCAGTTCTTGTGACTGTGCTAGTATCAGCCAGTCGTCAATGTAATTCAGAATGCGGATACTCTGGAGTCGCAAAGGAGCCAGTGTTGCATCCGTGCATTCCATGAATGTGTGGGGTGATAGGGCTAGACCAAATGGAAGAACCGATATTGAAAGGCTTCACTCCCAAAAGGAGAACCTCAGGAACTTCCTGTGTTGTGGCAAAATTTCTATATGAAAGTATGCGTCCATGAGATCGATCGTGACCAGCCAATCGTGATGTTGGATTTGTGACACGACCGTCTTGACAGTTAGCATCTTGAACATGAAGGCGCTAACTGAGCGATTCAAGCCTCGAAGATCTAAGATCAGACACAACCCCCCACCCTTCTGGGAAACCAGGAAGTATTTGCTGTAAAAACCTGACTCTTTCTCTGGAAGAGGAACATGTTCTATGGCCCCTTTGACCAAGAGATTTTGCAGTTCTTTCCACAGTAGACATGCCTGCTCTGGTTTCACGGTAGTGGAAACCCCACCGTTGAAACGTGAAGGGCGGCGAGCGAATTGAATTCTGTAGCCATTTTCTACTGTTCTTAGGACCCACATAGAAATATCTGGCAGAAGTTTCCACGCTGCCAGGTTCTCTGAGATGGGTATTAATTTTGACACTTCCTGTTGAGGGGATGTTGAGTGTTCCTCATCCTGGACTAAGGCTGGAAGCCTCTAACTCCCGAAAACACCAGAGGCGGCGGGAATGGAGAGGTTTCGTGGGGTACCGGGAGGGTCGAATTGGATGATACACGCGCCCTGTCCCAAGGGGTGCTACCCCCACAAGGCTGGGCGCAAGACTGTCAGGGTTTTCTACTTTTTAGAAAGTTCTACACTGAGGTCTTGCTTTGGGGGCTGCTGAGGGCGACGAGCATGTCCCCGGTCTTTACGAGGGGGAGCATGACTCGCCATACTTTGTTTCTGAGCCTCCCTTCTAGTAGGACCAGGGTGGGTCTGGGTGGCCGACGGCCCCGCCTCCCTGATTGCGGCGAGGAAGAAACTGCCCGAATGCTACCTCGTGATTTTTTGACTCCTGGAACCTGGTGATAACTATATTCGTAGCGTCCCCAAATAATACAGAAGGCGAAACCTTATCTCTGATGCCCGATCGGTTCAGCCATAAGTGTCTCCCCGTGCTGACTAAAGCAGACATAGACCGGCCAATGGCACGGGCCATCTGCTTGGTCGCATGGAAAAATAGATCCGTGGAACGACGAAGCCTCTTTGTTGACCTTGGTGCCCACCCTCAGGTCCTTCAACAGATCAGCCTAGTACACCTGTAACACTGCCATAATGTGCAGGGCTGCACCAGCCTGACCTGCTGCCTGATAAGCCTTCCCCACAAGCATGGAGGTGGTCCTGCACGGCTTTGTGGGGAGAGTGGGTCTCCTTAGCGATGATGCCGAGCCAGGTGAGAGATAACCTGCAAGTGTCTCTTCTACCGCCGGCATCACAGAATACCCCCGAACATGTTGACGTCGAGGGCACAAAGACATGGGAAGTATAAGAATTCCTCCATGAATGATTATGCTCGTTATGGAGGTCATAGAAGAAAAGAAGGGACTGATATAGCGTTCCCTTCCTCTTTATTTATTTATTTATTTTTGGCCACCAGACAGAAATCTGGAGGGTCTCTTGTTCGCGTGGCCAGTCTAACTGTAGTTTGGCCACAGCCCGATTTAACCACCTCGAGTTATTCCTCAGCCACCTTATTATTGGGCATGGAATGTTCAGAGGTTCAGCTTCCCCCTCCTGAACCGAAGATACGCCAAAGCACGCTTCAGGCTTACTAGAAGGACCAGCTGGATCTGGGGAGAGAGCGAGTGATAAGGACGGACCCGTCTCTCGCTCCTCAGCCAGATCCATGCGAGAGCCCCATGATGAAAGAGTGGGCACTGGCTCTTAGAAGTAAGCAAGAGGAGTGCGAAGCATTTTGACTGTAAACAGATCGCAATGCTCGCACCCGCTCTGCCCCAATGCAAGAGCAGCATGCTCTTCCCCCAAACACACAAAGCAAAACTGGTGTGTGTCCGTTTCAGCCATAGAGCGTAAGCACGGGAACACACACTTCTTGCTTTGCTTCACACTCATTCTTGGAAAGGAGAAAAGATTTTCTGCGCACTGCCAAACAAATTCTAACTCCTAACAGAGGAAAAAGGTTCTGACAGGCTCATGAAGCACACACACACAGTGATCTGAAGACAAAAGATCTGACGATGCACCTGTGACGCATCCAATGATGTCACCGGCAGAGGCTATAAATTCCAGTCAATGTTCATTGACGTGTTGCCCACATATTCACAGCTGGTTACACCTTAAAGGGACTTTTTGAAAGGGAACTATGAGAGATGCTCTCCGTGACACTTTAAAATTTTGACGCTGAGTGTTGGCAGTGTGTGCATACTTTCTTAGAAAATACTTGTTTTGAATTTTAAAATGCACCATTTCATCCCCCAGACACATCCAGTGTTCCATTCATTTACACTGCCCCTCACACTTAACCTTTTTAACATTTTTCTCTACACAACTTTGGTAAAGACTATTGTGCAATGAGCAGCCTTATATCAGAAAAAATCCAGATATATCGATAATCATCAGGAAAAACTTTCGATTATCGATGCATGAAAAAGGCATTGATCCCAAGCCTATTAATTATGTGAACGCAATTCATTTCTGCTTTCCATGGGACCAGAAACTGTTTCTGAGGCAGCTCACAAAACATGCTATCAGTAGCACTAAAGGGAATGTGATCACAATTAAATTGATGCAAATATATCTGAGGGGAGATGTTGCGAGTCAGTAATTTGGCAGAATGGTGTGGTTTTCAGGGTACATGAACTTTTGGAAGCAACATGTGGATATCCCATGTGATCATATTTAGATGGTGCAGGATGAGTAATGCCAGTAACAGTGAGACTTGCATTAGCACTATGAATTATAATGGATCCTACATCAAATCAACTAGAATTGTTGAGGGCTCCTAGAATAATTCACAGCTTTCTTGCTATTAGCAACAACCTACAACATGTGTGAACTGTTCATGTTCCAGTAAATAATATTGCCTTTGCTCATCATGTGTGCAGGTCATACTGCAAAAATGTATTATTAGATTTATGGCAAATAGATAGAATATTCTTTGTTTACAGCCATTGAGTCTTTCCAGCATCTGCATATTTTTTATGGCTGTATGATTTGATTAACTCCATTCTTAATTATCATTCTCATACACATGGATTATTTGTGAGTTTATGACAGTGGTGGGTTACTTTTTCTGTGAAGCGTTGGTTTGAGACTGACAAATACCGATGTTAGCCAGATGACATCCAGATAGCAATATTTGCAATGGAAGATCACAACTAATCTTGGCAATAGGGAGGAAAGATTGTCTTCCTGAAAACTAATCAGTCGGAGCAGACTCTCATTTTGCATATGGATTCACAAACCTCTGCGTGTATCACCGGGGATGTTTGCATGGCTAAGTCATTAAGACAGCAGCTTTTCAAAGCACAGCCTCACTAATCTGATGTTGAAAGAGGCAAAGCAATGCAATTGGTTTTGGGCGATTAAAAAAAAAAGATGTTTGAAGAAAACCTTAGAAGATAAAAAAGAAAGAGAAAGAAACTGTTCACTTCTATTGAATAGATAATGGATAATGTAGCTTCATAAAACTTATATAACATATTTCCAATAAACTTTTCAAACACAATTATGTGGAATAGTCAAAAATGAAAGTATGTCTTTATTGCTTTCCCCTATGCAGCCCCTTATAGGTCTGGGAAGGTGTTTCTTTTCTGAAATAGTTTTGTGTTTCCTTGCAATAGTTAAATTTCCCTTACAATTGTTTGTGCAATAATTACCCATTGTTTTGCTATATTGTAGTAATATTGTAGTAGTAATTTTTTGGGGGGGCTGAAACATGACAGTAATACTGTATCCATATAGTAACCATGGTTTAGTAATATCTTTTAGGTAATTAGTAATATGGTTTAGTAAAGACTTTTGTAGTAATTGTAGTTCATTTTGCGGTATGTTTATGATAGACTTTTGTAGTAATTGTGGATAAGTTTGTGAATAAATTGTTTCTTTTGAACCCGTTCTTTCAGTGCACTAATTAAACCAGGACTGAATCTTTTGGAACAGTTTGTGACTCGAGTCAACACTAATCCAAAAGTTACTATATCTTTAACTGTCTCTCAAATGTGCCTTACACTTAAACTGAAAATGAGCCGATAACCAGGAATAATATGATCCTAGAACTGGTTGATTGATTTTGCCTAATGTTTGCAATGAACTGCTCCAACTAACTCGCAAATCAGACTGAATGCTCCGGCCGCAACAGTTCTCAAGCATCAGTGCATTGAACTGTCTCTTTCATACATGTCCGCATTGCCGAAAAGCAGTGAGGGAGTTGCTGATACTATGAGCATGCATATAACAACAACATGAATAAGGGGGTGCAATATATGTTTCTTTAATAACAAATAAAACGTACTGGAAATACTAGTTTTATTAGATACATTTTTTATTAAAACATGCAAAAACCTTCAGTCGAGAAATGTAAATGAATTACGTTTTGTGCATGCAATTTCTAATATAAGTTGTTAAGAATGGATCGTGGTTTCTGTTAAAAGGGTGAGTTGATTAAGACTTGTGTATTCACTTCATATGCTTTAGACACATACTGTAGAACATTCAGATTTGTACATCAGTGTCTGTATTGGGTAATTTAGGTGCAAAACTTTAATTTTGGAAACTAATCCCAGATGTAATTAATAATTGTCAATCGTATTTGATGTGCAGGTTCATTAAATGAAACACTAATGACAATAAAGAAATGTATTATTATAACTTAATTGAATAAAATATAATAATCCATAATATACACTTACATATGGCTTTATATGAATTTGTTTGAGCATTTACTGTATACTGTGGTGAACATCAGACAAAATGAAATTCCAGGAATCTCAGTTTATGGCAGATCCCCTCCCTAACTCTGTCACGGCAAGGAAAAGTGGCTTCAGTCTGACTGGATCGTGGCAGGTCTAACAAAAACAAAAGCCAAGCAGCGATCAGATAAGAGACATGGACAACTGGCAGACCTCAGAAAGAAACCCCCGGACCGTCCAACACATTGGAAAGGAACTTCTCATTGATCCACTAGTGGTTTCTCACTAGTGGTTTCTTAGCATCCTCTCAAACCCTCCTCCTAAATTCAGAGATGGGAAAGACATATAAATTCTTCAAGACTTCTCAAAGCAGCATTAACTTACCATGTGGCAAATGCTGAAATGAAGAAGCCACAAAGACAAATATTTAAACACAACATTTTACTAATAAAATGGACACCAACTGAAACACATCCACTCCATCTTTGTTCACAGGACTGTTTATGTAAATTGCAGTTGTTTGATTAGCACAATAGTTCAAACAAATTGAACTATTAAGTTATAAAATGGAGTTTTATAAACAAGGTTCGGAAGGAGCAAGGTAATTTAATCTGACCAATAACATCACTAGAGCTAACTGCCCTTGAACAGACCCCTGCAAATGAATCAGATCATTGGATGCAACTTTGCTGCAAAGTATTCATCTTCACCAGAACAGCTCTTCCATCCAAACAATCTCTTTATTCAACAGAAGCTGTCACAGCAGCTCATTTGTTTTTTGCAGTATTGACCGCTACCACATTAAGTGTTATATTCTTACTCTGTCTTTCTATCTGTGCTCCATTCACCAAATTAGTATATGGCATCTACGGAGGAGCTGTGGCCATCCGCCGGGGGACAGAGGAGCCCAGCCGCCTGAGAGTAGCGGAACGGGCGCCGACCACTATGGGAGGTGGGGCTCCTATCCGACTGTCTGGAGCAGTCAGAGCCGCTGCCAGGTGTGCAGGAGACCCCTACCAGCCACTAAAACGTGGAGGGGTCAGAGAACTGCTGACCGCGAGTGGGAAGGGGCTCCTGGCCTACCGCCTCCATGAGTGTTACGGTCAGCTGCCCGACACGTGTTTGTGTTTGTCTTTTTGTTTAAGTTTATAATTAAACTATTATTTATATTGTCATGCCTGTAGCATATTTTTTTTTTATTTATTTTTTTTATTGTTTTTCCCTCCCCTTGCCCCCTCCCAGATGGGGCCCTCCCCTGGAAAAGAGGGGGGGGGGGGGTGTACATCATGCCGGGGCTCCCCGGCCTGAGAGAAAGAGGGAGGAATTTGGCAGGGCGGAGGGCATGGCTGGGCTGTGATTCCGCACACCCAGCCCCTAATTAGGCTGATTAAGCCTGAGAGGAATAAAGGCGTGCGGAGACAGCAGTGTGACAGGGAGAGTGTTACGTTTAGTTTGTTATTAATCTATTATTTATATTGTCATGCCGTTTCTTGCCTCCTCATTTCCATTGAACTGTGTTACAACCTCAAAAGCACTAGACATCATGTCCATCCTTGCCTTCCTTGGCTTACTCTGTTGCTCCGAACTCACCACCATGCCAAAATTTGACCCAAGAATTCATCCCACCATTTCGTATCTCCGCAACCTAGACAACGACACAATCAGATACCTCATCAAACAAAGCAAAACAGACCAAATCGAAAGAGGGCACACAATTTTCATTTTAAACCCTTCTCCCATCCAGAACTTTCAATCGATAGTGCGCTATCAACATTACAGAGGATCCCAAACAAAACCCCTTTAGATCCCCTCTTCGTCGACGACAAAAATCAAGCAGTATCCTGATTCTGGTTCCAAAAACACCTTAAATATGTCCTGCTCAATTTCAGCATCTCAAATAAACTATACTTGAGCCATTCCTTTTAAATCTGCGTCGCAACCACAGCAGCCCACAAAGACCTGCCCAAACACAAAATATGATTACTGGGCCACTGGTCATATGATGCATATCTCGGCTAAATCCGCACCAACTGTCTTCATATCAGGAAAGCACATCAAGCCCTACGTCTGGAAACCCCCTCTCCCACAATGCAAGACGTGCCTGCCTTAAGTACTCAAGGGCTCTCCTGTTTGAATCGCAGTGAAGGTTCTCCTGCTCTAATGTAGTGCATGCTAACTGATGTTTATTTGTATTGTGGCCTCCCCTGTTCGAGGTGCATCGAGGACTCCCCCGTTTGAATGCCGTGAGGGCCTCCCATTGTCAGGAGGAGAGGCTGAGATCATTCCAAGCACCTAGTATTCAAAGCTACACTCGGAGGATCTGCTCTAGATTCACATCTCTGCTCAGGCGGGTCAGACTCCTCCAGCGCAATCCATCAAGGGCTCTCCCATTCAAACCGCTGCGAGGGTTCTCCTATTCTGAATGCTGAGTTAGCTATTCATGTTTATTACAAAGCACGGATGATTCTCCCGGTTGAATGCAGCGAGAGCTCCCATTAGATTGCAGGTTTGGCTCGCCTGCTCGAGCAGCCGCAGTGCCCCTTCCCTCTGGGTTTGCCCATTCCCTGCACAGGCCCATCCGTCAAACTCACCAAGCCTGGAGGGAGACTTAAGGTCAGTCCGGGCAGCTAGGATTCACACCTCCATCTGGGGTGGTCCTGCATTTGGGTATTACAATTCCTCCAGCGCTTTTCAGCTATCTCAGAGCTCATTTCCATGTGGCCGCAACCACCACTGTCTTTTCAGTGCTTCTGCCTATTTTCATTCTCCATCTCTACCTATTCTAGACCTCCCAGTTTCCAATCCCCCGGGCAGAACCTAGAATATTTTAGAAGTGGTTTGGAAAGTGGACAATGCATAGGTAAAACTTTAAGGGCACTGATCAAACTGTGTACAATACAAAAGACACTTTACAAGACAGTAATGATCGTATACACAATGTCTTGGGGATATACATGTGAACTTATAGAACAGTTTGTCTATAAAATAATGAAGAAGTGTCTGTTGTTCTGGGCTTTGAGTCCATTTCTTATGGGGGCAAGATTTCTCTGGCATGCAGCTAACCTACCCTGCTTGGAATGTCACTGATGTTGGGCCAGCGTGAGCAAAGACAGTGTAAAGGCTTGATTATGATCAGTGGGGGAGCAGACATAACGGAATCGGCTTGGGCCTACTTGGACCTTTGCTTGTTACAGTATTGATACATCTGTTGGCTTATTCATTTAATACTGAATAATCATGTGTCTGATTGGTCCAGATGCTACAATATACTGTATATATATATATATATATACTGTATACTGTATATATATATATATATATAGAGCAATATATATATATATATATATATATATATATATATATATATATTGCTCTAGAAAAAATAAAGAGACCACAACAAAGGTATCAGTTCCTCTGGAATAACTATATATAGGTATGCGTTTGAGTAAAATGTAAAAAAAAAAAATATTCTATAAAGTACTGAAAACCTTTCTCCCAAATTCCAAATAAAAGTTTTGTCATTTAGAGCTTTTATATGCAGAAAATGACAACTGGTCAAAATAACAAAAATATGCAGTGTTTTCAGACCTCAAATAATGCAAAGAAAACAAGTTAATATTCATTTTTAAAAAAACACAATACTAAAGTTTTAACTTAGGAAGAGTTCAGAAATCAATATTTGGTGGAATAACCCTGATTTTCAGTCACAGCTTTCATGCGTCTTGGCATGCTCTCAACCGGTCTTTCACATTGGTCAATACTTGACCAACAATGAACCCAGCAGTTCAGCTCCTGTGCCAGGTTAGTTTTAAAGAGATCGCCCTCAAAGATATTTTCTGGGCAGGCTTAAGTGAGGAGGTGTCCTCAATGATGCCTGGTGGTCAGATTACCCTCAACCTGGCTCAATACCTTGACTTTATCCTGCAGCAGAGTAGATCCAACTTCCCTGTAGGAACAGAGTATCCCAGCACTCCTACAGTTGCCACCATTCCAGAGTTCTCCATCATGAACACCACGTCCAAGTCCACCATCAAGGTTGCCACACCACATTTCTCCATTTGCCATGTCATAGCCACGCCTGAGGTGCTCCATGCCATATCACAGACAGACCTCAGTCTGCTCCATGCCATATCACAGCCACACCTGAGTCTGCTCCATGCCATGTCACAGCCAAGCTTCAGTCTGTGACATATCAGACAAGGAGAACTTCCAACCCTCCAACTCTGCCTAGACCCTCTGAGCCCTGGACACCGCATTGGCACTTCCATCCCTTGACATCACCCCGGCTCTACTTTCCCTCGGCTCCACCTCCGTCCTCCAATTTGCTTTACCGAGATTCCTCATCCCTCCATCTCCTCCTTGGCCAGTCGTTCAATTGGTTTCGTCTTGGCTCTCCGATCCTCCAGCTGTACCTTGGTCCTCTGAGCCTCCGGCTTCAACGAGGCCCTTGGAGCCTTTGGCTACTCTACGGGCTCCAAGTTCTCCAGTTTCGCCCCTCAAGCCTCTCAGGGCTCCCTTGAGCCTCTCCACCTCCACCTTCCACAATTGTGTTTATATTGACTAACATGAAAAAAAAACATAAATGTTGAAAATAAATTAGCATTATGAAAGACAGATTATTTGATAATTACGGCCAACCTGTCCATTCAGCAAAATTATTTGGCTCCAGAGAGGCCAGAGTCATTACAGCCTCAGAAAGAACCCGTAAACAAATACTCAAAATCCATTATCTTTCACCACTGCAAAATGAATGTCCTACACCGTAGATACATTCACACTCATTTAGGTGATAAATAGGTAATTTAAGACAAATAACTTGTACAGCCACACATGATATCACGGAGACCCCATTCCCTTCTGCTACATCTTCAACATCAAAACCTGAGGGAGCCCAAGCAGTGGATTATTTCTATTGTCTGTGCTTCTGAATATGTGTGAATTCTGTTTAACAGGATCCTTGGATGGAAATGGAATCTGACAGAGGGATGGGTTGGGTGAAATATCGATAATCACGTTAGTTTTTTTCCCCTCACTGAATAGCATGACACACTGCAACTCTTTTTCCATTATCTGTCCCCACCTGGCTCCATTACCAGCAGACAGCAGGTGATTGGATATGTTTCTGAGGTTGAGTAACAAGTCTGTTTTCAGCCAGACAGAGAGGGGTTTGAGAAGGGTCTGGAAACATCTCTCTTATACAAAGATGGCAAATAGCATGTTGTCAGTACTCTCGAAAATGTATGTGCTGACAACAAAATATGATGGGTTATTTAATTGATGCTTCCAACAGTATCTCTCGCTTGTTTGTTTTGGTTTACAATGGGAAGATATTTGGGAAGTGGAAGTGGACCTGTTCATCTCGAGCAAGACGTCACACTGAAGTTATGTGTTTGGCTCCTCAACGGGGTGCTCTTATGAATGATGGTTTATCCCCCACTGTGGTTGATACCATTCTAAAGGCTAGACCCTATCAATGAGAAGGACATACATATAAGAATGGCACATTTTCACCTCCTGGTGTTCAGTGCGAAATGAAGATCCAATTCACTGCCCGACTGTTTCAGTACTGGAATTTTAACAGGAGCATTTTGGGGCCACGGTTGCCAAGCAATGCTTAAAGTCTACTACTGCTATAGCGGCTGAACACACGCTTGTGAATGAAGTGTCTATCAGTACACTCTCTCTTGTCTCTCGTTTTATGTTTGGAGTGCACAAGCTTAGACCTTTTCGCCCTGTCCGCATATCCTTATGGATTTTATCTGTGGTGTTAGAGGGACTCTTGGGTGCCTCGTTTGAGCCCTTAGCATCAGTTACTGATACGTTTTTGACTCTTAAAACTGCCCTACTTTGGGCATTGGCATCATTTAATAAGAGGGTTGGCGATTTGCATGCCCTGTTGATCAATCTTTTGTGTTTGGATATCACGCCGGGGTTATCAAAGGTGGTGTTGAGACCTCGCTTGGGCTATCACTACATCGTTTTGCCCACAGACAATTACTTTGCAGTCTCTCTGTCCTATCCTTTTTGAGTTGGGTGAGAGTGTAAGATTACGTATGCTGTGCCCTGTTAGGGCTCTGTATGTTTATGTTGACAGCTCTAGCCAGTTTCGTAAGTCAGAGCAGCTGTTTGTACAGTATACTTTTGTGGCCACAACAGAGGTATTTCGGACTCTAAACAGAGGCTGTCTCATTGGTTTGTTGATGCAATTTCGAGTGCTTATAAAGCATGATTTGCATTCGCCTCTAGGTATTCAGGCCTATTCTACGAGGAGCGTGACATCTATATGGGCTTTGGATAGAGGTGCTTCCTTGGAGGAAATTTGTATGGTGGCAGGATGGTCCTCTCTGCATACATTTTTCAGATTTTATAAAATGAGTTTGACTCCTGCTTCCCAGGTTCTCTCTGTTGGATCAGGAGTAAAGTCATAGTTTTTATATTTTAAAGCTTAATGGTATGCTACTCTAACCTTGCCACACGTGCTGAAACGATTGCCAGCTAGTGTTCACATGGCATGAATGTATATCGTTCCCTATTGCATTATCATGCATCATAGCAGTTCCTTTGAAAGGGAACGTATTTGTTAAGTATGTAACCTTTGATCCCTGAGAGGACACAAGACATAGCCTAGCTGGCCACACTAACTAGATTGCTTCATTGGCTTGTGCCGTTTTGCAGAAAATCTGAAGAAAAAGTGCAGAGGAGCGGCCTATAAAGAGTCGTAGTTCCTTATGGGTGTCGCTTAAGCACCATCAGCCAATGAATTGGCGTGATTGTATAGGGATTAAGGCCACGTGACCACCGACGCGTTCCCCATTGCGTCAACACGCAAAGTCTCATTTCCTCTCAGGGAACCGTTGTTATTTACGTAACTGTTAGGAATAAACTTGGATCTCGTTGTGGTAATACAAAACATCTGCAATCAAGAATTCCTCTGTAGGAATAAACTTGGATCTCATTGTAGTCTAGAATACAACACTTATGCCGTCAAGAATTCCTCGGTCCCTTTCAGTGCATGCCCAGTTGAATGCAGTCGGGAGTCCATGTTTCTGAAGACTTTGCAAAGGGAGGAGAAAGAACAACAACACACAGAGTGCTTCTATTCAATCATCACAGATCCGGAGCTGTTAACCAAGGCACATCGTCCAGTCCAGTTAGCTAGTATAGAGGCATAAAGTTTGTGTCCGCAGAACCACTGAACTCCTTGTACTGCTTTGGTTCCGTCACTATGGGGTGTCAATATGTGTGAGGAATTGGCACAGTATTGGTAGCAATTTCTTTGCGCTGCACTGGTTGCTTTAATATTTTTTAGCTGTTGGGTGCACTTTGACTTCCCACATGTGGTGTTACTTCTCAGGAACTAGGGCTCCTGCGTTATGCTAGCCACTGACGCTGCATGTTCAGCTCCTCCAGTGGGGTCGCACTCAGAATTCACCTGTCGGTCCCTCCTCTGGTTCTGGCTTCACGTGGCTTGCATGTATCCACTGTGGCTGTAGATCAGTCAGGACTGCAGTTCTGGTCACTGCTATGACCGTTGCCGGACCTTGGTATCGTGGTTCCCCAGTCTTTGTTGGTTTCAATCTGCGGATTAGGAACAGCTGATTTGGAACAAATGGGTGAGTAGGCTTGTGTTCTGGTAAGGGAAGAGAAAGAGAAACATCATAATTAATGCCATTCAATGTTTTGATTAGGGAATCCATCACCACCTCCGTGTCACCTGTGGAGAGAAAGCCAGCGTGACCTCTGACCCACGGGGTCGGGAAAGGCCTACCCATTAGTATCTCAAAGGGAGAGAGTTCAGTTACACTTGATGGTGTCATTCAGTTTTGGGCTGCTCTGAGTAATTCTGCAACTAGGTTTTGGTGTGATATGGGTTTTCCTTAAGCTGTCTTGAAATCCCTCTCTCCCCACAGCGGCCTGTGCCGATTTATGGGAGGGAGTAGGCCTCAATGATTCAATTAGGAAGTTTAGTTACAGCGTAGCCACACCAGTATATTTAATCATTTTGCTTCAAACAGGACCCATCGGCGTACCAATGGTCCCCCTCCTCCAGGGCAGATGATGAAACATCAGGCCTTCAGGAAGTGCATGTGTTTATATGGTTTAGACATACATGAGATTCATTGGTAAACAATTTGTTTACCCTTGGTAAACAATTTGTGTAATAAGTTTTTCGGACCGTGTATCATGGAGGTCGGCTTAATGGTCAGATTAGCAGTTGCCAATAAAATTGCTTCATAGCCTGAGCGACGTTAAGCAGTCATGTGTTGGGTGGTAATGTTATGCATAATGGCACCTACCTGGTGAGATGTGTGCATAATGTAAGAGAACAATACGTTCTACATCTTGCACTATCAATGCTGCAGTAGCCACGGCTCGCAGACACACAGGGAGGCCCTTGGCGACCGAATCGAGGGTCTTTGAGAGGTACGCAACTGGTCTGTAGGTGCCGCCATGGGATTGTGCAATGATCGCTGCTGCTGTACCTGCCGCCTCATGCATGTACAGATGAAAAGGGTTCATCATGATTTGGTAGCAATGTCCATTTCAGCAGTTCACTTGATAGGTTCCTCAGCCCTTGAGAGTGTGGCTTCTCTCAGAATCTTGTCATTTAGGGAGCTCAGGGGAGCAGTTCAGAATGGCACCCAGGCTCTTTTGCAGTTCGTGACTGAGATAGTCAACTTTCAGTCTCACCAATTGCAGTTTCTCTTTGGATGCTTTGAAGCCAGCCTGTGCCAGAACGTTGCAGACAATAGTTGAGGTAGCTGTGCAGGATCCAGCATTGGGGCCGGAAACTAGAATGTCATCTGCATATTGTAGCAAACAATTCTGTGGTGGAAGCTTTGTGTTTTTAGCGAGGTGTGCACTACAGCGGAGAATACAGCAGGAGAGTCTCGGAAACCCTGTTGCAGATGGCACCAAGTGTACTGTTGGCCCCTGTATATGAATGCGAAAAGAGGCTGTGCGGCATGAGATATTGGTGCACTGAAAAAGGCAGAAACACTAGTCGACTACAGTAAAATGAGTGTGATTTGCATGTATTGAATTTATAGTTGTACACACATCAGGCACCACCGGTGAGAGTGGAATGATTAATCATTAATCTTTCTCAGATCTTAATATATAATACAAATGCCATTGGACTTCTTTACAGGATTAACTGGAGTGTTATATGGAGAGTTTATAGGTTTTACAATACCTTTAATCAGACATTGTTGTATTATAGGACCTATACCTTCCTCCTTTTCCTTGGATAGTGGGTATTGTTTTGCAGTATACCGACAGGTCAGAGTGGAGTTTTGCAACATATGGTCTGATATCAATAAGGCCCGCCTCATCTTTGTGGGCAGTCCATAGCGCTGGGTCGATGTTGAGCATTTCCTGTTTCGCAGCAGAAGTGTTGACTGACGTTGAGCTGCAAACTTCTCTGCAATGTCCTGTATACACAGACTGACAATATGCTGAGGGAAACAGCAATTGTAATGAGTTAGAATCCAAATTTATTTATTTATTTTTTTTTTTTTTTTATGCATCGGATCACAGACCAGCAGGCAGAATGGTGAGTCAGGCAAAATTACAAAATCATGCATTTTAAACAAGTTTGTGATATCTAGAGATGTTACGGGTAATTTTGGTGTCATATGACACTTAACAGGAAAGCCATTAATTCCCACAGAGTTTAGAGTGCATCCCGTAATAGAGCCCTCATAGCAATGTGCTGTTAATGAACTTTATATATGGTAATTCTTTACATATAGCCAGCATCTCTGACAATGTTAGTGAAACGAAATGATATCCGTCTGGGCACTTAATAAAAGGAAATGCAGCTGTTGTACCTTAGCTTGTATCTTTCTTCGAATCTGAATCGAATACGTCCTTAATTGAGTTGCCTTTAAATTGTGTTAAATCAGGATACAACAGTGCGCATGGTCTTTGGGAGGCTAGGGGTTAAAGCTTTGTTCACGTCAATATCATATTTAAGCAGCTTGTTTTGAAACAGAGACCGCTGCGTGAATTTGATTAGTCTCTTTTAGTTCAGGACCTTTGTTCCAGAATGGGTTTATTTTATTCCACACCTCGTATGACTCTTATGTATTTATAATCCCACTGAGGGTCCCCCTACCCCTTTTAACCATAGATTTGGATTTACCCATGATTTGATCTAATTACATTTTTTTCCTTTTTTTCTTCATTTTTCGTTTCTCCTTTCTATGGCTGATCAAACTTTTTTTATCCAACAAAGGCACTTTATCAATTAATATCAATTCAGTTATTTCTGGAGGTAAGGTTCTGGACAGTATGAATCTATAATCACGTCCAGTCAATTGACTGTAAGTCGTAAGTCGTGTTTCTTTAAAACATTCACGTATTGTAGAATGTACTTAACTGGGTCGGGTAATTATTTTTCGCATATTGCTAGTGCCTCTGTCATAGTTAGTGGAACGACTATTACAGTTAACATTTTCATCAGTGGTATGCAGTATTAAACATAATTACAATAGGAATTTCATGATCGCAATTGCAATTTTATGGTCAAGTACAGTACTATTATGCCTATGCTATAATAGTGTTAATTCAAAAGTAATTCAACTTCTGTAATTTGATGGCTGAGTCACAATCAATGGTATTTTTCCCCTCCGAAATTGTAATGGTTCAGTAGGTGTTTATTCCTTTCAGACCGTTTAACCTTTTATCATGTTCTTCATTGCGTATTGACATTGTGTTGAAAACCAGGGGCCCTCTGATCTGCAACCATGCTAATAGCAGTTTTTTTATTCTATTTATCTAATGGAAATCTTATTACTTGAGTGCCAAGTTGCATTTGTATTTCATCAATTTGAACCATCGAGGTGTGACTGTAACCATGCACATATCCCATGTATGTATCAGAGCATAAATATATATATATTGTAGTCTAAAAATGTCATAACTTTAATTTCAGAAGCTTTTAAATTCAGCTATTGCTCAACAATACAGATAGCTCTTCAAACACATCAAATGCACTAACATAACAGTTCCAACACACAGTTCCAACAAATAACAAACAACATATAATTCTCCAAACACACAGCCTTCAGAACTAGGCATGCAGCTGTTTTTTTCCCCTAGAACGGTATCCGTCCTCCTTTCTGTATCTCACAGATCTAGAGAAACCCTTTTCTAATATTTTTTTTTTCGATGTGCACTTGGTGAAAATGGAGTGATCAGCTACCTTTCTGCAGCCTAGCAGAGCAATAACGTTCCTTTTTTAGGGAGTCCACCAAATGCAAACACTATACGGCTCAGAGATACCCCAACAAACAGGTCAACCTATATTTGTCTATCTAAGTTTGTCTGTCTAAAATTGACCTTACCTGTTTGTGAGGTATCCCTGACGGAGCCCCCAAACTGTTAGGAATAAACTTGGATCTCGTTGTAGTAATACAACACTTCTGCCATCAAGAATTCCTCTGTAGGAATAAACTTGGATCTCGTTGTAGTCTAGAATACAACACTTATGCTGTCAAGAATTTCCTCGGTCCCTTTCAGTGCATGCCCAGTTGAATGCAGTCGGGAGTCCATGTTTCTGAAGACTTTGCAAAGGGAGGAGAAAGAACAACAACACACAGAGTGCTTCTATTCAATCTACTCAAAGTTTAATACAGCAAGCATAATATTTATACCTTTCATAGAACAAAGAGCAACCAACAGCCAATAGTATAGTGACAGCAAAGCTTGTGAGACAGCCAAGGACAAGAAATGTTGAGCAGTCCTAGATATTTGTTAAGTCTAACTGAGATATTTATCCCACGAAAAGGAGTATGTGCTCGTTGGAGCACAGAACATTCCAAAAAGTATAAGATAAGAGAAACTAACAGCATCATGGACATCTTCTGTAGTTAGCACAGATACATACAGCTACATACACGCATACATAACGAGTTAGATCTCAAACTAAAAACAGCATGTACAATTTATATTTCTCACAGTAACCGAGACGTTTATTTGAATTGAATCTTTTTGGAGATGTATAGTTTCATTATTTTTATACCGTGTTGTGCTGTTGAATTTGTATTAATATAATTGACATATTCTTTTATTTTGTGACAATAAAAAACATTGTTTTCATTCTGCACTGCAAGGAATTTCGGTGATTAACGGATTGGAATTGTGAGACTAAAGTCAGTACTGAATTTGTAACGAAATGCTACCTTAAGCACCTTCACTCATTCTAATAGTATCTGTTCTCGTAGGATCTTTCGCAACTTTTCCTCACTGTCAAGTGAAGCGTCCATGTAATGGCGCAACATTTAAAGTTTCAACTCTCACAGCTCATTATCTTATTTATTTGGGTTTGAGATGATAAAATACATTAGAGAGACATGAGAGATGGTTTTTACAGGAATGTTTATTAATCAATTAAGTAAAAATAGCAAAAACTAGAGCTTTTAAGCTACATCCATCAAACATGGCACAGACCATTATACTGTTCTGATTTAAAATAGTGTGCTATGTCTTTTCTTATTGGTTCAACAAAACTAACACATCTATCTGTCTGTCTGTCTGTCTGTCTATCTGTCTGTCCATCCGTCCATCAAGTGATGGGCAGTAGCTTCCCTAATAGCCAAGCTATTAGCTTAACTACATTTCTGAGTAGCGAGGTGGTAGCTTCATTAGTTTTGAAATCAAGTAGCTTTTCAGTAGCAAAGCTATATTTTTGATTAGGTAGCGGCATAGCTTTCACAAAAGCTAATTTGATTCAGTTCTTTACAATGAACTGGTCACACGTGCAAATTGCAAATTGTTCTGAATCAGTTTGTGATTCAATCTGAATGACTCAGAAAGCTCAAGCATTTTCTGCTGAATCATTTGGTGCATACGCTCTATTGCCAACACGCTCAGAATATTTTAAAGTCTGTCTGTCTGTCTGTCTGTCTGTCTGTCTGTCCGTCACACTCTGCTTTTGGCACCACGGACAAACAAAC
Organism: Moxostoma hubbsi; assembly: GCA_032164185.1. Taxonomy (NCBI): domain Eukaryota; kingdom Metazoa; phylum Chordata; class Actinopteri; order Cypriniformes; family Catostomidae; genus Moxostoma; species Moxostoma hubbsi. Next base: position 1,691,272 of record JAVLUX010000083.1, on the reverse strand, counting down.
GGTGTTATACTCATACATTACTTCACACACATTTCAATAATATTGCTAGATGCTTCACCTAACTCAGGCAGTTGATGCATAGTAGTTATTTTTGGTGTTGTCCAATACCCGCAAGGTTTTGGATTCAAAAATTCTTAACAAGCATTAATTTCACTTAAAGCATTCCTGCTGCCTACCTAATGAAAATCAATGAAACCACAATACAAATTGCAATCACATGTGGTTTCTTTACACAGTTACAGCGGTTGCCTCGGCTGATGAAAAATAATTTCAGGTATCAGCGTACATTAGCTGCTGTTGCTGTTCATGTTCTCTGCTAAGATGCACTCTATATTGTTCTTATTACTGTAATGGGTCTCTTTGAGATGGAGAAAGGCCCACTTGCACTTCACTGATGTCTGGATTGGGGATTTCATCATGCATTTATCGAAGAACAACAAAGAACATGCAATTTAGTTTCTCCCCAACAAGAGCGGAAGGTTTGATTAATGTTGGTTCTAATATATAAATACACACATAATTTATCAATATCTAAAGATTTTTATATTTTTTTTGTCTCCTTTGCATATTAAAAATGTTGACAATCCTTGATAAAGCAAAATTCTGATTCACTCTAGTCTTGCAAAGACTTTTGATTCTCAGCTCCAACCACATTTTCTCAGTTATCCAGAAGGATATTACGATCCAGGATTCATGTCACCAAGAGTCATAATAATCTGTGTCTCAGACAGGGGGTATAAATGATGGTAGTGCAATTTTAAATTTTGGCACATTGGATTGCACAAGGAAATGATCATCTGATTCCAGACTGCTGGGAGACGTGACTCCCTGCAGATGTTTTCAAAAGACACTCAAGTCAGTGTCCTGTAAAATAAATGAATGCCGTCTCACTCCATACCTGTCCGCACAGCTTGCCATTGTCTTCCACTTGGCCTGCTAAGAGCTGGCAAATATGCAATTAAGCCTGACTGCATACTGCCATGAATTTCAGCCTCCTTCTATCCCCTCCATCAATGCAGCTGCATTTCCACATGACTTGTCTCCTTGATTAGGAGTCGATGAAAAGAGATGAACTCTGGGAATTTCATTCCCCGCCCTCTCTACAAACAGCCCTGCAGTTTAAATTCTCGCATCATTTCCACATGTTTGTGAATGCTTGAGGCACCTCGCTGCTGCCACTTTCTAGAGGATTTTGTGCATACATTTTTGGACGGTGCAGACTTGTTCATAATTTAACAGGCCAAAGTAAAATATAGTAACTTTAAACACCTAGTTATGTATTACTGACATAATTGAAGTCCATTGACCTAGAACAGTAATGCCACCACTAAAATGGAAATTTATAAAATTTACATTTAAAATAAAAACAAATATTTTAGTTTTTGCTTCATGTACATTATCAAAAATACGAGGTTCACATTTCTCCTGTTAAACCATTAGAAACATTGACTCTTTTAGTTCCATTATAACTGTCTTAATATAGCCATCTTGGACTCAGAAACATAAGTTAATTAGCCTAGAAAAGCTATGGGGCGTTGTGTTGCAAAAAAAGTTCACACTTAAAACGTTAAAGGCCTAAGTGTCTTAATATAGCCATCATGGATCAGTAATGCATTAGTAAGGTATATGAGGTATCAACTGAAAGCTTAGAATCGTAACTTTTCAGAGATAACAATAACTTCTGCATTGATGTTATTTAAAATAACAAAATAAGGCCTCAAATCGTTCACATCGAACATTAGCGCCCTCTAGAGGTAATGAGGTATAAATATTTATATGAAACTCATAAAAATCATTCATATAGCATCTAAGTGGACAAGCCATATATGAAATGAAAATATACAAATGAAAGCTCTCATGCTCGGAAATGTGACTGTATGGTGAATTTTGTTGCCCTAATTTTGACAGATTTTCAAAAGAATCACAAATTGAAATTTGATTTCCGCATGTCATCAAATACAAATGCATCTTTTTTGCACCAATAACTGCTGCTGTAAGCCACAAATAGCTAAAATATTTAAATCTGCTTTTACCTTAGGAAGTTCTCTAAAAAATAAATAATTGTTTACTTGTCTGTGAGCTTGCTTAGCTGAAAAATCCAATGTTAGATCTTAAATGTCCATAACAAAATATGCATTCCATAAGAAAAAGCATGCAAAAGAAATCACCAGAAAATATGTTTTTGACTACTGATGTTAAAGGACACATTAGGCAACTGTTTATATTAATTATAGGACAATATTCTATGGAAGAATTAATCATTATAAAATCTTTTTACAAAAATATGAGCTGCTTTTTTCCACTTTTAAACCATCTGAAACACTGGCCCAATAGACTTCTATTGTAAGTGCATTACTGTCACCAGGGTTGCATCAAGGTCCAAATGCTGTCAATTGCAAGGTTGGGCAAAATTCAGAATCAGCTTCCTTTCAGTTCATGAATTTGGATTTGGAGTGGCCACAACCCACAGGATGCTGAATTGGAATGACAGGAAGTGGAATTTACTGGATTGAAAATCAAGTAGAGCTCAACACACAATAGGGGAATTTCATCAATCAAACACAACAACAACATTTGCAAGAACAGATACATTCAGAGTGCTCTGTATAAAATGTCAATTTTGAACACATTGGGGGTAAATTAGAGTATTCTTGAAAAAAGGTCATACGGTTTGGAATGACATGAGCCTGAGTAAGTTATTCCAGAATTTTCATTTTTAGTTGAACTATTCCTTTATTATCATCTAATGTTTTTTGGGGAAATGTGTTGTGTGTAGGATAACAAGTTTCTGGTTAATTCGTATTGAAAATGTTTCTTTTTTTTTTTAAATACACATTTAAGGAGTATGAATTTGAATTATAATGCTGCATTATGCACCTTAATTTAAATGAACAAAGAATTGGTATATAAAAGGAATTCTCAATTCAATTCCGAATGACACAGAACCCTGCTTGATACATCTTATCTTGTTTTGAACCAAGAACATTGCTTGTAAAAGTGAAAATTAAATGAGATTGTATAGAAAGAGAGACTGTGAGGAAAACTTGAGGCCAAGTACAGGGAATGATTATTATCATTAATGCTCTAAGTAACTCTCTAGCCAGAGCATAACTGCAGATCTTGAGCAAGATTGGCTCGTTTTGGGGGCTAGGTACCTTGTCATATGGCTTAAGGCTGTTCTGTGCGCACTCGGGCAGATTTGGCATGTGTCAGAGCTCATTGTCTGCAGATCCTGTAGCCTCTCTCTCCCGCGCTCTGTCAGCATGCGGCGTGAATATCCCACAGCCTCATCCTCTCTACATTGCACAGAGAGGAGGATATGTGGCCATGACTTGAGGCCTTGCAGTTTTTTTGTGGAATGAGAACATTTAAAAAAGACTGGGTTCAGTGCCACTTTGAGTGCTGTAAACAAGCTACAGCCCTGTCGGCTGGCCCAGAATGCATGCAGCTAAAGCTTGCCAGTTTCTCACTTTTGTTTGCAGAGAAGGAGCAAATGTTTAGTTTAGTTAACGTTAGCTTACCAGGGAAATTTATCAGAGCAGGCAAATGATTTTAAGAAGATTATTTCGCTTTTTAACAAGTGCAAATGCGAGTTCAAAGGGATGCCATGACTGCTCAAGGTGTTTAATATGTTCTAATGTGCCATTATTTCCCCTTCATATGCGAGTACTATAACACATTCTGACTTGACATTAGCATACTTATGGCTTCTGTGATGAGGAAATCTCTTAGTGGCTTTGAGAAATCACAACAGCCCAGAGAAATCTCTGAAAAAAATTAAAAACAGCGAATGTCAACACCATATGATGAAACTCTTTTATACAAAAAAAAAAAAATACTAGCTGTGTTTCAATTTGGTTTGTGGTTTTGAGACAATTTTGACCTGTATTAAGCTGCTTGGCTCATTGCGGATATAAGCTGCCACAGTTTTCTGTTTTACAGATTTTAAATGTCTATTCAGAGTATATAATCTATATCTTCTGTTTTAAAACTACATATCCCGACTTACAATTATATATTCAGATTTATAAGTACATATTTAAATGTATAGTTATAAATTATAGTTACAATTATATTTTCAAATTCAATTCACATAATTATTTCCTCTTTGTCCTGTATCTAAAACCATTTGGTAACTGTGTGTATGTGTGTGTGTTTGAATCTAAAAATTATTTAGGTGTGTACTTATTTGTATTCAAGGTGTATGGATAATACTGAATATTTTTTACTTTTAACTTTACTAAAAAAGTATAAACAATAGAATAGACATGATGGAATAAAACATAGTAGAAGATAACATAATAAAATATAACAGGACAGACAGAATAGAACAGAATAGAACAGAGCTGAATAGAACAGAACACAAAGCAATACAGAATGGAATAGAAGACGGCTGAATGGAACAGACAGAGTAGAATAGAGAGGACAGAACAGACAGAATAGAACAAATTAGAATAGAACAGACATAATAGAATATAATGGAATAGATAGGTGTTGTACTGCCTGCTTCAACCTGTCAGCGGTGGATTGTGCTGTAGCGCATGCTCTTAAAGGCACCTCAGCTTAAAGCTCCCCTTGACCAAAAGGGCACCTTTATAATTGTGAAAGGCACCTTTACATTTGTGAACAAAGGGGGCAGGGGTTTGTACCCTGTAGCCCACGTTCTGTGCACATCAGTGCAACAGATCATACAGAATAGAATAAAGTAGTATTGACAGAATGGAGACAGAATAGAATACAACAGAACTGAACAGACAGAAAAGATCCAAACAGAATAAACTAGAATAGAACATACAGTAATACAATACAGTATAATATAATATAATTCAACAGAAGAAAAAAATACCAAAAACAGAATAGAATTGAATAGAATGAACAGACAGAGTAGAATAGACAGAACATGTTTCACAGAATAGAATATAACATAACAAATAGAATAGTGTATAATAGAACTGAAGATAGATAGATAGATAGATAGATAGATAGATAGATAGATAGATAGATAGATAGATAGATAGATAGATAGATCGATCGATCCTTTATTGATAGATACCTAATTAAACAGAACAATAGAACATAAAAGACAGAATAGAATAAAATTGAACAAACAGAAAAGAATAGAACAGAATAGAAAACAACAGAACAGACAGAATAGACCAAAATAGAATAGAATAGAGCAGAACAAAATGGAACAGAGTAGAATATAGCAGAGCATATAGAATCTAATAAAATTTTATAGAATATATTACAAGGACATGACCATGGCTACTTTGCGGTCACGGCTCACCTTTGTAAGAGGGCAAGCCACCCCAGCGGCTCCCCGAATCTGTCTTTCTACCTACGGGTATGAGGCAGGGTCGGTTACCACTGGGGGCGATATGGGGACATCAATGGGAGCTTCTCTGCCATGTATTCCCCCACGGACCACCCATTCTCCGTCAAGCTCGTATCCTCCGACAGAGCTCTGGAGCGAGGTTGCCTGTCCGTCTCACGGCGATCTCTTTCGGAACATGCAACGAAGATGAGTTATTGATCATGGCATTGGAGAGCAGGCTCATCATGTCTGATGCTGAGGACTCGGCTGGACTTCCACCCTCGGGTGCGGCAGCTCAGTCACAGGCCGACGTGGAGCTGACAGCGATGGTTGCCCGGGCAGCTGCTAGTGTTGGACTGGAGTGGAACCCTCCGCTCCCCACCAAACCCTCACGGCTCGATGATTGGTTCTTGGGGCCAGAGCGCCGCTCATGGCCACGCTCCACCCCCGTTCCTTTCTTCCTGGAGGTGCATGATGAGCTCATGCATTAGTGGCAGGCACCTTTCACTACTCGCACGTGATCTGTGAGCTCCTCCGGTCTCACAACCCTCGATGGCGGGGCGGCAATGGGCTATTCGGTGATTTCCCAAGTGGACCAAGCAGTTGTGGTGCACCTGTGCCCACAAAGTACCGCCACTTGGCGGAGTCATCCGAGGCTCCAGTCCAGAGCGTGTAGGCTGACGTCTATTCAGCCCCTGGTCAGACCTAGCATTCTTATGGGCAGGAGTTCCCCTAGGCCAGGTCCACAGGCACATCGTGGTTATGACAGATGCCTCCCAGCGTGGCTGGTGTGCCGTGTGCAACGAGCACTCAGTTGCCGGCCCTTGGACCGGCCCGTGACAGCGTTGGCACATCAACTGCCTCAAGTTGCTGGCGGTACTACTTGCCCTGAGGAGGCTATTGCTGTTGATCTGGGGCAAGCATGTGTTGGTCAGGACAGACAACAAAGCGACGATTGCATACATTAACCACCAAGGTGGCCTACCCTCTTGTCGTATGTCACTATTCGCCCGTCCCCCGCCGCTGACTACAACTCCCGTTGGAGTCAGCGGCGGCTCAAGTTGCTGCAGGCCACTCATATTCCGGGCAGCATATTCATGTTCAGCTCTTGTGCCGTTTTCCTTTGGGACCCCTTAATGTCAACTCATTGACACAACGTCGAGTGAGTGACACATAGGGAACGTCAGGGTTACTGATGTAACCTCCGTTCCCTGATGGAGGGAATGAGATTTTGTGTCCCTTTTACCACAACACTGAACCAACCGCTGAAATGGCCGGGTCTTTGGTTCTAAATCAGAGTGTGTGTTTGCAAGCGGCACTCCTTTTGTACCCGTATGTCCGGGGGAGTGGCATGCAAATTCCACATGCCAATTCTCATTGGCCTTTTCTCAAAGATCAGAGATGTCTGGGCTCCCAAAGTGTGACCCCTAGTGTCAACTCAATGACACAAAATCTCGTTCCCTCCAACAGGGAACAGAGGTTACATCAGTAACATGAGGTTTGCTATTGCACTTTAATAATGTAAAGGATAACATAGTGTTTAAATGTTCAATCTTATTATACAAGGAGTATTTTTTCATAATTAGAGTTTTATAACATTGCTGCAATTCCATTATTCACCAGTAGATATGCCCAGTCCTGCTGTTTTCTTTGCATTTTGCTGGTAAGATAGTGAAAAATGTTTAAAACATTGAACCAATGTTCTGGATATAAATCGTTGTGATGTTAAATGCATGTATATGTTTCTAAATGTATCATAATCTGAGTAACTGAGCTATTGCTTGTGAATCAATTGTGTGTTTTAATCAGTATCATATGAGTAGGAAGCCTCGTAGCTGAGTTTTCACACAATTAATGGGTATAAAATAGCGATAATGTGAGAAAATAGAGTTTATGTGAGACACTCCGACACTAACATGTTTTGATATTGAATATTGCAAGGGTATTGTAATTTAAATATTATTTGAGTGTATGAGTTTATTGTTTGTTGTATGTGTGAACTCCCTAATTGTGATACTCTGTGTGAACAGATTTTCTGAAAATAAAACAATTAAATAGGTAGCGCCCTGTGTGAGAAAATGTCTACATGCTGGAAAATGTCTACAAGCTGCACATATTAAATATTTTTTTATTATTATATAGATGTTTTCAAAACAACATTAAATAAAATGCTACATTTCTCAGAGGTTGGCACATGAATTTTTTTCTAGATTTCTAAAATATTTTTCCTTTTAATCACAGCCATCCTTATTAGTTATTAATCCAAAAAATGTATATTCTGAAGCGTTTTTACATCACTTGAGTTGAAAAGCAGAAACAAGATGCTGTATATTCTGAACCAAAAATCCAGGTCCGCTTCTGTAGCTGTCCTTGCTTTATGTTATCATTTCCTGTATGAATAAGTGTTGCATTTGGAGACATCAAATGCTCATACTATAATCTATTCAGTATTCTAGATGCAATCCAAATCCCTTTTATGGCTCATGTGAGATGAAGAAGCATGGCTAGAATAACATGGCTAGGGCCTTTGATACAGTCTTTTTTTAAATGCATTAGTAAGTTTTCCATGAAGCTCTGCCCTTGGTTCGTCCGTTCATTATTTTGAGTGACTATAAAGGCCAATTCACACTGCTCCAACAAAGTCCAACAAACACGTTTGTTGGGTTTTGTTGGTTCAGTGTGTTCAACCTATAGTTGTATGCTGGGGCAGTTTGACAATAACAGTTATGCTTCTTAACATTCTAAATCCAATAGCCGACTTAAGAATTTAGATTTTTCTTAAAGTTTGTTGGGGTTTGCTGGGGACTGTGTGAATTCGCTTTAACTATGCAGACAGACAGAATGAGAGAGCGAAGACTCTGACTTTGTAAAAAAGACCACAGCAAGGTATCTTCCTCCTCATTTGTCAAGCAAAGTTCATATGAGAAGGAACAAAAAAAAATTTCCATGATGAATTTATTCCTTCACGCCTCAGCTCTTGACCATGAGACAAGAGCTAGAAAGGGCAGCTCACCCGCCCTCTTTCAAATTAATAAATGTAGCAATGCTTGCCCGTGTCAGTATGATCTGCTTTTAGGGATCCCATACAGTGAAGCCGCTATGCCAAACGTTATCTGACCTTTCATTACAACAGCAGCCCAAATTGCATTTAGAATAATTAAAGCACATAATCACTTTCATTGAGATTAAAGAAGGAAAGCTATAATTAGAGTCTTTAATTGACATGATGAATAAAACAATGGGATCTGTAAGAACCTGAAGGTGATTAGAGTGTGTGCGCTTATCGATGGCATTTAAATTTCCCTGAGTAAGGGATTCTCAGTTATACACTCTTGATAATAAAATGATCAATCCAGCTCTATTTCCGGTGTTCATTCAAATGAAATTGTGTAAAACTGTTCTTCTACATTGGAGTTACATGTAAGGGGATGTTCTGTTTACAAACTGAAATATTTGGATATAGAGGATAATTTGTACCATTTTACAATAAGGTTCTATTCATTAACATTAGTTAATGCTTTTGGTATCAAGAACAAACAATGTACAATTTATTTGTTTATAGCATTTATTACTTATTAGTAAATGTTAGGTAATAACATTCGTTATGTTAGTTCATAGTGCATTAACTAATGTTAATATATACAACTTTTGATTTTAAAAATCTTTTAGTATAGTGTATTCAGAAAGTATACATTTTTTTCACATTTAGTTATGTTGCAGTCTTATGCTAAAATGCTTTAAATTATAATTTTTTCACATCAATCTAAACTCCATACCCCATAATAAAAATGGAACATTTTTGATAACTTTAAATTTATGCAAATTTATTACAATAAAAACATCTAGGTTACGTATGTAACCTCCGTTCCCTGATGGAGGGAACGAGATGTTGTCTCAAAGAAGCGACACTAGGGGTCTCTCTTGAGCGCCGAATATGCCTCTGATGCATGAAAAAAGGCCAATGAGAAGTTGGCAGACAGTATTTGCATACCCCGCCCCCGGACATATGGGTATAAAGGCGAGAAAATACTATGAGTTAATTCAGGATTTTTCTGAGGAGCCGGGAGTGTCCGGCCACCTCAGTGTATCGGCTCAGCGACGTGGCCGGGAGGACACAACGTCTCGTTCCCTCCATGTCGCTCACTTCGACGTCGTGTCGAGAAGCGACACTAGGGGTCCACTTCAAATCACGCCATGCACTGAGCCGTGTATGTGTACTGCTGACACAGGAGTGGGCAAGTATTTTACGTGCCAGGATGACCATCTGTGTCAGACTGCACGTACCCTTCCCCAATGCCCCATAAAAGACATCGGAATCCTTCTAGTTACCCAAGCAGGGGAACAAGGCGATGTTTACCAACCTGGGACGGGCCAAGCCTAGCCGGGCCTCTTTTCACTCTATGTTTCTCTCATAGAGCCAAACGGTTGGGGCCCTTACCGCATCGTGGGAAGGGGGTCTTACCCATTGTCCTATACTTTCAGGGGAAAAAGACACTGCGGAGACCACACCTGTCCAGGAAGGGGGAGGTACCGTGGCAAAATACATCACATGACCTCTTCGGTCACATTTGGGAAAGAATGGCACGGTGGTAGATCCAGCCTCGAAGAGGGGGGAGTTGCTACAACACGGCGACCGGAGGGCAGCAGGAACTGCCTAAGGGAGACGCGGGCCAGCTCGTAAGGTGACAGTACCGCGGAAAATACACACAGGAGGAGTCCGCGTAGGAGGCCTGATCTGTGGAGCACCTTTCCCTGTGCAGGTTAGATTTGAGATACCCACAGTGGATTGGGTTGGCGAATTCCTCCACTGAATTGCGGACCAACAGGGCTAGGGAGGAGTCATCCAGGGAGCCGAGTGAGTGGGATCTCCGGGGACGCAAAAGTGCACTGTTTTACCTCGGCCGAGGGAAAGGGCGCTGGACGCAAGCGATTCACCCGGTCAGACCATCAGCGTGTGCCGAGTTCTACTGGCTCGGACCTGCGAAGACACGGGACGAGACTGACTCAACTCTGAGGTTGTAAAACCTCACAAAGGTATTGGGTGTTGCCCAACCCGCAGCTCTGCATATGTCTGCCAGAGAGACGCCCCTAGCCAGTGCCCACGAGGACACAGCACTCCTTGTTGAGTGTGCTCGGACCCGCAAGTGGGGGGGGGGCACGGCCTGGGTGTGGTAGGCCAACTGGATGGTGTCCAACAGTCAGTGGGAGAGCCTCTGTTTGGAGACAGCGTTCCCTTTCCGCTGTCCGCCAAAGCAGACAAAGAGCTGCTCAGAACACCTGAAGTCGTGCATGCGGTCCACGTAGGTGCGTAAGGCACATACCGGGCACAGCAACGAAGGGGCTGGGCCTGCCTCCTCCCGGAGCAGCACTTGCAGATTCACTACCTGGTCTCTAAAGGGTGTGATAGGAACCTTGGGCACATAGCCCGGTCATGGTCTTAGGATCAAATGTGTGTCTGCCGGACCAAACTCCAGGCAAGTGTCGCTGACAGAGAATGCTTGCAGGTCCCCAACCTTCTTGATGGAGGCATGCACAATCAGCAGGGCCGTCTTTAGGGAGAGGGCCCTGAGTCCGGCTGATTCTAGCGGCTCGAAGGGGGATCTCTGAAGACCGGTGAGGACCACTGAGGCAATTGACAATCGGCAATTGGCCCCTTTCCAACAGCCCGCAGCTGCGTGACCCTTGCACATGCCGGCCCAACCCATTGTGACCAGGACGCATTGGGACACCTGCTGCAAGTTTACACCTGCCCGAAGAAGGTCTGTCCAGGGTTTGAGTGTTCGGCAGTGTTCCCAGGAACCAATCAACCAGCCGCGATAGCTGTGGGGAGGACAGTGGGTTCCAGTCCAGCCCCACGCTAGCGGCGGCCTGGGCAAGCATATCAGACATTTGCGCGTCCACCTCAGCCTGGGCATGCTGGCCCGAAGGCGGCAGCCCAGGGGAGTCAGCAGCGGCGAGCTCATCCACTTCTAGCTCTAGAGGATAGGCAGGCTGGCCGTAAGGGGGCTTGCCCGGAGATCGCCTCCAGCGCCAGCGGCATCGTCCTCAATCCAGTGGGAAGAAGGACTGATGCGGGGGGCGGCTGGAGTGGCGTGCTTTCTGTTGAAAGCAAGCCGCGACCGCAACGTTGTCATGGTCATGCTCTCGCAGTGAGAGCATGAACCATCCACAAACGCTGCCTCTGTGTGATCGCAACCCAGACACACGAGACAACGCCTGTGGCCGTCTGAAGTCAGCACTCTGGCAGCTGAATTTTGAACCAACTGAAGTTTATTTATTGAACTTGCTGGACATCCTCCAAGTAATGCATTACAATAATCTAGTCTTGAGGTCATGAAAACATGAATTTAGTTTTTGGGTATAAGCAACAGATAGCATGTGTCGTGAGCTAGCAATATTTCTGAGGTGGAAGAATGCTGTTCTTTCAAAGGACAAAAATATTACAGCCAAGTTTTTAGCTGTAGAAGATGACGTAACAGTACATCCATTGAGAGGCCAATTATATTTTAGAGGCTTATTTTTAGAGGTTTTTGATCCAAGAATTAGAACCTCTGTTTCTTCTAAATGAGTAGAAGGAAATTTCTGGCCATCCAATATTTTATTTCAATGATACACTCTGCTAATTTACATTAGGCATAGAAGGAATATAAAGTATATCAAGTAAATATAAAGAACCCGATGGTCACTCTGGTTGAGACCCGATTGTCACTCTGGTTGAGCTCCAGAGATCATGTGTGGATGTGGGAGAAACTTGCAGAAAGACAACCAGCACTCAACCGATCTGGGCTTTATGGCAGAGTGGCCAGACAGAAGCCTCACATCAGTGCAAGACACATAAAAAAGCATCTAAAGGACTAAGATTGTGAGAAACAAGATTCTCTGGTCTGATTAAATGAAGATTGAACTGTTTGGCCTCAATTCCAAATGTCATGTTTCGAGGAAACCTGGCACCGCTCATCACCTGTGCAATACTATCCCAACGGTGAAACGTGGTGGTTGTAGCATCATGCTGTGATGGTGTTTTTCAGCAGCAGGTACTGGGGGACTGGTCAGTATTGAAGGAAAGCTGAATACAGCAAAATACTGAGATATCCTTAATGAAAACCTGGTCCAGAGCACTCAGGATCTCAGACTGGGCTGAAGGTTCACCTTCCAACTGGAAAATGAACCTAAGCACACAGCCAAAACAATGTAAGTGTGGCTTAGGGATATCTCTGTGAATGTCCTTGAGTGACCCAGACAGAGCCCGGATTGAACCCAATCGAACATCCCTGGAGATCCTGAAAATGGCTGTCCACCGATGGTCCCCATCCATCCTAACAGAGCTTGAGAGAATCTGCAGAGAAGAATGGCAGAAAATCCCCAAATCCAGGTGTGCAAAGTTTGTTGCATCATGCCCAAAAATATTTGAGGCATAATCGCTGCCAAAGGTGCTTCAACTAAGGACTGATTGAAGTGTCTGAAGACTTATGTCAATGTGATTAAATTAGTTTTTTTTATAAATTTGCAAAGTTATCAAAAATCTTGTTTTTGCTTTGTCATTATGGGGTATGGAGTGTAGATTGATGTGGAAAAAAATAACAATTTAAAGCATTTTATCATAAGGCTGCAACATAACAAAATGTGGAAAAGGGGTCTGAATACTTTCTGAATGCACAGTATATGCTGTAACTAACATTAACCTAGATACGATAAATGCTATATAAATATATTGTTCATTGTTAGATCATGTTATTAATGTTATTAATTCATGTTATCAAATGGAACCTTATTGTAAGTGTAACATCTGCTCCCTCCAACCAACAGAGGGAGCCCTCACCTGAATACTGACATCACTCAATTTCTTCTACAGTCACTTCCTGTTTGATATATATTTATATAAAGAGCCATGCTTTCCCCTAACACTTTGCGAAGTATTGCCAGTTTTTCCTGCCTTACTGAGCGCTCTCTCCATTGCTATTGTTTTTGCCTCTTGTTATGACCTTTTGCCTGCCTTTTGGATATCCCGTTTTTGGATTACTGTTTTTGCCTTGGTTGCTTACTTGGACTGCCTATTTTGTTCACTGATACCAGCCTGCATCTTTGACCATTGCTTTGCCTGTCGTTTTGGATTTTCTGCTTCAATAAAACTTCTGCATATGGATTCTCAACAAACGCCCAGTCTGAGTTCATTACAGTAAGGTCTTACCAGATCATTTATAGTCTACAGCTTGTATGTTGATATGTAAATGTAGACTTATGATTATTAAATTCTGATACCCAGCTATTCATTTTTTACATAATGTTTTCTTGTGAATATCTAAGACCATTGTTATAAATATAGTTTTTTCTCAAAGTGGATATTTGTTTTTTTTCTGTGATGTAAATTTTTTTTGTGACTTTTTCAGTCAGATGTCTCAATGTGTCACGGACTGAGAATGAGGCTCACTATCCAAGCGCAGAGTTTAAAAAACAAAGAATTTATTAAAAACACAAAATGAGGAAAAAAAAAAAAAAAAAAAAACAATCATGAAATATCCCATAGGGGAAAAAAATAATCCAGGGCTGGGGCAGAAGGCAGCAGGGAACAGGACCGAACAGACCGGGTAGGAATGAACAGTACAAGGAACTAGACAGACTGACAGATTAACTAGAATAAACAAACAAACTGGCACTGGACAGCACACAGGAGGAGACTAAAATAGGGAGAGAAATCAACAGGTTAACAAGACAGGGCAGGTGTGACTAATAAACTAATAATGGGCAAACAAGGAGGCGGAGTATGACGTAACACAGAGAGACAAGCGGCAATACAGAAACAAAACAATGCCAAGTGTTCTCACAAGACAACAAAACACTCGAATGGCATGAGCATACATCACTAAGAGAATAAGGCAATGTACGCCCATGTCAACTGACAAACAAGACGAGAGAATGCGTAGCAATGCCAAACAAAGCGATGCCATACATTCTCACACTGCAGTGCAACACGAGCGCAACACGAGGCGCACTCGTGTTCGCGAGAGACAGACAAAGACTATTGAAGTGAGTGCATGCCTCCAAGATGACAAAAGCGCAATGCACCCACGTAAATAACAGATAGAACGTGGAGAATGTTTCTTTCTTTTGTAGAATGCAAAGGAGGATTTTTAGAAGAATATTTCAGCTCTGTAGGTCCATACAATGCAAGTAAATTTTGGCCAGACCTTGATGCTCTAAAAAGTACATTAAGTCAGCATAAAAGTAATTATTATGACTCCAGTGGTTAAATCTATGTCAATAGAAGTGATATGATAGGTGTGGCTGAGAAATAGATAGTATAGATAATCCCTTTTTACTTTAAATCTCCACTTAAATTTTCAGGGGATGGGAAACAAGGATCTAGACAAGGGCACCAAGTAAGCCAGAACTGCCACTGCCGACAGTCCGAAACCGAACCAGAACCAGTAAGTCAGAATCCAGACACCATGCTCCGGACATGGAACAAGACAGACCGAAGAGCGCACGTCAGGGAATACAACCGAAACCGTGCATTCACACAAAGACAGAAAAAGAAACACAAGACAGACATGGGACGATGATGCCATGGTCCTGTCAGACACAAAACCAGAGTGACAGGACCGTTACACAATGCGCCATTTATACAGAAACACGATATTTCTTAAAGTAAAAACACACAACTTGCAAGTTCAATTTTTTAATTGTTAAAATGTTATTTTCTATATGTCCCAGCTTTCAAACTATTTAAATGTTATCATGAAATGCAAAAATGTTGTGGTTTGACAAATGTCTGGAATCGCTGTAAGCTTACTACAAGTTGTTTTATGTATGTTTGAATGAATCTTCTTTCAACAAATGTCGCAAAAGGGAAAAGTCTGGACCAGAAACATAACAATTAGCTTATATTATTAGAAAGCTGGGATTTTCCTTTTTACATTATTGGTTAAGTCAAATTGTGTTTCTTGGTCAAAGTGACACAGAATGATCTCATATGTTATATGCTCATATGCAGCTCTTTTATGATATGCACCAAACAATGATGTTAAAAATCTAGAAGCCAAAGTTGTCAATTTGCTGGGTGTCAGGAGGTTTGGTTAAAATCTTGAGCTGGAAAAAAGCAATTAAGCTGTTATTATTGTTTTTTTTTCTTTGCTCAACAACCTAATATTCTATGTTGAAGTAAGCTGATTAAAGTATCTTAAGTCTTTTCTTAAACACATTCATCTTAAAAACTAATATTAAAAACGTTAATGTCTTCTCTTCAAAAATGAAAACAAAAGAGGAGTTTGCACAGTTTTGCTGGATTTGAAAGAAGAAGAAAAAATCGCTGGATTTTATGGTAAGCTTCAGTAATAACGCTGAAAATCATATCCACACGTGAAAAATGGTTGTTGGCCAGTAATTTACTAATATATGATTTATCCAGAGATTCCAGAGTTTACAAAGCAACTATACACACAGATAGCACACATTTAGTCATGCCACATCATTTGGGAGGTATTTATATAAATTTTATATGAACGCGTACATGTTAAATTTATCTTAAAAATGTCATAGTCTGATAGCCCTATGTTTGAATAAATAGTCATTGAACAGCTGGATTGTACAGCCACTACAGTTAAAGCAAACACTGGAAAACACTTTACAGTTCCATTTGTTAACATTACTTAAAAGCATTAGTTAAAATGAACAAACAGTGATGTCCAGAGTAAAGGACTCATAGTTATGGCACATTTGAAAGTAGAGAATTATTAGCCAAGTTAATTACACAACTTTCTGGAAAGTACATCATTATTTACTTTAAATTTGATAGATGTTTAAACGTCTCAAGCTTTAATAGAATGTGCATATGGGGAAAAACATTAGTGTGCCAGCACTATACTAAAGTTATATATCTCTTTTACAGCTATCCAGTCATTCATCAGGGTTGTATGAGCTGCCAATAAGGAGAGGGAGACAAATAGTTCAGTAATTTTAGGTTATAAAGGATATATATATATATACATATATATTAATTAAAATAATTATTCTTAACTAGACCTAATACATACTAGATATGTTATAAATATGTTTACTAATATATACTTTGCGGTAGTGCGATTACAATAATTACAATATCATTGTAATATCTTAAAAAAAGTTGATGATCTATAACCCTATGTGGCATTTTTACTCTCCAAAGTTGACAGTGGCAAGTAATAATTGATATATTTATTTAAGACATAACATATAATGAACGATTAAAAATATTAACTATATATATATATATATATATATAAGTGATTAAATTATTTGATATTTTAATATCAAATTAAATATAAGAACAATAATAGATAATGGATAAACAAGAGTAATGTGTTGCTAAGGCATCAGAATTAAACAAATGTGGCTGGAACGTTGTCTTTTAGTTGCTGAATGTTGCGCTACAATGTTGCTACAGCCTTCTCACGGCTTACATTTCTTACATTTTACTTACAGTGTAAACAAGGAGAACACTTAGCGAACAATGTTACTGTAAAGTAAAAATGGAACATGGCAGCAACGTTGCCACAACATAAATGTCTGAGAATAGACAGAATAGAATAGCAGACTAGAATAAGACATATGGAATATAATAATACAGAATTTAATTGTATAGACAAAACTGCATAGAAAGGAACAGACAAAATAGAAGAGAACAGAATAAAATTAAATATAAAGAATAGAGCAGAATAGAATAGAAAGAAAACAGAAAAAATAAATAGAACATACAAAATAGAATAGTATAGGCAGAATAGAATAGAGTAGAACAGGCAAAATAGAATACACCAGACAGAATAGTATAGACAGAATAGAATAGACAAAATGGAATACAACAGAATAGAATATACAGATTAGTATAGACAAATTGGAATAGAATAAACAGAATAGAACATACTTGACAAAATGGAGTAGCATAGAACAGAATAGAACAGACAAAAAAGTATAGACAAATAGGAATAGAATAGACAGAATAGAATAGAACATAATATAATATAACAGAGAATATAATATAACAGATAGAATAGAGCAGATTACTGTAGAATAGAATAGAACAGTAAAGGCATATTATGTTCAGTGTACAGATGGCTAGTTACAATGTATTTGATATGCATGAGTGTTTTTGAAATGCAATCACTGTTAACATGGATCATACAGTGCCTGTGAGAAGTCATAGGGTTACCCTGAAAATGTTTGATAAGTAACCTTATTAGTCCATTAGGACAATGGGAAGATATGTGTGAAAAAATAAGATCCCATGGCACATTACATGATTTATTCACAATGCTCACATAATTCAAAATAATCACGCTCGAGATTGAGCTCTGTAAAGAGTCTGTAATTTCCTGATGAGACACTAGGCCATGCAATGTTGTTTTGAAAAGCTTTTCTTTAACACCATTTGTTAATTAGGTGTCTTTCAAACTGACATTATTGCAATAAACACCCTGTAAATCCCTGTATAAATCATTCAAAACATGATATTTTGATATGCTTAGCTTAAAACAAAAACCACAAAGCATAGGCCTAAATTCTGAAGAAAAAAAACATTATTCCAGCATGTACAGTATAATTAGCAATTATCACTTATAAACCGTGATCTCATCTTCATCAAAGTCATAAGTATAGACAAGCACAATGTGCATAAGCTAACAACACACAAACAATTGTAATCTTTAATGTCTTTTTTGAACACATCCTATTAACCATTCACAGTGCTGTGAAAATGTAAGTGAACCCCATAGGCTAATTACGTCAACAAAAGCTGATTAGAGTCAGGAGTTGGCAAACCTGGCATCCAATGAATGAAAGGTGAGTTAGAGCTACTTTAACTTATAAAAAGCACTCAAACATTTTGAGTTTGCTATTCAGCATCTGACGTGGACCTTGCTAAGAGATCTCAGAAGACCTACAATCAAGAATTGTTGCTTTGCATTAAACTGAAAAGGGTTACAGATGTAACTCAACAAGCTTAGATATTCATCTGTCCACAGTTAGACAAATTGTCTATAAATAGAGATGAATTAGTACTATGGCTACTCTCCCTAGAAGTGACCATCCAGCCAAGATGTCTCAAAAGGTGACCGAACACCACGAAGCAAGCAGCTACTTTCCAACAAAAACATTACTGTGCACCTGAAGTTTGACAAAGACAACCTTGACTCTCCACAATGGTACTGAAAAAATGTTTTGTGGACTGATAGAACTACGGTTAAATTGTTTGGAAACAACACGCATTACCACGAATGGTGTAAAAAGGACACTGCATACCCATATTAAAACATCATCCCAACTGTGGAGTACGGTGGAGGGACCATCATGATTTGGGGCTTCTTTGCTGCTTCGGGCCTGGATCGCTTACCATCATCAAGGGAAAAATTAATTCCCATGTTTATCAAGATACCCTACAGGATAATATCAGGGTTGCTGTGTGCCAGGTGAAGCTAAGTAGAAGTTGGGTGATGCAGCAGGACAATGAACAGTTTCGAGGGAGGCCCACTGGGAAAAGTCCTGGGTCTCCCTATGGCCAGTCTGACCCTGCTTACACCTAAACCTTACCAATAGTTTCATAAAAAGCAAATGTTTCATGAAAACACCAACCACGTAATTTTTTGGTGTTTCTACTGTTTGACAATTTCGGCTCACATGTCGACTTGTGTAGCATGATTTTTAGGACTTCTACCCCGGTCCTTAGCATTGTAAGTAGGGTTGCCAACCGTACCAAATATTATGTAATCATCCCGTATTTGAGGGAAAGATGCATTTCCATATGAAATCCATACAAGACACATTTGTCCCATATTTTAATGTTTCAGAACCAAACTGCCGAGAATGTTTCACCACCTGGTACAGAATATCTGAGACTCCCGCCCAGAGCCTGTCGGTTCACATCGTCACTGGCAACTAGGACCTGCAGTGCCGCTGGACAGGCCACCTCCGACCTGCATGCCACGGCTCTCCTGCATGTGCACCAAGCCGAGGTGCTGAGAGAAGTTCATGAGGGTAGTTCTGACCCAAGATCGATGCAGGAACTGTGTTCTGCGACCGATCCTGCCCTCCGGGCAACGAAGGTCATGGCGTGCACTCTTGAGCAGGTGATGTCCACCTTGGTGGTCCATGAGCACCACCTTTGGCTCAACCCCTTGGGGTAGGACCTACCACAGGACTTCTCCACATGAGACACTGACCCTGTATGGCCCCCAGCTGAATGATTTTTTTCTTTTAGGGAGAAAAAAGGAATAAAGGCTGCGGCTGGGCCAGCCAGTCCTTATTTTTGGGCAGTCGACTTGTCCCCAAGGTGCAGGGGACCTGTAAGAGCATTAGGGGAGGTAACGTGATGGCTGGGTGCACTGGCTACGAGGCACACAAAGGTCTGCCCGTCTTGCACCAACAGTCCACGTAACACAGTTCAGTTAGTCATGGGATTTTGTATAGGCACATCGTCGAGTGAGTGACAGATAAGGAACAACCTGGTTACTTTCGTAACCTCCGTTCCCTGATGGCGGGAACGAGACATTGTGTCCCTCCTGCTACAACACTGAACTACCTGCTGAAATGGCCTGGACCTTGTCTCAGCTCCTCAGCAAAAAACCTAAATGAGTGGTTGTATGCCAGCTCCTTTTTAACCCATATGTCCAGTGGAGTGGCATGCACATTCCACTCGCCAATTCCCATTGGGCTTTTCTCAAAGATCAGAGGTGTTTGGGGCTCCCAACGGCGACCCCTAGTGTCACTACATCAACAAAACTTCTTGTTCCCTCCAACAGGGAATGGAGTTAACAAAAGTTACCAGGGCGTTTTCTATGTAAACAAGCTTTGGGTGGACCTCTATATAGATTATACCCTCTTTGCACAGCGTCTCACGTTGCAGCCCTCCTGGGAAAAAAGTGTTCCGTATTTAAAGCTAGAATGTCCTGTATTTGGCAAGTAGAATGTTGGCAATCCTAATTGTAAGTGCAATTCTCTATCAGTTGAGTTACTGCACAAAATAATGCAAAGGTAAAAATGTATGCCTTACAAATAATGCACTATTGTAAAAGAGTTTTGATGTCATACGATAACATTGTGTGAGGACAGGGTGAAAGTAAGTGTATATGAATTGCTGTTTTACTCATGATTTGAGTGAAAAAAAAACAAAGACATTGCTGTTGTTGTGTCTCTAGTGTTTATTTCACAGGAAACTATACTATGATTTTACCACGTTTTGCAAAAATGTTGGTATAGTAACATCATTCTGAGACCAAGTAAAATAAGTTTACACCTGTAAAGAACCAGACAGGTGATTATAATCAGTTGATGTGTTGCTGATTTGACTGCCAGTGTCATATAAAGTCCATAGAGTGAAGGAATCCTGTTGTTTACGGTCAGTCATATCCTCTGCACATGTGCTTCATTAATATTTCAACACAGACTCATAATATCCGATAGGCTGTGTTTGATATGCAGAGCAGTCAGGCGTTAGATAGCACGGTGACATGCTTCAGAGAGATTTAGCTTCTTTTTAAAATTATACACATGATTAAAGTTGAAATGCAAATGCCAAGTACATTGAGATAATCCTGAAAAAAGTAATTATCTTGTTCAAAGTAATGGCAATATAGCACACCTGAAATCTGATGGCAACCACTGTGCAGTTGTTGAAAACATTTTAGTTTTTTATAGTTTTATGCATATTTTATTTTATTATAAACTTATTTTGTTTTGCTTGTTGCTATTTGTTTATTTGAATATACACTACCCTTTAAAGGAAAATGTTTATTTTATTCACAAAGGATACTTTAAATTGATCAATAATTACAATAAAGACATTTATCATGTTAAAATTGATTCTTTCTATTTAACCCTTGAATCTCTGTTGTTGACATGAAATTTTCATATTTTTCAGCTTAAAACCTCAAACATTTATTCATCCATTACCTATACTAATTTCAAATTATTTGCCATTTAATCTTGTTTTTTTTTTTGTTGTTGTTGATGTTTTTACATTTTACCCTTTTCTTCTTATTTGCCAGTTTCAGTTTTGTCTTTGAAAGTCTGCCTAATATATCAACATCCCAGAGTCTTCTCTTCACTGTTGCTAATAAAGCTGGTGTTTCACATAAACTTCTTATTGTAGCTTCCAGTTTAGGACCTGTGAGGTGTCAAACTAGAGACTCTGATACTTGTCTTCTTGTTGTTCTCTATCTGGGCCGTCCATTTCCCTCTCTGTTCTGGTTAGATCCAGTTAAATTTCTTCTTTCAAGACTGTAGTACATGGAAAAGCTTTCATCTCTCAAAAGAAGAAAAGACTAATGAATTTCTAGAGATATTTGTTTCTCTTTGGCATTTTTATTTGACATGCAAGAAATGCAGGCGTGTGTACTCAATACGTCAGTTTTGTGATGTCCACACTTCATTAAGCAGCATGACCATTTTCAATGTTTTCAAGCTTTTACATAAAGGGTAAAACATAAATTTACATAAACATACATTTTAAACAGTAATAATCATTTGCAGCATTAATAATGTGAATTTGATAAAATAATGCACACAAGGTGAATAAAAGCATACATTTCTTCCAAGAACAAATATTTCTTAGTGTTTCCAAACTTTCAAAGGGTAGTGTATGTGTGTAAAAATGCCTTAACATCTGGCATTCTGATCAAAATATGTGTGAAAACATATATGTTAACAAATCAGGTTAATATTATTCCTGCTTATCACTCATAATGAAATAATTATTATATAGTAGGCTATCCAGCTATTCCATACATTCAGACAAATGTGCATACTGTGCAGAGTATACATACCATTTTCTTCAATCAAATCATATAATGACTCAAAATACAGATGGGAAAAAATTAGGCTGTAGAAATATAGTAGGCCATTTATATATTCCATACATACATGTGGGAGAATCACATTAGAAGCAAAATGGAAAACCAAAATCTCAGTCAACATCTACTTTAAGAAATTGCCCTTTATTTGTTTGAGTATATGTGTTTCAGACAGCCTGTGTCTGCTTTTTACTTTGCGATTTCAGGCACAGAGTTCAAGATGGTGCCCTTTTCCTATCAGTGTACTTGCTTAGAATAATGCATGAACATCACAAACGCCTTGATATATTTGTATTCTCAAAATTGAGCTTTTAAGGGTTTGCATAAACATAAGAGGGTTGCCATAATGTTAATTACTATAAAGTCTGACAACTGGTTCAGGCAAGCTCACCAGTTTTCTTTTCTTTTGTCAAGTGTCTCCCTTGCTTATGTGATTTTTTTTCTTATGTATTGCTTTCTATTACAGTCTATTTCAGTCTAAGTCATTTAAATAATATTGTGGAAGCAATGTCATTTAAATTATAGAAGTATCAGATTAGATGATTCAAATAAAATAAAAAAATAGGTGATTTATTTCTTAGATATATTATAGTCCTTGTTATACATATTATGTCATACATTTGGTTTGATGTTGAGGTCAGTCTTAGGGTTGGAGGCAAAAATTAAGTCACAATCTTAATAATCTATATTAATGAACTGTGTATTAAATGGCCCTGAAAATCAAAAACCATGGGTAAAAATTTTAATTTACTGTAAAAGTTAACTTCTGACACTCCCCTGAAGGGGTTTATTTTGTTGTAACAAGCAGCTGACTGTCCATTATCCCATTTATTAACCGGCAACATATCACGTAAATAAATGGAAATGAAATATTGATTTGCTTTGAAATTATGTTTTTATGTGAGAAGAAAGAAATGGCGACGTTTCTGAAAACAGCTTCCACCTCTGGTTTGCAGTTCTGTTGGTGTTTATTTTATGAATATAACTGTCTGACTGCTCATTATCATGCTTTTTTAAGTAAGGCTACTTGTGAAATATTGTTTTGAATTGTAATTATTTTGATTAACTTGGAAAGATAACTTACAATACCTGGATGACCTGTGAAATATCACTTCATCTGTGTAAGTTGTGATCATTATTTAAAAATATCAGCCATCAGGATGGTGTGATTGACCAATCAGAATCGTGTAATTCAGAGAGCTAAATATATATAAATATATTTACAGACACAGAAATTTTCACAAACAAAAATTTAAAGAAATAAACACCAGTCTTGAATCAGTTTTAAATAGAACCAGTTAAGCGAACTGACTTTCTAAAATAAATATTCCCAATGCTATTTGAGATATATTCTAGTAGAATATGTTCTAGATATTGCCGCAGCTCACTCAGTTGTAAGGTTGTATGTCTGTATACATATATGCAATGTAAGGATTTCTCACACTGTGTTTGGTTTCTATATGTTAGTCAGATATACGGAATAACATTTTATATGAAATATAATATTGAAATAGTTTTTTTGATATAGTACATTTATGTTGTCTGTGTGTTCGTGTTTTTCATCATCAAGTGTTCAATATACACTGATGAGCCAAAAAATTATGATCAACTGCCTAATATGCTGTTGGTCCTCTGTGTGCTGCCAAAACAGTGCCGACCTGCCAGGGCATGGTCTCTACAAGATCCCTGAAGGTGTCCTGTGTTATCTGGCACCTAGACATTAGCAGCAGATTCTTCAATCCTGTAAATTATGAGGTGGGGCTGCCATGGATTGGACTTGTTGGTCCAGGACATCCCACAGATGCCAAAATGGATTGAGATCTGGGGAATTTGGAGGCCTGGGCAACACCATGAACTCTTAACATGTTCCTCAAACAATTACCGAACAATGTGTGCAGAACAATTATCCAGTTGAAAGAGGCCACTGCCATCAGGGAATACCATTACCATGAAGGGGTGTTCTGGGTCTGCACGTGTCAAATTGACATCCACATTAATGGCCGGACCCAGGTTTACCCAGCAGAATATTGCCTAGAGCATCACACTCCCTCCACTGGCTTATCGTCATCCCACAGTGCATCCTTGTGCATCACTTCCCCAGGTAAACTGTGAACTTTAAAAAAAATATATATTTTGCTAAAATCGGTCTGTGCTGAATTAAATGTAAAACATTGCCCCAGGTGGTGAAAGCGGTATGTGTTGTTGGGCATATGTGCGTGTATTTTTCAGATGTAATGTTCATGAAGGGCCACCAAAAGCAAGTTGTGAAGTGAGTTGTTTTCATCTGTACAGGCTGTAATATAGTTAAGAGGAATGCATATTTTATACCCAAGCCTAATCATCAGTGGATGCAATGCAACCTTTGAATCACCCCTGTTACTGATTATGGAAACTTGAATACATCCTGGTTTCAAAGTGGGATCCAAACCCGTGCTTCTTCATGAAATAACACAATAATTCAAGTCAATCATTGACAATCATTGACACATTAGCACCACATTAAGTAAGAAATAGTATATATATATATATATATATATATATATATATATATATATATATATATATACACACACACACACACTAGGGGTCTCTCTTGAGCACCTTTTGCATCTCTATGAGAAAAGGCCAATGAGAAATTCCAAGACAGAATTTGCATGTCCCGCCCCAGGGACATACGGGTATACACACATACTATATATCTATTTTTAAGCAACCCTACATCAGCACTACTGTGATTTGGCCACAGGCAATCAGAGCAGTGCTGATTTAGTGAGTTCAGTCATAAAAAGCACATTTGTACGTGGAACTACGTGACGAATCAGAATCTGCCATTGCTGATTCAAACTAAATGATGTGTCCAAGCCTCCTAAAAACATCACTTTAGAACTAGTATCATTGGAGAAACAAGGATGCGTGTGAGAGAAAGAGAGAGAGAGAGAGAGAGAGAGAGAGAGAGAGAGAGAGAGAGAGAGAGAGAGAGTGATGGAGCATGTGCGATGTAGATTTTAGTATTCTGAAGATAATAACATTTTGGTGAAATTCATCGTATTTAGTCAGTAAAAAGTAGCCATCCAAGTGGGGCTGTTCCTCCCAATTTCGCGGAAACTGGTCCTCAGCCATTTTGAACAGTGTTTTCTCTCCAATGTGGAAAATCCTGTAAGAGGTAAGTGCCTTGATTTTGAGGAATTAATCAGTTTGTTGTGTCTCTCATCTATTTCCCAGCTTTAGTAGTGTAGTAGTAATATTAGTGATCACGGAGTGCTGTCAGTGTAAACACTGACTGATGCTGACTTCACATCAGCAACTGGCTAATATTACATTAAAATATATCTTTTACCTCCAACTGCTAGCTAAAATATGAAATGTCAAAATATGAAATGTAAAGAGACAGATAACTCTTATCACATCTGCACTGCTCCTTCACTTTAGTTTAGAATGCACGAACACAAGCAGAGTGGTACACACAGTGAAACGTCCGAGTGCTGATGGTGTGAGACCATCAGTACTCATGGAATGACTCTCATCCAATCAGATCTGAGGACTGGAACTAACTGTTGTGTGTATATTTATATACTGTATACACACACACACACACACACACACACACACACACACACTGGCGGACAAAAGTTTGGAATAATGTACAGTTCCCCGTCTGTCGCTCACTTCATTGTTGTGTCGAAGAAGCGACACTAGGGGTCTCTCTTGAGCACCTTTTGCATCTCTGATCTATGATAAAAGGTCAATGAGAAATTGGCAGACAGAATTTGCATGTCTCGCCCTCAGACATACGGGTATAATGGAGGGGAAATTAATCTGTTTCATTCAGAAATTTTCTTCTGAGCTGATGGTTGTGTATGCAGCGAGCTGCGAGTCACACACTGTTCCTCTCATCTCTGAACGATTGCTGTTGGAGCTACGGCACATATCAGCGGCTTTTTCCCTTCTCTGCACGGCAGTGCAGCTTGCCCCTGGGCACTTAGCACAGTTAAAAGAGTTATTTGCTCTGAAAGAGTTATTTTCTCTAAAAGAGCAAATACACAGCTGGCGTTGAATGTTCTTTTCAGGACCTGTCTTTATAAAGATGCCCTTCCGCCCCTGTGTAGTTCCTGGATACGGTAGAGTGCTCTCCACTTCTGATGGCCACAGGCGCTCTCTCGTGTGTCTGAGCTGCAATCACACCGAGACAGCGTTTGTGGATGGTTCATGTTCTCACTGCGAGAACATGACCATGGCAATGTTGCGGTCGCGGCTTTCCTTAAACAGAAGGAACCTTCTTCCCATGGGATTGAGGATGACGTGGCTGGCCATGGAGGTGATCTGGGGATGGCAGCGGGCTCGGTTTCGCAGGGTACGCCCCCGCGAACCACCAGCCAGCCTGCATATCCTCTTGAGCCCCCCGAGCTGGATGAGCTCGCCGCTGCATCGGAGAGCTCTCCGGCGTCTGATGCGGATGACTCGACTGGGCTGACGCATTCGGGCTAGCACGCCCAGTCTGTGGTTGTCGCCCAGATGTCCGACATGCTTGCCGTGGTCCAGGAACGTCATCTTTGGCAGAACTTGGTCGAGATGCGTGAAGTGGACAAGACAAGCTTGTTGACATCCTGTTGGCCTACCACACCCAGGCCGTGCCCCCCCCCCCCCCCTTGTGGGTCCGAGCACACTCAACAAGAAGTGTTGCGTCCTTGTGGGCACTGGCCAGGGGCACCTCCCTAGCAGACATATGCAGAGCAGTGGGTTGGGCAACACCCAAAACCTTTGCGAGATTTTACAATCTCAGGGTTGAGTCAGTTTCGTCCATGTTTTCTCAGGTCCAAGCCATTAGAACTCGGTAGCACACTGACAAACTGATCGCTTGCACCTAGCGCCCTTTCCCTCAGCCAATGTAAAATCGTGCGCTCTTATCCCAGGAGATCCCACTAACTCGGCTCCCTGGATGACTCCTCCCTAGACCTCTGGGACCGCGAATTCAGCGAAGGAATTTGCCGACCAAATCCAATACGGGTACTCAATCTACCCTGTACTGGAATAGGTGCTCCACAGGTCAGGCCTCCTACATGGACTTCCCCCTGTGTGTATTTTCCGTGGTACGGTCCCCTTGCGAGCAAACCCGCGTCTCCCTTGGGCAGTTCCCACTACCCCATGTTCGCCGTGTCTGTAGCAACTCCTCCCTCGCAATGAGGCAGGATCTACCACCATGCCACTTTCTACATGTGACCTAAAAGCCCATGTGATGTATTTCACCACTCTTACCTCCCCCAGCTTGGGCAGGTGAGGTCCCTGCAGGGTCTTTTCCCCCTGAGAATAGGAAACTGGGAAAGATTGCCTTCCCCGATGCTTATGCGAGAAAACATAGAGAGAGAAAAGACGCGGCAGGCACGGCCTGCTCCCATGCTTGGAAGCGTCGCCTTGTACCCCCCTGTTGGGGGTAAAGAACCAGAATGCTCTGAAGATTTTATGGGGCGTTGGGGAAGGGTACATGCAGTCTGACACAGCCGGTCACTTTGGCACGTAAAATACCTGCCTGCTCCTGTGTCAGCAGTACACGTACACGGCTCAGTGCATGGCGTGATTTAAATTGGACCCCTAGTGTCGCTTCTTCGACACAATGTCGAAGTGAGCGACAGAAGGGGAACATCTAGGTTACGGATGTAACCTCCGTTCCCTGATGGAGGGAATGAGATGTTGTGTCCTCCCGGCCACGTCACTGAACTGAGCCACTGTTGCGGCCTAACCATTATGGGCTCCTCTGAAAAATCCTGAATGAAACAAAAGCATTTCCCCTCCTTTATACCCGTATGTCCGGGGGCGGGACATGCAAATTCTGTCTGCCAATTTCTCATTGGCCTTTTCTCATAGATCAGAGATGCAAAAGGCACACAAGAGAGACCCCTAGTGTCGCTTCTTCGACACAACGTCTCGTTCCCTCCATCATGGAATGGAGGTTATGTCCGTAACCTAGACGTTGTGTGTGCAATGTGCTGTTTTGGAAGGAAATTGTTACTTTAATTCACCAAAGTGGCATTCAGCTGATCACAAAGTATAGTCAGGACATTGCTCATGTAAAAAACAGCACCATCACTATTTAAAAAAAGTCATTTTTGTTCAAATCTAGACAGCAGCCATCACTCCAACACCTTATCCTTGAGTAATCATGCTAAATTGCTAATTTGGTGCAAGAAAATCACTTGACATCATATCAAACACAGTTGGAAGCTATTTGATTCATTAAATGAAGCTTAACATTGTCTTTGTGTTGTATTTGAGTTGCCACAGTATGCAATAGACTGGTCTTAAGGTCAATATTAGGCCAAAAATGGCAAAAACGAAACTGTTTTCTTTAGAAACTCATCAATCAATCATTGTTTTTGATGAATGAAGGCTATGCAATGCTTGAAATTGCCAAAAAAAACTTATCTCATATAAAGGTGTACATTAAAGTCTTCAAAGACAAAGGACAACTGGCTCTGAACAGAAAGAGACGTGGTAAGCCCAGATGTACAACTAAACAAGAGGATAAGTACATCAGAATCTCTAGTTTAAGAAATAGATGCCTCACATGTCCTCAGCTGACAGCTTCATTGAATTCTGCCTGCTCAACAGTTTCATGTACAACAGTAAAGAAAACACTCAGGGGTGCAGGCCTTATAGGATGAATTGCAAAGAATAAGCCACTTTTGAAACAGAAATCAAAAAGAAAAGGTTAGAGTGGGCAAAGAAACACAGATATTGGACAACAGATAATTTGAAAAGAGTGTTATGGATTTTAAACCCATTGAGCTTTTGTGGGATCAGCTAGAATGTAAGGTGCGTGAGAAGTGCCCGACAAGATGGCAAGTGCTACAGGAAGCATGTGGTGTAATGTCATCTGAGTATCTGGACAAACTGACAGCTAGAATGCCAAGGATCTGCAAAGCTGTCATTGCTGCATGTGGAGGATTTTTTGATGAGAACTCTGAAATTTATTTTTTTCAAATTGTAATAGTATTTTTCACGATATTAATGTCAAATCAAATCAAATCAAATCACTTTATTGTCACACTACTGTGTACACGAGTGCAACAGCAGGTGAAATTCTTGTGTGCAGTTCCGAGCAACATTGCAGTAATGACAGTGACGACATAAACCACTTTACAATAAACAACATATTACACAAAACAATTTACATAACAAACTTACACAACAATTTACATAACAAATGTACACATACCTACACAACAATTTACATAACAAATGTACACAATACACACAATGTAGAATACACACACTAGATACGGGTATAAATATATATATATACACTAACTGAATTGGGAGAATATATTGACAGAATGAGGATTTATAAAGTGCAGTGCTGATTGTTGATCGTGAGAGATCATGTGTTCAAAAGTCTTATTGCTTGTGGGAAGAAGCTGTCATGTAGTCGGGTGGTGCGGGTCCTGATGCTGCGATACCGCCTGCCTGATGGCA
Organism: Moxostoma hubbsi; assembly: GCA_032164185.1. NCBI lineage: Eukaryota > Metazoa > Chordata > Actinopteri > Cypriniformes > Catostomidae > Moxostoma > Moxostoma hubbsi. The sequence continues at coordinate 1,661,677 of JAVLUX010000083.1, read as the reverse complement.
GCAGTGAGAGCAGCCCATGACTCGGGTGGCTGGAGTCTTTGATAATCCTCCGAGCTTTCTTCACACACCGTCTGTTATATATATCCTGGAGGGAGGGAAGCTCACCTCCGATGATGTTTCTGGCCGTTCGCACCACCCTTTGCAGGTCTTTGCGGTTGTGGGCGGTGCTATTGCCGTACCAGGCGGTGATGCAGCCAGTCAGGATGCTCTCAACAGTACTAGTGTAGAACAGTGTGAGGATGTGTTGGTTCATTCCAAACTTCCTCAGCCGTCTCAGGAAGAAGAGGCGCTGGTGAGCCTTCTTCACAACGGCCTCAGTGTGGACGGACCATGTGAGTTCCTCAGTAATGTGGACACCGAGGAACTTGAAGCTGCTGACTCTCTCCACCGGTGCTCCATTAATGGTGATGGGGCTGTGTTCTCTGTCTATCTTCCTGAAGTCCACCACAAGCTCCTTGGTTTTACTGATGTTGAGGGAGAGGTTGTGCTCCTGACACCAGCGTGTCAGAGTGTGCACCTCCTCTCTGTAGGCCGTTTCATCATTGTCAGTGATCAGACCTACAACCGTCGTATCGTCAGCAAACTTAATGATGGCATTGGAGCTATGTGTCGCCACACAGTCATGTGTGTAAAGGGAATACAGGAGTGGGCTGAGAACACAGCCCTGCGGGGCTCCAGTGTTGAGGGTCAGTGATGAGGAGATGTTGCTGCCCATTCTAACCACCTGACGTCTGCCTGACAGGAAATCCAGGATCCAGCTGCACAGCGAGCTGTTTAAGCCCAGAGCCCGGAGTTTCACATCAAGCTTGGAGGGCACTATGGTGTTAAATGCTGAACTGTAGTCTACAAACAGCATTCTCACATATGTGTTCCTTTTTTCCAGGTGGGAAAGAGCAGTGTGTATTGTAGATGCAATGGCATCATCAGTGGAGCGGTTTTTACGGTAGGCAAACTGTAATGGGTCCAAAGAGGTGGGCAGAACAGAGCAGATGTGATCTCTGATCAACCTCTCAAAGCAACAGGACGCCAGTCATTTAAACAAGTGATTTTGGCTTGCTTCGGTACAGGCACAATGGTTGATGTTTTGAAGCATGTGGGGACTACAGACAGGGAGAGGGACAGGTTGAAAATGTCCGTAAAAACACCAGCCAGTTGGTTCGCGCATGCTCTGATGACGCAGCCCGGAATGCCGTCTGGACCCGCGGCTTTACGGATGTTCACCCGTCGAAAGGATCAGGTTACATCCGCAACAGAGACGGAGAGTGAACCATCATCTGTAGTATCGGCCGCGAGTGCTCTCTCCGCGAGGGCGGTGTTGTTGCTGTCCTCAAAACGAGCATAAAATGTATTAAGCTCGTCCGGGAGAGAGGCAGCGGTGTTCATGGCGGAGTTTTTATTCTGTTTATAGTCCGTGATGATGTTAATTCCCTTCCACATACTTCTGGAGTCAGTGGTGTTGAACTGACCTTCAATTTTGTGCCTGTAATGGCATTTGGCTGTGCTGATGGATTTACGGAGGGCATAACTGGCTTGTTTACGCTCCTCCGCGTTCCCGGAATTAAAAGCGGTGGTCCGCGCAGTAAGTGCCGCGCGAACATCGCCGTTAACCCAGGGTTTCTGGTTGGGGTAGATCCGTATATTTTTTGTCGGAACAACGTCCTCTACGCACTTCCTGATGAAACACGTTACGCTATCAGCGTAAACCTCGATGTCGTCATCGGAGGCAGACCGGAACATCTCCCAGTCCGCGTGATCAAAACAGTCCTGTAGCGCAGAGTCTGATTGGTCCGACCAGCACTGGATCATTCTGAGGGCGGGTGATTCCCGTTTCAGTTTCTGCCTGTAAGCGGGCAGAAGCAGAACGGAAGAGTGGTCAGATTTGCCAAATGGTGGGCGGGGGAGGGATTTGTAGCCATCCCGGAAAGGAGAATAGCAATGATCCAAAACCCGGTCCCCTCGTGTGTTAAAGCTGATGTGTTGGTGGTATTTTGGTGCTATTGTTTTGAAGTTGGCTTTGTTGAAGTCCCCGGTAACAATGAACGCGGCCTCAGGGTGCGCGGTTTCCTGCTCACTTATACTGCCATACAGTTCCCTAAGTGCCCGGTCTGTGTCGGCTTGTGGGGGGATGTACACAGCTGTGATAATGACCGCTGTGAATTCCCTCGGTAGCCAGAATGGTCGACACAGAAGCATGAGAAATTCCAGATCAGGAGAGCAGAAAGACCTGATAAAATGTACATTCTTCTGATCACACCATGATTTGTTGATCATAAAACATACACCTCCACCTCTGCTTTTACCTGAGAGGTCTTTCGCTCTGTCCGCTCGGTGCACGGAGAAACCCGTGGGTTCGATGGCCGAGTCTGGAATCTCCGCGGACAACCAGGTTTCCGTAAGACAGATAACACAGCATTCTCTCGTCTCTCGTTGGAAAGAGATCCGCGCTCTCAGCTCGCAGAGCTTGTTGTCCAGAGACTGAACATTTGCCAGTAGTATACTGGGTAGCGGGGGGCGATTTGCGCGACGTCTTAATCTGATGAGAACGCCGGCTCTTTTTCCTCTTTTCCTTCTGCGTTTCCGCGGCCGGGCAGCCCAAACAAAGGGCTCCGCTGGCGTGTTTGTAAACCGCGGGTCGGCATTGAGGAATGTGAAGTCCGGTTTTCGGTGTGTGATTGCCGAACCAATGTCCAAAAGCGTTTGTCTGTCGTACACAATAAGGCAGACAACATCCAAGACAAAAAAACACAGAACTGTAAACAAAACAAACAATAAACTGCAGTGTTTTGACGGAGCTCGCGACGCAGCAGCCATACTCGGCGCCATCTTGAGACATCTGGCTATACATTGGCTATACATTGTGATCAGTATATATATATATATATATATATATATATATATATATATATATATATATATATATATATGAAATAATAATAATATAAACACGATTCATGGAAGTCCAACAACTGTAACTATTAAATATATAGGGTCGTTAATGACATTATACGCTTTTGATAACCAAGCAGTAATACATTTTTTATTTTTTTTAATTTTGCTATAAGCACACAAGCATAAAGGACTTGCATATGGTACAGAAGCTTTCAAGACCGATTCTTGAAATGCCACTGCACTGTCTAAAGAACTGAACATTCCCTTTGATTTAAAAACAGAGCATTCAAGTGTGAAAGAGAGGGTAATGACTGTGCCAAGTGTATCGGTGAAGAGTTCTGTATGCTGAAAGAGTGGATGATGCCGTTATTAACCTGTTGACAAATATTAACATCACTTAAGCCGGAAATTAGAAAAACTTTAGTTTGCAGCAAACATTGAAATGTGTGACACTCCAATCTGTTTTTCCCAGAGGCGGAATAACAAAGTGCATGTTACCCATTCGAGAGGTGGTGTACAGCTTATTGCAGCTCAACCTCACCGTGGAGCACGATGTCAAAATCATCTTCAGGTGTCTGCCATGACAAACCTTTGCGTTACTGAGGCTAATGCATTTCCTAAACCTATGCTATTTTTGTTTTCATCCTTTTGGCACTATACGTGAAGGGTTATATAAAATGATGCAGCAAATAATGGAGTGCAACCAAAATGTGACAACAAATAAAGATGTGCATATTCGGTTCACTGCATATTAACTCAAATAACTCAAGTGGTTGCAACACAAAATGTAAAGCCGCCAGACATGTACAAGATGTCTTGACAGTGTTCAACCAAACATAATTGGGTGGATGTGTGATCTAAGCAACTTGTAAAGCTATCATTTTGAAAGATATCCAACAATAAAATGCTGTTTTTGGAAGTCACTACAAGCTACAAAAAGTAGCTAAAGTTAAGCTGTATTCAAATTGGCCATATATATTTTTAATTAATTACCATCAGATAATCTCATTTATTTCTGCAATCAGAGCAGTAGGTCTGTTTATCTGGCAAGAAAAGAGTGCATTTGCAGTAGTTATTGTCACAGCAGTCACACTGCTGAGACAATGTGAGAAAAACAGCAATGTAGCATTTTGACATGCTTAACCACAACTTGTTTGAATAAGGTAACTAATTTCTTTATTAACCAGAAACGTCATGGTTACTGTCGTAACCTCCGTTCCATGAGGGAGGGAACGAGACTTTGTGTCGAATGAAGTGACAAAAGGGATCTTCCTGGGACGCCAAGCGTACCTCTGAACTTGAGAAAATGCCAATATCAAGTTGGCAGACAGAATTTGCATGCCCCGCCCCGGACATACGGGTATAAAGGGAAGCGGGGCAGCGTCTGTCAGTCAGGATTTTGCACTGAGGAGCCGAGATAGGGCACGGCCGTTTACAGTGGTGGGTCTAGTGCTGTGGCAGGAAGGACACAACATCTCGTTCCCTCCCTCAGGGGGAACAGTAACCATGATGTTACCCTTCTGTCACCCATCTACATACACCTTCAAGGTGGAGGGGGACAGCCTCCCCTCCAGCCTCTCCTGCAGGAATGAAAGCACTGACCGAACTGCGTGCCTCTGTGGGTCTTCGTCTCGGGAAGAACACCAATTCGCGAACAAGCGCCACTTTAGGGTGTAAAGTTGCCTGGTGGAGGGAGCTCTGGCTTGGTTGATCGTGTCTATGACTGCAGGTGGTAGATCCACTAGATCTTCCGCGTCCCATCCAGGGGCCAGACATGGAGGTTCCAGAGGTCTGTCTGCAGGTGCCAGAGGGTGCCCTGTCCCTGAGAAAGAAGATCCTTCCTCAGGGGAATTTTTCAGGGAGGTGCTGTCGCGAGGAGCGTAATATCCTGTCCAGGAGCCAGCGGCAGCGTGTCCATTAAACATGGTGTTCCAACCCTGTTGAGAGGCATCTGTGGTGACCACATCACATCTGCACACCTGCTGCATGGGGACTCCGGTCCACAGGAAGCAGAGGTCTGTCCAAGGGTTGAAAGTCTGATGGCAGGAGGGGGTAATTGTCACAAGGTATGTGCTGTGGCACCATGCCCATCTTGGGACTCGAGTCTGTAGCCAGTGCTGAAGCGGTCTCATATGCCTCAACTCGAGTGGTGCGGCCGCAGCTGAGGATGCCATATGCCCCAGGAGCCTCTGGAATTGTTTTAGAGGAACCGCTGTGCCGGGCTCGAAGAGAGCGAGGCACCTGAGCACTGACTGAGCGTGCTTGTTGGTGAAGCGCGCCATCATTGAGATGAGTCTAATTCCATGCCGAGAAAAGAGATGCTCTGAACCAGGCGAGCTTGCTCTTTTCCCAGTTGACCTGAAGCCCTAGATGGCTGAGGTGCCTGAGCTTCTGGTCCCTGTGAGCGCATAGTAACTCTCGAGAGTAGGCCAGGATGAGCCAGTCTTCAAGGTAGTTGAGTTTCGGTTGCCCACTTCCCTTAGCGGGGCAAGAGCTGCCTCTGCGATATTCGTGAAGATGCAAGGGGACAGGGACAGGCCAAAGGTCGCCTATGGTACAAGTTCGACACCTGATCGTCGAACGTGTACCATAGGAAGGGTCGTGTCAAGGCGAGATGGAGACATGGAAGTACGCATCCTTCAGGTCTACCGGCGCGAACCAATCTAGCTGTCGAACGCAGGTAAGAATCTGTTTCTGCGTGAGCATTTTGAACAGGAGTCTGTGCAAAGCCTGGTTGAGAACTCGCAGGTCCAAGTTTGGTCACAACCCGCTGCCTTTCTTGGGTACGATGAAGTAAGGGCTGTAGAAACCCTTCTTCATCTCATCTGGAGGGACAGGCTCTATCCCATCCTTGAGAAGCAGGGTCGCGATCTCTGCTCGTAAGGCACTGGCTTTTTCGGGCGTGTACAGAGGTGAAGCGAATACCGGCTAAACGAGGCGGGAGCCGGGCGAACTGAATCGCATAGCCGAGTCGGATGGTCCTGGCCAGCCAGCGAAACATGTTGGGCAGCGAAAGCCACATGTCCACATGTCCACATGGCTGATAGTAAAGCTATTAGTATGTCAACACTTTTACCACCACTGACATGATCACACTGGAAATTTTTATGTTGCTTCGGAAAGTTCATGTTCTCTGAAATTAAACCTATTTTGACAAATTACTGACAAGCAGCATCCTCCAATCTGACATTTTTGCTTAATTCTGCCAAATTGGTGACTTTTTATATTTCAAAAAGGTGTTTTTTAAAGTTATTTCAAGATTTTAAACATTCAAGAATTTATTTAAGTGTTAATAAAATCACACTGTGCCATCTCAAGCTAAATTAAGAAATGTTAATATATTAATATATATGTTAATAACGTTGATAAACTCCTAACAAGGCCACATGTCAAGGTCTGGGTAGATTAGATGGTATGTGAATAATCAGTTCTCATAGTCAACATGTTGAATGCTGGAGAAATGGGCAGGAGCAAAGAACAGAGCAACTTTGACGAGGGCTTAATTGTTATGGCCAGATGACTGGGTCAGAGCATCTCTGAAATGGCAAGGCGTGTGGAGTGCTCCCGGTCAGCTGTGGCGATTACATACCAATGTTGGTCCAAGGAGGGACAATCCACAGACCAGCAACAGGGTGCTCATTGATTTGTTAGGGCAACAAAGGCTATCATATCAGGTCCGAAGCAACAGAAGGTCTACTGTGGCAGAAGTCTTAGAAAATTGTAATGATGGTTAAGGGAGAAATGTGTCACAACACACAGTGCAACACACCCTGCTGTGTATGGGGCTGCATAGCCACAGACCTGTCAGAGTGCCCATGATGATGCCTGTCAACTGTCGAAAGCTTAATTCATTAAATTAATAAATTAGGCATTTTCTATTGACTGGTTTACACAATTTACAACTAAAATTAGTTAGGAAGGAGGTATTGCCCCAAGTGAAGGAGTTCAAGTACCTCGGGGTCTTGTTCACGAGTGAGGGGACAATGGAACGGGAGGTTGGCCGGAGAAATTGGGGCAACGGGGGCGGTATTGCACTCGCTCTATCGCACCTTTGTCACGAAAAGAGAGCTGAGCCGGAAGGCAAAGCTCTCGATCTACCGATCTCTTGATCTCTCGATCTAGGAACAAAAAAAAATAATTTTTGTTCCTACCCTCACCTATGGTCATGAAGGCTGGGTCATGACCGAAAGAACTAGGTTGCGAGTACAAGCGGCCAAAACGGGTTTCCTTAGAAGGGTGGTGGGCTTCTCGTTTAGAGATCCGTGAGGAGCTCGGTGTAGAGCCGCTGCTCCTTTGCGTCGAAAGGAGTCAGTTGAGGTGGTTTGGGCATCTGGTAAGAATGCCCCCTGGTTGCCTCCCTAGGGAGGTGTTTCAGGCACGTCCAGCCGGGAGGATGCCTCGGGGAAGACCCAGGACTAAGTAGAGAGATTAAATCTCCACACTGGCCTGGGAACGCATCGGGGTCCCCCAGTCAGAGCTGGTTAATGTGGCTTGGGATAGGGATGTTTGGGACCCCCTGCTGGAGCTGCTGTCCCCGCAACCCGACTTTGGATAATCGGTTGATGATGGATGGATGGATGGACAACTAAAATACTACAAACATTTCACCCAGAAACTGGAGCTCACATTTTTCCATGTGTTTACAAACACTTCCAGCTTTGGCCACTGGGGGCAGTAGTTTAAATTTCAGTAAGCATAAACCGATTTCAGCAGAAGATCTTTCTACCGCCTGTCACAGAATTAAAAGTGCAATTTGTCTGGAACCTGGGTAGCTCAGTGGTAAAGATGCTGGTTATCATCCCTGGAGTTCACTGGATCACTAGTTCAAATCCCAGGGTGTGTTGAGTGACTCCAGCCAGGTCTCCAAAGCAACCAAATTAACTGGGTTGCTAGGGAGGTTAGAGTCACATGGGGTAACCTCTTTATGGTTGCTATAATGTGGTTTGTTCTTGGTGGGGTGTGTGGTGAGTTGGGCGTGGATGGTGTTGAAGCCTCCACACGCGCTATGTCTCTGTGGCAATGTGCTCAACAAGCCACGTGATATGATGTGTGGGTTGATAGTCTCTGATGTGGTAGCAGCTGGGATTTGTCCTCCACCACCTGGATTGAGGCAAATTGCTTTGCGACCATGAGGGCATGCCAAATTGGGAGAGAAAAGAAAAAAAAAGAAGTGCAATTTGTCTGCACTGAATGTACAATGTATTATACCCTGTATTTTTTAAAAACCACACCGATTTATCTTGCTGTCATCTCACATCAGGAAGATGAGCAAATGATGGGTGTCTGAACACCAAACCCAGACAACCTTCAATTCCACTTTGACATGCAGATGTTATGGTCAGAATTTGGATCCATCCTGCCTCATGTCAACAGTAAAGCCTGTCTGTGGTGAAATGTGGTGAATGCCACATCATGAGTGTTATTCATGACAAAGCATGTTCCTATATACCCTCTAGTCCATTACATTCTGCACGATAATGCACCAAATAACTAAGCACATGGAAAATACAACACATTTCCAAATTAAATGCAAAAAGTAAAATACAACTAACCATATACATGTGTATTATAATTATAATAGTAAAATAAATATGTTTATCAATTGTTAAAAGGTAGAGATGCTTCCTATAGACTATCTTTTGTTGTTGACATCAAATGTTGTTCGTCTAGTCAAACTCTACTGTATTCTGGTGCAAATTCACCATCATTCAAGTCACTTGGTAAAAGCTGACAGATGCCACCCTTGAAAACTTTGAAATAAATAAATAAAATATGACAGGCATAATTAATTACGGGTTCACCTGTAGTTGATGTAAAAAAAAAAAAATTCTAACCATAATATGTTTTATATGCATAATTATTGGCTGCTGAGGGCATGAAACCATTGAAATTCAAGAGACATTAAGTTAGAATCCAAGACTGTCAATTCTCCAAATAAGCCTGTCATGTCATATGAATATTTTTTATTTTATTTTTTTTGCCTATTTTGTTCATGATGGCATTAATATTTTTAAAATTTGATTTTAAGAACATTTTTTGTTTACTTTTTTAAATAAACAATTTTGGTAGTGAGTTTTGTCTTCAATAGATGTTCTTTTTTTAAATCTGGTTCTTGAAACAAACCCAGTTTAGAACTACTGGTCTGAAGCTCATTTCAAAAACATGACAGTGACTTTAGTTACCCCAGTGGCCTGTGCATAGGTTTCAATCCAAGAGAGCACCTTGCAGCATAAACATGTAAAAATGGTGTATGGTCCACTTACTCTACATTGGAAATAGCATCAGCATGAGCATCAGAGATGTCACACTGAAAAGTAAGTAGTTACACCAAAACCTGTGAAAAAGCATAATGTCAACAGTCACTTTTTCCTTCAGCACAGATGTCTGCAGATTATTGACAACAAATGTGTTGTGTCCTCTGTGTTACTAGCTTTCAAAAAGGAATGAAGTTTGCATTGATTTGTAGTGACAGTACAGCCACCTCAGGCTACTTGAGACTGCTTGACCTGAAAATACCACACAGCTGAGTACTCTTTGATTCTGTGAATGCCCTTGCTTTTGCATCTTGATATTGGAAAATTGGAGAATTCTTTAAAAAGAAATTCAGTAAAAATATACAAGCATTCCAGTATTTATGCCTCTAGTAGTGCTTAAAGTAATTTAAATATGTTCATCCAAGCTCTTTGTTACTTTAAAGTGAAACTTAAAATTTCATTCCATTCACTTTCTACAAAGAAAAACTTTTTTTGCAATATCATATTGTCATGTTTATTCTGTTGGTTCCTGTTTTTCATGTCTCTTATTTTGAAAAGTTCATGTCATGTTTTGTTCCTGTTTCCTTGTCATGTGATCTTCCTGTTTCCCTCCATGTTCATGTGTCTTGTTTTCATTGTTCATTGTTTGATTACTTTGTTATGAGTTCTAGTTTGTCATTGGTTTTAGTTTATTGTCTTGTTATCTTGTTTAGAGTTCTGTTTGTTCATTGGCTTATTGTAACAGGGTTCTTGATAAGGCAGGGAAAAGAAGGACACGATGACAGGCTTCTGCACACAGGTAATGATTTCTTTAATCCGCCAGCAAGGTAATTTGAACATAAGAAGTGAACTGAAACAGTGATAACATAAACTCTTATAACAAAAACGCTCTTGGGCTGCCAACACTGGACTGGTGTGGTCTACTTGACTGGCGGTGCTGTGGCTCTGTTATGCCGCTCTCCCCGTGCTCACTGAAATTAGAGACAGGTGTTAGACATAATTTAGCTCAGGTGCAAGCGCCCTTAGCGCTTTTCCCTCTCCGAACGGGCGCTTGACCACGCCCCCGCTGCCACATACCCCCACCGCCCGACTCAGGCCGGGGCGTCATCCGGCCTGCCTACCACTCCCCCCCCATTTTTGGAAAGGAAGTCGGCGACAGCCATCTGCACCCCCGGTCTGTTGACCACCTCGAACTTAAAAGGCTGGAGAGCCAGATACCAACGGGTGATCTGGGCGTTAGTATCCTTCATGCGGTGGAGCCACTGCAGTGGGGCATGATTCGAGCAGAGAGTGAAGGCCCGCCCCGGCAGGTAGTAGCGGAGTGTGAGGACCGCCCACTTGATGGCCAGACACTCCTTCTCCACGGTGCTGTACTTCATTTCCCTCAAGGAGAGCTTCCAACTGATGTACAGCACCGGGCGCTCCTCCCCCTCCACCACCTGCGAGAGTACGGCCCCCAGCCCTCTGTCTGAAGTGTCCATCTGTAATAAGAAAGGGAGAAAGAAGTTAGGTGAATACAAGAGCGGCCCTCCACAGAGTGCGGCTTTAACTTGTGTGAACGCCTGTTGGCACTGCTCCGACCACTGGACCGGATCTGGAGCCCCCTTTTTAGTGAGGTCAGTCAGCAGACTGGTGACGTCCAAATAATTAGGTACAAACCTTCTGTAGTAGCCAGCCAGCCCCAGGAACTGCCTCACCCCCTTTTTGGTCTTAGGTCTAGGGCAAGTCGCAATCGCCGCGGTCTTATCAATTTGGGGGTGCACCTGGCCATGACCCAAGTGGAACCCCAGATACCGCACCTCCACACGCCCAATCGCGCACTTCTTAGGGTTTGCAGTGAGCCCCGCCCGCCGCAGCGACTTCAGGATCGCCCTCAGATGTTGTATATGCCGCTGCCAGTCATTACTACAGATAATAATATCATCTAAGTAGGCAGCGGCATAAGCAGAGTGCGGCCGGAGGAGATGATCCATCAGATGCTGGAACGTGGCTGGGGCCCCGAACAAACCGAACGGAAGTGTCACGAATTGGTGTAATCCGAACGGCGTAGTGAAGGCTGTTTTTTCTCGGGAGATTGGTGTCAAGGGGATCTGCCAATAACCCTTTGTCAAATCTAGGGTCGAATAAAAGCAAGCAGTACCTAACCGATCGAGCAGTTCATCAACCCGGGGCATTGGGTACACGTCAAATTTAGACACCGCGTTGACTTTTCTGTAGTCCACACAGAACCGCACCGACCCATCAGTCTTGGGAACAAGAACGACCGGGCTGGACCAGTCACTGTGGGACTCTTCTATTACCCCCATATCAAGCATGGCATCCAATTCGTCCCGAACAATTTTCTTTTTATGCTCGGGAAGGCGATAAGGGCAGCTACGAACGACCACCCCCGGCTCGGTCTCGATGTGGTGCTCGATGAGGTTTGTGCGACCCGGTAGGGGAGAAAATACGTCCACAAACTCCTTTTGCAACCTGGCAACCTCTGATCGTTGGCACGGGGAGAGGTGGTCTCCACAAATGACCGGGGCATTGAGATCGGGTTTTGGATTTACCTCCGGTCCGAGCTCCGCCCTCTCTGGAACCACCGTGGCCAACGACACAGGGTGTCTCTCCATAATTTAAGGAGGTTGAGGTGGTAAATTTGACGCGCGCTCCCTCTATCGGTTCGCTTAACCTCATAATCGAGATCCCCCACTCGTCATGTGACCTCAAAGGGTCCTTGCCACTTGGCGAGTAATTTGGAGCTCGATGTGGGAAGCAATACAAGAACTTTATCTCCCGGTGCAAATTCCCTTAGCTGCGTTCCCCTGTCGTACAGCCGGCGTTGACGTTCTTGGGCCCGGAGCAAATTTTCCTGTGTTAGTTTCCCCAAAGCATGAAGTTTTGCTCTGAGGTCAAGAACGTATTGAATTTCATTTTGCTATTCGAAGGTCCTTCCTCCCAGCTTTCCCGTAAGACATTTAAGATGCTGCGCGGGCGGTGGGTTTACCAGCTGGCATTCGCGGCACGCCGCACACCACCTGCGGACGTCACCGCTAATGCCCGGCCAATAAAAACGGGCTATTAGACAGAGAAGTGTTTTTCTTTCCCCTAGATGACCCGCCATGGGATTATAATGAGCCGCCTGGAATAACATTTCCCGGAGGCTTCGTGGAATCAAAAGCTGTGTTACATTTTGTTTAGTCTGAGTGTCCTGCGTCACTCTATACAGCCGGTCATTTATATTTGCAAAATAGGGATGTGCGAGAGCGATGTCTGGCTGAAGACGCTGACCATCGATCGTTTTCACTTGATCAAAGGCATGCTTAAGGGTTTCGTCCCGTGACTGCTCGTCAGGGAACTCCCTACGAAGAGGAGGGGCGGAGGCCTCGCCCCTTCCCTCGTCAAGCCGATTTGGAGCAGCCGAGGACGGCCCCGGCTCAGTCACCATCGGATAGTTGTGAACATCCCCATAAACACACCTCACCCTTACCCGCTTAGCCGTGCTCAAAGCCCCGGGTTGAACCAATCATTGATGGATGATGGTCTGATTACAACCGGTATCCAGCAAAGCTTGTTGTGTACCCCCCTGGATTCTTACCGGAATCCGGTACGCTCCAGCCCGATCGGGGGCAGCATGCGGGGGATCAGAGACCCGAACCACCGTCCCCACCTCCATCATCGGACACTGATCGTGGAAGTGGTCCCCGCACCTCCAACAGCCCGGCCCAGGCGCCACCCCCGTACCTGCGTCGGCGGACGCCCCCACCTGAGGGGGAGAGCAGCTGAATGTTGTGGAGGGGGGGTTGAGCTGATGTGGAAGGTCTTTGCCAGACTCCTCACCTGCGTGGCGCAGGAACGGACCCTGGAGAGAAGACAGAGCGAGAGGGGGGAGGGGGATGGGAGAGAGTAGAAAAAAACACAGAGGGAGGGGAAGGGGGGAGAGAGAGAGAGAGAGGGCTCGTCCGCCCTTGGGATCACCGCCATGTGGTCCTCCGCTAGCTGAACGGCCGCCTCCAGCAACGCCGGGCGGTGGCACTGGACCCACTCCACCGTTCTCTTGGGCAATCGTTGGATGAACTGCTCCAGCACCACCTGATCGATGAGTCCCTCAACGTCGCGGTCCCCCACTAGCAGCCACTTCCGGCAGGCATCACGGAGCCGCTGGGCAAACGCGAACGGGCGGTCGGCTTTCTCCAGCTTCATGGCCCGGAAGAGTTGGCGATTTTCCTCGGGACTCCGACCAACCCGTTGCATGATGGCTCTCCTCAAGTCAGCGTAGGCCAGGAGGTTCGTTGCAGGCAGTTGTTGAGCCGCGAGTTGGGCTTCCCCGGACAAAAGAGGAACAAGGCAGGCTGCCCATTGATCGCGCGGCCAGCCCCAGATTTCAGCGGTCCGCTCGAACAAGTCCAAAAATGCTTCTGGGTCGTCCGTTGCCCCCATCTTCTGTAACGTGGGCAGGGGCAGCGGGGAACGATTGTCCGGGGTCGCGGCTGTGGCGGGAGTGACCTCCTGGCTGAGCAGGCTCCGGATGGCATGTCGGTCCTCTGCTTGAGCCCGCATGATCTCAAAGAACCACCGGTCTTGGTCCTCTCGGAGTTCAAGCAGGGACTGTTGCTGGCTCTGATGTAACGCAGCGAGGGACTGGAGGACTTCGGCCAGCTGGGAGGAATCTACGGGACGACCTTCCATGTTTCGTTTTCCCGTGTTTCGTCACCAGCGTAACAGGGTTCTTGATAGGGCAGGGAAAAGAAGGACATGATGACAGGCTTCTGCACACAGGTAATGATTTCTGTAATCCACCAGCAAAGTAATTTGAACATAAGAAGTGAACTGAAACAGTGATAACATAAACTCTTATAACAAAAACTCTCTTGGGCTGCCAACACTGGACTGGCGTGGTCTACTTGACTGGCGGTGCTGTGGCTCTTTTATGCCGCTCTCCCCGTGCTCACTGAAATTAGAGACAGGTGTTAGACATAATTTAGCTCAGGTGCAAGCGCCCTTACATGTCCATGTATTTAAGCCTTCATGTTTGCCATTGTCTCTTGTCTAGTAATGATGTATTTATATACTGTATATAGCCATGTTTAAGTCGAGCCATGTTTTAGTCTATTCATGTTTATTTAGGTTAGTTCATGTGTTGAGTTAGTTTTTTTCACGATTGTAAATAAACTGCACTTGGGTTCTTCAATCCACGTCATCATCATCGCATCATCATTGCCATTGCCAGCTACAAGTGTTACACATCTAAACCTTAGACAGACATACCATGATGGGATAGCAATATATAGCCTCTGTAGAAGCCAGTGTGGCAAGTCAGTGTGATTTTAACGTAACGTAGTCTAATTCCCAAATTTCCAACAAAAATTCCAAGTTTTGGAACAGGAATTACAGCAAAAGTGCTCAGCGGTGACCACCCACTCCCAAGAAGCATTGCAAATGACATACTCGAGACATCCCCTACACTCTCAAACTTCTTATGTGACAAATATAAGCATATTTTAGAAAATATATGCTATAAATTAGAAATTAAAACTGTAACAGAAAGTATAACAGTGCCCAGCAATTAGCCAGATTAGCCTATTCAGAAAGGAGAGAAACGTCAAAATCATGCTAAATCATTGACAAATACATTTACAAGCTTGTTTGGGCACAATCAATTTGTGCAGTAACAACTTATAGAGCATTGCACTTGTGATATAAAGGACTGGGATACGAGTCCTGTAGAGCATGCAGGTTGACGTGTGAGGCGAAAGTGTCATAGAAGCAAATTTAATTTGTTGCTTCATCCATTGTGTTTTTCATGTCACATTTGCTCTTTATGACACTATCGGTTAGGTTTAGGTTATAGGTTTAGGGTAGGGAGGTCAGTTTTTTATTTTGATCTGTGCATTAACCTTAAAATCCTTACCTGTGGGGCCTTGGTATCTCAGTGAGTATTGATGATTACTACCACCCCTTGAGTAGTGAGATCGAATCCAGGGCATGTTGAGTAACTCCAGCCAGTTCTCCTAAGCAACAAAATTGGCCCAGTTGCTAGAGAGGGTAGAGTCACATGTGGTAACCTCCTCGTGGTCGCGATTAGGGGTTCTTGCACTCATTGGGGCATGTGGTAAGTTGTGCATGGCTCATGGAGAGTAGCATAAGCCTCCACATGCGGAGTCTCCGTGGTCATGCTTGTGCAATGAACCATAAACAATTAATGAACATGCACCTGTGGAACGGTCGTTAAAAAACTAACAGCTTACAGATGGTAGGCAATTAAGGTCACAGTTATAGAAACTTAGGACACTAAAACGACCTTTCTACTTACTCTTAAAAACACCAAAAGAAAGATGCCCAGGGTCCCTGCTCATCTGCATGAACATGCTTTAGGCATGCTGCATGCTGCATGGAGGCATGAGGACTACAGATGTGTCCAGGGCAATAAATTTCAATGTACAGTACGTACTGTGAGACGCCTAAGACAGGGAGACAGGAAGGACAGCTGATCATCCTCGCAGTGGCAGACCATGTGTAACAACACCTGCACAGGATCGGTACATCCGAATATCACACCTGCGGGACAGGTACAGGATGTCAACAACAGCTGCCCGAGTTACACCAGTAACACACAATCCCTCCATCAGTGCTCTGACTGTCTGCAATAGGCTGAGAGAGGCTGGACTGAGGGCTTGTAGGCCTGTTGTAAGGCAGGTCCTTACCTGACATCACTGGCAACAACATTGCCTATGGACACAAACACACCTTCGCTGGACCAGACAGGACAGGCAAAAAGTGCTCTTCACTGACGAGTCGTGGTTTTGTCTCACCAGGGGTGATGGTCGTACTCCAGAATAATGTTATTTTACATGAACAGATAAACGAAAATTCTATTTCATGCAGATATTAGTATCATAGATACCATGAGAAACCAAAGTAAACAACACAGTTATTCCACAGTTAATGTGGCTTACAGATTCAGCTTCATCTGGTGAGAAAATATGGAATAAAATAATATATATTTTTTAAATATTTGTATAATAATAACAACATATTGTTATTATCATCATAATTATAATAATAATAATAATAATTATTGTTATTATTCTTAGGCTATTATTATGAAAAGGAATATACAAGGCAAATCTTATTAATAGAAATACTTAATATTTTTACTTTTAATACTTAAAAACGGTCATTTAATTTACTTTTGCTACGCTTCTGGTTTAAGCCCTGCCCACACCCGGTTCTATCCGAATACAGAGACAAATACAGATCATTTTATCATATGAACAGATACAGATAAAAATACAGATAATGATTCTGCTGCACACACCTAATTCTGATGTTAGTGCTTCTCAAATGGAAGAAACAGAACACCTGAAAATTTAAGAATTGAGAGAGAAACCTCAGATGAAAAAGATAGAGAAGACCTGTGCCCTAACACCGATGTGCTTTCAAATATGTTTGTTATTGTTTATCATAAAATTTTCAAATAACATGTGTTTTCAGGTGAATATAAGTTGGGTGTTTTTATGAGCAAAACATACCTACCTAACCTAAAACTTTAACCTAAACCTAAAATACAGTTTTAAAAAATCAAATGAGAGGTGAACAAAAAAGACAATATAACCTTTATATTGATGTTCCATTAGTTAAGGGTTCATAATGAGATTCATTAATAGCTAAATTTACAAATCCATTATTGATCATTGATAAGTGGTGAATTTCATGGAATACTTTTTAACTCACATGTTATAAATGCTTAATGACACTATTCAGCACTTTTTACCTTAATGTAAAGTGGACACATATGAATAATTTATTAAGGAGAACATAAAGTTCATTATAGTTTAATGTTCATCAGGCTTTATTATAATGATTTAAGCTGTGAATAAGCATTAAGAGCTGATGAGTGTTTTTGCAGAGGAATATAGGTAACTAGGACTAGTTAAGTTGGGACACTAAGAGTAGCACCATACTTTTGGCATCAACGTGACGAGGAAACTGACAACACAAGTGACTCAAGACATTACAGTAATGGATATAAAAACAGAGTGGACAGTAGCAAAATGACAAAATCCCTCATTTTAATCTCACTATAAGAGTTGATTTTTGCTGCAATGTGACATAAATCATGAATATTAAGCATTTTTATGTTTTTGATTAATGTAAGTAGGATTAAGTGTATTTATTAAGAATTTCTATCGTGTAAGTTAAATATAAATGATTTATAATGCTTAATGGCTTATTCATGACTTATTACTGTTTAATTAACCCCTCTAATATTACAGGTTTAATTCAAGTTCAGCTCAATCAACAGCATTTGTGGCATAATGTTGATTACAACTAAAATATAGTTTTACTTGCCGCTCCTTTTCTTTAAAAACTAAATCTGCATTCCAGTGAGGCACTTACAATGGAAGTGAATGGAGCAAATCCGTAAACATTAAAATACTCACAGTATTGTCACAAGACATAAACAAATTGAGTGTTAACATGATTTTAGTGTGATAAAATCACGTACTAACATTTTCTGTTTAAAGTTATAGCCAATTTTACAACTTTGTTGCAATGATGATGTAATGTCAACAATCCCTAAAACAACTGTAAAAATTATGATTTAAACAACTCTACAGCTCAAATAAAACACAAGTCTTCACATTTCTGCATTTAAACCCTCCAAAAATTGGCCTCATTCACTTCCATTGTAATGACGCACTGTAACCTCAATTTGTTTTGTTTTTTGTTTTGTTAAAGAAAAGGACAGATGAGCCGAAATGATTTGTTGTGCTAATCAACATTATGCCAGAAATGCTGATTGAGCTTAATTGGTATTGAACTCGAAGTATACTGTGGCAGCGGGGGCGTGGTCAAGCGCCCGTCCGAAGGGAGAAAGCGGTAAGGGCACTTGCACCTGAGCTAAATTATGTCTAACACCTGTCTCTAATTTCAGTGAGTATGGGGAGAGCGGCATAAAAGAGCACCAGTGCCTCCAGTCGAGAGAGAGAGCTGCCAGTCCAGTGTTGGCAATAGAGAGACAAACCTAACTTGTTAGATTAGTTCAAGAAGTTTATGTATAGCACGTTTTGCACTACCCCTGTCTGTCTACTACCCGTAATTAAAGAACCTTACCTTTGTGTTGAACCCTGTTCCCATGTCCTCCTTCCTGTGAAGTCCGTACACTGGTGCCGAAACCCGGGAAAAGAAAATTGGATCTTCTACATCCAACCATGGAGAAAGCTCGCCCCGTAGAGTCCTCCCAGCTGGCTGAAGTCCTCCAGTCCCTCGCTGCTCTACATCAAAGCCACCAACAGTCCCTGCTTGAGCTCAGACAGGAGCAAGATCGGCGATTCTGTGAGATCGTACGGGCCCAAGCAGACGATCGACAGGCCATCCGGAGCCTCCTCAGCCAGGAGGCCGCCACAGCCGCGACCCCGGACACCCGTGCCATGCTGCCCCCGCCCATGTTACAGAAGATGGGGGCGGCTGACGATGTTGAAGCGTTCTTAGATTTGTTCGAACGAACTGCTGAAATCTGGGGCTGGCCGCAGAGTCAGTGGGCAGCCCGCCTTGTTCCTCTTCTGTCCGGGGAAGCCCAACTCGCGGCTCAACAACTGCCGGCAACTAACCTCCTGGCCTACGCTGATTTGAGGAAAGCCATCTTGCAACGGGTTGGTCGGAGCCCAGAAGAAAACCGCCAACTCTTCCGGGACATGAAGCTGGAGAAGTCCGACCGCCCGTTCGCCTTTGCCCAGCGGCTCCGTGATGCCTGCCATAGGTGGCTGCTAGTGGGGGACCGCAACGTCGAGGGACTCATCGATCAGGTGGTGCTGGAGCAGTTCGTCCAATGCTTGCCCAGGAAAATGGCGGAGTGGGCCCAGTGCCACTGCCCGGCGTCGCTGGAGGCAGCCGTCCAGCTCGCAGAGGACCACATGGTGGCGATCCCAAGGGCGGATGAGCCCTCTCACTCTCTCTCTCTCCCTCTCTTCCCCCTCCCCCTGTGTTTTCTTCTGCTCTCGCCCATCCCCTCCAACCCTCTCCCTCTGTCCTCTCTCCAGGGCCCGTTCCTGCCCCCTGCAGGCGAGGAGCCTGGTTCATCAAGGATCATCAAACCAGTCATCAGCCACATCACCTCCTTCCCCCACAACCTACAACCGCTCTCCCCCTCAGGTGGGGGCGTCCGCCGAAGCAGGTACGGGTGTAGCGCCTGGGCCAGCCTGTCGGAGGTCCGGGGACCCGCATGCTCCCACATGCTGCCCCCGATCGGGCTGGAGTGTACCGGATTCCGGCAAGAATCCAGGGGGTTACACACCAAGCTTTGCTGGATACCGGTTGTAATCAGACCACCATCCATCAACGCTTGGTTCAACCCGGGGTTTTGAGCACGGCTAAGTGGGTTAGGGTGAGGTGTGTGCATGGGGATGTTCACAACTATCCGATGGTGACCCTAATGGTTAAATTCTGAGGGAGAAAACAGAGTGGAGGCAGCGGTTAGTTCCCGCCTCACCCATCCTCTAATCTTGGGAACTGATTGGCCTGTATTTAGAGATGTATTAGAGGGAATTTGCACAGATGGGTCCTGCACTAAAATAGGGAGATGTGCGATGTGTGATGCTTTGGCAGGGGAGGCGGAGCCGGGGCCATCCTCGACTGTTCCAAATCAGGATGATGAGGGAAGGGGCGGGTCCTCCGCCCCTCCCCTTCATAGGGAATTCCCTGACGTGGATTTCCCTTTGGAGCAGTCGCGCGATGAAACCCTTAAGCACGACATCGATCAGGTGAAGACGATTGATGGTCAGCGTCTTCAGCCGGACATCGCTCTCGCATACCCCTATTTTGCAATTATAAATGAGCGATTGTACAGAGTGACGCAGGACACTCATACAAAAGAAAATGTCACACAATTATTGATTCCACGGAGCCGCCGCAAAATGTTATTCCAGGCGGCTCATTATAATCCTATGGCAGGTCACCTAGGAGAAAGGAAAACACTTCTCCGTCTAATAGCCCGTTTTTATTGGCCGGGCATTACCGGCGACGTCCGCAGATGGTGCGCGGCGTGCCGTGAATGCCAGCTGGTAAACCCACCGGCCACCCCAAAAGCGCCATTGCGCCCTCTTCTGTTGATCGAGGTCCCCTTCGAGAGAATTGGAATGGACCTCGTCGGGCCATTAGAGCGGACAGCACGCGGACATCGCTTTGTGTTAGTCCTAGTGGATTACGCAACGCGATATCCGGAAGCAGTGCCTCTAAGCAACATCTCAGCACATAGTGTTGCTGAGGCGCTCTTCAAAATAATCTCCCGGGTGGGGATTCCAAAGGAAATCCTCACCGATCAAGGCACAACATTTATGTCACGCACACTTCGCAAACTTTACGATCTATTGGGCATTAAATCGATTCGCACTAGCGTGTACCATCCGCAGACAGATGGCCTAGTGGAACGTTTTAACAGAACGCTCAAGAACATGATTCGTAAGTTCGTACACGAGGATGCTAAAAACTGGGACAGATGGCTCGATCCCCTGTTATTTGCAGTGCGAGAGGTCCCGCAAGCCTCAACCAGCTTCTCTCCATTTGAGCTACTGTATGGGCGACGCCCACGCGGTGTCTTAGATGTTATACGAGAAAGCTGGGAGGAGGGATCTTCGAATAGCAAAAACAAAATTCAATACGTCCTTGACCTCAGAGCAAAACTCCACACTTTGGGGAAACTAACACAGGAGAATTTGCTCCGGGCCCAAGAACGTCAATGCCGACTGTATGACAGGGGAACACAGCTAAGGGAGTTTGCACCGGGAGATAAAGTTCTTGTATTGCTCCCCACGTCGAGCTCCAAATTACTTGCCAAGTGGCAAGGACCCTTTGAGGTCACACGACGAGTGGGGGATCTCGATTATGAGGTTAAACGAACCGATAGGGGGGGCGCGTGTCAAATTTTCCACCTCAACCTCCTTAAATTATGGAGGGAGGCGGTCCCTGTGTCATTGGCTACGGTAGTTCCAGAGAGGGCGGAGCTTGGACCGGAGGTAAATTTAAAATCAGATCTCAATGCCCTGGTCATTTTTGGAGACCACCTCTCCCCGTGCCAACAATCAGAGGTTGCCAGGTTGCAAAAGGAGTTTGCAGACGTTTCGCACGAACCTCATCGAGCACCATATCGAGACCGAGCCGGGGGTGGTCGTTCGTAGTCGCCCTTATCGCCTCCCCGAGCATAAAAAGAAAATTGTTCGGGACGAATTGAATGCCATGCTTGATATGGGGGTAATAGAAGAGTCCCACAGCGACTGGTCCAGCCCGGTCGTTCTTGTTCCCAAGAGTGACGGGTCGGTGCGGTTCTGTGTGGATTACAGAAAAGTCAACGCGGTGTCTAAATTTGACGCGTACCCAATGCCCCGCGTTGATGAACTGCTCGATCGGTTAGGTACTGCTCGTTTTTATTCGACCCTAGACTTGACAAAGGGTTATTGGCAGATCCCCTTGACACCAATCTCCCAAGAAAAAACAGCTTTCACTACGCCGTTCGGATTACACCAATTCGTGACACTTCCGTTCAGTTTGTTCGGGGCCCCAGCCATGTTCCAGCGTCTGATGGACCGTGTCCTCCGGCCGCACTCTGCTTACGCCGCTGCCTACTTGGATGATATTATTATCTATAGTAATGACTGGCAGCGGCATATACAGCATCTGAGGGCGGTCCTGAAGTCGCTGCGGCGGGCGGGGCTCACAGCAAACCCTAAGAAGTGCGCGATTGGGCGTGTGGAGTTGCGGTATCTGGGGTTCCACTTGGGTCATGGCCAGGTGCGTCCCCAAATTGATAAGACCGCGGCGATTGCGACTTGCCCTAGGCCCAAGACCAAAAAGGGGGTGAGGCAGTTCCTGGGGCTGGCTGGCTACTACAGAAGATTTGTACCTAATTATTCGGACGTCACCAGCCCGCTGACTGACCTCACTAAAAAGGGGGCTCCAGATCCGGTCCAGTGGTCGGAGCAGTGCCAACAGGCGTTCACACGGGTTAAAGCCGCACTCTGTGGAGGGCCGCTCTTATATTCACCTAACTTCTCTCTCCCTTTCCTATTACAGACGGACGCTTCAGACAGAGGGCTGGGGGCCGTACTCTCGCAGGTGGTGGAGGGGGAGGAGCGCCCGGTGCTGTACATCAGTAGAAAGCTCTCCTTAAGGGAGACTAAGTACAGCACCGTGGAGAAGGAATGTCTGGCCATCAAGTGGGCGGTCCTCACGCTCCGCTACTACCTGCTGGGGCGGGCCTTCACTCTCTGCTCGGATCATGCCCCACTGCAGTGGCTCCACCGCATGAAGGATACTAACGCCCGGATCACCCGTTGGTATCTGGCTCTCCAGCCTTTTAAGTTCGAGGTGGTCCACAGACCGGGGGTGCAGATGGCTGTCGCCGACTTCCTTTCCAGAAATGGGGGGAGAGTGGTAGGCAGGCCGGATGACGCCCCGGCCTGAGTCGGGTGGTGGGGGTATGTGGCAGCGGTGGCGTGGTCAAGCGCCCGTCCGAAGGGAGAAAGCGGTAAGGGCGCTTGCACCTGAGCTAAATTATGTCTAACACCTGTCTCTAATTTCAGTGAGTATGGGGAGAGCGGCATAAAAGAGCACCAGTGCCTCCAGTCGAGAGAGAGAGCTGCCAGTCCAGTGTTGGCAATAGAGAGACAAACCTAACTTGTTAGATTAGTTCAAGAAGTGTATGTATAGCACGTTTTGCACTACCCCTGTCTGTCTACTACCCGTAATTAAAGAGCCTTACCTTTGTGTTGAACCCTGTTCCCGTGTCCTCCTTCCTGTGAAGTCCGTACATATACATTTAATAAATCCTTAACAAATGGAACATTCATGTAACGTGTTACCAATTCATATTTACATATATGCTCAAATATATAATGATCATTCAAAAAAGATGGATGGATGGATGTATAGATAGGTAGGTAGATGCAGAACATTACACAATTTACATGCTATTCACAGTATATATTACAGTAAATACACAGATTTAAATATACATATATTTTATACATGTGTAATATTTATTATAAATAAGAAGTTAATTTAGTATACTGTCTTCCTGGTATCCCTTTCATTTCACAAGGAATGAAATAATGTTGCTTTTGTGAGTAATATATTCTCTGTCGTATAGCAGGATTTTTCATTAGTAATACAGGGAAGACCTGCATATCAAATTACTGCTGAGTTTAAACCAAAATGCTCATTCGATATCTGTGAACAAAGGCCAATCAATGTCTGAATTTCCAGACTTTGCTTGTAACAGCCTAAAATTCTTCCCTTACAGAATATTCCTGAACAATTTGCTCTGCATCCTCCCAAAATGTATAATGCATCTGTGATGTATTTTTAAGACACCCCACTGTGTAATTCTGCACTCAGAAACAATGCGCACAGTGATCAGCATTATATAACACAACCCTTGTGTTCTGTTTAGAGGGGTGCTTTGTTTTGAAAATCTAACTGAAAAAGCAGCAGGTTCCACTGTCTAAAGTGCTCTTGATGTCTCTTGAGCTGCCTCTGCCCCCCTCTGCAGTGCAGTCTTACTTACAGAGACGACCCACATTCCCTAATCCTCTGTATTGTTCCACTGTGCTGCCGAATTATAGAAGGCACCGGTCTAAAACAACGTGAGCCAAATTTCTCATATCAAGGGGACCAAACAACTTCTTTTTTTTTTTTTTAAATCTTAAATCCTGCCTTAGATGACGTGACATTGCTCACAGGAGAACTCATTATACACTAGCTACACTTCAACACAGTATAGCTCAAACATTCTTTGTCAAGATTGCAACCTGCAGATCTGAGAACGCAGGCCAGTGTTTTAATTTAATTTCAAATTAATAGTTTAAAGGTTCGTTCTTGTTATGCATGTATTTAAGTTTTTCTATTAGTCTTTTCAGAAATATGCTCTAGTCATGCTTAGGTAATTCAGCTATATTAATCAACCTAGTCTCAAATACTGAACATTAGTATAACAATGTTTTTGCAAACTGATTTTACATGCCAAATTATACATTTCTCTGCAGTTTCCGGGTGAAATGAACACCAGACAACTGAGTGTCTTATTTACTTTCACACAAATCACAAGTACTACAGCTGTTTATGACTTTATCAACACTTATTTTTCGCACTATTACTCAAACACTGCTATGTTATTATATTGAAACATCTTTACAATAAAGCATCTTTTTTAAAAACAATAAATTTTAACGCTTGTATTACTGACTCACCTACATTTACACACTTATTCTAAAGTGGTTACCTTGCATGGTAGGGTGTTGGACTGTAGACTCAGAAGACCGCAGTTGAGACCAGTCAAATGACATATCAGACATAAGTGTCATCGAAGCAGTACGAGATGTTGTGGTTGCTTAAAAAAAAAAAAATTATATCGTATTTCATTTTACAACACTATCTGTTAGGTAGAGGTGTTGGTTTAGGGTAAGGATGTCTGTTTTGTTCACCTCTTAATGAACTTTTTTTTAAACTATTGGTTAGTGTTGTGGCAAAAAAAATATTAACCCACCATTATCACTGCGTAAGAGACACTCTGAATTAAACAGTCTTTTAAAAGAATTTATTCTCGAAAGAAGGACCCAGTCATTACACAGGAATAATCTGTGCCATGAGTGAGACGGAGAAGTGGAGGACTGAGTTGTTTTTATACGTCTTTTCCCCAAGGTCTCCGACAAAAGCAGATCTTCCCCCTCTGCATTCATTAGATACAGGGGCATTCCTTTGCAATGACTATTACTGATCACTGAGTATTTAAAATTTCTACAACATTAGGTTTAGGTTAACGTTTTAGGTTAGGAAGGTATGTTTTACTTAATAAAACCTCCGACCTATATTCACCTGATCCCTTCTTCAAGACTCATGGTCTTCCGATGGGAGTGGTGTCTGACAGGGTGGCCCCAGTTAATTTCCCACTTTTGGAAGGAATTCTGTCATTTGATTGGGGCTAATGCAAGTCTGATTTCAGCTTTTGGTGCCCCCCGCTGGACATTTCACTTGGAAACTGCAGCTAAACATGTAATGAAGCACACAATTTCGTTTTGCAAAAATGTTGCTACTATCACTTAATTTTCAAGAGATCAGGCTGTTATTAATTATAACTTGATTACTTATACAGTATACACAATGTAAAGTCAATAACAGGAAACATAAATAAAGAGCAAAAAGTGAGGGATTGACTATTAACTTAATTTAATTTTGATATTTTTTTTTCCACTTTCAAAGTTTTGATAATATCATACTGATTTCTGCAATTTTAAAGTGAGACAATACCACTAATAGAACAAAACATCACAGAATTCCTTAAATGCATTTCAAATACTTTCTCAAGTTTGTGCTGTTGTTTTCTCCATCAAAAATTATTCCACATACTAGAGGATGATATCATTAGGATTTTTATTTTCTTCATTTACTCTTCAATGCATGGGAGTTTCACCAAAAAGGAATACATACCTCGGGTCTTTAGCGACCATAATGTCACAAATGTATCTACAAAATGCCCACATAGTGTAACATTTCCAAGACATTTTTTAAGACATATATCAAATTAATGATAGAGCCAATAACAGAACAGAATTATGCACACAGAAATGTTATAATGCAACTTAAACATAAAACAACTAGATTATTTCTTAATAACATGCCAGTTTTTCATTTGAGAAGTCAAGAGCTGTACAGCAAAAATGGCAACATATTTTCACATCAAAGTAGTGATATTACATAAAATTCACCCATATGTGTTCACTTAATTGTAATATTGTGATAAATAAAACTAGCTAATATCTTTGAAAATTGGTAGTTGGTCTAAACATATTAAGAAGCATATAATGTGTATGACTGTATGACTGTTCACCAGAGGTGGGTAGAGTAGCCAAAAACTGTACTTAAGTAAAAGTACAATTACTTTAAAAAAAATACTCAAGTAGATGTAAAAGTACTAACATAAATAGTTACATGAGTAAGAAAGTATCAAATTAAAAGAGAACTCAAGTGGTGAGTTATTTTCACAAATGACATAATGGATGTTATCTACCCTATATTCCATTACATAATACACATTTAATTAATGTAATGAATTACAGAATTAGAGATCGTTCACCTTCATGTTGTTCCAAAAATATGACTTTCTTTCTTCCATGCAACACAATAAGTTGATATTAGACAGAATGTTGAGTAAATATTTACTTTCAGTGAATGTTTTTTCCTCTATTTTTTAAAGTCAATAGTGACCGAGACTGTCAGTCTTTAACAGTCTGTCTAGCATATTTTGTGTTCCATAGAGCACAGATGGTCACCCCAAAATGAAAATTCTCTCATCATTTACTCACCCTCATGCCATCCCAGATGTGTATGACTTCTTTTCTTCTCCAGAACACAAATTAAGATTTTAAGAAGAATATTTCAGCTCTGTAGGTTAGTACAAAGCAAGTAAATGGCTGCCAAAATTGTTATGCTCCAAAAAGCACATAAAGGCAGCATTAAAGTAATCTATAAGACTCCAGTAGTTAAATCCATATCTTCAGAAGTGATATGAGAGGTGTGGGTGAGAAACAGATCAATGTTTGTAATTTTTTGCTAAACATTCTTCTCCCTGCCCAGCAGAGGGCGATGTGCAAAAACATAAAAAGACAAGAAGAAGAATGTGAAAGTGATCTGTTTCTCATCCACTTGAAAATGTCACACAGACATTATATATAATGCTGAAATATAAACCAAAGCAAGATTATGCTTTATTAATGCCTCCTTTTGCTATTTCATAGCTTTTAAAGTCCTGCATGGATTCTTATTTCAGTGTAGTTAGTTTTCAGCATTGAAAGAATTTAGATCATTGGTTCTGTACAGCAGTACTGCCAAACTCTAAATGCAGAGTACGCAGCCTGTGTAGGGCACCAATCCATGTTGCAGAACATTCGCTGTCTGAAACCGCCCCCATCCATCATATAGTGCACTATTTTGGGTGTCTGCCATTTTGTAGGAGTGTCTTAATTCTGAGTGAACCACTCATTCCCTACTTTTTGTTCACTCATTCTTACCCAAAATGCACTCTAATTTCGAGTGTAGCTTTGGTTATATGCACATAATTCACCACGGGCTAGATTACTAGCTGGGATTTTACTACTTCCTTCACTCCTGCAATGTTTTATTTCATTCTGAATATATTAAATAACTTTTTGACAAATCATTAATTGACTAAATTAACATAATAACACATAGTGAGGCAAAATTGAATTAAAAACAAATTAAAATGTACTCTATATATTTATACAGAATTTGGCAATTAGGCTGAAGATTTCTTTATTTACTAAATAATTCACTGAGGTGATATTATTTTAACTCCGGAGACTGCACACAGTGGAAATGATAATTCTGTTGATGATTTAATTATTCTGTTTTTTATTTACTCACAGAGGCAGAGGGATTGACTCAGTCGTGGGGTTTATTGACAGAGGGAATGGACAAGAGGTGTAACAAACAGGTGAGGCAATCCAAGCACAGGTATTTTAAGAACAGCGGGTGAGTAAACTCCAAACAGTGAAATATAACTGTAAAACAGATCATATTCATGGGCAAGGAAGAGGCGAGAAACCGGCTTGACAAATAAACTAAAGGTTTAATGTAAAACTCAAAAAACAAACACATAAGAGGACGGACATGTCCGTAATTGAGCTCTCTCTATCGATCGCCGTCTGCGAGTGGCCTTTATCCCTCTTGACGGCTTAATTAGCCTAATACGGGACCGGGCGTGCGCAATCATGCGCCGGTCCCGCCCTCCACCGTGCCACATTCCTCCCCCGTTCTTTCAGGCTGGGGACCCCCGGCCTGACGTACATCCACCAAGCAGGCCACCACAAACTCTCTGGCATCTAGGTCCATGGTGGGCCACCCGAAACGTTGATGAGCAGAAGCCAATGTTCTCCACACTCCTGGATGGAGAACATGAGTGACTCCACCTCAACACAGCTGCAAGGAACAGGAACAAACAACAGTCCATCAGGGCACCCCACTAGAACAGCCACCCCTCACAGAGTGTCTTTGATCAGTCCCTCAATCCCCCAGGACACGGCAGCCGCCACAAGATCCCCAGGCACTATTGTGTCAGGCAACGGCTTACCTCTAGGGTCAAAGAGATGAGACAGGGCATCAGGCTTGATGTTCTTCGACCCCGGCCAGTATGAGAAGCTGAAACGGAACTGGCCGAAAAAGAGTGCCCATCTGGCCTGCCGAGAGTTCAACCCCCTGGCCGAACAGATATACTCAATGTTCTTATGATCCGTCCAGACCAAGAAGGGCTCTGCCACACCCTCCAGCCAGTAGCACCACTCACCCAGGGCCAGCCTTACCACAAGCAGCTCCCAGTTTCCAACATCATAGTTCCATTCAGCCGTGCTCAGACGGTGCAAGAAGAATGCTCAGGGGTGTACTTTTCCATCACGCGGGGATCGCTAGGAGAGAACTGCTCCTACCCAAAATTCAGAAGCATCCACCTCCACAATAAAGTGCAGATCAGGGTCTGGAACTGACATGACAGGAGCAGAGGTGAAACATTTCTTAAGTTTCTGGAAAGCTTCCTGAGCCTGATTCGACCACCTGAAAGTTACACAAGTGAAGGTTAGAGCTGTCAAGGGTGCAGCGGTTTAAACCGCATGTAGAAGTTAGCAAAACTCAGGAACCACTGTACCCTATATTCAAAGTGCCCTGTGGGGGTGTTGAAAGCTGTCTTCCACTCATCACCCTCTCTGATCCGAACCAGGTGGTAGGCGTTGCAGAGATCCAACTTTGTGAAAACCCGAGCTCTCTGCAACAGCTCGTGAGCAGTTGACATCAATGGCAGGTGGTACCGATTCTTTATGGTGATGTCATTCAGCCCACGATAATCGATGCAGGGGTGGAATGAGCCATCCTTTTTCCCCACAAAGAGGAACACTGTGCCTGCAGGAGAGGAGGAGGGTCAGATGAGGCCAGTCGCCAATGACTTATGGATTTTGTGACAAAAAGAGCTCCACGCTAACACAATTTTCTGATCAACTCACATGGAGATTGTTCTTAACCAGCCATGGATGCCCCAATACAATGGTGTTGCTAGGAGACTAGGAGGTAGAACACAATTCACAGTGGTTGCCTGAGATAACTAGGTGACATGGGTTAGTTGGGCCAAGATGGAGCTGTTAAGTCCCCTTGCTGTGATAGGTTTCTGGAGGAGGGGGGTATGGATTCTCCAACAAGCCACCAAATCAGCATCAATAAAGTCAACCTCCGCACCAGAATCAACTAATACTAAGCAATGTCTCGAGTAGGGGCCCCAACCGACTATGGTAGGAAGGAGGGGGAACAAGACAAAGGTCGCTTGCCAGTACTTCCCCAACTACTGGCTTTTAATGGGCACTGGGCTGCAAAATGTCCTGGTTTGCCGCAGTAAAGACAGACTCCCTGGGCTATTCCCCGTTGTCTCTCCTCTGTTTCCAAACGCATCCTCCCCACCAGTATGGGCTCCGGCTGAGGCTCTGGACCATGGCTGGTTAATGCCAGTGGAGACAAGGTTCCTGTCCACTGAACTTGGGCAGAGCGTCTCTGATGATGTATCTCCAGGCGAGTCTCCACTCTTGAGTGCCAAATCCACCAGGCCATCAAATGAGGATGGTAAGTCATGAATGGCAATTTCATTCTGGAGTTCATCATTAAAGCCCTCCCGGAAGCAGTTCCAGCAAGCTTTCTCATTCCATCCAGTTAAGGAAGTAAGAGTGTGGAATTGGATGGAGTAATCTCTCACAGAGTGGTCCCCCTCTCTCAACCGGGCGAGATGGCTAGCGGCCTCCTTACCAGCCAATGAACAATCAAATACCTTCAACAACAGCTCGAAAGAGGCACAGAACGGAGCCTTAGCTGCCTACACAGTGATTCCCCATTCACAAGCCTTGCCGGTGAGCAGAGTGATGACAAATGACACCTTGGTGATCTCTTCAGCATAGGTGGTAGTTTGTAAGGCAAAGATGATGGAGCACTGAGTCAGGAATTAATGGCAGGACATGGGGGTGCCATCGTAGGAGGTCAGTGTGGGCACTCTGGGTTCTGAAGCTGTTCTGTGTCTGACCCTGCTGAATCCATAACTGGCCAGATCGTACTGTTAGGGTTCAGAAAGAAGAGGATTCAATTTGCAGGGTAATACGCAGTTTATTGGGAAAAAACAGGGGTTCGAGTGGTAACAAACAGAAGCATGGGCTGGGCTGGATAAGGTCCAGAGTCAATGACAGCCTCAGATAGCATAGACAAGGTCCATGGAATGGTAACGCCCAGCCAAGAGCAGTCTGCACAGAATGTCAAGGATGATGGCGAATGAGACAGGGGGAGCAAAGGGCAGTGGTAGCAGGTGAGGCAGAGAGAAGGAGAAGGGAGATGGTAGTGGGGAAGCCAGAGGCCGTGTGGGGGTCCTGTCATGTAGCCTGGAAGATGGGGAGACTGTAGAGAAAAAAAATAAAAAGAAGGAAAAAACAAGACTAAACTGGTCTGAATGCAAGCAAAAGGAGACAAAAATAAACAAATAAACAAAAAAACTATTAACTATTCCAAGTAAAAGAATTGAAAAAGGAAAGAGTAAAAAAATAGATAAAACAAAACATCAAAACAAGGCTGGATAACAAGCTGAGCTCAAGTTAAGCAAAACATAACTTGGAATCCAAAGCAAAATATAACTGAAGAAAATTAAACTTGACTATATAACTGGACTACCAGGAATGGCAAGAAGAAAAGCAAGAAACAAGATGCAAAAACACGATCTGGCACGGAACAAAAAACAGGAAGTGAATATAAAGAGAAGCTAATGAGGTGTAACACGTGAGTGTAATGTTTAACTAACAGGGTAACAAGAGGGCGGAGTGACAACTGACAGTTGAACACATGGCAAACAAAACAGAAAAACGTGCAGAAACACATGGCGAATGAACACAAACACCACACAACGAAGCGAGTGGGCGGACAAACAAGACAGCCATGTGCTCCGTACAAACAACGGAACAGACACAAACACAACTAGGCTGATCAAACCGGCATCCTGACAAAGAGTGAGCACTGGGTGGAGTGAGGGAGAGGAAGCAGAGTATGGCGTGAGAGAGGGAGTCTGGTGGATCCGTGACACCACCTCTGCCGTTCACTCATAAATAAATAAAAAATATATGTAAAAAAAAAAAAAAAAAATATATATATATATATATATATATATATATATTATATATATATATATTCTTGTTGCACTCTAATCTGTTTTGGATACTACTATTCTGATGCTAATGAAACTTTGTAATGCTGCACATTTTGTGCCATTGTCTCCTTAAGAAGAATTGCTTATGATGTATTATTCCACTTTTGTGTGTCGCTTTGGATAAAAGCCTCAGCTAAATTAATAAATGTAAATGTACAAATTTAAATGTATATTAAAATTAACAGCATTACGGCAATGACCCTAAACTGTCTGGTATTAGTTTTCTTTATGCGTATACAGTACCATTGTGAACGGTTGGTCCGAGAATTATTTCTGTTACTGTAAATGCATTAATACACTGATCACCTCCGGATGTTTTCACTCTTCCTTGCATTCCTTTACACATCACAAGGGAAATTAGCTTAATGAAAGTAATAAAGCTCACAGTAATAATGCAGTTATTGTTTGGGGAGGAAAATCTGCATATGTGGTTCTGAGCATCAATATATCGCACTGAAGCAGTCCAGTCATCAGAACATGGACATGCATGCATCTCTAAATAGATTTTTGAAGCATGCAAGCTCCTGCAAAACATATGATGAGAATATGAAGTGTCCTAAACATTACTTTGAAAGTTTTCTTGAAATAGGGAGACTGGGGCTAGTTGTGACACTTATGACACTCAGGAAAGATTTATTTTACTGTATGGGTATATGCACTGATGAACCAAAATTTTGACCATCTGCCTAATATGCTTTTGGTCCTTCACGTGCCACCAAAACACTGTAGAAGTGAAGAGGAATGGACTCTACAAGACCCCTGAAGGTGTCCTGTTGTATCTGGCACCAAGTGATTAGCAGCAGATCCTTTAAGATATTTAAGTTGCAAGGTGGAGCCGCCATGGAATGGACTTGGTTGGTTGGTCCAGCACATCCCACAGATGCTCAATTGGATTGAGATCTGGGGAATTTGGAGGCCAAGGCAACACTCCTCCAAGGTCCAGTTCTATCACTCACTTGGCCATTGTAGGCGCTTTCGACAGTGGACAGGAGTCATCATGGGCACTCTGACCCCATATGCAGCAGGGTGCGAGGCACTGTGTGTTGTGACACATTCCTCCCGTATACATCATTCAAATTTTGTGACTTTGTGACAAATTATTGTGCCACAATAGACCTTCTGTCGGTTCGGACCAGAGGGGATGCCTTCATTTACCTCGTGCATCGATGAGCCTTGAGCTCCCTACACCCTATTGCCGGTTTGTGGTTTGGCCCTCCTCGGACCACTGTCGGTAGGTACTCACCACTGCTGTCCGGGAACACCCCACAAGCCTTGATGTTTCAGAGGTGCTCTGACCCTGTCGTCTGACCATAACAATTTTACCCTTGTAAATGTCACTCAGGTCTTTACTCCTGCCCATTTCTCCTGCATTCAACATGTTGACTACGAGAACTGATTGTTCACTTAACAACTAATCTACCCAGACCTTGACA
Source organism: Moxostoma hubbsi (assembly GCA_032164185.1). Classification (NCBI taxonomy): domain Eukaryota; kingdom Metazoa; phylum Chordata; class Actinopteri; order Cypriniformes; family Catostomidae; genus Moxostoma; species Moxostoma hubbsi. The sequence goes on along the minus strand of JAVLUX010000083.1, from coordinate 1,628,840 downwards.
TGTGGTCTTGTTAAGAGATGATCAACATTATTTGATTCACTAGTGGGTGGTCATAATGTTTTTTCTCATAGTGTATCTTAAAGTCTTGGCTTATTTTGAACATTTTCACTGTTATTATCCAGGAAAAAAGACAGATCCATAAACATTGTTTATAGCAGTGCATGTTGTCATACTATGGGGTAATTTTTCACAATAGCAACCTGTAATTTAATATCTGTTATTTACTTTTCAGTGACATTTACCATAAAAATAAAAGCAATTAAGTGATGATAAAATTTTACAAAATATATATTTAACCTTCAGCAGACAAGAAGTATGTGTAATTTTGGGTTGTCTAACATTTCTGGAATTTGTCCAGAGTTAATGTAATGAACTGCGCATGTGATTACTCAGCAAGGACACTATCATTCTGATTAGAAGCCTAAGAACAATGGGAACTCTAATTGTAGAATTCTAATTGCAGGTTCTTTGCTAGTGTACAATGTAATGCATTTCGAAGAAACTCAATTAATCACTGACAAAATAAGAGCTCTAAATGGCTCTTAAAAATGGAATAAAGAGGCCAGTGTTATGATCTGTAATTACTGCAAATTAAAAATAACCAGCTTTGGTATATGCAAAGCTTCATAAGAACAATTCATGTTATTGACATACAGAAAATGCTGACTGCTATGTAGTACCAGCTAAAATAGATTTCTATGCTAATATAAAAAAATCGTCCAGTTACAAAGTTTCTGACTCACACATTGTGATTGTGCCATACAAAATCTAGTGCTGTTAGCATAAGCAAAGTAATAAGGTTAATGAAAAGCTGAAAAACAGCAACCCCTAATGCATCTTAAATGCTTCCAAACACAAACCACAAGCTCAGATAGATTGAGTGAGAAACTCCATTTGTGAGATCAGGGGGTTTACCTTATTACTCAGTAACATAGTACAAAAATAATGTTCAGATCATAGTGGAGAGAATGCTGTCTTTTTATGCTGTAATTTTAAGAATATATATTGGAAACAGTGGCTGTCCTGTTAAAGAGAGAATGGCTCAAGTTAATGCCTGTAAGTAAATCGTTTATTTCTAATCTTTTATTTTATGTGTGTGTGTGTGTGTGTGTGTGTGTGTGTGTTTCCCCCTTTTGGAATGAGTAGTACATTTATATACTTATATTTAAGCATTATTCTTTTATTACTGTATACACAGATCCTAATTTTTACAATATTTCCTTCAATACAAATTATAGCCTAATCTGTTTTCTTTCTCACAAAAAGGACCATGGTATTACAAAGTTTTAGACATACTGATAAATAAAAGATTAGAAATAAATGGTTTACTTACCGGTGTTACTGTAGGGTGCTATACAGTTGGCACTGCTGCATCTTTCAATAAAAGAAACATCTCACCTTGCAGCAGTAACTTGATCTGTTCTCTCTTTAACAGTACAGTTAATTTCCTTTCATATTAATGTAATCGGCGGTCATGAAATTTTACTTGAGGTTAGTTTATTATGTTATCAATGTTTTTTTGCCACGAACGAAGGATGTCACGAACACACAGATTTCAAAAAGTCTTTTCAGCAGGGTGGTTATGTATACAAAGTTATGAGTTCTGAAACTTGCAGTGTGTTTTTTTGTACAGTTACCTCTAATATGTCTAAATATCAAGGAAAATTTGATTCTCCATTTCATGACCACTTTAATATTTAGGACATTATACCAATAATGTGGCAGAACCAGTGGTACAATGATGGTACCAAGAAAATTATACCATAGTTCTGAATGGTTACCATTTTAGCCTTTGTAGTTGTCAAATCTGGAATCCAATTAATGAAGCAAGATTGGAGGTGTGGGTTAGAGCTACTTTGACTTATAAAAATCACTCAGATACTTTGAGTAAGCTTTTTAAAAGAGGCATCTGCTGACGTGGAACATGCCTTGCAAAAAAGAGATCTTAGAAGACTTATGATCAAGAATTGTTGCTTGGAAAGGGTTACAAAGTTATCTCAAAGAGCTTAGATATTCATCTGTTCACAGTTAGACAATTTGTCTATAAATGGAGACAGTTTAGTACTTTGGCTACTCTCACTTGAAGTAGCTGTCCAGCCAAGATGACTCAAAGGGCACACTACAGAATGCTCAATGAGGTAAAAAAAAAAAAAAAAAAAACATCTCTTTTCCTGAGTTTACTACACAGAAAACATTTAACAGATTACAACTTTACAACAAAAAAATTGCTGCATGCCTGACGTTTTCCAAATTCCAACTTGACACTCCAATTTTGAGGATGGATGAAACTAAGGTTGAATTGTTTGGGAAGAACAAACAGCCCTGCATATGTCATAAAAAGTGCTCCGCATACCAACATGAAAACATCATCCCAACAGTGAAGTAAAGTGAAGGGAGCATCATGATTTGGGGCTTCTTTGCTGCTTCAGGGCCTGGACCATTTGCCATCATCAAGGGAAAAATTACTTCACAAATTTATCAAGATATCCTGAAGGATAATGTCAGAGTGACTGTGCACCAGCTGAAGCTCAGTAGAAGTTGGGAGATGCAGCAGGACAATGACCCTAAACATCCAAGTAAATCTATTACAGAATGACTTCAAGGAAATCCACCTTTTGGAGTGACAGTCAGAGCCCAGACCTTAACCCAATAGAGATGCTGTGGAATGACCTCAAGAGATTAATTTACACCAGACATCCTAAGAATATGACTGAGCTGAAGCAGTTTTGCAAGGAAAAATGGCCCAAAATTCCTTTTTTGTGCAGGTCTAATCCGCAGCCACAGGAAATACTTGGTTGAGGTTATTGCTGCCAAAGGAGGATCAACCAGTTATTAAATCCAAGGGTTCACTTACTTTTCCTACATCACTGTGAACATTTAATGGAACGTGTTCAATAAATACATGAAATATTATAATTGTTTGTATGATATTAGCATAAGCACATTGTGTTTGTCCATACTTGTGATTTTGATGAATATGAGATCACATTTTGTGACCAATAAATGCAGAAAACAGGGTTCACATAACTTTTTTCTTGCCACTGTAACTTATATGTTGTAAATGCTTATAAATACACTTATTCATATTTACATTAATCAAAAACACAAAATAACATATTATACAAAACATATTATACTATTATAGTGAAATTAAAAGAAGGGATTGTGCCATTTTGCTACAGTCCGCTTTGTGTTTATATTCATTTATTTGTGTCCATTTTACATTACAATAGATTTTTATAGGTTACTTATGTTGAATAAGTGTAGGCACATATAACATGTGAGGTAAAATGGTTCATTATTTGGCAAGTATTATATGACAGTCACCCATTTTAGGCATGTTGTAATAACCATATATAAATTATTTATTATGCCATTTGTAAATGATTTACTAGCCATTAATAAACTTTCTAGTACTACATAGCTGCATTGTTGAATGTATTTGCAGCAGCATTAAAAACTTAAGAGGCAACATTGTGTCAGTATGTAATTTAAGGGAAACATAATAAGGGAAACAGTGTATCAGTATATCAGTTTAGCTTGTCTGGCAGGCAAAAATCAATTATCAATTTCAGACAAGCGCTACATGTAAGAGTGGAGTCCAACTAAATTGGCACATTCACATGAAGCACAAAATGCTTTGCCAGCTGATCGAAGTCTGTCTTACACAACAATCAGACTGTCACCATCAACCAAACCTGTCAAGTACTGTGCTGGAAAAGACTCCTTAGAACAGGCTACACTTGTTGATGTGATTTATCAATTGTTGGTCCTTGACCATACTGTGCTGTATGTCTCTCTAATACCATACTATCATTTATCAAGTGTCTTAACTACTATTGCTTGTTTAAGCATATTTTTGACATTTTTAAGGATGTAGACCTGTAAAATGGAGAGCTTAAAGGTGAAGTGTGTCATTTTTAAGCCATGTTTCCCTGCAGAAGTCTGACAAATGTTCTAATAGGCACAATTTATAATTTCATATGAAACATAAGTAGAGATCATAATATATCCTAAATACTGCAGCTGGCACCTCAAAATATTTGAGTCAGATCTCTATGATTTTCCATTACCTTTAATTCACTTTTCATGCTCTGACCAAACACCTAATGATCAACTAAAATAAAGGCAGTCATTAGGTGCAGCTCTGCAGTTGGAGAGAGCTGAGCACCTGGTGTGGGGGCTCTTTGTTCCTGGAGCATGAGTGCCGTCAGATTGGAGGGGCTGTAACCATGGGAGATTGGACGAAATGGGCACCAAGCCAGGCCAGACATGAGGACAGCTTTTTCACTGGAAGACTTGCTTAGAGCTCACCTGAGGTGGCCTCGTTGAGTGTTGGCTAGGCTGAGTGGTGCACCCCTGAAGGCACTGCTGTTATTTCACTGTGGTCAGCTCCGGACATGGAGTATTCTGTTTTCTCCAGCACCAAGACCATCTATAATCTGTTGTAGACTAAACATGGATTATGTCTGAATTTTTAGCTGCATTCCAATTCTGTAGAGTCCCCACTAGGGGTGCACAGCAGAGCCATTATCTGTATTTGTATCTATATCTGTCTCTGTATTTGGATAGAACCAGGTGTGGGTGGGGCTTAAACCAGAAGTGCAGCAAAACTAAATGAAATGATTACTCTTAAATGTATAGTTTCTATTAATAAAATATGCCTTGTTATATGCCTTTTCATGATAATAGCCTAATAATAATAATAATAATAATAATAATAATAATGTTAAATTTCTCTAGTGTCTTCAAGTTCAAGAATACTTAACATTTTTTAGAACAGTTTAAAGAAAAAGAAGAAGAAAAGGATGTTCCAGTTTCTTCATTTTACATAAGAAGGAATATTATGAATAGATGAATACTCTATGGAGCATTTGAAATTTTTTCAGAATAAAGTCTTAAACAGATAATTACCTTAATCACTGATGTGAATATAAATGTGGACAACTTTAAAAGAGATAGACAAGCTATGACATGAAATCACTTCAGGTCAGGAATTTAACATTGCGCTCAAGTTTAGGCTAAATACATGGAAATCATGTGTGAATCGTATGATACATTAACAAAGACAGTTCAAGAAGTGGAAAGTGTACATTATGTTGTTTAGTTAAGTCATCTTAGTTAATGTTACACTTGATGTGCTCCAGACATGCACAATTAAGAGATCGCAAATAGAGTTAAGACCACTCCCATCCGATCTGAAATCACACCGTGCACATTTTCATTCATAATGTTTACACTTTAGAAATATTGGCTGAACAGTTTCATACATTTGTTGAGATTTTTGATATATTTATTTAAAATGTCACTTTATCTTGTGCTTTTTGGATAAATAAGTACAAATATTTTTTTTATATTATTCGGATTAATCTGTTATTCATTTTGTAGTCATTATTCGTGCATTTCTGAATAAGGTATTTGGCTTCAGACACATCCCTAGTCCCTACGCAGTGTTCTTGGCTGAGCAGGAGTCATCTGTAGAAGTTCACTTTACTTCAAAAAGCTTTGTTAATTTAGAAGTTCCTTAAATGTCATCAGACGTTGAGCATAAGGACATCATATACTTGTAAAATTTAGAGATAGAATTGAAGTCCTTTATAAAATATTTACAAAAATGTTATAATTACCTTACAAAAATGATATACTGCACACCCAGTGAGTACTTTATTAGGAACACCTGTATACCTACTATACCTAATATCTAATCAGCCAATCGTGTTGCAGCAGTGTTATGCATAAAATCAAGCAGATACAGGTCAGGAGCTTCAGTTAATGTTCACATCAACCATCAGACTGGGGAAAAAAAAATTCTTAGTGATTTCGACCATAGCATGATTGTTGGTGCCAGATGGGCTGATTTGAGTATTTCTTTAACTGCTGATCTCCTGGGATTTTCACACACAACAGTCTCAAAATTTTTGTGAAAAAGTGGTGAAACTTTCCAGAGACAGTAACAATTCAATTCAATTCAATTCAATTCAATTCAATTAAACAATGAAATAAATGTCCTTAAAAATCTGACATTTTTGAATAAAGAACTGTTAGCAAGTAGTCTTGAATAATCTTAAAATATATTACTTAAAGAATTTTTTTTTTTAAATATTAGTAATATTTTAAACAACTTATTTTTATCAATTTAAGTCAGGTGGTGTAACCAAAATGCAAGTAGACATTTTATTGTCATTTGATTAGAAAACTAGAAGACAGAAAGGAACTTCTCAGTTATTATTTTGAGTGTCAGTCATTATATAAAAAAAACTATATTATATTTTGACATTTTTTAATGGATCTTAAAGAACATTTTGTTTAAGGCAAATAACAAGGCAAGTAACCCAAAGTAAACGCACTTACATTCATGTCTCAAAAATTGATAAGCCTTGATTTTTCACTGTGCTTATTTTAGCCAAACTTTATGTACTGAGGTGTTGTACCATGATTTATGGGTATTATCATTTTCACTTCCTGTGACCTGATGTACTCTTGTTCCCTTCATACTGAGCATGAACGGTCCCAAGAATTTGCAATCTCTCTTAAGTAGCCTCTAAAGCCAACTTCATAGGGTAATATCCGTTGATTGGAACATACCCAACATCAGCTGGAGTTCAGTACTGCAGATTAATTAATTACTCCGATCAAGAACAGGTGCTCATCAAATTCCACTGATGCAAACAGGAAAAGCAGGTGGGCAAAGCTCGACTAGTCCTGTGGTATGAAACAGCATCTTAACACAGATATTTTGCTGCAAAACTAAATTAATTTTATTCAAAGCATATTGCATTGTTTTAGCACTTAAAATAGATCAAGAATTTACATAAGAACCCTATTCGAATAAATGGGAAAAGAACATAAAGGGGTTTTCATACCAGGGGAAATAATACTTGCATTATATTTGGCAACCATATGGTCAGTCAATTAGAATATGCAAATTATCTGTACAAGATGAATCATGCATATTTTCTTTGGACTCATGCATGCCCTGTACAACATCTAAACACTGTTCTTTATGAAACCCACTTACAGATTTACTGTAAGTAACAACACTTAAACAAGGGAAATCTTATTTACATGTTCTTTTGATGAAATGTTTATTTAGCTCATTTTGCTCAAACGGCTTGTTAACCTTAATTTATTCACCTGAAGATCATTGTCTTGGTACTTGAATAAGGATTTGATATTTTAGTAATTAGGTTACTCAACTGTATTTTTCCCTTTTAGCCCATAATTTCTTAATTTCATAATAAGGACATGGTTGTAATTTATGGTTCAGATGCAATTTATAGGTTGTAACCATGCAACCTGGCAGTGTGGCTTCATTTGAGAGAGCAACTATTATATATTTCATATATATAAAATATTTCATTTTTATTAATTGCGTTCTAGTCTACTAGAATCTCAATACAATTTCCTGCAGAAATAATACATTCATTATTTTATACCTTGATATTAATACGTTGATTTTACACAATAATAGAAACAACATGATTACATGGTAAATTTAGATCTTGCTTCCAAATGTTTTGCCACCCATATTCAGACCCAACTTGCCAAATTCTTTGTAAGAGCGACCATGTGGCAAATGTTCATGCCCCAAAAATTGAAGTAGGTATAGCTGCAGACCGGAGATCACCAAATGGGTGCAGAATCTCCAAAAGAGGGTGGGGTTACTCCAAAGGGGTGGGGTTACTCCAAAAGGGGGTTGCACCTACTCAAAAATGTGTTGTCACTTCCACAAACGGTAAGGGTTGGGGAAAGGGTTAGGTTGGATTAGGTTATGTTAAATTAGGTTAGGTTATGGGCTCCCTACAGTATATCTTTGCTGGTGGTTCTGGAGCTCTGCCTGCATCTATATCCTTCTCAAAAAATTGCCCGCACTGTGCTTTTTGACATCACATCGTAGATATTAGGCTACATTTGCAAAGAAGTGGGGAAAAAACTGTTTTGGTTTCTGTACTGAGGCTAGAAAAGTCATGAAAAATAACAACATTACATTACAAAAATCATGGGCAAGTCATTGGAATTTTAAATTAAATTTACAAGAAGGTGTTTTACATTAACATAACTTAATGCATTAGGCATCATGAACTGGACAATGAACAAAAATTAAGATTAATAAATTCAAAAAATAAAATAATGTTAATTTATAAATAAACTATTTTTTACAGTCCATTTCAGTTCATAATGTGTCTCATTTCAGTGTACACAATGTGTATGTACACCCCATAAACATTTTCTCCATTTTCAACTTACATACTGTATGCATATTGTTAACTTGAACTATTTGGTGATGGGTAAAGTTGAAATGATTTAACAAATAACAATGAACATTTGACTTTGAGATCTTTTATTCAATGCAAATATCTACAGAAATCCACTTGATGTGTGTGTAAAAAAAAAACACTTAATTAACTGTAGTAGCTGCTATTGACCCCTTTGGCTGAAATAACTTCATGTAGGTGTTTCTTATATTTGTCTACCCATCGATGGTTTACGTCAAATAGAAGAAACTTTTGTCCATTCCTCCATGTATGATTTCTTTATGGATACACATTCTCCCCAAGGAATCTTTGGTACATTGTGTAATTCATGGTTGACATTACGATGGCCCTGAACCAGCAAAACAGCCCCAAACCATAACACTTCCAACAACCATCACAGATGCTATGAGGTTCCTTTTCTCAAATGCAGAGTCTATTTTTTGACAAACATGATGTTTGAGGCTGTGGCCAGACAACACCACATTTGACTCATATGTCTAGAGCAGTGGATCTCAACCAGGGGGTTGGGAACCACTAGGGGGCCTCAGCACACTTCCAGGGGGGCCTCAAGATCTCTTAATATTATTTAACATATGATAAATTATTATAATTTTTATATAATTATTAATTTACTGAAAATGCGAAAAGTGTAATAACTCCCTTCAACAGCTTCCTTTTTATGATGAATCCGGGGCGGCTGTGGCTCAGGTGGTAGAGTGTGTTGTCCAATAATCACAGGGTTGGTGGTTCGATTCCCCAAATGACTCCACATGCCGAACTGTCCTTGGGCATCTCCCAGCTCTGCCATCATTGGTGTGTGAATGGGTGAATGAGACGCAGTGTAATGTGCTTTGAATACTGCTACGGTTAAAAAGGCGCTATATAAGTGCAGACCATTTACCATATTAATATCTAATATAATAGCCTACATGAAGTAATGTACTGTTGTAGGTGTTGGATGGCAATCTTCAATCTTGACTTGACATTCTGTTTTGAAAGTACAGGCGTCTTCCTTACTGACCTCTCAAGATCAGATTCTGCATTCTCTTTTTCGATTAGTTGGATGTCGAACATTCATATTGACTGTTGTCAGAGCTGCCTGTAGATCCATTGGTGACACCCAATGGTTCTTTGAGACTTCCTGAAGCATCTTGTTCTCTTTTCCAGGGGTGTATTTGGTGGGATGGTCCTGTCCATGCCCGCCCCCTTGCAGGTTCGAGTACACTCGACGAGAAGTGTGGCGTCCTCGTGGGCATTGGCCAATGGCACCTCCCTTGCAGACATCTGCAGAGCAGTGGGCTGGGCAACACCCAATACCTTTCCTCAACAATCTCAGGGTTGAGTCCCGTGTTTTGTCAGAACCGAGCCGGTATACGGAATAGCCGACCGGGTGTTCCGCTTGCACCTAGCACCTTTCACCAAGTTGATCCAGTGCGCTCTCTCTCCCAGGTTAGCCTCCTGGATGTTTTTCCTCCCTAGCCTTCTGGCCTGCGAATTCAGCGGAGGAATGTGTGACCAGACCCACTACGAGCCTCAAGTGCTAGACAGGCCTAATTCCCTTGTCAGGCAACTCCCTGTGATTCATAGAGAGAGAAAAGGCCACGGCTGGCCGGCTTGCTCCCATTATAGTCATGTCGCCTGTTCCCCCCTTAGGGGTGCTGGGAACCTAAGGTCTGTATATGACACCATTTCTGGTGGCGTTGGGGAGGGTTACATGCGGCCGATACAGTTGATTCTAGCATGAAGTAGCTTGCTTTCACCTGTATCAGCAGTTCACGTAACAGGGTCTAGTGCATGGCACTTTTATATGGGACCCCTTGTGTCACTACATTCGACACAACATTGAATGAGTCCCAGAAGGGGAACGTCATTGTTACTGTTGTAACCTCTGTTGCCTGATGGAGGGAAGAAGATGTTGTGTCCCCCTTGCCACGATACTAGACCTACCACTGTAAATGGCCGTACCTTATTCTTGGCTCCTCAGTGCAAAAACCAGACTGAAAGATGCAAACCCGCTTCCCTTTATACCCATATGTCAGGGGGCGGGACATGCAAATTCTGTCTACCAATTTCTAATTGGCCTTTTCTCAAGTTCAGTGGTATGCGGGGCACTCAAGAAAGACTCCTTGTGTCACTATATTCGACACAACGTGTCATTCCCTCCATCAGGGAACGTTCCCTCCATCAGGGTTACGGTTCCCCGTCTGTCGCTCACTTCGACGTTGTGTCGAAGAAGTGACACTAGGGGTCCACTTCAAAACTCGCCATGCGCTGAGCCGTGTACGTGTACTGCTTACACAGAAGCGGGCAGGTATTTCTATGTGCACAAGCGACCAACTGTGTTCAGGCTGCACGTACTCTTCCCCAATGCCCCAAAAAAGTCGTCAGAATCCTTTTGGTTACCCTAGGGGGGAACAAGGTGACGCTCCCAACTAGGGAATGGGCCAAGCCTGGCTGGGTCTCTTTTCTCTCTATGTTTTCTCGGCATAGAGCAAGAGCAGCCAGGGCCCTTACCGCATCGAGGGAAGGGGGTCTTATCCCGAATTCCTATTCTTTTAGGGGGAAAAGAACCTGCGGAGGCCACACCCACCTGAAAGGGGAGATAGAGGTGGAAAAATACATCACATGGCCTCTTGGGTCACATGTGGGAAGAATGGCGCGGTGGTAGATCCAACCTCGAGGAGGGGGGAGTTGCTACAACACGGCGACCGGAGGGCAGCAAAGGACTGCCTAAGGGAGACGCGGGTCAGCTCGTAAGGTGACCGTACCGCGGAAGTACACACAGGAGGAGTCCCGTAGGAGGCCTGATCTGTGGAGCACCTATTCCAGTAGGGGTAGCCTGGGGTACCCGTAGTGGACTGGGCCAGCAAGTTCCTCCTGCTGTGCTGGCCCAAAGGGCTAGGGAGGAATCAACCAGGGACCTAGGTCTTCTGGGAAAGAAGCGCACTGTTTTACCTCGGCAGAGGGAAACGGCGCTGGAACAAGCGATTCACCCGGTCAGACCGTCGATGTGTACCGAGTTCTACGGGCTCGGACCTGAGAAAACACGGGACGAGACTGACTCAACCCTGAGATTGTAATATCTCGTAAAGGTGTTAGGTGCTGCCCAGCCCGTAGCTCTGCAAATGTCTGCTAGGGAGGTGCCCCTAGCCAGTGCCCATGAGGATGCCACGCTTCTAGTAGAGTGGGCTCGAACACGCAGAGGGGGTGGCACGGCCTGGGTGTGATAGGCCAGCAGAGTGGCGTCCACCACCCAGTGGGACAACCTTTGTTTGGAGACAGCGTTCCCTTTCTGCTGTCCTCCAAAGCAGACAAAGAGCTGTTCAGAGCCCCTGAAGATCTGGGTGCGTTCCAGGTAGGCACGCAAGGCACGTACCGGACACAGCAGTGAGGGGGCTGGGTCTGCCTCCTCCCGGGGCAGCGCTTGTAGGTTCACTACCTGATCCTGAAGGGCGTGGTAGGAACCTTGGGCACATAGCCCAGTCGAGGTCTTAGGATCACATGAGTATCTGCCGGACCGAGCTCCAGGCAAGTGTTGTTAGTAGAGAACGCTTGCAGGTCCCCGACCCTCTTGATGGAAGTGAGCACGATCAGCAGGGCCATCTTTTTAAGGAGAGGGCCCTGAGCCAACTGATTCTAGCGGCTCGGGGGGGGGGGGATCTCTGAAGACCGGCGAGGACCACCGAGAGATCCCGGGGGGGAACAGGTTTGGCCCTCCGGGCACCTCTTAGGAACCTAACGATTAAGTCGTGCTTACCCAGAGACTTGCCGTCTACTGGGTCGTGGTGAGCTGCGACAGTGGCAACATACACCTTCAAAGTGGACGGGGACAGCCTCCCCTCCAACCTCTCCTGCAGGAACAGGAGCACCGACATAACTGCGCACCTCTGTGGGTCTTCTGCCCAGGAAGAACACCAATTCGCGAACAGACACCATTTCAGGGCGTAGAGTTGCCTGGTAGCCTTGGTTTTGCTCAACTCATCATGCACGTCGGAGAAGAAAGGAACCGGGGGGCGTGGCTGTGAGCGGCGCACCTGCCCGCGGGACCGATCAAGTAGCCCGGGAAAGCATAGCGGATCTCCGTGCGTCAGGCTCAGGCTGGGCGGCAGACCCGAAGGTGGCGGCCCAGGCGAGTGATCAACATCCAATGCCGCTGTAACGCTCTCCGATGCAGCGGTGATGTCATCCAATTCTGAAGCAAGCAAGCGTGCTGGGGAGGCGGGCGGCTCGAAGGGGTTTACCCGGCAAACAGAGCCCGTCATAGTCCCCAAATCGCCTTCATCGCCCGCGGCGCCTGCGCCGATCCCGTAGGAAGAAGGCGGAGCGCGGGGGGGGGCGGCTGAAGTGGCTTTCTCTCATTACAAAAGAAAGCCGTGCAACCACAATGCTATAACGGCCATGTTCTCCCACTGAGAAGATGAACCATTGGAGAGAATGCTCATCCCGGGCTCAGACGGAAGCAAACAAGCGTGCCGGGGAGGCGGGTGGTTCGAGGGGGTTTACCCGGCGAACAGAGCCCGTCATTGTCCCCAAATCGTGTTCATCGCCCGCGGCACCTGCGTCAATCCCGTAGGAAGGAGGCGAGGCGTGGGGGGCGGCTGAAGTGGAAAGCCGCACGACCGCAATGTTGCCATGGCTATGTTCTCGCACTGAGAACATGAACCATTCATAAAATGCTGCCTGCGTGTGATCGCAGCCCAGGCATGCAAGACAGCTTTTTATGACCGAGAGAGGTGAGGAGAAATCACCACATCCAGAAACTACACAGGGGCGGAAATGACATCTTTATAAAGACGCGTCCTGAAAAGGACGTTCAACGCCGTTGTGTAATGCTCTTTCAGAGAAATAAACTCTTTTACAGAGAAAATCACTCTTTCAACTCTTTTAACTCTGCGCTGTCGAAGCGCCCAGGGGCTAACTGCACGGCGGCAATGAAGAGAAAAGCCGCTGAAGTGCGCCGTAAATCCAACAGCAAGCAGAGCGTCAGAGGATCAGAAGCAGGATCAGTTGTGTCATTCGCAGCTGACTGCATACACACGACCATCGGCTCCGAAGAAAATTACTGAATGAACGAGCGTATTTCCCTCGCCTTTATATCCGTATCCGGAGGCGGGGTATGCAAATACTGTTCGCCAACTCTCATTGCCTTTTTTCATAGATCAGAGGCATCTTTCGGCGCTCAAGAGAGACCCCTAGTGTCGCTTCTTCGACACGACGTCGAAGTGAGCGACAGATGGGGAACGGAGGTTATAACAGTAACCATGACGTTAATATAAAGTATGTCCTTACTTTTTGATAATGTTCCACTAATTTGCATGTAGTTGTAATTTTAGGCACTTGATCTAATGATAAAAGTAGAGGTGTCCTAACTTTTTCCAGTCAAGAAATTGTCATTTATTTAAGATCTACATATTATAATACAATTTATATTCCAAGTGTCTTGTGTTATATTGCCTTTTATCTGTTAACAATGGTGAAATGCCAATCATGTCTTAAAGGAATATTCTGGATTCAGTACAAGTTAAGATCAATCAACAGTATTTGTGGCATAATGATGATACCACAACATTTAATTTAGACTTGTCCCTCCTTTTCTTTAAAAAGAGCAAAAATCTAGGTTTCAGTGAGGCACTTACAATTGAAATAAATGGGGCCAAATCTGTAAACAGCTTCTTGATACAAAGTTAAAAAGATACTACAACTGTGTCCATACCCCAAACGGTTCAGAAAATACAACCATTTAAGTTCAGGTATGTCATTTTCGTGGTTTGTGCTCAAAAAGGGGGTGCATATCAACTGGTTAAAATACTAATCACTATACATTAAACGTGTAACTTTGTTGCAATGATGACATAATGCCACAAACCCATAACATCTACAGCTCAAATAATACATGTGTTTTAACAGAAGAATGAATGTAAGTGCTTTTATAAAATTATAAGTTTTACATTTCTGTCTTTACACCCTTCAAAAATTGGACCCATTCACTTCCAATTTAAGTGTCCTGAAGTTGTGCTTTTTTGAAAATAAATTAGTTGAAATACATTTTTAGGTAATAAACATTATGACACTAATACTGTTGATTGAGCTTAACTTGTATTGAACTTGTAATATTCCTTATTCAACCAACCAACAGTATTTTTGACAGCAAAAACTAGGCAACAACTATGGTGTTACCAAAAGGAAAATTCAGTTAACAGTGACACTGAGCAGAAAGCTTACATATAACCAGTTTTGACAGAGCAGATCCGCATCGGACAGTTATGGGGCTTTTTTTTTCGACTTGACTCTGCTTGCTTTTAGGGATTTTCCCACTGCGGATAGTACCTGGTATCTGGTACTTTTTTTTTGTACCACCTTGGTCGAGTTTCCAGGCGAGCCGAGCCGATACTAAACCCTGCAAATCACAGATGGGTCAGAGAGAATCGTCACTACCAGCATCACTGGATGTGCAACATGGTACATCAATCCGCAAGATTTAAATTTAGCAACAGGGATAGCAGTATCATTTGTTCGAATTTAAAAAGAAATGGCTGTGCGCAAAACCACGCCTTTGTCAATAAACGAGGTGCAGACATTCCTCTTGTTAATGACGAATGAAACAACGCAAAATGAAAAAGTCTTTCAGGAGGTGTCTCAGCTGTTGGCCGCACACATCGGACCTACCAACAGTGTAGGGAAAAGTACAAAATTAGGACCACAACAGCCGTAGTGGTTCAAACAGAAGAAAGTGGAAGTGGTTCGACCAAATGGACACTATCTATGGCAATTGGAGGGCGAGTACCCTGAACTCTTATTATTGGAGTTATTGGAGTCCACAATGGAGGATGGTAAATTTTGTTACGTTAAACCTATATTCTGTTTGAAAGCTTCACTTTATTTAGTTGACCAGATACTGTAAAGCTAGCTTCTAAAACAATCAGGTCAATTTAACTGTTAGACTTGTGTAAAATCACCATGCAACAACTGCTTTATGCAACACAATGAGCTTGTAGCTAACAGCTAGCAGTCATTTTATTGTTTATGGTCAGTAATATTTGTGTCACGTTTAAGATTATGTCACGGTAGTAGAGGCGGTGCAACTATGACGATCAGCCTATAATCCCACCCACGTTGAGGCGGCACTAAACTGCAGTGGAAAAGAAAGCTCAGAAAAGTAAAGCGAGCAGAGATAAGTCAACGTGCAGTGGAAAATGTCACTTTCAAATCTTATGAAAAGATTAAACAAAAATTGAGAGATCAGTATTGGATGTTAAAATCCTGATTGGAGCATCCGTAAAATTCAAGTTGACTGAGGTTAAAAAAATTAATGATAATAATTAGTGGGCTGAGACCCTATCACAAAATGGACAAAAACAGGTACATGTTGGATGGGAATTTTTCAATGTTTATATGTTTATTTGTTTATGGGTGAATTGAAAAAAGGTCTCAGTTTGGTTCTTTTTAAGAGGACTCAAGTAGTAGCCTTTTGGCAGTTGAAAAGTGAAAAACATTACAATGTTTTATTTATTTATTGTCAATCATAATCGCAATTGTAAATGTTTCCAAAATAATCTCAATATGAATTTTTGTCCAAATCATGAAGCCCTAATATATATATATATATATATATATATATATATATATATATATATATATATATATAGGGCTTCATGATTTGGACAAAAATTCATATTGAGATTATTTTGAAAACATTTACAATTGCGATACACTGGTGGCCAAAAGTTTGGAATACACAACAGATTTAGCTGTTAAGGAAATTGGTAATTTAATTCACCAAAGTGGCATTCAACTGATCACAATGTATAGTCAGCACCATCATTATTTGAAAAAAGTCAATTTCTTTACATGCCCAATTTCCAGCAGCCATCTCTCTAACAGCTTATCCTTGAGTAATCATGCTAAATTGCTAATTTGGTACTAGAAATTCACTTGCCATTATATCAAACACAGTTGGAAGCTATTTGGTTTATTAAATTAAGCTTAAACTTGTCTTTGTGTTTGTTTTTGAGTTGCCACAGTATGCAATAGACTGGCATGTCTTCAGGTAAATATTAGGCCAAAAATGGCAAAAAAGAAACAGCTTTCTCTAGAAACTCGTCAGTCAATCATTGTTTTGAGGAATGAAGGCGATACAATGCTTGAAATTGCCCCCCCCCCCCCAAACAAAATATAAAAATAAAGATTTAATACAAAGGTTTACACTACAGTCTTCAAAGTCAAAGGACAACTGGCTTTAACAAGGACAGTAAGAGATGTGGAAGGCCAGATGTACAACTAAACAAGAGGATAAGTACTTCAGAGTCTTTAGTTTGAGAAATAGACACCTCACATTTCCTCAGCTGACAGCTTCATTGAATTCTACCCGCTCAACACCAGTTTCATGTACAACAGTAAAGAGAAGACTCAGGGGTGCAGGCCTTCTTGTTGACTGATGACTGAGGGCTTTGCTTCCACACTTGGTCTCCTTAGCCACCTAGTGTAAGGCATACAGAAGGACGACATTCTGACATCACTGGACTTCCTGCTGCTGACGGCACGCTGCACGAGTGTTTGTTTTTAGCCTGCTTAGGCTGCTTAGCATTGCTTATTCTTATTCTCAAACGTTCATCGTTATATTCATCGTCATCATTATATCCTTTGTCATTTTACCGCGTTTCAGGTTTTTCCGTTTTTCTACTGTTTCATCAGTTGTATTTTACCTGTTGCTGCTGGCACCTAGCTAGAGTCTGTGTTTGTAGCCTGCTAGTTTTTAGCATCGCATATATATATCTGTTTTCAGCCTTTAATCCATAACATCTGCCATTTTTTAGCGCGCATCGGGTTTTCCTTCATATTATTCTCTTATCGCGATTAAACTGCATGCATTTTTTCAACGTGCACCCGTTTTTTTCTCCTCTGCGGTACACAGATTATTGCATCAATCTCAAAGCACCGCTTATCAAGAACAACCATCAACAACAAATAATTGCGTGAGGGATTCACATCAATCTCAAACCCTCACCACTCAGGAACAACCAAACAATTTGCGGTAAGTCATGGCATCCGCTCATGTTATTTCTTCCTGCATCGCATGTCACATGTTTACAATAGCCTCCTCCGTCAGCAGTGAGGGATTCACATGTGATAAATATAAGGAATTAGTCAGGCTGACATAGAACGTTAAT
This sequence comes from Moxostoma hubbsi, assembly GCA_032164185.1. Lineage (NCBI taxonomy): Eukaryota > Metazoa > Chordata > Actinopteri > Cypriniformes > Catostomidae > Moxostoma > Moxostoma hubbsi. Next base: position 1,611,418 of record JAVLUX010000083.1, on the reverse strand, counting down.
GAGTTAGAGACTTGCATCCGAACACTAGTGGAGGTCAGTGAGAAAGAGTAGAGACTGTTTTGGATGTGAGTAGTACAGAGAGCAACATACACACTTTGGTTTCGGCTGTAGAGACCCTGCAGCAGGCCATTTGGGTGGCGTCTCGGTGGCATACTCGCTCTGCAAAGAGACACCACTCTCCCGTTCCTGTTAGGGTTTCCAATCTATTCTCCCAGCTCAGTGATACACCCACTGAGAATCATGTTGAAAGAGCCCTTGTTATTGCCGATTCTATTGTAAGGAATGTGAAAATAGAGACTCCAGCCACTATTGTTAATTACATTTCGGGGGCCAGCGCGTCTGACATCAAATCAAATTTACAAGTGCTGGCTAATTATAAATGTAGGTTTTCTAAAATTGTTGTCTATGTCAGCACTAACGATGTCTGGCTTCACCAGTCGGAGATCACTAAAGATAATGTTAAAGAGGTGCGAATTTTCAAAAACTATGTCAGACACTGTAATATGCTCTGGTCCCCTCCCTGTTCGTCGTGGTGACGAGATTTATAGTAGATTAGTGTCACTGAATGGCTGGATGTCTGAGTGGTGTCTGAAGAATAAAATAGAATTTATAGACAATTGGAAGAGTTTTTAGGGTAGACCTGACTTGCTAAACAGAGACGGACTCCATCCCTCCAGCGAAGGTGCCGCTCTCCTCTCTAGTAATTTGTCTCATAGTCTTAATAATGATAGTATTTGACTAACTGGGGCCCAGGTCAGGAAGCAGACAAACTGGTTAATCCGAATGTCTGCTAGCTGCCTTGAGACATCACACAGGTCACATAAACTAAAACACATAGAGACTGTATCACCTAGATATCTCCTAGAGACTGTGTCTGTTCCCCGAACTACCAAACACAATACCCTCACTAAATAATTTAGAAAAAATCTGATTACAATCAAACTTGAACAAAACAAACAAATTAAAAATACGCATCATATAAAAATAGGGCTACTAAATATTAGATCTCTTTCTACCAAGGCACTAATTGTTAATGAAATGATTACAGATCATAGATTGGATGCACTCTGTTTTACTGAAACCTGGCTTAAACCGGATGAATATATTAGTTTAAATGAATCTACTCCCCCAGGTTATTTTTATAAACATCAGCCTCATCTGAAGGGTTGAGGAGGAGGTGTTGCTACAATTTACAGTGAAGTTTTTGGTGTTACTCAGAGGACTGGAAATAAATGTAAGTCTTTTGAACTAATAATGCTTAATGTGACACCGACAGATATAAATAAAAAATCTCTGTCGTCTTTTGTCCTTGCTACGATGTATAGATCACCCGGGACTTATTCTGATTTCCTTGGTGAATTTGCTCATTTTTTATCAGATCTTGTAGTTACTGTAGATAGAGCTTTAATTTTTCATTACTTCAACATTCACATATCGATATTCTCAACTCTCTTGGAGTTAACAAAATGTAACAGGACCAACTCATCGCCATAATCATACGCTAGATTTAATTCTGACATTTGGAGTTGATGTTGATAATATAGAAATTCTGCAGCAGAGCAATGACATCTCGGATCATTACCTCGTCTCATGTATGCTGCAATCAGCTAATGTTACTCAATCTACACCATGCTATCATTCAGGTAGAACTATTCTTTCGACCACTAAAGATAGCTTCACTAATAATCTTCCAGATCTATCTCATACACTCAATAAACCCCAAAGCCCAGAAGAACTTGATGAAATAACAAAAAATATAAATGCAGTCTTCTCTAGCACTCTTGATATTGTCGCCCCACTTCGATTAAAGAACATTAAAGAAATAAGTCCTGCACCATGGTACAATGATCACACTCATGATCTCAAGAGAGCAGCTCCGAAAATGGAGCGCATGTGGAAAAATACAAAATTAGAAGTATTTTGTGGTGCGTGGAAGGATAGTGCTGTGGCGCTGTAGCTACAGACAGCCACTAAAAGCTGTCAGGTCAGCATATTTTAGTAAACTGATAGAAAATAACCACAACAATCCTAGATGTTTATTCAGTACTGTGGCTAAATTGGATAGGAATAAAGCCTCAACAGAGCCAGATATTACATTGCAGCACAAGAGTAATGACTTCATGAATTTCTTTACAGATAAAATTGAAATAATCAGAAATAAAATTGGAATTATGCAATCATATGTCATAGCACCTCAGAAAACAGTGTCTAATAATTTTCCTCATGTGCTGCTTCAATCCCTCTCTGTCATAGGTCATGAAGAGCTAACAAAACTTATCGAAACATCAAAAGCCACAACATGTTTGTTAGATCCTATACCAACTAAGCTCTTAAAAGAGGTATCTCCTGTAATTTCAGAACCTCTTCTTAATATTATTAACTCCTCGGTATGCTTAGGACATGTCCCAAGAAACTTTAAAATGGCAGTTATCAAACCGCTTATTAAGAAGCCACAACTTGATCCTGGAGAACTGGCTAATTTTAGACCAATTTCAAATCTCCCGTTTATGTCAAAAATACTAGAAAAGGAAGTATCCTCCCAATTATGTTCATTTCTACAGAGAAATAGTATAAACAAAAAATTTCAGTAAGGATTTAGGCCTCATCACAGTACAGAGACTGCACTTATCAGAATTACAAATGACTTGCTCTTATCATCTGATCGCGGCTGCATTTCTCTTCTAGTGCTTTTAGATCTTAGTGCTGCATTCGACACGATAGATAACAACATTCTCTTGAATAGGATAGAGAATTATGTTGGCATTTGTGGAGTTGCATTAGCAGACCGCTAACACTTTGTCGATGTAAATGAGGAATTTTCAAACCAAACAAAAGTAACATATGGAGTGCCACAGGGATCAGTTTTAGGGCTTCTGCTTTTCTCCTTGTATATGCTTCCCCTGGGAGATATTATCAGGAATCGTGGAATAAGTTTCCAATGCTATGCCGAAGATACACAACTTTATATTTCTTCAAAACCTGATGAGATTTCACAATTCTCGAAATTAGCAGAGTGTATCAATGAAATAAAAGATCGGATGGCCAGAAATTTCCTTCTACTCAATTCTGACAAAACAGAGGTACTAATTATTGGACCAAAAAACTCTAAAAAATAAGTCACTACTATATAATTTGACTCTCGATGGATGTACTGTTACATCATCTTCAACAGCGAAGAACTTAGGTGTTATAATTGATACCAATCTGTCATTTGAAAATCAAATTACCAATGTTTGTAGAACAGCATTCTTCCACCTAAGAAATATAGCAACATTAAGGCACATGCTCTCTGTTGCTGATGCTGAAAAATTAATTAATGCGTTCATGACCTCAAGACTAGTTTATTTTAATGCTTTACTGGGAGGATGTCCAGCCAGATCAATAAATAAACTTAAATTGGTTCAAAATGCAGCAGCCAGAGTGCTAACGAGAACCAAGGAATATGAACATATTAGCCCCATTTTATCATCATTATATTGGCTACCTGTTAAATTCCATATTAATTTAAAAATTCTGTTAACTACGTACAAACCTTTGAAAGGTCTAGCTCCGCAGTACATAAGTGACCTTCTATATTCCATCATGTTCATTACGATCGCAAAATTCTGGCCTGTTAATAGTTCCTAGAATATCAAAATCCACAAAAGGAGGTAGATCCTTTTCATATTTTGCAAGCCAAACATCACTTAAGTCTATTATGCTGGCAACATGCATCTTACACAGACGGAGAACAAACCTCACTTACCGAGGTCAGACAACACATGATGAGAACACATTCTTCCTTTCAAACACAGCTGGACTGAAATCCGAATGCAAGGTTCTCAAGACATGTTTTTCTAAGTTTCAAACTTCGTTCAACAGCGACCTGACCTAAAAACTGTATATTTATGACGCAATGCAACCAAGGCGCTCCAAAAGCGTCAGTCTGACGCAGGTGCACGATGCTTCCTTAAACAAGCCCTTATAATAAATCTCAGACTGATAGATGAATTCAATTGCAAAATAAATTGCTATGAACTATAGGCCAGTGATTGGCTGATGTACAGTAATATGAAAATAAACTGTATATTTTATTCCAAAATGGTCTGTGAAATTTAGCTCGTCATCAATGGTTACCCCTAGATTTCTGACCATTTTGGAAGGCGACACTGTAGTTGGACTCAGCTGCACAGTGATCTGATTGAAAACTGCCCTTTCAAGTGTTTATGCCATGAATGGGATGAGAGAGATTGGTCTGTAGTGTTCTATCTGTGTGGGTTTAAGTGCAGGTTTTTTCAGCAGTGGGGTTACTCGAGCCTGCTTAAATGTAGTGGGGAAAGTGTCTGCAAGAAGAGATGTGTTAATTATGTGTGTAAGTGCAGGTAGGATGGACGGAGAGATGGCCTGGAGAAGGTGTGATGGAATGGGGTCAAGGAAACAGGTGGTGGGGTGGTTGGAGAAGAGGAGTTTAGAGACCTCAGTGTCAGTTAAAGGAGAGAACATAGAGAAAGAAGAGTTGCATACAGGAGGTGGGTGTTTGACAGGGTGTGGTGCTGTGAATGTATTGCTGATGGCTGTAACCTTATTAGTAAAACATGTGGCAAAGATATCTGCTGTCAGTGATGTGTCAGGTGGTGAAGGGGGAGGGCAGAGAAGTGTGTTGAATGTTCTAAACAAGATACGAGTGCCTGTGGTGCTGTTGATATTGGTCTGGTAATATGAAGTTTTTGCAGCTTTAACGTTATCTGAAAAAGTTGCAAGCAGAAGCTGATATTTACGTAGATCGGCTGGATCTTTATATTTCCGCCATCTCCTCTCAGCTGCCCTGAGAGATCAGTTCGATGTTCACGAAGGACGTCAGACAGCCAGGGGCTGGGTGGTGTAGTTCGTGCTGGTCTAGAGGAGAGAGGACAGACGTTGTCTAGACAGTTTGTTAAAGTAGAGCTGAGTGTGTCTGTGGCAGTGTTTACATCGAGTGTGGAAAATACATTTATTGTGGGAAGAGAGGCAGAGACATCAGTGGAAAGGTGAGAGAGTGAGAGGGAACGGAGGTTATGGCGAAAGGAAACCAAAGGTTGAGTCGGTTTTACTATGGATGGGAGAATCATGTTGAATTGAACAAAGAAGTGATCAGAGACATGTAAAGGTGTAACAAGAATATTTGAAGTGGTACAGTTACGTGAAAAAATTAGGTGCAGCTGGTTGCCCGATCTGTGAGTTGCTGTGGTGTGTAGTCTTTCCAAGTCAAATGAGGCCAGAAGAGTATTCAGTTCAATGGCCTGGGGCTTGTCTTGGTGTATGTTGAAATCGCCAAAAAGCACAAGTGGCCTGCCATCCTCTGGCAAGGAGGACAGCAGGACATCCAACTCCACAAGAAAGCTTGTCAGCTGACCTGGAGGGCGATAGATGACAACAACATGTATTTTTGTGGGTTGCATTGTAGTAATGACATGGAATTCAAAAGATGTATTGTTACATATTGTAGCCTGAGGTGAAAAAGTCCAGTTATTATGAATGAGCAAACCTGTTCCCCCACCCTTACCGGTATGTCGAGGAGTGTGAGAGAAGGAGAAATTGTTGGAGAGAGCAGCAGGTGTTGCTGTATCTTCAGGACGTAACCCAGTGCCAGGATGCTGAGGGTGGACTGTGTGGCGAAAGCTGGAATGAAGGCAGCTTTGTTCACAGCAGACTGGCAGTTCCAGAGTCCCACTGAGAATGAGAGTGGAGTAGGTGTTGAAGTGCAAAGCGACCGTAGGTTGTGTGGGTTGCGTTTGGTCTTGCATCTGTATCTTTTGAACGGTCTACAACAGATAACAGGGATGTGCTTGAAGGCATGTGTTATTAGTGAACTAGACATGTTAGTATGTATGTATAAGTAAAATAATAAAAGAGATCAAATAAAAAATACTTAAGTGCTTTGGTGAGTGAAGCCTTGTTAGTGTCCTTGCTCGGTGGACTCACTGGTCTTTACCCAAGTAGGTCTTCACATGAGGAGGGCTTAACACGAGGGCTACCACTTCTGCTGCCGCTTCCCCATCAGCATTCAGTCCAATAAATAGATACACACTTTAACGAGCCATTCAGTGGAAAAAGCAGCCATGCCTTAATGCTACTTAGCACAACAAAGCTAGTCACATGGTCAACTGAAACCAAGGGTCGACGAGGTGCCAAATGCGGGAACAAACGCGACTTCCGTACACCGCAAATAAATTATGCTGCACTTAAGCAATAAATAATACTCTAAAACAAGTTGAAGCACTGTTTGCAGACACTAAAACAATGATAATTTACACACACTGGATAACCAACCCTAAATCTAGTAGCGAATACTACGGGACAAGTCAAAACAAATCTAACAGCGAATACTAGGGGACAAGTCAAAACATCTAGGTTACGTATGTAACCTCCGTTCCCTGATGGAGGGAACGAGACATTTTGTCGAAGAAGCGACATTAGGGGTCTCTCTTGAGCGCCGAATATGCCTCTGATCTATGAAAAAAGGCCAATGAGAAGTATACCCGGACATATGGGTATAAAAGCGGGGAAATACGTCAAATTCATTCAGGATTTTTCTGAGGAGCCGGAAATGGTCCAGCCACAACAGTGGCTTGGCTCAGCGATGGGAGTACACAACGTCTCGTTCCCTCCATCAGGGAGCCGTGCGCTGAGCCGTGTACGTGTTATGCTGACACAGGAGCGGGCAGGTATTTTCCATGCAAAGGTGAACAGCTGTGTCAGACTGCATGTACCCTTCCCCAATGCCCCATAAAAGTCATCGGAATCCTTCTGGTTACCCTAAACAGGGGAACAATGCGACGCTTGCCAACCCGAGAACAGGTCGAGCCTAGCCGGGCCTCTTTTCTCTCTATGTTTCTCAGCATAGAGTAAGAAATGGCTGGGGCCCTTACACGCATCGAGGGAAGGGGGTCTTACCCAGTTTCCTATTCTTTCAGGGGGAAAAGACCCTGCGGAGGCCACACCTGCCCGAAAGGGGGAGTTAAGGGTGGTGAATACATCACATGCCTCAATGAGGGGGGAGTTGCTACAATACAGCGACCGGAGGGCAGCTGGGACTGCCTAAGGGAGACGCGGATCCAATTGTAAGGGGACCGTACCGAGGACAATACACACAGGGGGAGTCCACACAGGAGTCCTGGCCTGTGGAGCACCTATTCCAGTGCAGGGTAGATTAAGTAAGAACCAAAGGGCTAGGGAGGAGTCATCCAGGGATCCAAATGAGTGGGATCTCCTGGGAGAGAAAGCGCACAGTTTTATCTCGGCCGAGGGAAAGGGCGCTAGGTGCAAGCAATCCACCCGGTCAGTCCGTCAGCGTGTGCCGAGTTCTACCGGCTCGAACCTGAGAAAACACGGGATGATACTGACTCAACCCGGAGATTATAGAATCTCGCAAAGGTGTTGCCCAACCTGCTGCTTTACATATGTCTGCCAGGGAGGTGCAACTGGCCAGTGCCCATGAGGACACAACAATCCTTGTTGAGTGTGCTCAGACCCACAAGGGAGGGGGGGCACAGCCTGCGTGTGATAGGCTAGTGAAATGGCATCCACCACCCAGTGGGAAAGCCTCTGCTTGGAGACAGCTTCCCTTTCTGCTGTCCACCAAATCAGACAAAGAGCTGCTCAGAACGTCTAAAGCTCTGCGTGCGGTCCAAGTAGGTACGCAAAGCACGTACCGGACACAGCAACGAAGGGGCTGCTTCTGCCTCCTCCCGGGGCAGCGCTTGCAGGTTCACTACTTGGTCTCTAAAGGGCATGGTAGGAACCTTGGGTGCACAGCCCGGTCGCGGTCTTAGGATCACATGTGTGTCTGCCGGACCGAACTCCAGACAAGTGTCACTGACAGAGAACACTTGCAGGTCCCCGACCCTCTTGATGGAGGCGAGCGTGATCAGCACTGCCGTCTTTAGAGAGAGGGCCATGAGTCCAACTGATTCTAGCAGCTTGAAGGGTGGTCTCTGGAGGCCCACGAGGACCACTGAGAGATCCCAGTGGGGGAACAGGCTTGGCCGGGAAGGATTTAACCTCCGGGCGCCTCTTAGGAACCTGATGATTAAGTCGTGCTTACCCAAAGACTTGCCGTCTACTGCGTCTTGGTGGGTCGCGATAGCAGCGACATACACCTTCAAGTTGGAGGGGGACAGCCTTCCCTCCAGCCTCTCCTGCAGAAATAAGAGCACTGACCTAACTGTGCACCTCTGTGGGTCTTCAGCCCGGGAAGAACAAGTGCCACTTCAAGGCGTAAAGTTGCCTGATAGAGGGTGCTTTGGCTTGGTTGATCGTCTCTACGACGGCAGGTGGTAGACCAGCTAGATCTTCCGCGTCCCATCCAGGGGCCAGACGTGGAGGTTCCAGAGGTCTGGGTGCGGATGCCAGAGCGTGCCCCTTCCCTGAGAAAGAAGGTCTTTCCTCAGGGGAATTCACCAGGCAGGGGCTGTCGCAAGGAGTACGAGGTCCGAGAACCAGGCCCGGGTGGGCCAGTAGGGAGCCACTAGTGTGACTTGTTCCTTGTCCTCTCTGACCTTGCACAGCACCAGTGCAAGAAGGCTCACTGGGGGAAATGCGTACTTGCGGTATTTCCCCACTTTTATACCCGTATGTCCGGGGGCGGGGTATGCAAATACTGTCTGCCAACTTCTCATTGGCCTTTTTTCATAGATCAGAGGCATATTCGGTGCTCAAGAGAGACCCCTAGTGTCGCTTCTTCGACACAACGTCGAAGTGAGCAACAGACGGGGAACAAATCTAGCAGCGAATACTATGGGACAAGTCAAAACAGGTCTAGCAGCGAATACTATGGGACAAGTCAACACAAATATAGTGCACGCACACAAACACACGTTTAAGCGACCCACGTTCAAGACAGTAAACAAACAGGTTCTGATCTAGCAATGAATATACCATTCTACAACGTTAAAAACAATGAAATAAACACACATATATACAACTGTAGATTCCTGTAGATAGATTGATTCTCCTGAAGATCACATTTTCCTCCATTCTGATGGTTGATGTGAACATTAACTGAAGCTCCTGACCCATTTCTGAATTATTTATACATTACACTTCTGCCACACGACTGGATGATTAGATAATTGTGTGAATAAGTAGATGTACAGATGTACCTAATAAAGTGGGGTACACTTTTCAAGGGGTGTACTTTCTTTTTCAAAGCATGGTAAAACTTTTCATTTTAAAACAACCATAGAAGACTCTAGTGGTATAAACCAATTGAATTGATTCAATCGATTTTGGGTGAGAACAGGCCAAAATGTAACTCCTTTTTCAATAAACATCTTCATTCATTGCAGTCTCTAGAAAAACTCATGATTTCAAGCTTTATTACACTTCCTAGTGCTTGATGCATGCACAGAGGGCTAGATGGCACTAGGCAGTGTAATCTGTCTTGACATCATGATCACCATGGCGACTGCTGATGTCAAGATTTATAGTGAAAAAGGAGTTATATTTTGATCTGTTCTCATCTAAAATCGATTGGATTGCTTCTGAATATATGGATTTTGCCGCTGGAGTTGTATGGATTACAGAGCTGAGATATTCATCTAAAATTATTTGTTTGTGTTCTGCAGAAGAAAGTCATACACATCTGGGATGTCATGAGGGTCAGTAAATGATAAGAGAATTTTCCTTTCCTTTTGACTAATGTTGTTGCATACACCTTTGTTATAAAATCAATTTTTTACTAGTTTGATCACTATTATTTGATCTACTAAAAAAAAAAAAAAAAAAAAAAATATATATATATATATATATATATATATATATATAGTAGATCAAATAATAGTGATCAAACTATTATTAAAAAAAAAAGAGCATGATGTTAATACCTTTTTGTCTCAATTAACATTCATAGCAAAAATACTAATTGGGGTTATTTTAAAAGCTTGTTTAATTTGTAGAGGTAGTGGTCTAGTCTTGTGTTTATTTGTTCGCTTATCAATTTGGCCCAGAAGGCATTTCTTCCACTGTCCTGAGTAGATTAATTGATCAAGTGTAAATTGTGTTGTAGCATTGCTTCTAGGCAAAAACAGAATAGCTAATAAGAAAAATACAACAGTGCCATCAGCTTCTGCGTTACAAATCGAAAGGTTCACTGAAACTGAAACTGTAATTTGCACATTACCATTGGACCAAATGAAAATAATTATTTTAAACACTAAATGCTATTCAGAGCTGAACATCCTTCATGGTTATTCTATTTTTTTGTAGAATATATTATGAATCCGTCCGCTGTGTTATTATAGCTGTATGTTTTCAGTACATAACCACTGCATGAAGCTCAACATGTGTGCAACTAATGTATGTTAACTCTGATAAAAGAAACATCATCAAGTTCTCAAGCTTTTGTTTCAAATTCCTCATAGATAATTTAAATATATAAGTAGTTCGAGAGTGTAGGGAGACAGACTAAATTGCATCATTTGCAGTGAGTCATGGAAGAGGACTGTGGCTGCAGAGCTCTTTTGGCGCACTTTGTTGGCCGCGATTCTCCGATTTTTGGAACTTTCTCTGTTTGAATTCTGTTATTAAACCTGAATAAAAAAAAAAATAAAGATGAAATAACAGACTGATGGTTTCAACAAAAGCATATCATCGATTAACAACCTAGGTTTAAAGTTATCATTGAAAAAAACTTTAATTCCCCTATGGAGAAAATTAATTAGGATTTTACATCCAGAATCAGACTCTTTTGCTCTATTGCACATAATTTCATGTTTATTTTGTGAATTAAAATTTTTCCCCTAAAAGTTCAGCCTTGGGTACATTTACAGAATCTTCTTAAATGAGTTGAAAACTGCATCAAAGTGACTTTTGAATATTGTATGAACTGTACAAGAGTGGTGATTTTGTGGTGCAGGATAAAAGTTGCTAGAGTGCTGTTTCCTTATGATAGTGTGTTGTTCAGTGACCTCTCCATGTTATCATTGATGAAAGCATTCTCTGTAATGGTGAGCAGTGGATGGTGAGCTCTTGGGGGACCAGAAACTTAAACCACCTGCAATGGACTCAGGTTTCTGGCATATTTCCAATAGCATTCTATGATCAAATCCTGTGGAACTCATGAGAAGTGTGCACCATTTTAAAAATCAAATCACTGCCCCCAGTGGCCAAAGCTGGAAGTTTTGTTGAGTTGAAATGTCCACAGGGCGGTGTCAAAAGCGAGTTATACGGTAATACAGTCAACATTACAGCCCATTTTATTAACTCTACCCCTAAATCTAACCATCAGTAAATATGTAATTTTAGAGTGAAAATGCAACCTTTGAATTTGTACAGGTCCAGAACCTGTTTACATTTAAATGTTGTCATTACATTGATACTGTACGTAAAAAATTTATGAGCTAAAACCATACTTAGATATAAGAATACTAATGAGATCATGCTTGAATATTGGGTCTTATGTAACATTCCATCATTGTGTTACCTATAACAGATTCATTTTAAGGATTTAATGAGGATGCTATAAAAATTTTGCATCTCATTCTGTTAAGTGTATTGTCAAGCTATACTCCTTTCATTATCTGTTCATAATTCCAGTCATTATCTTCTCATTTTCTAAGTTTGCTTGAGTGCAAGCATAGCTTGGGGCAAGAATGGACCTTTTGAAATCAGCTCTCTTTATGTAGTTAAGGATGGAAATCTATCATTTGGGGATTTCATGTGATTAATGAAAGTTTTCGTGGTAAGTCATGATAGTAATTGAGATATGGGGAGACAGATGATTGTCATACACACCTGGAGTTTGGATTTAGAGAAGTGCTTGAGTGATCAAGAGTCTGTTTTGAGAATTCACAAGAATGCCAGTAGAAATAGTAAACATTGTCATTCGGGAATCTGATGTATTTCCATGAAGGACAACACATAACAAAAAAAAATATTTCATGTTTAACAAATGTTCTGGCAGGTGTAAAGCTAAATGCATGCTCCATTACTCAGTAATATGTGTAGTTGTAATGTGTCATTGGCTTTCACGGTTGCCAATCTGTGAAACTACATATAAATCTCATCCTAATTTTGTTAAATTCAAGCTTCAAATCATGTTTAACCCTCCTATAGTCTTCAGTTCCTTTTGACTGTAATCACGTTTGCTGATTTAATTATAATAATAAAAAAAATAATAATAATTATGAGTGCGACAAGACTTGGTGACTTTTCCTCCACTTATCATCTGAACATACAAAATAAAAAAATGGGCCATGATTCGATCGAAGTGGCTGTAAAAAAAAGTGCCACCTTTTGTCTTTGCGGTCAAAATTGACCGACCATTGAAAATAAATGGTAAAGACATGACACAGAAAATTAATTTTTTTAATCTGTCAAATACAATCAATAAGTCAGCCACAATGCAGAAAAACACATTCACAGAAATTAAAGGATGAGACCATAAAACATCCAGAGTGAAAAACATACACACCCACTCACAAACACACACACACACACACACACAACACATGCTTACACAAACAAAACATTAACTGGTGAGACTATAACAATTTTATTTATTTTTTTTGTATAATAAATAAATAAAACCCAATAAATCAGCCACAATGCTAAACACACTGAGAAATGAGGGGGTAAAACAATAACACACCCACATTCCAGAACAAACAAACATGCACACACACATAAATACATAGGTGAGACAGGGGGCAGAATAGACACACACACACACACACACACACACACAAATCCATCTGCAAGGCACATGCCATCATAACTACATTAAGACATTGCATCATTCTTTACTGTTCTTTCTGTTTTTTTATTGTTTACTGTTTGTTCTTTTTAATGCATTTTTGTTGTTCATTATTGCTGTTTACCTCAATGACTTGAACATTTTTGCCAAATACACTTTTACTTTAGAAAGTTTGAAACTGCAACATGTTTAGTCTGATTCCTCTGTTTTTATACTCTAATTGAATTTTTAAAATTCAAAATAATTAATTTCTATTAACTGCAAAAACTGATACTTCAAATAAATTTTAAAATGCTAAACTTTGACTAATAATAGTTTGATAATGTCTAAATATACATAAAAATGCATAATTTATGATAAAATAGTTTTTTTTTTTTTTTTTTGTTGTTGTTTTTTACAAGCAATCAGACTTTACAGTAGGTGCCTGAATAGAACACAGTGGAGCCATCTACTGGCTATTATTGTCACAATATGATTTTCAAGTCATGTTATTCATATTTTGTTCACCAGATAGCAGCAATCTGCCTCCAATACATTTCACAATCTTATTGTTTTCTTCATGTTTCAACCTATTCACCTTATTTTTCAGCAAAACTAGGGCCATTATTAACCTTGAATGTGGACCACTTCCGGAATCAGCCATTTCCAGCTACTTTAGCAATACAAAAATACTACATTATGCTGCTTTATATTACAGGCTGGCAATATATGTCGACATATTATTATCATTAATTATATAGTTTACCGTATATTGCATTTTGCCATCATTTAATCACACTGTTTCACAGGCAGAAAGAATGAAATCGGATGCCGACATGGACAGTCCTCCGCACCGTCTGAAACACATCCACAAACTACACATCCAGTAGAGAGAAGAAAGATGCCGGGAAAATGCTGCTTCAACTTTCTTTACACCAAAACTGCATCTTGTTTCATCTTGGCAAAATAATTAATGCATTTTACTCCCCGTTCTTGTCAGAGAGCATTCTCTCTTTCTTAGTGCTGTAAACAGACATTCATTCAGACATTCAGCATGGCTTATGAAACATCGCCTTTGGAAATAAACAAATAAAGACATCATTGGAGGTTGTGCAGGTACATACAGTATAAATGGAGGTTTTCATGGAGACAAAAAACACTACATCATCACGATCTTGGTAAAGCAAGAATTTATTACTGTGTCTTCAATACAACAACACACAATAAATGTTGACATTAGAAAATGATCTAACCTTCTATAATTTACATTGCGGTCAATACCAGTGGAACTTTCTCACATTCTCCAGAAAAGCAGTCACTGTTTACTCCCGCATTGCAAAATAGGGTGGATAGAAGAGTAGGCTTTTACTGTACTAAAGTTGAATAAATTTGCTTATTTGCATATGCAAATTAATGGTAAAAATGAGAAATTTACATGTAATATAAATCCCAAAAGAAGTGCATAATTGTATTGTTATTACTTCAGGGAAGATGAAAGGGAATCATTATACTCATATGATTTTATTTTAAAAGTTAAACCAAAGGTGTGGCTCATTTATGAAGTCCATAGGAGGGTAAAAGTAATGTAGCCTACCTTCCCGATATGTCAGTAAAAACACATAAAGCTATTAGCCTGTTTAAGTTAAACAGCCCGCACCTAAAATATGACCTATATTTAAAAGCAGTAGTACATCCTAAAATTAAATGATGGCATTATATACTCACTGTTATGTTCCAAACTCGTATGACTTTCTAATTTGGAAAACAAAGGAAAATTTGTTGCCAAATAATGAAAGTGAATAGTGACTCCTGGCTATCAAGCTCCATAAAGGACAAAAAACAACATTATTGACTAGTTTTTCTGTGTTTTTAAGCTGTTCACTCTCATTATATAGGACAAATAAGATAATTTGTATTTTTGGATGAACTATTTTAACCTTAAATTGTGTTCAGAATCAGAAATGAACCCTGGCAACCTCAATTTCACAGCACTTCAAGTAACAAGCTACAGTTTCCAGTGAGTAACACTGTGGCATCACAAAACACTACATTTGTCACATTGTATTGTGAATGCAGCAATGGAACTGAAGGAGGAGTCAAACCTCTGGAAGTGCTGGACAAAAACAAATCATTTAATTGATTTGGTTCTTTCTGACAATTCATGTAAATAAATAAAAAAATGTAAAAAATATTCCATTTTATTGAGTCGGTTCTTTTAGCCGGTTTATGGTACGGAACTTGTTCACTTAATGATTAAATGATTCACTTCAGCCTTGAAACATGCCTTCAGGACATTGCCTTCTTTTTTTAAGCAAAATATTTAGTTAATTGCTGCTGTTCATCACTACATTTCTATTCAGTCATTTAACATTTCTAGTTTATTAATGTATATTTTAATGGTAATATTGTAATAATTATTACAGTTGTAACTAGGGTTATTTTTTTTATTATTTTAGTTATTCTACAAAACCAGTGTAAAACTAAGGTTACTGTAGTAAAATAATGCTTGATTTTCATATGGAAATGTCAACCTAATTAAATTATCAGGTGGTATTATTATTCTAATTGCTGTTCTGATAGTAGAATTAAACAGTACATCCAATTGTTACATTTTATATATATATATATTTTTTTTTTTTTTTCTTAAATTACTAGCTTCAATATAGTTAGCTACTATTTGTTAGTAGCTTGTAGTGTAGCCAACTACTTTTTTGAAGAGTAGCTTAACTGTAGTTTAGCTACTTTAATTTATCTTTAGCTTGTAGCATGGGAAGCTACAGTTTCAAAGAGCTTTCCCAACACTATGGTGTTGGAATTTGGACTAACACACAAATTTCTTGAGAGATCATGTTGAAAGAAACGGTTCACTTAATTAAGTTTTAAGTCCTAAAATTCTTGAAAACTTCTCTTGAACCAACCATCTTAGCTAGCATAATACGCATATCCTACACTTTTTTCTAGAAATATTTGAAACCATATTTTTTTTCACATCCTAACGTGCCATAGCGCATTTATTTTTATATCTTATCTCTATAACATCTTAAAACATTCACTAATCCAATTGTTACTTACAGCTCTGCTATGATGAAAGCCGTAATTGCTCTTTCTGCTAAAACATCATTCGTTGAAGGGTTAGTTCACCCAAAAATGAAAGATTCCCATAATTTACTCACCCTCAAGCCATCCTAGGTGTATATGACTTTCTTCTTTCAGCCAAACACAATCGGAGTTATATTAAAAAACATCCTGGCTCTTCCAAGCTTTAAAATGGGAGTGAATGGTACCTTAGAATTTGAAGTTCAAAAAAGCGCATTCATCCATCAAAAAAAGTAATCCTTATGGCTCCAGTGGGTTAATAAAGGCCTTCTGATGCGAAGCAATGCATTTTTGTAAGACAAATATCCATATTTGCATTCACTGGCTTCCTTTGTCCTCTGAGCTTTCACTACGTCATATGCCGGAACTCGATTCTCTCATGAACGTGGAATGCATCGCTTCGCTTCAGAAGGCCTTTATTATCCCCTTGGGGCCATATGGATTACTTTTTTGATGGATGGATACGCTTTTTTGGGCTTTAAAATCTAAGATACCATTCACTCCCATTATAAAGCTTGAACGAGCTAGGATATTTTTTTATATAATTCCAATTGTGTTAGGCTGAAAGAAGAAAGTACATCTAGGATGGCTTGCGGATGAGTAAATTATGGGATAATTTTCATTTTTGGGTGAACTGACTGTGGCAGGGTGGAGGGCGGGGTCGGGTCGTGATGATACACACCCGGTCCCGTATCAGGCTAATCAAGCCTCAGAGAAGGATAAAGGCCGACGGCAGACGGTGGTGCAAGAGAGAGAGATCATTTATGGACATATCTGTCGTGTGTGTTTGTGTCCTTTGTTATAAGTTTATTATTAAAATATAATTTACATTGTCAAGCCGGTTCTAGCCTCCTCCTTTCCATTGAAATCCTTTACACTGGTGCCGAAGCCTGGGAAGAAGGAGGGATACCCGTCGCAGAGTCCTCGACACTGCCGTCCACCCAGGGGAGCACCGCTGCCATCCACCAGGGGGAGGGAGTAGACCGACCGCCCGGACGCGGTGAACAGCCGCTGTCCGCGAGGCGAGTGGGGACTGGACTCCCCGACTGCCTGGAGCGATGGAGCCGCTGCCAGGGGTGGAGGAGAGCCCTGCCATCCCCCAGAAACGCGGAGGGGTCGAAGAAAGACCGCCATCTACAAGGGGAGGAGGGAAGTGTTTCCCCGACCACCTGGAGTGGTAGGGCCACTGCCAGGGGCGGAGGAGTGTCCCCACGAGTCGCCGAGAACATGGAGGTGCGTTCTGACTGCCGAGGTTCGTGAGTCTAACTCCGGTCCGACCAGGGAGAAGCAGCTGTTATCCTGAAAGAATGAGGGAGGAATGTGGCAGGGCAGAGGGCGGGGTCAGGTCATGATGATACACACCCGGTCCCATATCAGGCTAATCAAGCCTCCGAGAGGGATACAGGCCGATGGCAGACAGTGGTGCGAGAGAGAGAGATCATTTATGGACATGTCCGTCATGTGTGTTTGTGTCCTATGTTTTAAGTTTATTATTAGAAAATAATTTACATTGTCAAGCCGGTTCTCGCCTCCTCCTTTCCATTGAAATCCTTTACAATGACCCTTTAATTTCACGAACATTGTAAGAAAAGTTTGACAGCATACGAAGCAAAGACTGGATGTAAAACTATGTTCTCAAAGTTGTAAGTACTTTAATGCATTTTGTGCTTTCAGATGTCCACAACGAATGCACATAAATAAGACCCTTCCATTTGCTAGAATAAGTGCTACATGAGCAAGACAGCTGTGAGAATTCAGGCAGTAAGAGAAGAGGGAAAAAGTTTGGAGGCAACTTTTATTTATCTTAATAAAAATGTGGAGTAGTGTGAACAGTATTTACACACTCATTTTAGTCTTCTTCTGTTTATAAGGATCTCGACATTTTCTGTTGGCACGGCTTTCTGTTTTTGCTCAGTTCAGTAGAAGCCAGCACATCTTCAAAGCACGCTCACCCACTCTCAGATTATCTATGAGTGAAAATGTCTTGTGCAGTCAGCAATGATAACAATAGCAAACTTTCTTTACTTCAAAGTATTCTCACATTCTTTTATGTATTATGTATGTATTAAGTACATTTGTGTTGTGGAGGTCTCCGGAGGCTCATCAATGAAACAAAAGTGTTATATTTACTTCTTCAATTTGCATGCTGGTTATTCAGAATGCATTTAGTATGAAATCGAACCTTTCTGAATGATGCTCTTGTGTATTGCATGACTTTGACCTCTGAAACAAAGAACTCGAGTATGAATATGGTGTGAATATGACATGGAATTTAATTGTCAACTAGGTCTGGGTAATATACTGAGTATTCACAATTCTGCTGGCAATATAAAAGCACCATCGTCAAGACAGAGATATTTTTGCGGCCCCTGATTTAAAGCTGAAGTGTATCATTTCTGTGCCACTTGTATCACCAAACGGAATTGCAAAAGTAATGACTGTTTTCAAACAGATTTCACAAATACTTCCCCCCTCAGTCCTGCCTCAAACAGGGAATGACATCTCTGATGCAACAATGTATAATTCTCAATGCTAAGAATGAAGAGAATGGACTTGGGGTCTTATGAAGACTAGTCTTACCAAGCTACATTGGAAGAATGAACTTTGAAGGACAGGAGGCAGTAGAACGCATCTATTGCGAGCTTTGAGATCTTCCTGTTGCAAAATTGCCCATCCCAGCGCATTTGCAGCCAGTGAGAGAACAACCTGTATTATCACACACCAGTGAAGGTATTATTTTTTCACACCAGTTAGGTTTTGCAGGACTACTGGCATGATGAAAGAATGAAATCTGTTAACACTCGTTTCCTCCATGTGTTAATTACAAACAATTGTTGACAGAGGATGACAATTCTCATGAGCCGTCAGACCTACAAAAGTTTAAAGCGGGAAATTCTCGATTGAAAACATTATAAATGTCCTTTGTCTGCCACCGTATTGTCTCTATGACTTCTGAGACTTAAAATGGGTTCTTACCCACAAGTCACCATCTGATGCATCCTCGATACTCAGCCTGATCAAGAACACATCTGGTTAATTGTATGCATTCTCAGTACTTGCATTCTTGAGTATTGGAATTTAACTTCGGCAGTGGATGATGATGTTGACGAGAAGTCCAGGAAAACATAAGAACTCTTCAGTCAGGACCATTTGTGTGAAATTTATATTTAACTTGAATACTTGAATAGAGTTGAAGTCAGAAGTTTACATACACTTAGGTTGAAGTCATTAAAACTAATTTGTTAACCAGATTTAATATTAGCAAACAATAATTTTGGCAAGTCATTTACGACATCAACTTTGTTGATGACACAAGTAATTTTTCCAACAATTGTTTACAGACAGATTATTTAACTTTTAATTGACTACATCCAATTCCAGTGGGTCAGAAATGTACATACACTATGTACAAGTTAACTGTGCCTTTAAGCAACTTGGAAATTTCCAGAAAATTATGTCAAGCCTTTAGACAAATAGCCAATTAGCTTCTGATAGGAGGTGTACTGAATTGTAGGTGTGCCTGTGGATGTTAAGGCCTTCCTCCAAACTCTGTGCCTCTTTGCTTGACATCATGGGAAAATCAAAAGAAATCAGCCAAGACCTCCAAAAAATATTGTGGACCTCCACAAGTCTGATTCATCCTTGAGAGCAATTTCCAAATGCCTGAAGGTACCATATTCATCTGTACAAACAATAGTATGCAAGTATAAACACCATGGGACCATGCAGCCATCATACTGCTCAGGAAAGAGACGCATTTTGTTTCCAAGAGATGAACATAGTTTGGTGCAAAAAGTGCAAATCAATACCAGGACAACAGCAAAAGACCTTGGGCCCTAGGGACCTGAAGATGCTGGAGGAAACAGGTAGACAAGTATCTATATACACAGTAAAACAAGTCCTACATTGATATAACCTGAAAGGCTGCTCAGCAAGGAAGTTGCCACTGCTCCAAAACCACAATAAAAAAAAACCAGACTACAGTTTGCAAGTGCACATGGGGACAAAGATCTTACTTTTTGGAGAAATGTCCTCTGGTCTAATGACAATTTTTTTTTACTGTTTGATCATAATGGCCATCGTTATGTTTGGAGGAAAAATGGCGAGGCTTGCAAGCCGAAGAATGTCAGCGTGAGGAAGGAGAATTATGTCGATATATTGAAGCAACATCTCAAGACATCAGCAAGGAATTTAAAGCTCGATCACAATTGGGTCTTCCAAATGGACAATGACTCCAAGCATACCTCCAAAATTGTGGCAAAATGGCTTAAGAACAAGAAAGTCAAGGTATTGGAGTGGCTATTACAAAGCCCTGACCTCAATCCAATAAAATATTTGTGGGCAGAACTGAAAAAGCATGTGCGAGCAAGTACTTCTATTCTGACATTTCACATTCTTAATATAAAATAATGAATTGTAAAAAAAACTGAGTTTAAATCTATTTGGCTAAGGTGTATGTATACTTCTGTCAACTGTACTTCATTCACTTATAGACCATTGAAGCAATCTGTTGGTGTTGACAGTATGGTTTGTATTAATCCTAATAGTCTTTTCTGATAGAACAAACATAAAAAACACATATAATAAGTTTAAGCCCTGTCCTAGGGTTCAGTGCTCAGATACTTTCTTGAACCATCAGATCCTGCCAGAAGCTGTGCCGGCATGGAAGTGGACCTTCGCCCAGGATGGGACCTAAAACTGTTGTGATGGGGTGGAGGGGGGTGAAAACAATGGAAGCATGCCAACAATGAGAGACAGCTGAGCAGGCTTATGAAGCGGAGGCTTTATTGTGATTGGATGAGATGCCTTATAGAATGAATCCCAAGATCTTCATGCTATAACTATGCTTACACTTACATTTCAAAGCAAACTCTCCACCCAGAGCAGGGTGTGCAGTAAATTACCCTCTGCAAATTCACTCAGTTCCTCACATTAAGCTCTTGTATGGTTTGGAATATTTTATAGTGCATTTTATAGTTTTATTATTTATTGGAATCAATTATTGTGACTGTTCTTGTATCTGCTTGTTATGTATTTTATATTGTTGAGAATTGGTTAGGTTTAGGTGTGGGATGAGGTTAGGTGCTCATAAATATCTATAGCATATTGTGAAGTAAATCCAATTATTGTGACTAAATTAACCTGTCTGTTACCTTTTTTATATTGATGATAATTGGTTAGGTTTAGAAATGGGTTGGGTTGGGGGATTTAAAATATCAATATGATTTTACAATGTAGCTACACTAATATGTTTATAAGTATAATGCAACATATTGTGGTTAAACACGCATGCCACAGCGTGAATGAGTAGCTGACTCTGATTCAATGATAATCACTCATCAGTATTCATGGGAGTCCCTTTGTGGCATTTTACATATTACTATGTATTACTATGTTTTGCATCTACACTTATAGCATATAAATGTGTATAAATTAAATAATATTAAATATCATAAATACTGTATCTTCATTGTGTTCTTTTAGAAAAAATAAAACATGGAAAACATGCTTTGATTATGTTTAGGTCTCTAGTTCTTAAAGTTTTAAAACATATTTTATTAAACATATTAAACAAACACATTACAACAATGGCTGTTTTCAGAGCAGATATATAAATATCAAAAGGCTAAAGTCAGCCGATATAATGTATATACACCCATTGAATACTTTATTAGGAACACTGTGGTCCTCTGCTGTTGTAGCCCATCCGCCCTCAAGGTTCAACATGTGCATTCTGAGATGCTATTCTACTCACTACAATTGTACAGAGTGGTTATCTGAGTTACTGTACCTTTCTGTCAGCTCGAACCAGTCAGGCCATTCTCCATTGACTTCTCTTATCTTATTTCCATCCACAGAAATGCCACTAACTGCCTGCTTTTTATTTTTGGCACCATTCTGAGTAATATCTAGATACTGTGTGCATGAAAATCACAGGAGATCAGCAGTAACAGAAACACTCAAAACAGACCATTTGGCACCAACAATAATGTCACGGTCTAAATGACTGAGATCACATTTTTCCCCATACTGATGGTTGATGTGAACATTAACTGAAACTCGTGACCCGTATCTAAATGGTTTTATTTACTGCACTGCTGTAACACAACTGGCTGATTAGATAATCGCATGAACATTTTGATGTACGGGTGTACCTAATAAAGTGATCGTGAGTGAATATACTGTATAGTTACAGTATTTTGTTCATGATGCATAGTTTTGTGGTTTGCCTTTCAGTGGCAATTAAATGGCATGTTTGAAATGCAATACTAGCTTACACTGTATCCTGCCGAATATTATTTGAATATAGTGAAACAGTAACATGTAACACTTTACAACAAGGTTCCATTTGTTAACCCAGTAAGCTTTCGAACAGTAATATGCTACACTGTTCTTAAATGACCTTATTCACATTGCATATGGAGTGGTATCCAGTAATGTTTTTTGTTTTTGTTGTTTTTGAACTAAAGTGGTTATTTTGCCTTTTTAATTAAATTTTGTTAAAATGTCTTAACGTACTGAAGACTAATCAAATAATGGCACATCGTAGGTCAGATGTAGTAGGTCATCCGGTTAGAGAAAATGTCCGTACTGTGAACAGTATGTCTAGTATGCTATTCCAAACAGCAAAAGTGTAAAACTGAGCCCTGTTATCTGTTGTTGTGTCTTTTTTTTTTTTCTTTCATTACAGTGACAGCAGGTTGCAGTGGTTTCGTAATAGGACACTAGTGCCACCATGTGGTGTTCTTTCTTAAAGAGTCATGCTTTGTGGTCAGGCTGTATTTCTAGCACTCATTGGTCAGCAACAGGAAGTACAACAATACCAATCTATTAGAATTCAGAGCATATAATCTATCATGCAGGAATGGCATTTCCAAGCTGGTATAGTCAATACTCTTCTGTTGGATAACATTATTTATCACCACAATGAGCCTCATGACTTTATTGAGATTGTGAGTTGCCATAGAAATGTGCAAGTTCAAACCAAATAATTCCACTGATTAAATTTTCATGTTTTAATTAGTCACATTTATAATCAAAACAAGTTCAGTTTCCTACATTTTAATTATTCCAATCACATTCTGATTGAATTGAAATAATTAGTGATGTTATTTCATCAGAAAAAGGAAACATTTGTACTGCTTCTTTGTATTAAAAAGTTATTTCATTAATCATTAGAGGAGGAGCCACATGCAAATCAATATCAGGACACAGCTACAGCCATAAAAAAAGAAGTAAAAAAAAAAGGTTTTAAATGATAAAACAATAGAAAAATTAAGTCAAGTATTCAGACACTTTCTGGTTGTTAAAGTCATCGCATTTGTTTGCATTTGACACTTTGTTCAGTGTTGTGATATCTAATGCAGTTTCATTCAGAAAAGTGACATTTAAATGTGCAAATGCTTTTCGTCTTCATTTTGAACAATGTTGAGATCACAAATGTAATTATTAGTCCTAAATGTAATAAAGGCCCTAATTGTAATAATTCTTACATTTTTCACGAATGAGCATTTAACAGAACCAAAAGTACCCCTTAAATATATTTAGGACAAAATATTTGTATTTAGGGCCTCTATTACCAACCTAGTCTCATCCAAATTTACTACATTAGGGCCTTTATTACATTTAGGATATACTATTGTTACATTTTGGGCCTTTATTACCTTTACGAACATAAGTTACAAATTTAGCGCATAAATGACGGCCTTTATTACATTACATTATAACATTTAGGACCAAAAGCTATTAATTTCAGGGCCTTTATTACATGTACGACTAGTTTTACATTTGTGCCCTTTACAACTGTATACCTATTTTCTATATATATATATATAATTTTGTTCTGAATGTAACAAACATCCTTTTGTGAAAAGTGTGCTTGCGCTATCTGTTTTAAAAATAAAATACCACTTGATTTGTATATGTTGTTATCTAATGCAGTGACATTCAAAATGGCTCAAGTGTCTAAATACATTTTGGGCCCACCTTAAATCAGGTGTATTAATTTCAAAAGAGAGCAAAAATGGGTTATGTACTGTATGGAGAGTTGCCAGGCAATCTGAATTGCAACTCAGGAATTGTGGTGAATTAGGAAGTGCTGGTGCATGCTTGGCCGCAAAGCACCTCAATCTAGGTGTTCCATATACATGCGATGATTTGTGAAGTATAACTGGCCCAAGAGGCGAAGAAAAGTGCTGATGCGTTTCAGATCGGCCGGCTTCTTTAATCGCATTCATATTTTACTATCAGTATGTGCGTTTTTGCTTGTGTGTGATGGAAACGAAGAAAAGACACAGAAAAGTGATTTCTACCTCTTTTATTAACACAAAACCAGGGGAAAAAGAGTTGAGGTTGAGAGGAGATTTATCTATTGTGCTGATAGGCTCGTGTGGATGCCGCTGGGGGTTAAGTGGAGGTCCTGCTCTCTCAGACCATCCATCCACCCAGAAAACAAAAGCTTTCAGTTCCACTGGTTAATTGAAAGAGCAGCTCTTGAAGGGATAGTTCACCCAAATAAAGAAAGTTTTGTCATTATAACACCATAAAAGAATTGTAAAGCAGTCCTTTTGACAGAGAAATATATTCCAAGTGTTCTGAAGCCATACGATAGCGTCAACCTAGTCTCACAGAATGAAAGTTACTATAACTACATTTTTGCAAACTGACTTTACATGCCGTGTTCAACATTTCACTAGTCTCCAGGTGAACACACTAGAGGCGCAACAACAACTGTGCATTTTATTGACTTGCACACTGCTACAGTATGTTATGATATTGAAACACTTTGCTCTAAAGCATCATTTGAAAAAGCTATACATTTTAACGCTTGTATTACAGACTCACCTACATTTACACACTTATTCCAGTATGATTAGCTTGCACAGTAGCTCACCTGATAGTGTGTTGGACTTTGGACTCAAAAGAACGAAATTTGAGCCCAGCGAAGCTCATAAATTGACACATAATCTGAAATAAAATGACATTGTTGCTTCAGTAAATGTGCTTTTCATGTCACATTTACTTTTTGGACACTACTGGTTAGGTTTAAGTGTTGGTTTAAGGCAATGTTGGGGAACTTGCTCCTGGAGTGCTATTGTCCTGCAGAGTTTAGCTCCAACCTTATCAAACACACCTGCCCTTAATTTTTTCAAGTAATCCTGGAGACCTGGATTAGTTGGCGCTAAAGTCTGCAGGTTCCTCCCTATAAGATCATTTTTATTTTTTAAGTGAACTATGCATTTAAAAGCAGATATGTACTAAACTAACCTCAAAGCTTTTTCTCCATGCACCTCTGGGGAGAG
This sequence comes from Moxostoma hubbsi, assembly GCA_032164185.1. Taxonomy (NCBI): domain Eukaryota; kingdom Metazoa; phylum Chordata; class Actinopteri; order Cypriniformes; family Catostomidae; genus Moxostoma; species Moxostoma hubbsi. The sequence continues at coordinate 1,586,329 of JAVLUX010000083.1, read as the reverse complement.
GGAACCAAATTCTTTAGAGGCCCACTCATCCTAGGCAAACCAGATGACAAACTGTTTCACACATTTTCTCGTAGCACTTAATATAACTTGCCCCACCCACCCTAACACATGCTTCCCACTCTCTTTCATACTAGACAGTTGCTCATTTTGACATGAAGATGCATCTTCAGTGAAAAATGCTATCTACTTTTAAATTATTTCCATTATTACCTGACTCACACTACAGTTTAATAACAATGCTTGCAAGGCAGCACTATATTGATATTCCTCAAACATTATGGTTAGGGTTTGTTCTAAACCTCTAACCCTAACTTTTAAACTTCTGCAGCCAAGAGAGCGCAACAGTGCCAGCCCATTTTTTCAGCTTTTGTGGCTCTAGAAGTATTTTTTCCATTAATTTTTTCCATGGGGATTTCATAAGTGAGTTGTAATGGTGCGGTCAAATTTACCTTCGCACGGTGAAATTCAGAGGGAAAAATACAGTAATCTTAATGAGAATCCGCGCGATCATGAATTTCACGTGATGGACTTCCCCCTTGCAGATTTCACAAGTTTTGTGAACTTTGACAGATGATTTTGTCATGTTGACCAATAGAATGTTGTTTTGTTTTGCATTGACCTCTCTATGGGTGTTTCTTCCGGATTACCACTGAGAATTTTGCCATGCGAAGATAAATGTGACCTCGCCTTAAGCCATGAACCAAACCAACCTGCTCCAAGATGAATCACATTACAAACTATGATTTGAAGCTAAAAATATTTGTAAATTGGACAAAAAGACAACGTTGACTGTGTGCTTAAAGGTTTTAATGAGGGGATGACCTACAATCCCATAAAGCAGTGCGAATGACCTAGTCGAAATAAAAACGATAGACTCACCTAAACTATTACTATAGTACTATACTAAACTACTAACTATAAAACTATTGATTTAAAGTTTTTGATTATATAGTATAGAATCAATATATTTTACATTTATTGCAAAGTACACAGATATATACAGATATATAAGTAGTTTGAGAGCTTTTGGGAGACCGATTCGATTGCATAATTCACAGTGCGTAATGGGAGCCGACAGTCACTGCAGAGCTCTTTTGGTGCACTTTGTTGGCGTGATTTTCTAATTAGTGGTGCTTTCTCTTCAGGATCAAGGTTATATATATATATATATATATATATATATATATATATATATATATATATATTTGTTTTGTTTTTCAAATTTGAAATAACATGGACTAATTGTGTCAAAAGAAGCATATACCATCAATTAACAATCTCAGATCTCACGATTTGGCTGTCTTTAAATGTTTATAAGTAATTGTTAAAAATCTATTCCCCTATGGAGAATTTCACTTCTGAAACCAGACATTTATGCTCTGTTTCTGACAGCGATGATGTCATCATAACACTGAATGTGATTGATCTTCATTCTTGAATCTATTTTGCATTCTGAATGGTGATAAATTTGTCTTACTTTCAAATATTTAAAGGTGACGTGTGTAATTCATTTGCCACTTCATAATGATGGTTCTGAAATCATATTTTCCAAACACTACCTCCTTCTTTCATTGGAGATAGTTTTGCCCCAAACTCATGACTTTGATTCAGCATCTGTTGCAAAATCAGGCTGGTCAGGGTGCTCAAACAGGGCCATTTGATAGAGCCAAAATGTTTACACTTTTCGGGGGTATCAAAATTCAGATGACTTACTGACTATATAGGTGTCTCTCTTACTCTGCTGCAATTAAAGAAAGTATTTTAACGTAGAATTACACACTGTACCTTTAACCATTTATAACAGAACAGCAACTATGTGCAGATTCCTGCAGCCAATATAAACAAGACGTATACCGAGTGTCACTACCGCAATGATGCAGCTCTGTGGCATTTCATTTACGCAGAACCAAAACCGAAAATCTAAACTTACCTAAAACATTGACACAACATTCTTTTGATGCCTTGCAAGCATTGCTGTTTCCTTTAGGAGATGCAAATCTAGTAATTTCTATGCTGTCAGGGTGATTGGGTGGAAAGCACAAGGGCGTTACTTCTTCCTGGTAGGGGTTGGTGATTTCATGCCACGGGGTGGGGTGGGTGATTTGCTATTCTGGGCTGGGGCTGGAGACTTGGTAGACGCAGGGGCGGGGATGGCAGCCGTGGAAGTGGGAATTGCAATCGGACCTGTGGGAGGCACGATTCTTATGGGCGAGATGCAGGGTTTTGCTTCTGGAATCTTGTCACCGTGTTTGTACACGCTGACAACGATGTCCACCGACTCGCCGCCATACTTGTTCTGCACGGTCATGGTGTACTTGCCGGAGTCTTCGAGAGACACGCCTTTGATGGTGAGGCTGGCGAACTTGCCAGAGTCTAAGGCGATGACGTACTGATCGCTGGGCTCGACTTCATGGTCGTTCTTTGACCAGCTGACCAGAGGTTTAGGGTCACCGCAGACTGTGCAGGTCAAGCTCAGGGTCTAAATAAAGATGAAGAAGAAAGAAAGATTTTCTTACAGTTCCTGCAGTCATGGAAAACCTAAAAATATCAGATAATTTATAAATTGGGATTTACAGAACTGAAAAAGTAATATTTCCTATCTATTCACTTTCAAGACCCAGCTGAAAATTTGCATTACACTTTCATTACCACCCCCCCCTCCCTTTTCCCTTTTTTTATATGTATCTTGTATTGTTTATCATGTTATGAAATGTATTTCTGTAATGTACTTATTGCAAAGTGACCTTGAGCTTTTCTTCTTCTTCTTCTTGTAAAAGTTCTTGATATTGATGTCATGGATATGTCTATAATGGATTTTCTAAAATAGCTTTAAAAAATTATTTGGCTAGAAATTGCTCTTTGTGAGTGCAATTGCTATAAATGTGTTAAAAATCCTTGTCCAGTAATCATAACCAGTTGGAAAGTCATTAAAATTCATTGGTCAAAAAGAGTGGGAACCCTTTAAACATGTACACATACAGTGGGGATCAAAAGTGCATTTTTGTACTTCAACAGTTGTTTTATTTTTTTTTTTTTATTACGAATTTAATTTAAAAATCTTAAACTTCAGAATGAATTTCCAATTTTCTTGATGCCCCTTTTTGCTTTCATGACAGCATGCCCTCTTTTGAACGTGCATACTGCTGCTTACCGGACACAATGATTTATTGTTAAAAAGTACTTAGATATTAATCTTTTTCACACCACAATCGATCATATCGCTTTATAAGACATTAATTTAACCACTGGCATCATATAGATGATGTAAATGCTGATTGTCTGTGTTTTTTGGAGCATCAAAATCATGTTACCATCCACTTCCATTATAAGGACCTGCTGAGCTGAGATATTTTACTATTTTTATTCAAATGTGTTCTGCTGAAGAAAAGAAGTCATATACATCAGGGATGGTTAGAGTAAATTATGAGAGAATTTTCATTTTTGTGTGAACTCTCCCTTTAAGATGCGGTGTGCACATGTGGTGAGCCCTAAATACAGGTCTAAATGGGGTCTAAAACATTTTGTGGTCTGATCACAGAAACCACTTACAAATGTTCTCAAAATGCATGTGTACACATCGTATTTGAGGTGTAAACGCGAATCTGTCCTGTATGATACCGGCAGCAGTGAAGCACCACCCCTCACCTGTCAATCAACCACTGCGCTTAAACAAGAGTTTAAACTTTGCAGGTTACTAGCGGCTTTAAAAGAAAATAACCGCCTGATCTGAAAATAATGACCACATATATGCATGTAAGATTAACAGTTATGTAAAAAGTCTTAAAGGCACAGTGACGTGAAATAGAGATGTAAATCAAAATGATTAATTTTGGGCACATTTTTTATTATTATTTAGAAAAACTGAATAAAAAAATATGAGCCCTTTAACAATTTTTTATTGACACTCCTTAAAAGTATTAAGAGCTTCTCCATGACAACTATTTTAATAATCCTCTGTTTTCAGATTTACTTTACTTATATTCTGCAAAGGGTGACTCATGTGGCTTTTTAGGGAGGGGAATGGCTCTCTAAAAAGTAATAAAAACAGTATGCTGCAACCCTGCGGGAGCTCTCACTGGAAATCCACAGTGTACATGACCTCTGCAGCTCATGTGAAAGGTCTCCTCTCCCAAATGGGTTCACCTCATCCTGCCTGTAATGGATCTGAGAGCCAGTGATCTGCTTTGTTTATTTGATCTCAAAGAGAAAAGGATGTTGGGTATTTCCAGAATGAACTATTCAGACGAATCTTAATCTCACCACTATCCTTTCACAGGCAGAATGGAGCATATTCCCTGATCTGGTTTCATACTGTTTCCCAGCAATGGATTATGAGGAAATAGACAATGGACATGGATCTCAAGAAGCGGAGGAGTATGACGCCCTCCAGCACACACTCCCAAGGCTCAAGAGGAGAACCGTGGAACAACACTCACCAGCATGTATGCCTGAAGCACTACAGATCACTCATGCAACGCCTGCAGTGCTACAAGGACGATTTCAAGAATGTTTCAATACTAGTTAAGCTCTATTCACAGCAATTATGGTAAACATTTTGATGATCCTAGAAAATAATTTAGACTTGTCCCCTAATCTGTGGTGCTCATAACTTTTATTATTTGAGCTGTAAAGTTGTCTAAATCATCCCTTTTAAAGTGAGGCTACATTTCTAGGGGCATGAACCTCTGGTTATGCACTACATACAGTTACATTCTGGAACTTACAATGGAAGTCTATGGGGCCAGCATGCTAGAGGGTTTAAAAGCAAAATTGGAAGCTTGTATATTTGTGAAAGCACTCTTTTGCACATTTATAAATTGAGCTCCAAAGTCTTTTTTAAGGTAGTACTATTTTTCTAGGTGCAGGAACTTCTGGTTTTACATTACAGACCGATACATTCTGGCACTTCAAATGGAAGTCCAAAATTCTGGAGGGATTAAAAGCAGAAATGTCAAGCTTGTATATTTGCGAAAGCACTTCTTTTGTAGAAACATGTATTTTTTTGAGTGTCTAAATTGTCCTTTTGAAATGAGAATATTTCTCTAAGAGCATGAATTCCATGAATGCATTTTAGACCGTTACAGTCTGGCAATTACACTGGAAGTCTATGAGCAAGCGTTCTGGAGGGTTTACAAGCAGAAATATAAAGCTTGTATATTTGTGAAAACATGTATTATTTGAACTGTAAATTTGTCTAAATTGTCCTTTTGGCCCAGTTTCCACCTGGTATTAAGATGCGTCCCGGGTGATCCTATCACAAGTAGTCAGGTGATACACATCACCGTTTACACTTAAATGCGTCTCCTGTGACCACTTGTGTTCAGATTTGGAGGGGAGGGTCTCTGTTTCATGAGGACATACATCAATCATTCTGTCAGTGTGTTACTGCATGATTATAAAGTACAGCAAAGTCAGAAAAAACTTTTGTAATCAATATGTTTTTTAATCATTTATAGGAATGTAAAAAGGAAAATATAAATCATAAGTCCTGAAACTGTTCATCACTATTTTTTCACCACTTTGTCTTCACTAGTTCATTTTAAATGATCCTGCAAAGTGCAAGTATTCCATAATAGTCTCTTAATTAATATGAGGTAATTAAAGCAGCATAAATAATAATTATAAAATACTTAGCAAAATGCTGATTAAAAACTATTTCATGTCATATTCCCATTTTGGTGGTGAGTATTGAACATGATTTTCTTCAAAAAGGAAGTCAGACCATTATCCTATTCCTTTATGCATTCTGATGTATTTTTCACTATGTTAAGACACATGCTGAGCTCAAAACAAACCTTCTTTTCCATGATCGTTACAACATCAGGAAGACCACCAACAACTTTCCCACGATCTGAAAATGAAAACATCATGGAGTTAAATTCAGGAACATAATTACATATCAATGAAGGCCCCCAGAGAGTTGGGAGTGATTGAGCATACTTACTCTTTTCAGCATATGCTTCAACTCTGAAGGGCAAGAGAAGAACGACATTATTATCGAGTTCATTAGCAGACCTTAATATTTTACCCAAACACTGACATGCAGCACACACGCTTTGCATTGCTAAACACTGAGGATGCGGAGACACTTCTCCCATACAGCAAAACATTAAACTTTTGAATTTCAATTTTGAAAGGCAAGAAAATTCATTTCGGATATCTACATACATTTTATATACACATAGAACTAGAACAAACGTAACTTCCTAAAGATCTTTTATGTGAGTGTAAAGTACAGTTGTGGCCAAAAATATTGGCATCCTTGGTAAATGTGAGCAAAGAAGGCTGTGAAAAATATTCTTTATTCTTTATCCTTTTGATCGTTCATTCAAAATATTCATACAAATCTATCCTCTAATGGATATCAAACAATTGCAAATGCAACATAAGTTTTATAAAAAATATATATTTTTGTCAAATGTATGTGTGGCACAATTATTGGCACCCTTTTATTCAAAACTTTGTGCAACATCCCTTTGCCAAGAAAACAGCTCTGAGTCTTCTCCTATAATGCCTAATGAGGTTGGAGAACACATACAGAATCTCTCCAGATCCTTCAAATTCAGAGATCCACACTGGTGGACTCTCCTCTTCAGTTCTCCCCACAGGTTTTCTATGGGGTTCTGGTCAGGAGACTGGGGTGACCATGGCAGAACCTTGATTTTGTGGTCAGTGAACCACTTTTGTGTTGATTTTGATGTTTTGTACCATTGTCCTGCTGGAAGATCCAACCATGGCCCATTTTAAGCTTTCTGACAGAGGCAGTCCGGTTTAAATTTTTTATCTGTTGTTATTTGATAGAGTCCATGATGCCATGTATCCAAACAAGATGTCCTGGACCACAACATTAAAGATACACCATATTTAACCGTGGCCATGAGATACTTTTCCATTTGCTATCTCTCTGTGTGTGCCATGTCAATCTCTGGTGTTTGCTGCCAAAAAGCTCTTTTGATTTTGAAAAAAAAGATTTTTGTTTTATCTGACCATAGAACCTGGTCCCGTTTGAAGTTCCAGTAGTGTCTGGCAAACTGAAGACACTTGAGTTTGTTGTTGGATGATAACAGAGGCTTTTTTCTTGAAACCCTCTCAAACAACTTTTTGTGATGTAAGGGATGTCTTATTGTAGTTTTAGAGACTTTCTGACCCCAAGACCCAACTAATTTCTGCAATTCTCCAGTTTTGGTCCTTGGAGAATTTTTGGCTATCCTCCTCACTGTGCGTGGAGACAATATAGACACATGTCCTCTTTCAGGCCAATTTGTAACATCTCCAGTTGACTGGAACGTCTTAATTATTGCCCTGATGGTTGAAATGGGTATTTTTAACACTATGGCTATTTTCTTATAGCCCTTTCCCATTTTGTGAAGCTCAACACCATTTTTCGGCACATCAGAACCTTATTCTTTGGTCTTACCCATTGTTATTGATGAATAAAGGAATTTGGCCTGTGTTACCTCATATTTATACCCCTATGAATCAGGAAGTCATGGGTGAACAATGTCATGTTCCTAGTCACCCAAGTGTACAAAAATAAAAAATATATGATTGGGAATATACAGTACTTCAGACATGTTTTAATCCTAACAATTTCTAGGGGTGCCAATAACTGGCTTTCAATAAGTGTTTTGAAGAAAAATATTTATCACAGCTTTTTTTGCTTTTATTTGTTTGCTCATATTTACCAAGAGTGCCAATACTTTTGGCCACAACTGTAGCAACATATAAGTTGATTTATTTTATAATATTATATGAAAAGTTAAAATGTTTTAATTGAATATTCAAACCATGACAATAATTTTACTTATAAGATAACGTGTTCCTATGGTTCAACTGGTAGAGTATGGTGCCAACAATGCAGAGCTGTACGCTTACCTTTTAAGGTTTAAATATTCATTAGCACAGTTTTACATTTATTAGTACACAGAAGAGTGTGGCCAAATTGTTTTATTGTTATATAAATGATATATTGTTATTTTATAACATTATATCATATCATTATATCATATTTATATATTTTTATATTTGTATTATTTACTAATACAATTTACTACTACTACAATTTTGATAAAATGTCATATTTCTTAATGATATATTTGATATGATAATTTTTTACTACTATAAAAATTCATCTCAAGATAATGGTGCGGCAACTCTCTCAGAAGTTCCTTGACTGAGCATTTGCCCTCACCACCAAGAGAATATGTATTTCCTTATTTCCAGCTATGTGAATAATAATCAAATAAAACTTTGATTTTTAATAATTGTATTAGCATATTAATTGTACAGACCACTGAAAAACTCACTGCATTTGTCAAACCATTTAATGGGGTCTTTAAGAATCTGCCACATTAATAAATGTAGATGAGTAGATATAATCTACCAAAAACAGTGAAAACAGTGGGAAAAGTCAATAAAAAGTTTTTTTTTTTTGTGACAGGGCGGAGGGCGGGGCCGGGTCGTGATTTTACACACCCGGTCACATATCAGGCTAATCAAGCCTCCGAGAGGGATAAAGGTCGACTGCGGATGGTGGTGCGACAGAGAGAGAGCGTTTATGGGCAGCTGTCCGTCCTATGTGTGTGTGTGTGTGTGTGTGTGTGTGTGTGTGTGTGTGTGTGTTTGTGTCTTTTGATTTATTCTTCATTAAACTATTATTTATATTGTCAAGCCAGTTCTCGCCTCCTCCTTTCGATGGAACTGCTTTACAGTTTTATTCTGAAATGTATTGTTAAATATATTTTGGACAATATATTAATATATATTGATTTTAAAATATATACAAAATGGTCAATATACATCAGTAACAATTTTCTAACCATTTATATAAATATGTTTTAAAGTATATATTAGCAATATATCCCTGATACATTTTTGTATATATAAAAAAACACACAAAAAAATGCCATATGGGGTGGCTTTAGATGCAACAATTCTCTTACTTGAGTCTCTGGAATTCTGCGTAGGCCTTCTCATAGACTATGAGGGGAAAACAGAAAAAAAAGGAATTAAATTTAAAGCACATTAAAACCAAAATACAATTTTTAAAAAAAGGAAAACTGCGCAGGCTCTCTCTACTCTCCACTTCTTGTCCCGGAGGCACATGGCATGAAAAGAAAATCGTCTCTCATTATTTTAATAGCATTGTTTTCCTGCATTGCTGGAAATAGCTCTTCTTCCCCTACTCATGACTGTCCCCATTCGGCAAATCGCATGACCTGTCACACACCAGCCCTTGATTATGTTTGTCATCAAACAGTCTGTTGTCTATCTGCCAGTATCTGTATTGTTGTATACCTATTTCCCTACATGCAATGCCTTTACTTTCAATTATATACAGCTCTATTCAATGTCAACAGGAAAATACATGGAACAGGCCCATGTAAGATGCCCATGTAAGTTATAACAAATTTGGTGCAAAGCTCGTTTTCTTTTTTTGTTATTTTGATCATCTTTTAAGCAAAAGGTGAGCTGTCTCTCATGACATTCTTTTAGCTGCCTCCAGCGTTGATTTTGTGCTTGTCATTAATGCTGATAATGGAGGTGATTTGGAGAACTATTTGAGAGGTATTTGAAAAATTTCATTTGATAATCCATGAACTTCAAATTTAATTGGGTTTACATTTTTTTATTTTGTGGCAAAACAGTCATTATTTAGTTTATTTCTGATAATTTTCCACCCTCACTTTGACTCTTCGAATTAAACAGGCAGTTTGTTGCTGAGGTGCCTTTAAAACTTCTTTGTAAACGCCCCCTTTGCATGTGGAATGAGATTCAATGCTTTGTTGAGTTTACACAACCGCAGGTTAATGTCAAGTCCTATAAATACCCATTAATATATCCTTCAGTAACAGCATCTTTGTAGCTCAATGTGTAGACTTTCTTTCTTATGCAGAACACAAAAGGAACTTTTAATGAATATCCCATTCCATCTTAATACAATGACAGTTCATAGTGCCTCACATCAAAGCATAAAAAAGGAAATAAAGGCATCAAAAATGTAGTCCGTGTGATTAGCGCATTATAGTTCAAGCCTTCTGAAGGCACATGAAATTTAAGTAATTTTTCAGCTAAAACCCTTGACATCCTCAAGAAAGTCATAAGTGTTTGGAAAGATATAAAAGTTAGTAAATTCTGATTTTGCATTTTGCTTAACCATTCCTTTAAACACTTCAGAATTTCAACAGATTAGGGAATGACCAGTTATAAGACAATCTCTGGACAACCTTACCTTGTCCAGAAAGGTCAAGGGTACGAGTGTGTGTCTTCTCAGGTTCCACAATCTCAATGGTGTACGTCCCTTTTTCCTTATCAGTAGGCTCAACTATCTCCAAAGTTGCCATCGCTGAATTCACACCAATTCGCATCCTCTCTGATGCTGTGATTTTAGATTCCCTTTAAGAACAAAGAGCAAAGTGATGTCATGTGCTGCATTTAATCATTAGGAGACATGTAAGGCATGACAAAACCAGCACAGCACATGCAATAAAAGGCATGTTCAAAGGAGCTTGACTTCCCACTTTTTCAGCCATACTGTTTCTGGAATTTTCTCCATAGGCATTTCAAACAACTCTTTAATAAATAGAGTTTTAAGCCATGAACTAAACCAACCAAATCTGAGATAAATCACATAATTTGATTCCAAACAAAAAGTAGTTAAAAATCACAAAAAAAAAAGACAAAACTACAAAACTGTCGGTGGCCTGGGTAGCTCAGCGAGTATTGATGCTGACTACCACCCCTGGAGTCACGAGTTCAAATCCAGGGTGTGACTCCAGCCAGGTCTCTTAAGCAACCAAATTGGCCTGGTTGCTAGGGAGGGTAGAGTTACATAGTCTAACCTCCTCGTGGTTGTGATTAGTGGTTCTCGCTTTCAGTTGGGTGTGTGGTAAGTTGTGTGTGGATTGTGGAGGGTAGCATGAGCGTCCACATGCTGTGAGTCTCCGTGGTGTCATGCACAACGAGCCACGTGACAAAAAGTGTGGATTGACCGTGTCAGAAGTGGAGGCAACTGAAATTTGTCCTCCGCCACCCAGATTGAGGTGAGTAACCACGCCACCACGAGGACTAAGTAGTGGGAATTGGGCATTCAAAATTGGTAGAAAAATAAATAAATAAATACAAAACTGTACAATGGAATGTACTACTAATCCCAAGAAGCATATGAGTTTAAAAATGCATTGGTGCTTTGCAGTGCATCAATCATTCATAGAAATTTCGATGCATCAATTATGGAATTTAAGAATCGATTATCATTACTATATTAATACCCAATGTGACCGTCTCATATTAGACAAAACTTCTCGCAACAGACACAGAGCGGAGCCGGCGAGGTTGAGTAGAAAGAAAGCGCACTTTGAAATACAGAAAGGTAATGCTGCTGAGTTCACTCCACGAGCTTACATAAGATAAAATGGTCAATACCCATGGTTTGGTTAAACTTCTGGGTTAAACCCACTTTGTTAAACTTCTGCGAGTGCAGAAAAGACAAAATATACTTCTATTCAAGATCTATTCTGTAAAAGCAAGTCTAAATATCTTATATACTGCTTCTCAGGTGAATGCATCTTTTTTCTTCTGCAGTGTAGCTGCTAAAAAAATGTACATTGTTTTAAAAGAGTTTTATATATTTATAATTGAAAACAAGCCAAAACAAAAACAAATCAAAAACGTGTTTTGTTGCACTGTATAATGGGGTCTACCCTCTCTAAACTTTCTGTTCACTTCAATCCATCTTTAACTCACAAAAAACTCTCTCTTATTAATAAAGCTGCATATTGCCAATTTTCTGCATGATAAGAAATGCATAATACATAAACTGTATTATGATTCAATAAGTCAAAAGCCAATATGTTATAATCTAGCTGCAGCAAGCGCGAGTGCTCGAGGGACAAGCGTCCCCGTGACAGAGTGTGCATCAGCCGGGTGCAGTTTCAATCTCTCCGACATTCCCACATCTCATAAAAGAGGAGCTGATCACACAGAGAAATGCCAGTTTCAGATTTAGTAGTTATTTACATGATCTGCTTCTGTATTATTTGAACTTTAATAAAGCTATAATGCATTAAATAAAACTACATTAAGATGTATCGCCGGGGTGTTTCCTTACTTTGTATTTTTGCAGTGTATCTGGACAGTGATCTGTGTAAATCTTCCTCTCCTCAGTCAGGCACAAACTGCTGTGCTGCTCTCATCATTAGAGTTTAAAGTGATCTCATGTTCCGTTAAATTAGATTATTGACTATTCAACAACGAATATTTTTGTAGACAATTTTTTATTGTCACTGTTCTCGATAACGTCGACTAATCGTTTCCTATTGGTCAAAGACATGCGGCAGCAGCAAAACAATAACAATTTTAATCTTTAGTGGGGTGCACCACAAAAACAGGTGAAGGTGCCTCCATTTAGGCCCCTGATGCCATTCTCCCTATTCCAAGAAGAATAGGGAACTCACAGTTACTACATCCCATGTATAACCACCTTGACATGTTACCAATAGATTAATACATACTCATTCTATGACCCTGCTCAATTTAAACATGGATCTTATATGCCTGCACATGTCATTTCATCTTTAATTATTGGTTCAATAAATATTAATGTTATTTGATATGCAGTCATTATGTGATCCTTTATCTGTTATGCATATAATGTATCTCTATGTACCATATTATGTCAACATTGTACTCTATGTACTGTACATGCATGATTGAGATATGTGTAATTTTTTCTCATGAAAATTCCTATCACATTGTCATTTCCAGCACAAAATATATTTAATGTTTTAATAAAAAACAATCCCTGGGATATGAAATTGCCCAAAAGTTCACCCATTTACAGATATACAATAGTGTTTTGTGAGATTGACTGGATTAGGTAATTCACAATGCTTAATGTGTCTCAGTGGACGCTGCAGAGTGTTTTTGCTGCTGTTTCCGTTTCAATGATACAGCGATTTCTGTCATTGGTAGATACCGCTTTAGCATTATGGGCAAAGTAGTTCTTTACTGAGATTCTCCATTTAAAATTTTTTTTTTATAGAAAGCTGAAATAACACTGACTTGTGGCTTGTACAGAATAATTTCATCACTTAACAATCTCAATCTCTGAGCTCATGACAGGTCAGTTTGGGAAGGGTTATGCATTAGTGCTAATATCATTAAAAATCTAATTCTCTATGAAGAAAATAAATGTGCTTTTTACTCGATTCCAAATCCAAACCCTTTTTAAGCTCAATTGTTTGTTCATTTTCCCAAAGAGAGTAAATGCTTTCAAAATGTTAAACATACCACTTTTTTTTTTTAAAGTGGGTGCATCAAATTAGCATGTCCCTGGTGTAAAATTAGTCACGGCGGGTGTTTACTTTTTGTGTTGCCATTGAATGTCCAATTCCCCCTGCATTAATGCCTTCTCTGTGTGTGATTCAGAACATACTCTGGGGAGGACAGACCCAGAGTAGCACTTCAAAATGTTAATACAGGGATTTGCGAACCGATGCATGCAGGAAGAGGCTTTTCTTACAGCGTTCGTATTTCACATGCTACTGCATCACCTCCAGGGCAGAGCATTAGCTAACTACAAATCACAATGATTTGTTTTGTGTCGACAACAGAGCAAAGGACAAGGCATATTCTGTTCCTGTCATTTTCATTTTAAATCGTTCATTTTATACACCTCACTCTTAAGCAACATAATTAGAAATCAAAATCGGATAATTATGCATGCAGTACACATGCCGTTGTTATGCCACCGTACATAAAGAAGAATGTGCATTTTATTAGCATGGGTATTTGTCTCATTTTATGTTCAAGAGTGGATTGTGTGCTTACTTCTGTTTCCACTGGATCTTCATCTCCTCTGTGCAGTATTTCATATGGCACTGAAGCATAATGCCCTCTGCAGTGCACTGAATAGACAGCTCAGCTGCACTGGATCCTGGTTAGGGACAAATGAGTAGTTTTATTAGTAGTAGTAGTATTTTTTAATATTATTATTTTACATTTTTTTGGGATCAAAGATGCTTTAAATTGAGACGATCAAATTGATCGTCTGCAGTGCACTCTGCAGTGCACTGAATAGACAGCTCAGCTGCACTGGATCCTGGTTAGGGACAAATGAGTAGTTTTATTAGTAGTAGTAGTATTTTTTAATATTATTATTTTACATTTTTTTGGGATCAAAGATGCTTTAAATTGAGATGATCAAATTGATTTGGTACAACAGAAATTGAGCACAGGAGAAAGTCAAGTCAAGTGTTTTTTTATTGTCGTTTCAACCATATACAGTTAGCACATTACACAGCGAAACAAGACAACGTTCCTCCAGGAACATTGTGCTACATAAAGCAAGATAGGACAAACCCACAACCACATGAAACTACACAGACTAAATAAAATACCTGTATAAACTGCACATGCAAACGTGTGCAAAAAGTACGGGACGGTACAATAAATTACTAACAATGAACAGGACAATAGGCACAGTGAGAGACAGTGCAGCGCCGACCAGTAAACAGTAGTGCAAAAAGATGACAGTTTCTAAAATTGCCAAATGTAAACAAAACATACTATGAGATAGTGTTCTATGGACATAGCAGTTATTGAGGTAGCAGCCAGTTATAAAGTGACAATAATTAAAGTGCAAATCAGGACATGTGTGTGTGTGTGTGTGTGTGTGTGTGTGTGTCAAACCAGTCTCTGAGTATTGAGGAGTCTGATGGCTTGGGGAAGAAGCTGTTACACAGTCTGGCCGTGAGGGCCCGAATGCTTCGGTACCGCTTACCAGATGGCAAAAGAGCCCAAATGCTTCGGTACCTCTTGCCAGATGGCAGGAGGGTGAAGAGTTTGTGTGAGGGGTGTGTGGGGTCATCCACAATTTGGTGGCTTTGCGGATGCAGATTTTTTTGTAAATGCCTTTGATGGAGGGAAGAGAGAACCCAATGATCTTCTCAGCTGTCCTCACTATACTCTGCAGTGCTTTGCGGTCTGAAACGGTGCAAGTCCCAAACCAGGCAATGATCAAGATGCTCTCAATAGTCCCTCTGTAGAATGTAGTGAGGATGGGGGGGGGGAGATGTGCTTTCCTCAGCCTTCGAAGAAAGTAGAGATGCTGGGGTTGAGGGACCAGGTGAGGTTCTCCACCAGGTGAACACCAAGGAATTTGGTGCTCTTGACGATCTCCACAGAGGAACCGTTGATGTTCAGCGGAGAGTGGTCACACTGTGCTCTCCTAAAGTCAACAACCATCTCTTTTGTTTTGTCGACATTCTGAGACAGGTTGTTGGCTCTACACCAGTCCGTTAGCCACTGCACCTCCTCTCTGTATGCTGACTCGTCGTTCTTGCTGATGAGACCCACCACAGTCGTGTCATTGGCGAACTTGATGATGTGATACAAGCTGTACATTGCTGCACAGTCTTGAGTCAGCAGAGTGAACAGCAGTGGACTGAGCACACAGCCCTGGGGGGCCCCAGTGCTCAGTGTAGTCGTGGTGGAGATGCTGTTCCCAATCTGGACTGACTGAGGTCTCCCAGTCAGGAACTCCAGGATCCAGTTGCAGAGGGAGGTGTCCAGGCCCAGCAGGTTCAGCAATCCAATCAGGTGCTGGGGAATGATTGTGTTGAATGCTGAGCTGAAGTCTATGAACAGCATTCGAATGTATGAGTCCTTTTTATCTAGGTGGGTGAGGGCCAGATGGAGGGTAGTGGCGATGGCATCCTCTGTTGAACGGTTTGGTCGATACGCAAACATCAGTGGGTCTAGTGAGGTGGCAGCTGGGTCTAATGTGCCACCTGACGAGCCTCTCGAAGCACTTCATGAAAATGGGTGTGAGTTCGACGGGATGGTAGTCATTGAGGCAGGACACTGAAGAATTCTTTGGCATGGGCACGATGGTGGTGGCCTTGAAGCACGTTGGAACTATGGCCCTGCTCAGAGAGATGTTGAAGATGTCGGTAAGAACATCTGCCAGCTGGTCTGCACATCCTCTGAGCACTCTGCCAGGAATGTTGTCTGGTCCAGCAGCGTTCCGTGGGTTGACTCTACGTAGAGTTTTCTTCACATCAGCAGTGGTAAGACAGAGCACCTGGTCATTGGGAGGAGGGGTGGTCTTCCTCGCCACCACGTCGTTGTGCACTTCAAACCAAGCGTAGAAGTCGTTCAGCACATCTGGAGGGGAGGCATCTTTGTCACAGGCAACTGATGTTGTCCTGTAGTTGGTGATGGCCTGGGTGCCCTGCCACATACGCCATGTGTCACCGCTGTCCTGAAAGTGACTGTAGATTCTCTGGGCGTGTGCGCGCCTCTCTGGCCTAGGACAGTTTGGCCCTCGCTGCTCTTAGGGCTGCCTTGTCGCCTGCTCTGAAGGCAGAGTCTCAGGTCCTCAGCAGCGCTCGCACCTCCGCAGTCATCCACGGCTTCTGGTTGGAGCGTGTTGCGATGGTCTTGGAGAAAGTGACATCATCAATGCACTTGCTGATGTAGCTGGTCACTGATGCTGTGTATTCCTCCAAGTTGGTAGAGTCGCCATATGTTGCAGCCTCCCTAAACATGTGCCAGTCAGTACACTCAAAACAGTCCTGAAGAGCAGAGATGGCTCCTGCTGGCCAGGTTTTCACCTGCTTCTGAAGCGGTTATGTGCGTCTGATGAGTGGTCTATATCCTGGAATTAGCATAACAGAGATGTGGTCTGAGTAGCCGAGGTGGGGGTGGGGCTCCTGGGATGTTTGTGTAAACAAGATCAAGCGCGTTCGCCCCTCTCCATGCAAAGTCCACATTCTGATGGAATTTAGGGAGCACTGTCTTGAAATTTGCATGGTTCAAATCTCCGGCGACAATAAACAGTCCGTCAGGGTGAGCGTTCTGCAGTTAGCCCCATACAGTTCACAGAGCACTTCCTTATCGTTAGCGCTGGGGGGGAATGTAAACTCCGGTTATGATAACAGTGGTGAATTCCCGTGGTAAATAAAAAGGTCTGCATCTAACAGTCACAAGCTCCACCATCGATGAGCAGTAGCTAGAGACTATCATAGAGATCTTTCACCATTCCGTGTTGATGTAAACACACATGCCACCACCGCGAGTCTTACCGCACAGAGCTGCTGCATTTCTGTCGGCACGAAACAAGGCGAGCCTGTCTATCTGAATGGCGGTGTCCAGAACTCTGTCGCTGAGCCACGTCTCCGTGAAAACAAAGATGCAGCAGTCTCTAAACTCACATTGCGTAGCCTGCTGGAGTCGAATGTAGTCCAGTTTATTGTCCAGGGAGCAAACATTTGAGAGCAGGTTAGACGGGAGAGACAGCCGACTAGGGTTTGTTTTTAGCCTAGCATGGACCCCCGACCTCTTGCCAAGCTTCCACTTCCTCGCACACCGCTTACGATGTCCTCTCCCCCAGCCACTGGCATCAGGCGACGCCGAGGACTGGAGGCCTGGTCTACACAGCAAGCCGAGTTCACGTAGCGCCTCCTGCAGGTCATCATGCAGCTTGGTTGTTGCATGAATCCTATATTTGAGCAGTGTCTGGCGATGGTAGACACAAACACCGGTTGCTCCGATGTCCATGTGCATAAAAGAGCAAACAGTGGTGAATCACATGAAACATGTCAAAAACATGTCCAGGTCATATTTCACCCCAAATCAAAAGAAAGAACAAAAGAAAGAAGAAATGTTAATATTTGACAAAAAGTTCCATTTTTTAATATTAGTAATGCATTAGGTATCATGAACTTACAATGGACATTATATTTTTTTACAGCATTTATTAATCGTTGTTAATGTCTGTTAATAAAAATACAATTGTTCTTTGTTAGTTCATGTTAGTTCATAGTGTATTAACTAATGCTAACTAATAACTTTGGATTTTAAAATGAATTACTTTATGTTGAAATTAACATTAACTAAGATTAATAAATGCTGTAAAAGTATTGTTCAGTATTAGTTCATACAAACTAATATTGTTAAATAATGAAATGGAACCTTATTGTAAAGTGTTACCAAAAAATTATATAATGGTTAAAGAAAATGTAACCTATAAAAAAAAAATATTTTCATGACAGTTAAGTTTAAAAAATGTGTGTGAAAAATGTTCTATAGAAATCCACAGTGTTTAAAGTGTGTGAAGTTTTTTATATATATATATCCCTCTTGACGGCTTAATTAGCCTAATACGGGACCGGGCGTGCGTAATCACGCGCCGGTCCCGCCCTCCACCGTGCCACATGCCTCCCCCGTTCTTTCAGGCTGGGGACCCCCGGCCTGACGTACATCCCCTGGGGGGGGCGCCTCCCACGCGGTCTGCCGGCAGGCCCCATCAACCTGGACGAGGGAGGGGGCAAGGGGAGGGAAACAAAAAAACAACAATTAAAAATGGGGGGGAGGGTTCCTGCACTGGGCAGTACCTCCCCTCCCACAAACACCATAATTTAAAAAAGAGGGAGGGAAACAACAATTAAAAATAGGGGGGGAGGTTCCTGCACTGGGCGGCACCTCCCCTCCCACGAACACCAAAATTTAAAAAAGAGGGAAAAGGACAACGCAGAGCGGTAGCGAGAGAGAGAGGAGAGAGAGATTAAAGGAAAAAAAAAAAAACTTACTCGCTGGTTCTCTGATACGCCGCAGCTTGTTCCTCAGCCACTCCTCCACCCTCTACCGAACGGCAGCCGTGCCTCTCCAGGCGGATTCGAGGCAGTCCTCAGCCCCTGGCGGACGGAACGCCCCGCCGCGTTCTCGGGGAGCCGAAGGGGACTCCCCCGCCCCTGGCAGCGGTTCTCTCGCTCCAGGCGGTCGGTCGCGATCCCCTCCCCGCTCGCGGACGGCGGTCTTCCCTCGACCCCTCCGCGTTTCAGCGGCTGGTAGGGGCATCCTTCTTCCTTACAGAACTGATTCAGCTCTCCCATATTCTTAGGATGTCTTGTGTGAACAGTTCTCTTCAGGTCATTCCACAGCATCTCAATTGGGTTAAGGTCTGGGCTCTAAATGGGCCACTTTTTTGAAGCCATTCTGTAGTGGATTTACTTTGATGTTTAGTGTCATTGTCCAGCTGCATCACCCAACATCTACTGAGCTTCAGCTGGTGCACAGCAGCCCTGATATTATCCTACAGGATAACTTGATAAACTTGGAAATTAATTTTTCCCTTGATGATGACAAGCATTCCAGGCCCCAAAACAGCAAAGCAGCCCCAAATCATGATGCTCCCTCCACCTTAATTCACCGTTGGGATGATATTTTCATGTTGGTATGCGGTGCCCTTTTTGCACCATACGTAGTGCTGTGTGTTCTTCCCAAACAATTCAACCTTAGTTTCATCAGTCCACAAAACATTTTCCCAGTAGCATTGTGGAGTGTCAAGGTTGTCTTTGGCAAACTCCGGTCATGCAGCAATGTTTTTGTTAGAAAGCAGTAGCTTTTTTATGGTTTTCCTTATAGTAAACTCAATAAAAGAGATGTTAACCAGTTTCAATGATTCCTTCAAGTCTTTCGCCATCACTCTATGGTTAATTTTTACCTCATTGAGCATTCTGCGGTGTGCCCTTTGAGTCATCTTGTGGCTGGACGGCCACTTCTAGTGAGAGTAGCGACAGTATTAAATCGTTTCCATTTATAGACAATTTTTTTTAACTGTGGACAGATTAATATCTAAGCTCTTCAATATAACTTTGTAACCCTTTCCTGTTTTATGCAAAGCAACAGTTCTTGATCGTAGGTCTTTTTTATGAGGCATGGTCCACATCAGCAGATAACTGTTGTGAAGAGCAAACTCAAAATGTTTGAGTGCTGAGTCAAAGGAGCTCTAACACACACCTTTAATCTTGTTTCATTAATTGGATGCCAGGTTTGCCAACTCCTGACTCTAATTAGCTTTTGTTGACATTGTTAGCCTAGAGGTTGGAACATTTGACTAAATGTATGTTCCTCAAAATAATAAAACCCTTTTAATCTAAAGGCTTATTCTTAAATGCCTGAAAGCAGTTTTGCAGATAAATATAAAAAGTAGTTTGTTTTTTTTTTGTAAAGAAATTTTAATATAGACTAAAAATTGTTAATATTGAATATAATAAGTTTTGCAATTGAGAATAATGGAAATAACTAAGATTAAAAAGTAAAAAATCTGTAATGCATTACAGTAACAAGAATTTCAAGTCAAGTGTCAAGTCAAGTCAAGTGTTTTTTATTGTCGTTCAACCATATACAGTTAGTAGAGTACTCAGCGAAACGAGACAACGTTCCTCCAGGACCATGGTGCTACATAAAACAACATAGGACAAACCCACAACCACATGAGACTACACAGACTAAATAACATACCTATATAAAGTGCACGTGCAAACGTGTGAAAAACGTACAGGACAGTACAATAAATTACTAAAAATGAACAGGACAATAGGCACAGTGAGAGACAGTGCAGCGCCTTAAAAAAACCTTTAAGTTAGATGCACGGTTTAAGACTACATGGATGGGGAAGAAGGGAGAGGGGTGTCCAGTCCAGTTGATTTAAAATCTATTGGTGGTAACACAATGAAAGACACGTGTCATATGTTATACATACCA
Organism: Moxostoma hubbsi; assembly: GCA_032164185.1. Lineage (NCBI taxonomy): Eukaryota > Metazoa > Chordata > Actinopteri > Cypriniformes > Catostomidae > Moxostoma > Moxostoma hubbsi. The sequence continues at coordinate 1,565,779 of JAVLUX010000083.1, read as the reverse complement.
GAGATATGAGACAGCTCATTAATGATGTCATCAAAAGCTGTGGGTGAGAAAAAGATTTCTAATTTTGCAGAAAATATTTGAGTATACATTTACATGTTTCTATTTTTGATAACACAAGAGACGTTACCTTTCCCAGAAATATCAATCTGTGACACATCCTGGCCTCTGTCATCCGTGATGGTAGCTTTATATAGTCCCACATCCTTCTTGGAGAACTAGAAGATCAGGGAAGAGAAAAATACAGCATTTCACAAAAACAAGCCATCTTAGTGATGCTTTTTATAGAGTAAAACCAGCGGAATAGATTCAGTGCTTCAATGTCTTGGAAGTAAATTATAGCTATTTCATATAGTTTTGTAATTTTACAAAAATGACAAGGGATAGCCAACATTACATAAAATTACAATGCCAACTCCAATTGATTCAGAAACTCTGGTTGAAATCATTTGGGTATCAAATATTCTACAGGTTCCTTCTCATGAATCAACTGTTCTTCTGGTTATTTCTCATAGCACTATATGACACCAATAGCCATTCTAACAAATGCTGTATAATTTTGTCATACATCTAGTCTCTGTTTTTATGGAGGTTGTAGACCATGGTTGTACAAGCTACAATATGTCACAGTGAAAAGACTAATTACCCTTAACAGTCCAGAAGGCATTATATCTTTTCTTTGAAATAACCTTAGCCATTGTAATTAGTGTTAAGTATGCTTCGATACACTTCTAAAAAACGGTAATGCAAATGTTATTCTGAACCCAAAATTCCTCAGAATGAATTCCTTAAATGTTTATTTAATAATTTTTTATGTCCTGGCATTCTAAAATGGGAATTCGAACTGTCAACCCTCAAAATGCCAAACAACAGCTTAATGTGAGGAACAAACAAAAAAAAGTAAGTTGTAATTTACAAAGTAATGACAGTAATGTTACAAAATCCTGGCCTTCACCGAAGCTCTGAAAGGACTAAAAAATGTTATGTGTGGAGGCCATTTGATGGCTTTGACACCAAATACCACTGATTTATGTCCCATGACCAAACCTCAAAGATGTTAATAGTGGCATTTTTTTTAAGAATTTCAGTAAATAATGACTTAAAGGGTCATGAAACCCAAAACGATTTTTTTTTAGATGTGAACAGGATACACGATGCACATCAATGAAAACAACACATTAAGTTTATTGTAAAGGTTAAAGTGTTGTTTTGTTTTTTTAATTGAGCCATTTCATTATTCTGGTTTCAAAAGGAAAGTTAAAGCAATGTCACACAAATGAGGTATAGTATGCTTGAGTTTTTATTGGTAGGACAGCACAAAACGAGTACTTTTAGTAAACTTGCATGGTTCTTTTTAGCCATTTTTGAGCTTGATGGACCATTCACTTGCAATATAAGGAGAGGAGCATCCAGGATATTAATCAAAAATGTACCTTTTGTTTTCCACGAAAAAAGCCATACAGGGTTTCAGTAGAGGTCGACTGGAAAATGCTGGAAAATGCTGATAACCGATTAATCGGCCAATAGCTTTTAAAATCCATTTATAGAATGTTAATAAAACATTTCTTAGTCTTTCCTTACTATGACGGGCATGGACATAGAGGCTACAAGTTAACAAATGAATAGAATCCCAGATTAAGTTTAATGTTCAACCAAAATTGGACTCAATTTTGTCATTGGACTCAAGATGGCGCGAGTATGGCTGCAGCGTTGCGAGCTCCGATACAACACTGCAGTTTATTGTTTGTTTTGTTTACAGTTTTTTTGTATTGGATGTTGTCTGCCTTATTGTTTACGACAGACAAAAGCTTTTGGACATTGGTTCGGCAAATACACACTGAAAATCGGACTTCAAATTCCTCAATGCCGACCCGCTCTTTACAAACACACCAGCAGAGCCTTTTGTCTGGGCTGCCCGGCCGCAGAAACGCAGAGGGAAAAGGGGAAAAAGAGCCGGCGTTCTCATCAGAGTAAGACGTCATGCAAATCGACCCCCGCTACCCAGTATACTACTGGCAAATGTTCAGTCTCTGGACAACAAGCTCTGCAAGCTGAGAGCGTGGATCTCTTTCCAACGAGAGATGAGAGATTACTGTGTTATATGCCTTACAGAAACCTGGATGTCTGCAGAGATTCCAGACTCGGCAATCGAACCCACGGGTTTCTTCGTACACCGAGCGGACAGAGCGAAAGACCTCTCAGGTAAAAGCTGAGGTGGTGGTGTATGTTTTATGATCAACAAATCATGGTGTGATCAGAGGAACATACATTTTATCAAGTCTTTCTGCTCTCCTGATCTGGAATATCTCATGCATCTGTGTCGACCATTCTGGCTACCGAGGGAATTCACAGCGGTCATTATCACAGTTGCGTACACCCCCCCCACAAGCCGACACAGACCGGGCACTCAAGGAACTGTATGGCAGTATAAGTGAGCAGGAAACCGCGCACCCTGAGGCTGTGTTCATTGTTACCGGGACTTTAACAAAGCCAACTTCAAAACAATCGCTCCAAAATACCACCAACACATCAACTTCAACACACGAGGGGACCGGGTTTTGGATCATTGCTATTCTTCTTTCCGGGATGGCTACAAATCCCTCCCCCGCGCACCATTTGGCAAATCAGACCACTCTTCCATTCTGCTTCTGCTCGCTTAAAGGCAGAAACTAAAACGGGAAGCACCCACCCTCAGAACAGTCCAGTGCTGGTCGGACCAATCAGACTCTATGCTACAAGACTGTTTTGATCATGTGGACTGGGAGATGTTCCGGTCGCCTCTGATGACGACATCGAGGTTTACGCTGATAGCATAACGTGTTTCATCAGGAAGTGCGTAGAGGACGTTGTGCCAACCAAAACAATATGGATCTACCCCAACCAGAAACCATGGGTTAACGGCAATGTTTGCGTGGCACTTACTTGACCTCTGCTTTTAATTCCAGGAACGCGGAGGAGCGTAAACAAGCCAGTTATGCCCTCCGTTATGCAGCCAAACGCCAGTACAGGCACAAAATTGAAGGACAGTTCAACACCACCAACTCAAGTATGTGGCAGGGGATTAACATCATTACGGATTACAAAGGGAATAAAAACTTCTGCCGTAAACACCGCTGCCTCTCTCCCGGATGAGCTTAACACATTTTATGCTCGTTTCGAGGACAATAACACCGCCCTCATGGAGAGAGCACTCACGGCTGACGCTACAGAGGTTGGTTCACTCTCTGTCTCTGTTGCGGATGTAACCCGATCCTTCCGACGGGTGAACATTCGTAAAGACTCGTCACTGTCACGATTGCTATGTTGCTCGGAACTGCACACAAGACTTTCACCTTCTGTTGCACTTATGTACATGGTAGTTTGACAATAAAGTGATTTGATTTTGAATTCCCAATAAATACTAGAAAAATATAAAGATTTGGTGCATAACGTAATGCCTGGAATACACAAGTTTTTTTTTATTATTATTCACAATATATGAAGTTGGAGACACAAAGTACAGTATGTGCTGACGTGACACGTTTCTGTAAAGTTGCTTGTTTCTTTAAATGCCCTTGCTTTAATTTAGAACCATTGGTTATCTAATTTAAATAACAAAATATGCAATGAAGTGAAGACATAAATATTGTCAATGATGAAAGATTTAAATACAACAAATAGATTGTTTCTATTTCACCTCTAGAGGCTGCGGTTATACGGTTGAGCTAAGCCATTCTAACTGTAGAATCCTCCAGCGCTGGTAAAAGAGGACCAACAAAAAACTAACGGCAAATAACGGCATCAATTTGGACCGATACTTCCAAAAAGCAACTATCAGCACAGATTAGTCTGTAAAACTTATATATCAGTCTACCTTCACATGTTGTTCATCACGAAACAAACAAGACTTATATATATGATATATATATATATATATATATAAAAGAATTAAGTATGGTGAGGATCATAGCTACTTACCGTACAGTACCGTACTTCAACCACCAACTGTTGTTTTGCCCAAACATTGGCAAAAAAGTCCAAACCCATGATGAATTTGCATTTAGCAGTGCAACAAGATATTAGTTAGTTGTCAAAATAAAGGAGGAGAAGCACTCTAAAAAATAAAAGACCACAATTACCGTAGTAGGTAATCTGTTTATAATTTTTTACCAGTGTTGTGTGAGAAAAACACAATACATTTAAAAAATGATTATGCCCAAAGATATTTACAGTGCACTTATTAGAGAGAGAACCCCCATTTCTCAAATTAAATAATTTCAATGCAAATCAATATTTTATGACCATGTTTTTATTCATTTATTTAGTTAGTTAGTTATTAGCCATGTAATAAGCAGGAAAATTTACCATTAGTAATTTTTTATCGCAAAATAAACCCCTTACATTATCCCCTACTTAAAATTTGTGTATTTACAATTCTACTAAGAGACTTCAGCACTGCAGAGTGTTTAAGAATCATAAGCATTTCCATACATATGACAACAAAGCATATCTATCATATTGTGAACTGCTAAGCACAACTTTTTTATAAAGCTATACAAAAAAAGACAACAATGGTAGCCTAAAAAATAATTATGAGTTTCAATAACGTCCAATTTTCGTTCCCACCCTCACCTATGGTCATGAAGTCTGGGTCATGACCGAAAGAACTAGGTCGCGAGTACATGCGGCCAAAATGGGTTTGCTCAGATGGGTGGTGGGCTTCTCGTTTAGAGATAGGGTGAGGAGCTCAGTCATCCGTGAGGAGCTCGGAGTAGAGCCGCTTCTCCTTTGCATTGAAAGGAGCCATTTGAGGTGGTTTGTGCATCTGGTAAGGAGGCCCCCTGGGCGCATCCCTAGGGAGGTATTTCAGGCATGTCCAGCTGGGAGGAGGCATCGGGGAAGACCCAGGACTAGGTGGAGAGATTGCATCTCCACACTGGCCTGGGAACTCCTCGGGGTCCCCCAGTCAGAGCTGGTTAATGTGGCTCTCGATAGGGAAGTTTGGGGCCCCCTGCTGGAGCTGCTACCCCCGCGACCTGACTTCAGATAAGCAGTTGAAGATGGATGGATGGATGGATCAAACCAATGATATCATCCTTCACAGCCTGCACTTGAATGTTATTGGCTCATGCTATAGTCAGACTTTCAAAGCAGGACAAAGTAAAACAAATGGAATTTTCATGTCTACAAAAGTACGAAGACACTTACCATAACCATTTTCGCCACAAAAACAAGAAAACAGGACTTCTTTTTCGTATATTGCTAGTGTCCACTTTTATTAAGTCCAAGAAAAGCCTAAAGCAGATACTCGTTCAGAAACAAGATGCCTGGTGTCATGAATGTGATTCATTAATTTAGTTCACTAAAGTGTATACCAGCACATTCAGTTTGTTCATGAACGAGACGTCTCATCTCGTTCAGACTCAAATGACTGACTCAGCTGGTTCAGTCAGTGAAGGGGCATATTCATTCATTCATTCATTCAGTGGGTCAAACCAATGATATGCTGGTTCACATATAGTCTTTAAAGGCATGAAAAGCCACCAAAGCGCTGAGCTCCGATAGGGATAGATGCCAGTGAACAAGAAATATGAGTGAATGGAAGTGAACGAGAATGTTTCGGTTACTTTATAGATTCACAAACAAAACATGTTTGATTTCCTCAGGGGAAACTAGTCCTGTCCGAATATAGCTCATCCATTTAAGCGAAGTGCTCACCTGAGTGAGGGGGAACTTGCAGACTCCTGAGCTCAAGTCAGCAGGCAACTCAGAGATCACCTCCACTTCGTTCTTGTACCACTGGAACACAGATTCCTTCTTCAAATTAGCCACCTGAAGAGGATCGGAAAGAGGAAGCAAAAAACACATCAGTATATCGTTAGTCAGTCTGAGACATTTGATATGAAAGAAAAAACTGATTGGCTTAAACAATGCAATTTCACTTGCTTTGCAGACAAGAGTGACAGAGGCATTATCCGCAACACTGACGGATAGAAACTCCATGAAATGGGGCCCTGTGGAACGAGGTATAAACATGAGTGTGCACAGAAGTGGAAATACTCAATTTGGAAAATTTGAAAAACTACAGCTTTACTACAGTAAATCCATGGTTAATTTGTGGTACTCATGGTTTCTGCCAAAAAAAGAAAGAAAAACAAGTCCTTATGAAAATGAACCATGGTTTCACTTTAGTAACCCTGCAGTGACCATTTTTTTGTGTTAAGAACTGTGGTTTTAAAAATCATAGTTCATGTACCATAAAATAACATTGGTGTTACTGTAGTAAAACTTGCCATGTTTTTTCACAGACGGATTATGATTTTTCTTAGTGTTTTGATTACTAAGATATTATCACAAAAATCATGGCTATATGGTTACTGTAGTAAAACCATGGTAAATTCTGTGGTTATGGATTGACTACAGATAGCATACTTAAATTATGTATTAAAACAATTATTAATTTTGGGATGGATAAAGGTATTGCAAAACGTTTTGCGAGGGAATGCAAAATTATTTCAGAAAATAAATTCCCTCTCTGTCCTCTAAGGGACTCCGTAATTTTCCAATTAAGTCTGTGTCATTAATACTACCATTAATTGTATAGGCCTAATAATATGCACAATTGTTCATGTATTTCAATGTTTAAATGTGATATATTTGTTTGTTAGTAGTACAATAAACAATTTTGCGTGCTAATGTTGGGTCATCACTTGATGCCCAATGTAAGATCTGTGTACTGAAGCAAAACCAGTTGAGAAAAAAGTAATACCAAGAATGCATTACCAAACCACAGGGTCTAATTCGAGTTTATTTCAACAGCTACATCAACATCATGTAGAGAGCAGTACCCTCTTTCACGCGAATGTACTCCCTCCTTTGGTATTCCGCCTCAGCCAGCGCTGCCTTGAAGGCTGAAACAGGAAAACAAAGCAGGAACCATGAGAGGTCGGTGAGTAGAGTTCAAGAGAAAAGCACAATATCCCAGATGAGAGCTGTAAAAGCCCTGGAGCGATGCTGGCACTCACCATCTCCGATCAGCACCAGAGAGGACTGGGCCTTTCCTCTGCCATCTTGAATCTGCACGGTGAAAGTGCCCTCGCTGTCCTCTGTGAAATGGTCCATTACCATCTCAATAATGCCAGTAGCTGCATCGTGACTCATTTTAGTTTGCTGCGAAAAAGCCAGAGAGGTAAACATATCTCTCCTGGGCTTTTCTGAGGAGACTTACATAAATGGAACAGAGACACAGCAGATGGTGGTATCGCAAAGGAGATGAGACTGTTTATTTGTATTAGTTGTGTTTTATAGCGTGCTGCCGGTTGGAATAGTTCACCCAAAAATGATGACAGAATTTCCATTTTCTGGGTGAAATTTAATATAAACTGTTGATGTAAAACTTTATTTGTAGCATTCTCTGATTTGTGTTTTTTAAATAGTGAAAGCTGTGGCTGTCTTTGCCATTTTATTTAACAGTTTTTTACCTCACAGTTGACAAGCTCCTTGTTATTGGCAAAGAATTTGTACGTCACGGCAGAGGAGATGCCCTCAGCTTGCAGCCAGAAGCGCATACGGCCTCGCTCGAGGATCTTATAGGCCAGTTCGGTCTTCAGAGGAATAACTGCAACGAGAGAGAGAGAAGTGACACATGATGAGCTGTCATGTCACCTTGTGTGTTGTCACAGTTCATGTCCTATATCAAAATGCAAAAGCCTACAGTATAGCATGCTGAGATTCAGGGAACACACTGGAGACTGCAATGCAAACTAAAGTGTGTGCTTTAGAGTGATTTTACCATGGTTAAAGGGCTTTATTTTAGGCACAACGTGAAACAAAATCTCCCTTCACTGTAACACAAAGCGTAGAATGGCTTACTGATTATATAGTCACAAGTGGCAATTATCTGGATCCAAGCAGTCTGGAAAAGTGGAGAAAATCACCAAAATTGACAATTTTCTATTATTTATTTATTTCAAATTCACTTTTTTGAACTTCTACATTTTGCGTGCATCATCTAGTGACCCTCATAATAAGTAATCAAAACAGTATTCATTCATCAAATAATTTAAAAGCCAATTAGTCTTTAAGCCATGGCCCAAATACACTTATCAGACTTATCTAAGGAACGATTTGACAAATCAACATAATTCATGATAAATTTTTGTCATGAGGATCTCTAGATGGCACATTCAAAATTTTGAGCAAATCATTCAAACAGTCTAGGAGGACCATACGGTTGGGGAGATATTTGTGAAATCATAAAAATGTGTATTATAGCATCACCTAGGATAGGATGGGAGTATTTGTGTGCACCTAATTTGGTGTTTCTAGGATTTATTAATATTATTCAAGGTATATTAATGTGGTGGGTGAGCAAGAGACAGACATAGTTGGGTGTGGCATCAGGCCTCAATGAGATATTTATTTTCGAAATATTATAACAGAAAAAAGTCCAAAAGGGGGAAAATAACATGTCCACTGGGAAGGTGTACAAAACAAAAGAGGAATCTGGCATCCTCGCAGTGCAAAGGGGCTCTGTGCAGGTCAGCGAGTGCCAAAGTGGATGGTTCTGGCTTTAGGGAATGTGTCCGGCTGCGCACACACTCCCCTACAGGTCAGTTTGTGAGGAGTGGCAGCTACTCCGGCGGCTTATCTTCCCTGGGCCAAGGTGTGTGAGGGGAAAGGCAGCCTGGCTTCCTGCCCCGTCGGCCACAACACATGTTCTTCTCCACCGGTGACTCATCAAATCCGTAGCGGGTTCTGGGGAGCGGGTCTGGCGGCACATCTAACTCTGTCAGAAACCCTAACCATTCCAGGACCTGTGAGGCACTAGCGTGCATGCCCTATGGGGAGGATGCTGATCTCCTGAGTAGAGGCCCTCTCTAGGTTTCAATAGCAGCGGTAATAAGACTCTATTCACATCACGTGCTCCTCATCATCCGCAGCCAAACGAGCCTCTCCTCTCCCCTAACCACTCCCGTTGTGAGCCTGGCTAAAGGACGGCCCTCAGAAGAGGTGGGACGACGTTTGGCCACAATTAACTATATAAATGTTCATTACTTTTTAAGATTTTATAAAATGTATATTTCCCTGATATTTTCTAGGTTTTCCAGGGACCGTTGGAACCATTAGAATATAGAATTTAACAGATATGCGCTGACAGGTGTACATCAAACACAGCTCTTTTTATCCAATCAGACTTTTAGAGTTTGAGCACTCCATTTTAGAAAGCAGCTGGGTGAAACTTTAAATTGCCACAGGTAAAAGTAACAGGATACACTCCTATATTCAGGAACACTTACTTGGGTTGCGTATGTCATAGCTGAGGGCCAACATTTTCTCCAACTCTGAAATACAGGACAGCAGAAAAAACAACATCATTTATCTTTGCAAAGACATTACAGCAGAGACTTTTGAAACAAATCTTTCCAAAGCATTGAAAACTGACTACCTAAAGGCACTCTATTTATATCAATATAACACCATGGTTAATTACATCCTTTGGCTCTTTATATGTTGGGGAGTAACTAAAAGTAGTGACATTACCAACTAAGCCATTTTTTTTTTCCAGTAGTGTGACAGTAGCTTTGTTGTTTTCACGATATGTGAAGATTTTCCAGTTACAAGCTACTTTCTTCACGAGTAGCTGTATAGAGTCACAAAACGTTACATTGCAGTTTTATGTTGCACTGCATTGCACATGAATCTCTACAACAGTGCAAACTGAGGTAATAATCAAACGTGCAGTCCTTAAATGTCTCCCTTCGTTTGTATGTTGTGCTCAGAACTCCGATTAATTCTAGTGAATTGGTTTGTCCAGACAATACATTTTATACTAATTAGTTAAAAAATCTCTTCAGAAGTCCCTATGCGGCACTTTACATCTTCATTTTACTTTATATTCTGTATAGAAATATTTAGTAAAATACTGTTGTTCATCTCTATGTAAATAACAGTGCATTCTAGATTGATTTGCTGTATTTAGTGTAAATATTATATCTGTTTTAGAGTAAAGCTGTCGCCCTAATTCAAATCTTAATTGTTTTTGTTTTTTTTTCCAGCCAGATAAATACTGCTCTGATTTTAATAATATACATCATTATATCATCTTAAAGTTATACAGTGGCAAGAAAATTATGTGATCCCTATGTTATGTCTAATGACATCATCAAAAGATCATTTTTCAGTCAGGAGTTGGCAAACTTGGCATCCAGTTAATGTAACAAGATTGGAGGTGTGGGTTAGAGCTACTTTGACTTATAAAAAGCACTCAAAAACTTTGAGTTTGCTATTCACAAGCAGGATCTGCTTACATGGTCCATCGCAAAAAAAGAGATTTCAGAAGACCAAAGATCAAGAATTGTTGCTTTGCATAAAGCTGGAAAGGGTTATGAAGTTATCTCTATGAGCTTAGATATTCATCTGTCCACATCTAGATAAATTGCCTAGAAATTGAGACGATTTAGTACTGCGGCTACTATCACTAGAAGTGGCTGTCCAGCCATGTTGACTCAAAGGGCACACCGCAGAATGCTCAATGAGGTAAAAAAAACAAAACCCTAGAGTGATGGCGAAAGACTTGAAAGAATCATTGGAACTGATTAACATCTCTGTTCATGAGTCTGCTATACGAAAACATTAAACAGGCATGTGTCAGTGACAGAATACCATGAAAGAAGCCGCTGCTTTCCAACAAAAACTTCTTTGCTGCTTCTGGGCCTGGACTGCTTAACATCATTGAGAGAAAAATTAATTTCCAAGTTTATTAAGATATCCTACAGAATAATTTCAGGGTGACTGTGCACCAGCTAAAACTCAGTAGAAGTTGAGTAATGACAAGATAATGCAAGAGAATGACCCTAAAAATCAAAGTAAATCTATTACAGAATGGCTTCAAAAAATAAAATCCACCTTTTGGAGTGACCCAGTCAGAGCCCAGACCTTAACCCAATAGAGATGCTGTGAAATTACCTCAAGAGAGCTGTTCACACCAGACATCCTAAGAATATTACTGATTTGAAGGAGTTGGACAAAAAGTAAATGGTCCAAATTTCTTCTAAACAGTGTCTAGGTCTAATCCGCAGCTACAGGAAACTCTTGGTTGAGGTTATTGCTGCCAAAGAATGATCGACCGTTTATTAAATCCAAGGGTTCACATAGTTTTTCCACAGAACTGTGAATTTTGAATAGGATATGTTCAGTAAAGATGTGAAAGATCATAACTAGTTGTGTGTTGTTAGCTTAAGCACATTGTGTTTGTCCATACTTGTGACTTAGATGAAGAAGAGATCACATTATCTGACCAATTAATGCAGAAAAACAGCTCATTTCAAATGGTTCACATAGTTTTTCTTGCCACTGTATATTTAAAGGGGTGTTGTCCCTTTAAATAGATTCAATTATTTAACTACTTTTTGTAAGCAGTTTATAGTGTACATAGATGCTATTTTAAAAAGGTAGCTTGAATGTAAACTATTTTAAATTATGAGTACTGTAGCTTGTACATAGAGTTTCAAAGTATCTTCCCCAACACTGCTTCATATAAACAATTGAATATGTTATATTGTTCTGTACAATGCATAATATTATTGTTCTTACTTCAGGGAAGCAAAAATGTTATCATTATCATCATCATAATCATCATCATCAAAAAAAAAAAGGGTTGCACATCTAAAACTTCCGGTCAAAAATGACCATATATACCAAAGGTAGGTGCCATTTTTTTAATACCATAGGAGGTTACTTTTTCCAGAAAATTCTAATTGGCTGAGAGGTTATATGGCTGATGTCAGAAAAATATATATATTTTTTTAATTCAAGCAGGACTTACGTAATAAAATACAGTCTGCATTGTAGTAAGCACAATATAAAGACTCAGAAGTACACATTTTAAAACTGCTCTTTCCTGGACTTAAATTCAAATTTGACATGTGTTCCAATGCATTAATCACTGGGTCCTTCAGTTGACACAGATCTAAAGTGCCAAAGATATATTCAAATCTGAGAGCAGCAGGTTTTAAATAATACATAAATATATATATATATATATTTCTGAACGGTATTATAAATGAAAATGATTTCTGTTCATTTCTGTGCGGCTCAGTCTGGAGATTACTTTGAGCCATCGTTTGGACAAAGTTTAAAAGATGTGAAAAGTTTAAACTGATAATGTTATAATGCAAGATGGCGGCCAATATAATGGGCAAAGTTTTCATGTAAGGGGTCCATTTGAATCATCAGGAGGAGAGTAATCAGACAAATAAAAGAATGGTGTCTCTAGGAAAAACTGTTCAAAAGATACACACAAAAGAAAAGTGCATTTTTGAACTGGTGTTGGCGTTATAGAGTATGACCTAGAGACCCCAAATTTGGTATAGGGGTTATTCATTTCCACCTCATCAGTGTACCAAATCTCATAATATTCTTATGTACGGTTCATAGGGCAGCCATAGACTCCCAACCAGAATAATAATAATACTACTTGTATGCAAATTAAGGGGCACCTTCGGTGCTTGGCCCCTAATAATACTATATGAAGCATCTTTAAAGTATGTAATTTTTATGTTGAACTCCAAAAGATGCACTTAGTGTGCTTTGAATATTTGGGGTGTTTGATAGCATTTTGTACTCCATATAACTTTGAGGAAGGGCATTAATAATAAAGTTGATGGTCATAATATATTAACAGGCCTCACCTTCTGCTGAGATCTTGTAGCTGGCAGAGACACCATCAGTATGAGTAACAGACACAGAGAATGTACCCACATCTTCTTTGTCAGGGTTTTTAAAAAGCAAAGTTGAGCTAAAGAAACAAATGAGCAAAGAGTATGATCAAAGGGAAAACAAAAGCAAATCAAATGGAATTAAACATGCACTGCCCTAAAAACACTTTGAGCCAATATTTTTGTGGACCAGATCTATTCGGGACACTGTGTGCACTGAAAGTAGTTTGCTTACTGGCTGCCTGATGTCTTCAAGGCGATTCCCTTGGAAAATTCTGTTATTTCTTGGTAGGACTTCTTCCACATAAACTGTGATTTCTCTGTGATTTGGCAGCTCTCGAAAGAGAGATAAATGTCGCCTGATTCCTCATTGACGCCACACTTGATTTCCTGCGCACCTTCAAAATAACACAGAACCAGGGAAGCATTCACACATAAGCCGGCATGTGGCAGAGAATATTAAATAGGTAAGTCAAGATATGCAGGATTTATGGTTGGAATGCAGTGGGATTATTGGCCAGTGTTCTTCCATAGGAACAATCTGAAAGCATATCAGTTTTTCTCATGAATTTTAATTGCATGATTTGAGGAACACCGAGTAGTCCTTAAAGGCAGTTGTTGTTTGTCAATGATAGGATTACCATTTACCGCTTGCAAAGAGGCCATCGCTTAGTTTTATAGGAATAATTCACTAAAAAATATAAATTATCTCATCATTTACCTAATCCTTATGTCGTCTCAAACTTGTTAGACTTTCTTTCATCTCCGGAACACAAATGAAAACATTTTGAAGGACATATGAGGTTTTTTTTATCTACACAAAATAAGTCAATAGGGTCCAAAATATTCAAGCTCCAAAAAGGATATAAAGGCAGCATAAAAGTAATCCATATGACTCGAGTGGTTTAATCCATGTATTCTGAAGTGATACGATCACTTTGGCTGAGAAACAAAGTAAATATGAATTCATTTTGCACCAAAACCCTTCACTTCCACCAAGCTCCAAGAAACAAAGTCATAGAAGTTTGAAACAACATGAGATCATTTTTATTTTTAGAAGAACTACTTAGTGAATAATGGGCATTCCAATTTTGTGGAAATCCATGGAACTTTCTATGGAGTTCTGCAGGCACAGATTCCACGTTGGTCTGCTTATTACCAATCAACCTATACAGGGCTTCACTTTTCCTCAGCTGTGCTCTGTGGAGAACATCTAACCCATATATACACATGAATCCACAGTGCACTCTACTGGCTGATACAGAGTTTTATCAGCCCTACAGTTCCAGGCCTCTCCGGATGAATCATTTCAGCTCATCCTCTGCTTTCTTCCTTATCGGCAGCTGAGCAGACAGCTGCTCCCCAAGACTCTTCAGAACAACTCCCATAGTGCATACCACTCTCCTCTGCACAGCCCCCCCCCCCCCCCCCTCTCTCTCTCTCTCTCTCTGCCCCTCTCCTTCAACTATGTGGATCGCTTCTTTAGAATGCACTGATATGCAGCTTTGTCAACTGCCATCAAACTGAAGGATGGTTGTATAATTGAAGTAAATATGAAATCGCAGTTTAATTGTTGACCCTATTTACATGCAATCTCATCAGAGCATGTTATTCCACATAAAATGAAATAAATACTTTCAAAATGTAATAACTTGCTCTGTTTCAAAAATGACTTTCCTTTTCGCCTTAAGTCGCCAAGCTCACCTACTATTCAAACCCTCCCTGGTTTCTTTCTGCTATGTAACAATAACTTTTCACAATCCAATCAATAGAGTGCAAGAGTCTGGTTCCAGGCATAAAAATACCATTTATTTTCTCCATGTGATAACTGAATATTAGCGTATAAACCTTTAAAGACTGACCTCCCGTAAGCTCAGAGGTTGTTAATAAATGGAATATGCTTCTGTTAAAGCCATCAGTACATATTATTACATGTTTTACAAAATGTGTTTAATAGGAGACTTTGTGCTGAATAACTACACTGCCCATGATTCTCCAGGTAAAGATCCACCAATCGATGAATCGCAATGAACAAAGTGCGCCAAAAGAGCTCTGCAGCCACAGTCCACTCCCATGACACACTATTAATGACGCAATCAAGTCGGTCTACCTACACTCTCAAACTACTTATATATTTGTATATATCTGAATATTTAGCTAAATAAACTTAACATATATTGTTTCTATATTTATAAACTATTTATATCAATAGTTTTATATTTTTCTACCATTTATAATTTGATTGCATCATGGTATGGTTGTTCATTCACTTATGTCAAGTACACAGTCTTGCAATATTGTCTTCGCTTTGTTCTAAGCTTTGCTTAAAGGTGATGTAAGTGATTTTAGCCATTCCACTTCCACTAGACTGAGCCGTTGATTTAGCCACACCCCCTCTTTCCAAAACCCTGCACTCCAAATATACAAAATGAGCTTTATCGAGAGCAGAATCTATTGTTAAAAACATCAGCAACATAATGGCATCCTCAACTGATAACTGTTATGAGCAACATGGCATAAAATTGGCATTATGTCTCAATAATTTGCTGCAACATTATAAGAACGCGCAAAATGATTGACAGGTAGGAAGCGTCAGTGACTGCAGCCCACAGACACATTTTTGTTTGCTGTTTTACAGAGTCTAGAGCTGTCACAGACACTGGAGAGATATTTCAAGACAATTATTTCATTAATATCTTCCAGGGAGTAGGACAATTGTTGTATACTTTGCCATGAAAAAATGTCTTACAGCACCTTTAAAATCAAAGTTTGTAGTGTGATTCATCTCAGAGCTTTTATGAAGTACTTTCCTATGGAAAAAAATTATGATAATAATGGGAAAATACTTTTATAATCAAAACTGCTAAAAAAAAGTGGGCAGGCAGTGTTGCACTATTTCTGATGGATAAAATCAAGCCCTGCATTTTTTCTCATTGACTCTCCTGATTCATTCATAAACATGTCAGATTTGCGATTGTCATTTTTAAAAATGCACTCTATGTCATGTATTAGCAACATGTCAAACCAAGTGTCATCTGCAAACAAATGATGCTATGCTTTAGATAGTCTCCAGGCTTTTCAGACCTCCTTGGTCCCACTCTACCCATGTTATTTCATTCAATATCCTGTTTAACTTGGAAATTAATCAAAATACGGAAAAAGATAGGTTGCGAATAGCCTTTGATTTTGAATATTAGGCGCTTGTTTTTATGTTCTGTGTGCGTGTTTGTTTTAACTGGAACTGCCAGGTGTATGTGTGTGTGTGTGCATATGGGTGTATGTGTGTTTAACCTGGCACTGCCTTGGCAACCACAGGGTCAGAGGGTGCTGAAGCCATGCCAGCACCCTTGCTGTTCTCTGCCCGCACTCGGAACACATAAGATGCACCCGTCTCTAGACCTTTGACCTGCAAACAGACACCACATGGTTGATATAGCAACTCAGAATTGAACCAGCAAGCAGTCTATCTCCAATTGTACATCAAGGACAAATTTTGAACATTCGAATTTGCATAGTAAGGAGGTCTGTTAGGGCAGGAAAGAACGATAATGACTTTCAAATAATAAAATAATGAATTAAAATACTCAACTCCAGTGCTATTTCAGCTTTGATCATATCAGTTTAAACTGGAATTCAGGGTGTAAGTGAATAAGATACAGGATTTTGCACACAGATCAGTACCTTGAGATAGCAGTGATTGACTGGAACTTCACTGACTTTGCTCCAAGTATCAACGTCTATCTTGGACATCTCAACAAAGTATCCTGTGATGGCACTTGCCCCGCTGTAGACTGGAGCCTTCCATTCCACCACCAGAGAATCATCTCTTATCTCAGTGAACGTCAGGTCATAGGCTGGACCTGCCAAAACCAAACTCAAAGCTTAGGGCTACTGTGGCCATTCTGTTTTAGAGCGGTTTGGGTAAATATCCAGAGAACATGCCAAGAGCATAATCCAGGTCATACAGTGCCTCAACATATTATTATTTTTTTTTCTTTGTTTGTTTCAAAATTTACTTTAAAACTACAGCAAAAAAAAATAAAGACAAACAAAAAATTAGCAGCAGCATATTTAACAAAGCGCAACACAACATACGGTACCATGATATATAAATATTTCACAATTCAAGCAATTTATCATATCAAAATCAAATGTAGTAAATATATATGGTAATAAAGTTGTAGTAACATTGTTGGTTGTCTTGGTAGTGGTAGAAGGTGGTGGAAACTCAAAATAGGTCCTAAAAATAGGCTTTTTTTTTTTCTTTAAAGCTAAAATTTCAAGAAAACTGACCTACGAATGGCTAAAGTATAGTGGTCTCTGCATATTAAGCTAGTATAGGAGAAAGTATTCTAACACCAAAAAAGTTAAATACTTCAGCTTTTTGCCTTTACTGTATAGACAATAAAAACCAGACAAGAAAGCAGAGGGAGGCCAATATATGAATATATGTCAATATATGAGAGCATAAGAGATTGTCTATAACCATTGTGTCCATAAACAAGGCGTCTTGCTCAAGAGGAAATACATTTGCAATAAGTATACAGAAAGTACCCAAGTGATGTTTTTCAATACTTTCTGCACATGCAGGACTTTTACTTCCTCTAAAATGTTCTTAGGGCTCCACACACTGTAAGCATTTAAATCATTTGCATAATAGAGATATAAGGAATAGTCCTTATTCTCATGTCATTCAAAGCCTGTATGCTGCTATTTTAGGGACAACATAAAGACCACATGTGTCAAACTCCAAAAAAGACAAACAAATTTAAAACAACCATAAAAGTAGTCCACATAACTCATGTGCTGCAGTGCATGTATATGCCAGTTCTATGTAGTAATATGCATGGTAACTGTTTGTAATATTCATTACTATTTTGTTGGTAACGTTTATTGCAATGAATACGATATAATATACCACTCAAAATAGCAGAAAATAAAGTGAGCTATGAGCCTAAATAGCACAATACATAGATCTTCAAATGATAAAATCACCTTCAAGTCAGACAAAAATAGTCAAAGGTCACTGTCAGGAACATATTATTTGTAACCAACGGGAAATGCATAATTTAAGTGCTAAACCTGATATGTGCTCTGTCTGGGCAGATTCACATTTCTGTCAGACTGCAAAGGCTAGTACTTCCATGTGCATGGAGTTATCCTGCTACAGTTTATTAGCCTCTTTGGGACTCTTTGATTTTTAAATGGTTTAGCATTGAACTTCTGGAACTATTGTCTGCACACCAGAGTAAATGGGGGGAAAGAAAACATTAGCTTACCATTTATCAGAGTTGAAACTATGGCAGGTGAAAAACAATCTGGTATCATGTGTAATGGTGTAACTATCTCATATAGTCCTCTTTGCAACCTTATATTCATCAGTGTCGAATTTTTGTGACACCTGCGCTAAAAAATCTAGATGCAAAGCAATGAATGATGAAACAGTAAGCAAGTGTCCAGAGATGAGTTTCTTGAAGATGAAGTTCTTTTAAACTTGACACGGTGTCTAAAAATTGTGGTGGTCCTGTGCGAGGCGCTGAACAAAGTGAAATGCTATGCAAGCGTCAAAATCGTCCATACAGTGCATGTTTACATAGTAAAACAATTTAAAAACAATGCGGACGCATATAAAAACACGTGTGAACAGACTTAAAAAACTGGCCCAAACTTGTGCCAAAACTCAACAGTTTTCCGGGTAGCGTCCAGCATGGATTGGGTTAAAGACCTTTATTGCACGTTGTAAACGGAATAATGGGCAAGGAGGAGGTGAGAACCGGCTTGACAATATAAATAATAGTTGCATGAAGAAATAAACCAAATACACAAACATAAACACATGACGGTCAGCTGCCCGTAAACAATCTCTCTCTCTTTGTCGCACCACCATCCGCTGTCGGCCTTTATCCCTCTCGGAGGCTTAATTAGCCTGATAAGGGACCAGGTGTGTATAATCACGACCCAGCCCCGCCCTCCACCCTGTCACATTCCTACCTCGTTCTCTCAGGCTGGGGAGCCCCTGGGGTGACGTACACCCCCCCCCCCCCCCCCCTTCCCTGGGGGAGGGTGTGCCCGAAGCCCCGTCTGCCAGCAGGTCATCCCCGCCTTCCTGAATCTGGGAGGGGACGGGGGAGGGAAACAAAAATAACTAAAATGGGGGGGTACTTCCTGTAACAGTGTAGTACCCCCCCCAAAAAACACTGTAAAATTTAAAAGACAAGGAAAAGGCCAACGTGGAGTGGCAGTGGGAGAGAGAGAGATGAAAAAAAAAGAACACTTACTCGCCAGTTCTCCGATACACCGTTAGCTTGGTTCTCTGCCACTCCTCCACCCTCTAACGGACGACAGCCACACCTCCCCGGGTGGAACGGAGGGAGTCCTCCAGCCCCTGGCAAACGGAATGCCCCGCTGCATTCTCGGGGAACAGTAGGGGTCTTGCCCGCCCCTGGCAGCGGTTCTTGCGCTCCAGGCGGTCGGCAGTGAGCCCCTCCCCACTCACGGTCGGCAGTCTCAGACCCCGCAGCATTTCAGCGGCTGGTAGGGGACTCCTCCTCCCCTGGTAGCGGCCCTGACCACTCCAGGTGGTCGGTTAGGAGCCCCTTCTCCCCTCGAAGTCGGCGGCCATTCCTCCACTGCTACATTGGGGTGGATGGTAGTGGCAAGAACTCTACTACGGCATATCCCTCCTCCTTCCCGGGTTTCGGCACCAGTGTAAAGGGAATAATGGGCAAGGAGGAGGCGAGAACCGGCTTGACAATATAAATAATAGTTTAATGAAGAAATAAACCAAAATACACAAACATAAACACACATGGCAGTGAGCTGCCCGTAAACGATCTCTCTCTCTGTCGCACCACCATCCGCAGTCAGCCTTTATCCCTCTTGGAGGCTTAATTAGCCTGATAAGGGACCGGGTGTGTATAATCATGACCCAGCCCCGCCCTCCACCATGTCACACATGTTCATAACCAAATAGTGATTTTAGCATTCAAATAGAGGTGCATCAAACGGTTAAATATAGACTATCCGTGCACATCCCTAAGTCTTTCAAGTTACTCAATAAAAATATTTCTCTCCTCTCAAATGTCTTCCATAATTGCATAAAAATTCAAAAGGATAACATATATGTAGAATGAAGAATGAGATTGAGAACTGCAGGGAAGATTTTAATTTAAGTCTGTTCCTCACATAAAGCTATCATGTCTTAAGAAGACTTGCAAAAATGTCATATAGTGTTTTTATGGTGCTTTTTTGGACCTTCTTGGAGTGTTACAGATGTGGTCACTATGAACTGTCATTGTCTGGAAAAGACCTGTGTGACGACTCTTTAAAAAAGTCCTCCTTTTGTAGAAAGAAATCCCAACATATTGGGGTGGATACAATGATGAGTAAAAAATAAAAGCATTTTCATTTTTGGTTAACAATTCCTTTAATTAAAGTAAGGTAGAGTAAACTTAAATAAAAGTGTGAACTTTGCTATACCTGGCTCAGGTTTGGTCCATGCTTCACATGTGAAGGGAGCACTAGGGGTAGAGGCATCACCCAATCCAACCAAACTAGCTCCATAAACCCTAAACTGATACACTGACCCAGCAGTCAGACCCCCAACCTTCACAAAGAAATATCTCTTTAGTAATTATGGCATGTTACATTATCAATTCTGAAAGACCCCTTGAAATCAAACTTAAGTTTTGTGGCATTTACTTCAAGTCTGTAAGCTTTGACGCAATTTATATTCTAGAGTACTCCTAAAAGTTGACAAATTAACACATTTCATATTTGCACTATTTATCTTCCAGGAAAACAGAACAAAAACACAGATGACATGATCATGCACTCACAGGCATGTCCAAATATCTGTCCAATAAAATGTTCTTTGTGGTACTGAATACCACCTATTTCTAATTATCAATAACAAGAAGTGTATATGGATCATGACTGTGACATAAAATAAAGGCTATTGGCTAATGATAAAAATAAAGGGTGGACACTTTAATATGTCCAGCTCTAACTTCATGTTTCAAAAGAAAAAATATCAACACTCGTTAAGCCATTTCATGGGTCTTTCAATACATTATTCACATTCACAGGATGCTGCAATAGAACAATACCTTGTGCAGTCTTCCCTTGATGGGTGGGATGTTGACCTCTTTCCACACCTGCTTGGCCACATTGCATTTGTCAATGTAATAATCAGTGACCTCTGCTCCTCCAGAATGGATGGGCTGCTTCCAGTTGAGCACCATGGATTCCCCATCACAATACAGAAGAGAGATGTCATAAGGAGCTGAGGGCAATTCTGTGGACAAGACAGATTACTTTAGCTGGCCCTCCCCATTACTCAATGTCTACAACAGAGGGGAACATGCACAAGCCATATCTCTGGTGTGTAATATGCACATTTCATGGGGTAGTGCTGTGTTGGGTGGTGGAACGCATCTTTATTTTGCTCTTGATTTAAGGCTAAAATTGTGGCAGTGCCTTTCAAGCAAGCTTGTTTAATAAACGTAAAAATTTTAATACACCGTGCAGTACTGTTATTTTGTCAAAGTGCACTGCCTAAAAATCCATTAAATGTGGTAAAATCACAATAACGCACGTACTCTCATGGCTTACTGCTATAGTAAATCGGCGGTAGCATCAGTATGATAAAAGACAAATATCAAAATTAGCTACACATATTAAAAATAATAAAAATCTGAATAAACAATGTTCCTGCCATGTAACATAGTTCATTACTCTAAATTTAGGCTGTTTGTGGTTGCCAAGCATCGTTCTGTAGCAACTAGGTCAATAAATATAGAATGCAAAGTCACATGTGCATGTATCAGCATTTTACGGTGGATTCAAAAATGGCTCAAACAATCAAAATAAGAGTTGGTTTAATAATAAGTATCTGTTTTTTGTAAAGCTGTCAAAGTTAACGCATTAATTTTTCCTAATCGCTATTAACGCATTTACTGTAAATAAAGTATAAATCAGCATGTATACTGGTCAGAGCAGAATCTTTGTGATGTCTCTGCCCGGAGACAGTACACAGACACACAACAGCCTTGTCAGTCATCAAATGATGGAGAAAGGACATCTTAACGCTATTTGTTGTACAAAACAAGCCCAGATGGGACTTGTGACAGAAATCAAGTACTTTGCAGCCTCTGTAATGTGCAATTAGATTAACAAAAAAGCACGTCAAGTCTTAACTATAATGACAGAATGAGACTGTGTTTGCAAACGCTTTTCATGTAGAGTTCAAAGCTCTGCTTGACGCTGACGCCCTGATGTGATTCATAAATACAGCTTCATGATTGCTGTAGCAAAGTGGATAGCCAGAGTCTGTGCAGGATGAGGGTTTAAGAGATGTAATGTGCATTTCAATGAAAATGAAACCTATGGGGATACTAGTTCTTTCAATTAGTCAACATCCCTCTTAGACTTTGGGAAACATTTTAAGTTACTTGAATTGGTGCTATTTTAATGCATTTCTATCTTTATATTGTGAAAGGCTTTGTTTGGAAATTGTTAATAATGCATTATTGTTACACATTGTTTTGTTTTCTTTAAATAAGTGCATTTTGACAGGAAACGAAGAATATGTAGATTAAAATGTCAGCTCTTTAAAAAACTGCGATTAATCACGATTGACTATGACAAATTATTCGATGAATTGCGATTGAAAAAATTTAATCGACTGACAGCCATAGTTTTTAACTAGATTTTTTTTTTATTTCTGAAGAATATGAGCAGAACTAGTCATGCAAAATTAATAAACCACTAACATGTAGATGCAAAGACCATATAGGTTTACTAGTAATCTAAGTTAAACTTTACTTTACATAATTTATTTTACAGAATGTGTAATGTTTAAATCCATTGTGAAATAGCTGATATCCACACACTGAAATCTGTTAATCTGCTGTTATCGTGACTCTGCAAGATAACCTTGAACATCTTACAGTTACGCTGTTTAAATTGTGTTTTGACAGACAAAACTAAGTTACTACGATTATACATTATTTAATGAAGCTGTCTAGACCACAAGCATTAATCTGAGACACAGTTTGCAACATGGATATACAATTATTTAAAATGCGGATAGTTCCTACTAAATTCAGATTTTGCGAGTTCAAAGTCATTGTAAATTCAATTATAGGAACTTGTACCTTATTTTGTATTGTCATTGTGTAGCGACTTTCCAAAGCATAGGTGAATATACTTCCTTAATCCTAGTCCTTTTCATCCTATGTTTATGACATTAAGGAAGATTTTTTTGTTTTTCTTCTTCTTTTTTTTTAGCATTTAAATTTCTTCATATTTAATATCCTGCAGAAAAATACAGTAGCTTTTGAGCTTTTTGGCAAGAGGAAATTTTACTGTTGTGTGCCAGAAAATAAAGTGTACTTTTTTTTTTTACTTTATTATGAGTTGGTGTGTAAATAAAATATCAAAATAGCATTGGCCACGCGAGTCTGTGGACAGCCATACTTACTAAGAGCAGCTCTCACAGTGAGAGGGGCGGATTCCTGTGATTCGTCACTGAGGCCCAGCTCATTGATGGCTTGCACTCTGAATACATACGTCTCACCAGTGGTCAGACCGTGCACAACAAATCTGCAAAAACCCAGTGACTCAGCAGTGAGGTTGTGAAAGAGGAAGTTTCATTCCATTATTTTTCTTTTACAGGGAATAACACACTCAACAGACACATGTCAGCAATGCAAATTCCTTATGTAAGTGGTCTGGTTATCCTGTTCTGCTTGCTGTCGTAAAATGTGATTTGTGACATTTTGATTACGTTTCAATTACATGATCATGCACTTCATGGACAAAATCCTAGATTTTTTTTTATGTTTTATAAATATTGTATTAGAGATGCTCAGGATTTTTACAACTAATATCAATAACCAATTTTCTTGTAATCTGATCAGTTGATGTCAATCATTTAACCTTTCTTCAGGAGTTCTGTCATAACTGGTAATATTGTTAAGCTTTCTGCTCACTGTCATTGTTAAATTAATTTCCCTGTCCGATACATGGTGGCTCCACCTCGTAACTTACAAGACTTGAAGGATCTGCTGCTAATGTCTTGGTGCCAGATATCACAAGACAACTTCAGGGGTCTGTAGAGTCCATGCCTCGGCAGGTTGGCGCTGTTTTGGCGGCACGTGGAGGGCCAAAAACATATTAGGCTGGTGGTCATAATGATTTATTTTTGCTCACAAAAATACTTTAGTTTGGTTAATTTAAAATACAAACACAAAATTATTAATTTAATATATATATATATATATATATATATATATATATATATATATATATATATATATATATATATATATAGTTATATATACATGTGTATATATTTACAAGCCTATAAAACAATTAGACTTACACAAAATATTCTTTATATTAGGATAAATAGCCCTATAATGAACAAGGCTTAGTGTCAAACTGATAACATCTAGGTGTAACTTAATGTAAACTTAATGTCATTTTTTTGCTATTTATTTATTGCCACTGTTTCATTTAATTATTATTATTTCTTATTTTATCATATGTTATTTATTTTTGCATCATACTTACTACATTATATAATAGTATCTAAATATTGTATGTAGAATTATTTTAGTTATAAATATGTGACCTGCCTTTTTATTTTGTTGTATTTTGGCAATATTATTTCCTATTTCTCTTGTTTCTACTGGAGCTTAAATGAGAGTAACACACACTCTGTCTAAGGGAAGAGAAGAGCGGAGAAAGAGCATTGTTTTGCAGACTGAACAGGTTCTAATGTTAATGTAATTTACACAGGAATTAGTTAATATAGAGGTTTGAATTATATCTCATCTTTTAACCTGTGTTATTATTAGGATACCTATTATTGGCAGAGGCCTCGAACGATAATAAAGATGCCATATATACTGATCACATGCGTTTCATATCTGCTAAACCTCTCACAATGCATGGTTCTAAACAGCTAATTCAAATTTGTTTAAATACAACATTCGGACAGTTTCCCCCACACTCCCGTGATGACATGACAGTGATGCTGAAGTCTTAAAGGAGTCAAGCATACATCATCTTAAAGCTGAGGATGTCAACTTCAACAACATATATGTAGATTAAGCTTCTAGTCCACTCAGAGGCAGACACATTCAATGAAACATTGAGGAAAGTGCATAGGATTTCAAAATAGACTGAATTCCAATGGACGAGCACATGGCGAGTACTCGGCTGTGTTCAAGCACAACCTGCATTTCAGATCTGTATATTTTGATGGAAGGTGATAGAGGATTTTCTTGGTAACACTTTACAATAAGCTGCCATTCTTTAACATTAGTTAATGCATTAGGTATCATGAACTAACAATGAACAATATATTTATTACATCATTTATGTAATCTTTGTTAATTTTAGTTCCCCTTCTGTCACTCACTCGACCTTGTGTCGAATGATGTGACACAAGGGGTCTTCCTGGGACGCCAAACGTATCTCTGAACCTGAGAAAAGGCCAATGTCAAGTTGGCAGACAGAATTTGCATGCCCCGCCCCGGACATACGAGTATAAAGGGAAGCGGGGCAGCGAGTGCCAGTCAGAATTTTTCTTCGGAGCCGAACGGTTGAGCAACAGCAAGCTGAAGTTCACCACTGTTTCACTCACCTCTGTCAGCGAGAAGCATTGCTGTTGGATCTATGGCGCGTTTCTAGCTGGCGTTCTCTCTCTCTGCACACTGTGCAGTCTACGCCCCTGGGTGCTTCGACAGCACTTTCATTGTTAAAAGAGTGTTCTCCTCCTAAAAGAGTTTTGAGTTCTCTAAATGAGTTTGAGTTTTCCTCTCACAAAAGAGCAATACACAGCGGCTTTTCAGGACTTTTCAAGATGCCCATCCACCCTTGTGTTGTTCCTGGATGCGGTCGATTTCTCTCCAAGACCGACGGCCACAGACGCTGCCTCGTGTGCCTGAGCAGCGATCACACTGAGGCGGCGTTCGTGGATGGCTCATGTAGTCATTGCAAGAACATGATCATGGCAGCGTTGCGGTCTTGGCTCTCCTTCCTCAAGGTGAATGCCACTTCAGCCGCCAACCGCTTTGTCCTTCTTCCCATGGGACTGAGGACGACCCGGCTGGCGATGAAGGCGATATGGGGATAACGACGGGCTCAGTTTCACCTGGTAAATCCCCACGAACCACCCGGCCCCCAACACGCTCGCTCGCTTCCGTCCGAGCTCACAGCATTTACCCATGAGCCCCTGGACTTGGACTCAGACATCACGAACGCCGTGATGTATATATATCAATGTATATATATATATATATATATATATATATACATTGATGTGAGAAGTTTACATACACCTTAGCCAAATACATTTGAACTACAATTTCCTTCAGACAGACAGAACTGGTGTAGTTGAGTTAGGTTTGTAGGCCTTTTGCTCGCACACAATTTTTCAGTTCTGCCATCAAATTTTCTAAAGGATTGAGGTCAGGGCTTTGTGATGGCCAGTCCAATACCTTGACTTTGTCATCCTTAAGCCATTATCGTCCTTAAGACAACTTTGGAGGTATGCTTGTGGTCTTTGTCCATTTGGAAGACCCATTTGCGACTGAGCTTTAACTTCCTTGCTGATGTCTTGAGATGTTGCTTCCATTGATCCATATAATTTTCCTTCCATATGATGCCATCTATTTTGTGTAGTGCACCAGTCCCTCCTGTAGCAAAGCACCCCCACAACATGATGCTGCCACCCCCATGCTTCACAGTTGGGATGCTGTTTTTCAGCTTGCAAGCCTCAAGCTTTTTCCTTCAAAAATAACAATGATCATTATGGCCAAACAGTTAAATTTTTGTTTCAACAAACCAGAGGACATTTCTCCAAATAGTAAGATCTTTGTCCCCATGTGCACTAGCAAACTGTAGTCTGAATTTTTTTATGGCGGTTTTGGAGCATTGGCTTCTTCCATGCTGAGCAGCCTTTTAGGTTGTGTTGATATAGGACTCGTTTTACTGTGGATATAGATACTTGTCTACCTGTTTCCTCCAGCATCTTCACAAGGTCCTTTGCTGTTGTTCTGGGATTGATTTGCAGTTTTCGCACCAAACTGTGTTCATCTCTGGGAGACAGAATATGTCTTCTTACAAATCGGTATAATGGGTGCATGGCCCCATGGTCTTTATACTTGCATACTATTGTTTGTACAGGTGAACGTGGTACCTTCAGGCATTTGGAAATTGCTCCCAAGGATGAACCAGACTTGTGGATGTCCACAATTGATTGATTTCTTTAGATTTTTCCATGATGTCATGGCATGACAAAGAGGCACTGAGTTTGAAGGTAGGCCTTAAAATATATCCACAGGTGCACCTCAAATTGACTCTGATTGACTCGAATTAGACTAATTAGCCTATCAGAAACTAATAGGCTAATTGCCTAAAGTCTTGACATAATTTTCTAGAATTTTCCAAGATGCTCAGTTAACTTAGTTCATGAAAAATTCTGACCCAATGGAATTGTGATATAGTCATTTTAAAGTGAAACAATCTGTCTGTAAACAATTGTTGCAAAAATTACTTGTGTCATGCACAAAGTAGTTGTACTAAACGAGTTGCCAAAACTAAAAGTGTATGTAAACTTCTGACACAAACCCGCACACACACAAACACATTCATCATAAGATTTTAAACAAATACAATATTATTTATAAAAAAAAAAATAGACCAATACTTTGCAATTAGTCCACTGTATGTGTGAGGTGAGCTTTTAAATTTAAGTGTTGAAAATTGCGGGTGGCCACCAAAATATGAAACTTTAAGGGGTTAAGCACCTCCTTTCACTTACTATTTTATAAAAAAAATTAATAATAAATAAACAAATTAAATACTGTATATATATTTTTTACATTTCAAACCCTATTCTTGGTAAGTGTCTCAAATTATTTTGCCAAGATTGAACACATACTTGGTCTTCTTATGGGGCTTGTGATTGGCTGAATTCCAGTCTTTAGAGCCTTTCACACAAGCATCAATGTAATATCCAATCAGGTTATTGGGTTCTTTTGGAGGTGCCCACTGGATGAGAACAGAGGTGTCGGTCTCCCTCGTCGCAACAACTTGTCCAGGAGCTGATGGCACACCTGAATGAACACACAACTTCATTTCAGGTGCGACTTCACCCAGTGGCCGACTCAATCTCATGATGACCTATCATGTATGAATTAGTTCCACTACAGTAAGGCACATAAAAATGCATTACTGCCTTAATAACAACATAAAAATGTCATTACAGTCCTGTAAGATATTTTTTTTACCATAAAACACAAGTAGGTGTTTAGCAGAATGTCAGAGCCTCTTTTTTTCCATACAATGAAACTGGATGGTGACTTACACTGCCAAACTCAAAAAAAGGAAAAAAAAGCACCATAAAGGAAGTCTATTTATTACACACTCATAATCTTCCTCTATGTGATCTCAAATCTCATTTGTAGTGGTATTTTCCATCCAACCTGATGCAACATATCCAAAAACACAATTTTTTAATTGACATCAACACAAATTATATTTTAGAGCTGTAGCAGAGGTAAAAATTACCAGAGAACAAAGGCTTAAACTTTGGTCTGTTTCTCACACAAAGCTATTTTATGGCTCAAGAGTCTTGGCATATAGCACATGAGTCACAAGGAATATAAATGTATGATACTTTTTTAAATCTTGGCAGTATAAATCACCCTCAACTTTTGTTGTACAGACAATAGGAGCATAGACATTCTGCTTAAGATCTCCTTTTCACACAAGAAATTAAATAACGCAGGTTGGAACAGATCTAAATGCTGACAAAATGTTCTGGTGAACTATTCCTTAATCTGAATAGATTAGCCATGTTGGCCTTGTAGTGACATGCAGATGTTTAGAGTGTTTACCCTTGAGTTGCAGTGTTGTTATAGATTTGGTGGGTTCTGATGGATCGCTGGTGCCGTATATATTAGCAGACAGCACACGGAACTGATAATCTTTTCCCTCAGATAGGTCAAAGACGGCATAGCGTGGAGATCTGATGGGTACTTTAGTGTTCACTCTCTGCCAGGATCCACTTCCAACCTGAAGCTTTATGGGATTAGACCCATTAAAAACACTATTTAACACAAATGTATCCTGTGAGAAATGACTGCCCTTTATATTTCAATTGTTTCTCCTGGGCAGCAATGAGTTCACAGTAAACAGTGAGTAAAAAGACACTTTTGCTTGAGTATCATGCTTCTCAGATTTTCACAGAGCCCAGTAAACTCACATGTCTAGAGTTTAAGAGATCTCAACAATGTCTCAAACTGTGCTCAAATGTACAAATACACATAGGTCCAAGATCTCAATGTGAACATCGATATTTGTCATGAAATTCTCCCAAAATCAAATGATCTGATATATTTAGGAGAAACATCTGAGACAAAGCTAATACTTCTAAAAAAACATAACTGATGCCTATATAAAGTTTCTGAACATTTCTCATCAAATTCTCCCAAGAGCACATTATCTGAGCTATTGTCAGATTTGTGTCTATTTCAATTTTTCTTAGGAAGAATCATCCAATTTCTGAGCAGTAAAATGGTCCACTTTGCCGGACTATATAATCAAATTCAAATTGTGAGCTTATTTGAAATGTTCTTAACAGTAAATGTTTGTAATTGTCTAGGAAGGTGCCCTGAGGACAAATGTAAATTGGTGGAATACATTTTGTCTGTTCGCCTGGGCAGCCGTCTGGCAGTGAGCTGAAACTAACCTTCTCAATGTAATACCACATGGGGGCTTTGCCATGGTAGACTGGAGCAACCCAACTGAGCACAACATATGTTCGGTCCGTCTCTGAAGCGCAGACTTTAGAGGGAGGTCCCGGAGCTTTTCCCTCGGCTGCAGGCAAAGCACATCAAACAAGAATTACTGTCTACTCTCAACACACACACATCCACAAAAAAAAAAAAACCTCCAGGAAATGTCCCGCCAATTTCACCAGCTTTCAAAGCAACTTTAATATCAAGGATTGATATATGAATATCATCTATGGTGCTGTTGCTGCTAAAACACACACACACACACACACACATACACTGATGACACTAGTTGATGTGTTAATTTAAAATTGAGAAAGAACCACAGATGTTTGTGCGTTCCCTTCCTGATGGAATTCTCATCAAAAACTAATCAGTACCTCTCAGAAGAGAACCAATTATGAGCTGGATAATTATTGTTAATTTTGAAAGCGAAAACCATGAAATGAATAGGGGAAAAAACTAAGCACAGAGTGACAGCTGCTGTCATCTAGTACAAATTACAAATACAAAGACACGCACATTTGGTTGAATTACTAAATATATATATATATATATATATATATATATATATATATATATATATAATGTATAATGTACAAATGCAGTAGCTCGGTATCTCAATAGTTAAGGTCCAAATTAAATTTTTGCACCCTTAAAGGGCACTGCAGGGAAGGGACGTTACTTGTAGGCTTATTCCAAAAGGGCCCTTTTTGCCTTTTGTGATCATGTGATCCTGGGTGGTGAATTTTGCATTGCAATAAATTTTAAAGTGACGTGTTCAATTTCTGTACCATACATTACATGGCAGCAATATTCATGCTTATAGCTGTTATTATCAACCCTATCAAATGAGAATTTGTCAAAATAGTACGATGAGGCGAATATGTACCTATTCATTTTAATTAGAATGAGTCATACACACACCACTGAGAGAGGCTTCCCTCGTGTCCTTGTAGTTCCCAATGTGGCATTTGTTCTGTGTTAATCCCAAACTGTGTTTTCGTAACTTTAACCCCTAATCTAAAACACAATCCCTAAACCTAACCACCTACAACTACCAGAGCATAAACATAACCATGATATTTACATTAACATTTAGTCATTTAGCAGATGCTTTTATCCAAAGCAACTTAAAAATGGTGAGCATAGCCAGCAATTTGTCACACAAAAGTTAACAATATCCGCAGTGTCGCACTGCCAAGGACTCAATATGGCTAGAGTAGTATAGAAGCTAGCAAAGAAGAAAGAGAGACTATGTGTATCTATGCAACGGGACCACCAGGCAACTCGTTCATTTACTGAAGAGAGCGAATTTGCACATTGAGCTGGAGGAGTAAACTGAAGTAAGAGGATGCTGTGCCACAGGCTGTCCTGAGGGCTAGAGTCAAAGCCTTGAATTTGATGAGAGTAGTTACAGGTAACCAGTGGAGTGTAATCAAGAGTTGTGTGATGTGAGCCCTCTTGGCTGATTGGAGACCAGATGCACTGCTGCATTCTGGACCACCTCCAGCGGCTTAATTTTGCTAGCTGGGAGGCTGGCCAACAGAAAATTACAGTAGTCCAGTCTTGAGATGATCAGAGCTTGGACCAGGAGCTGTGAAGCATATTCAGACAGGAAAGGTCTGATTTTCCTGATGTTGTAAAGTGCAAACTTGCAAGACCGGGCGGTTGATGAGATGTTGACAGTGAAGTTAATCTGGCTTTCTACCAACACTCCCAAGTACTGAGCGGTCCTTGTTGTGTTGGTGTAGTTGAACAAGATGAATAGTGAGGTTGTGGTCAACAAACAGGTTGACTGGGATCATAAGGATACTATTAATGTTAAAGGCCTGATGTGTAATATGGAAAAAAGTTATACTTCTGGGCTCCGAATGCGGGTTCATGAAGCGGATGTTATTGGATGTCTAAGTCATATCTTTTCGTCCGAATTAAGATGTACGGATTGGTAAAAATTCGCCACCTCGAAGTATTGTGATGAATTCTCATTCTCATAAATGTTGGTTATTATTGTTTTAACAAATAATACATTTTTGTCAAATATAGCTTATTTGTGTTTTTAATTACATTTAAACATGTCAATTTGTATACTCTCACTTCATGCGATTCAAGGTACTCTTAAAACTATTTATAATACCACTTTACCACAGTACCCTTCAAAGGTGTAAAAATGCTGTTTGGAATTTGGAATTCTCCCCATGATAGTTCCACAAAGCCAAAGTGTTTACACTTCTCAGGGAAATTAACCTATGATTAATACAGTGGTCTTGATCTCTGTACCGACACCTATTGGCAGCACCACCTAATTTCCATATAGATTTCATAAAATCCTTTATAAAAGAGTTCTAAGCCATGACCCAAATCAACCAGCTTTGAGGTGGATGAAAACATTACAAACTTTGATTTGAAGCCAAAAAAAATTATGAAAATCTGACAAGACTGTGTACTTACCATCTATAATGAGGGACTGTGCTGTAATCCCATGAAGCATATTGTAATTAGATTAGAAATTATGGAAAATGCCTGAAACAAACTATGAATTTAAGGTTTTTGATTATAGTTTAGAAACATTATATTTAAAGTTTATTTCAAAATATTTGTGTATACACAAATAAATAAGTAGTTTGAGAGTGTAAGGAGAATCAGTTGCATTATTAAAAAGTGCATCATGGGAGTAGCTTTGGGCTACTTTACCATGTTTATTTTATGGTGCTGTTGACTGGTTCTATATCGGCTGATGTTACCTGCTGCTAATTTGCGGCCTTGCTGGATTTTATTTGTTTT
Organism: Moxostoma hubbsi; assembly: GCA_032164185.1. Taxonomy (NCBI): domain Eukaryota; kingdom Metazoa; phylum Chordata; class Actinopteri; order Cypriniformes; family Catostomidae; genus Moxostoma; species Moxostoma hubbsi. The sequence continues at coordinate 1,533,486 of JAVLUX010000083.1, read as the reverse complement.
TATACTGGCATTATTTGGAGTGTACGACAAGATTTATTTCGACCTCCCAGGCTGCACTATGCTGAAATACTCTGCTATGGAACTTTTACAGCTTGGTCATCTTGCGCCCCCTGCGACTGGTGTTTGGGAAAAACTGTGATCGCTACAACTTCTCCGCCGGCCAAAATATGTTCATCGTGGCTCCCGCCGGAATCTGCATTCAAGCGGAGCCGGTATAAACTCAGTTTGGTCGAAAAGGCGTTTGGATCGCCACCATTTATCTTTGCGTCATGTCTGCCTTGCTAACTGCCTTGTTTAAAAACGTGTTGTTTCTTTTAAGAGATCATCTCCTTGGTATACATCTGAATTGCGCAAATTGAAGGCGATAGGCAGGCAGTTGGAACGGAAATATAAAAAATCTGGCCTAACAGTTCATAGATCAATGTTTGATCAGCATCAGATTGAGTATCATAAAGCTCTTAAAGCTGCAAAAGCGGCATATTATTCTACTATTATTAGAAGTAACATCTCAAATCCCAGAGTTCTGTTTAGAACAGTCAATAATCTAATTAAACCTCCCAGTAACTTAAACTGTTCTACCATTAAGCAGTGTAATGCATTTCTCAATTATTTTTCATCTAAGATTGAGAATATTTATAACGCCATTGCCTGTGAGGATGCTTCTGAGTTTGTTGAGGTGCATTCTCCTAATCTCTCTGGTCTTGCTTTTTCAATTTTCAGTACCGTTGATTTTGATTTTATTTCTAAATTTGTTTTGTCAATGAATTCTACTACTTGCATACTTGATCCACTACCTACAACTGTTTTGAAAAACTGTCTGCCTGTTATTGTGCCCCACATCACTGCTATTGTAAATGCTTCACTCAATACAGGGAATGTCTCTTCTACTCTAAAATGGCTGCAGTTACGCCAGTTCTTAAAAAGCCTGGGAGTGATATCACCAATATGTCAAATTATTGACCCATCTCTAATTTACCTTTCTTGGCAAAAGTGCTTGAGCATGTGGTTGTTGGCCAACTCCATACTCATCTCTGTATGAATAGCCTACTAGAAAATTTTCAATCCGGGTTTAGATCTGGACACAGTACAGAGACTGCTCTAGTCAGGATCCTGAATGACCTCCTCATTATAGCCGACTCTGGGGCTTGTGGCATTTTGGTTTTGTTAGACCTTAAGGCTGCATTCGATACCATATGTCACAGAATATTATTGGATAGATTGCATATGTGGACCAGTCTGTCTGGAACTGTGCTAAATTGGTTTAAATCTTACCTCTCAGATCGTTCCCAATTTGTCTACATGGGTTCTAACAGATCTCTGACTGTGCCTTTGTGTCAGGGTGTCCCTCAGGGGTCAGTTTTGGGTCCTGTTTTATTTAGTGTTTATATGCTGCCTCTTGGGCAGATCATTAGGAAGTATGGCCTGAGCTTTCACGGTTATGCGGATGACACCCAGATTTATATCAGCTCTCAGCCTGATCTTAATTCTTCCTCTTCAAAACTTTCTGACTGTGTTGGAAATTAAAGCATGGATGAAACTCAACTTTCTAAAACTAAACTGCTCCAAAACTGAAATCTTATTAATTGGCACTCCAATTAATGTCAGTAAATATAAGGATTTAAAAATTTCAGTAGACAATACAAAATTGTCCCCTTCTGGCCAGGTGCGTAACCTTGGCGTGATTTTTGATGCCCAGCTAACTTTTAATTCACATTTTAAAAACATAACAATGGTTTCTTTTTTCCCATCTGAGGAACATTGCACGCATTAGACCATTTCTCTCTAGGCCTGATGCAGAGAGGCTTATCCATGCCTTCATTACATCAAGGCTTGATTATTGTAACTCTCTTTTTGCGGGTTTACCAGCAAATTCTATTAGGACGTTGCAATATATACAGAACTCTGCCGCACGTGTTTTGACTCATACATCCTCACTGCAGCAACTGCATTGGCTTCCAGTTCAGCCACGTATTGATTTAAACATTCTGATTTTAACCTATAAAGCAGTACATGGGTTGGCTCCAGATTACATCTGTGATTTTGTTACTCCATCCATTCCCGCTCACTCTCTCCGCTCTGCTGGCTCTTTCTCTTTGTGTCAGCCTCGTTGTAAACTAAAAACCATGGGGGGAAGGGCCTTTTCCTACAACACGCCTAAGTTATGGAACACACTACCCTCATTTATTAGGGATGCTACTTCTGTGGATTGTTTTAAGAAACTTGATTGTTTCAATTTATAATTGTATTATTTTTATGTATTTTTTTCTTCTTTTACATATATTTTTATTTACATGTTTGATTATTTTGTTTTGTACATGCTGTAGCACTTTGAGTCTGAGAAAGGCACATTTCAAATAAAATTTATTATTATTATTATTAGTAGTAGTAGGTGTTCTGCTGAGCTCTTTTGGCGCAATTTGTTTGCCCCGATTCTCTGATTGGTAGATCTTTTCTGAGGATCATAGGCAGTGTAGTTCTTCACCAGAAATTCTGCCATTCAACATGATTTAAATATGTAAATAAATAAATAATCCAGACTAATGACTTCAATAAGCATATACAATTGATTAACATCTCTGTCTTTAAATGTTAATAAATTATCGTTAAAAAGTGATTCCACAATGGTAAAAAAAAACATCCAGAACCCAACTGTTGTGCTCTATATTAAGGTGGATATCGGCTGGTCATTTGATAGTCATTTGATCTCAACATGGCGGCCACCCATGTTTAAAACCATGTACAGTAAAACAGCATTTTCTAGACCAATTTTCTATACAGTGGGTAAAATTGCTTAATGCACCATTAATACCAGTACTATAATGATGGGAAACTCACACTACCTTCAAGATCATCATAGTAAGTCACAACGTTGAGTCTTCCACCAAGTTTTGTTGCTGTTGAAATAAAACAGGAAATACAAGAGCCATTACTAATCCAACACTAAAATACTGACCAATAAATGTATCTTCATAAAGACTTAGTTTGGCTCACCATGAAGTCTCTCAAACTCTGTAGGGTCCAGAGCAGCAATGGGCTCGGATATTCGGGAGGGTCTGCTGATGCCACGTGAGTTGACAGCACGCACACGGAAGTAATATGAGTGTCCTTCAAAGAGCCCCTGCACAGGGTATTTGCAGATCTTCACAGGGGAGTCATTACACTGCACCCAGTTCTCTGTTCCAACTTCACATCTGTCCAATAAGAGTGAGAGAATAAACAAGAGAGCAAACAAAATTATCCTATCATTACCTACACAGTGCTCTGAAAGAGTGAAAATTACAGTCCACTTGCACGTTCTGAGGAGATGATATATGATGAGGCACATTTGTAAATAATATTACAGTTTCATGCATCACTTAGCAGCCTGATTACTGTCCAAGAAACGAACGTAAAGTGGCAGAAACGAATCACAGCTTATGCATATGCAAAATACTATGTTACAGGCAAAATGTGTGTTGTAAGCAATCACAGAGACCACACTGAAAATCTTTTTTTTTTACCTCTAAATTAACAAAGCTTTGAAATTTTTCAAACACAGAAAAGTTATGATGTTATATTCATAAAAAACAAAACAATATGTAACAATAATGTTTTATTAAAATTTTCAAGACAAAGCCTTCTATAGATTAAAGATGGAAATCCACCAATTCAAGTAGCACAAAATGTTTTTTTTAAGGAAATGCCCTTCTGTACACCATAACTATTCATAACAACTAACATCATTCTTAGTAAATCCAAACAGTAATACACTGCTATAAGGTATGAACAAGACTTTCCAACATACAATTTTATTACAAAGCTTGTTTATCATTATTTACTCACCCTCATGCCATCCCAGATGTGTACGACTTTATTTCTTCTGCTGAACACAAATGAAAATTTTAGATGAATGTCTCTGCCCTGTTGGTCCATTCAGTGCAAGTGAATGGTGATCAGTCCTTTATAGCTCCAAAAAGGAGATAAAGTCAGCATAAAATTAATCCAAATATGGGCCCTGGGTAGCTCAGCAAGTAAAGATGCTGACTACCACCCCTAGAATTGTGAGTTCGAATCCAGAGTGTGCTGAGTGACTCCAGGCAGGCTTCCAAAAGCAACAAATTGGCCAGGTTGCTAGGGTGGGCAGAGTCACGTGTTACTTTCTATTTAATAGCAGTTTCCTTGGTGATCATTATTTCAAGCTCTATTAAACTTCCTGTAGCTCCATCAAGTGCTTTGCACATGCATGAAGCACTAAGAATTGTTATGAAGTTTGAAATTGTGACCATACCTAGAGACTGGACAATGGCAAGATGTAGCGTAAAAACTATTTACATTTTGGTCTGTTCTCACCCAAAACCAAATGGATCGCTTCAGAAGACATTGATTAAATCACGTGGCCTTAAGGTGTTCAAATTTCTGGTCTCCATTCGCTGCATTCTATGGACCTACAGAGCTGAAATGTACTTCTAATAATCTTTTTGTTCAGCAGAATTAAGAAAGTCATACACATCTGAGAGTGAGTAAATGTTGAGAAATGTTTAATTTTATTTAAGCCTTATTATTTCTGTTCAATGATTTCCTTCTATGCTGGAACAAAATAACATTTAATTTTAAACATAATCATGGTCCCATGCAGGTGCTCATCTAGCTCTGACCTGTCTGTTAGGCTGAGCAACAGGTATGTGTGGCAATGTACTGTCAAAGTCATGGATAAAAGTCCCCTTGATCCATCCACCTTTCTCCAACAAGAAACAGGTGCCAACTGTGTCCATTAGACAATTTGTATATGTAAGGCCCATTCTTTTCCGGCTCTTTCAATGGATTGTGTTTTAGGGAAAATACCAGGTCATTTCACCTGGATAAAATACCCCTGTTTAAAAAGGCAGATCCTTTGCTCAGCATCTGTGGTCTGTGTAAGCTTTGTCCTGGGAATATGCTACACAAACAGCAGTCTCCTGTGTACAAGATTGTTTTACGAGGTGTGGAGACCAGAAAAGTTGAGTTTAGTGTGCATTGTTCTACCTTGCAGTAGTTCAGCTGGGTGGTAGTTAGAAAGTCCTTTGTTGTCCTTTTCTTTCCATTCTTTTTCCTCCAAAAGCAGAAGTTTGCAAAGTGTCCTTAAGTCTAAGGTTAAACTGTTCAACTTCAACTTCCGCACGGGGTAACACAAAGATTAGGTTTGATGAATAATGCCCTTGTGCTGGAGAAATGTCTCAATCTCATTTGTCTTGAACTGAGAGTCATGATCTGATATTAGTTCTATTGGGTTGCCCTCTCTGCTGAACACAGATGACAGAAATTGAATCACAGTCTTTGACTGAGGCACACAGGCTTGCTCTGGCAGAGGCCTTTTCAAAAGGTCCCACCACACCAAGAGCAATTTTCCCCAATGCTCCATCAGGTTAGGGTACAGGCAGATTTGGTGAGGTACGAGGAACAGCATGAGATTAGCAGGTATGGCAAGTTTTAACTCCACCTCAGCATCCATGCATGGCCACCTGTATTATTCCCTGAGCCTCTACTCAGTCTTGACTGTACCCTGTTAAAAAGAAAATCTTAACCGGCATGCAATTCCAATGCTGGTCTAAGATGGTCAATGCTGGTTTAGTGCAGGTCTAGCTAGTTGACCAGTAGAGCCAAGCTTTGAACCAGCAAACCCTATCTGGCTAAGCTCGCTTAGCTAATTAAATAGTCTGCTGGTGATACCAGCACACCAGCTTGGGAGACCAGAAAACAAAACACAACATAAGCTGGTGACCAAAAAATCTGGTCTTTTCAGTAGGGTGCCCTGGTGAGTATCAAGAGCCAGTGTAATGAACTGTGATTGATGAGATGCAGATACCATGAGTCTGTGTGTGCCTCTTACCATCTTATCATATTAAAGAGAGAGGTCATGTTGAAGTCTACAGTGTGGGAGCAGGTCAGGTCCAAAACCCTTAAAGCCTTTCAGCCATCCAGAGGTGAGCAGTTTACATAGTTTAAACAGCACTGGGCAGGCTGCACAAACATATTTAAACTCAGCAGCCGACACAGTGGTAAGTGTCGAAGTAAAAGCAACCACTTCCATATAATCTTCTGAACTAGACTCACTAATTGGGAATGGCACATGAGACAAACAGTCATTTGTAAAATTTTTATGCCCTGGTTTGTACTGATTGTAATCGAACGTCATTAGTCTAGATGACCACCTAGCAACCATTAATCCCGCTCATTCTTAACTCTTCCAAGTGAGCAGTGTTGTAAGTGGACTACGATCCGTGCATAATATGAAATGTCTATCCCAAAGGTAAGTTCTTAACTTCTCCGTTGCCCACACTTTATCGAAATGTCCTTTCTTTTTGCTGGAGCTATAAGTTGCATGTTTAGCAGGGCATCTTTGGGAGTTGGCTTTGTGCTGCTTGGAACCACACCTGTATCATGTTTTCCCTGTGATGACATTGAGGCCATTGCTGTCACTTCCCGAAATAGCTGTGATGTTATCTCTGCTCTGCTGCTTTTGCCATGTTGCTGCTGAGGCAGTTGAATTACCACTGTGCCGTCTGTGGCATGCTCATTACTTTAGCTTATGCCACTGCCCCTTTTATTTGACTGTAAATTGTCACCGCATTTTTAAGTAAAGGTCCCCCTCTAAAAGCAAGTTTTCTTGTACCCGAATTGAATTTGTTTTCTAAAGGAGTTGGTGCTGGATCTTCTCCTCCTCTATGGCCCTGAGCTCACATGTTGCCGCTAAGTCCTTTATTACCATGTAGTGTCACAACATACTGATCAGTGTTCTCAGCTTGCTGTCTCCTCAATCTTCATACTTCTTGTCTTCTTTCCTCTGTCTTACAAATCTCTTCTACCAACTACAGGTTATCCTGAGACAGCACACTCTTACTGTCATAAATATGTATGGCAGAAATAGTAAGAGTAGTATGGTAGTATGCCATTCCAAACACATTCAACATCTTGTTCTGCTTGTAGCGCTGGCACAAAACACATAATGAAACTTCATCTGAGTTGTCCGGTAATCATTAGCTGATGGTTTGAAAAATCAGTGACAAGGGGTTGAACTCTGTGCAGTGCATAGCAATTTCTTGTCAGTCCCATTAACATATGTAACATAACATAAGTGGTGGTGGCGTAGTGGGCTAAAGCACATAACTGTTAATCAGAAGGTCAGTGGTTCGATTCCCCCACAGCCACCACCATTGTGTCCTTGAGCAAGACACTTAACTCCAGGTTGCTCCGGGGGGATTGTCCCTGTAAGAAGGGCACTGTAAGTTGCTTTGGTTAAAAGCGTCTGCCAAAGGCATAAATGTAAATGTTAATACTTGTTAATTAGTGCTTCTTAACTAATTAAATTCCAACATACAATGACAGCAAAGTACTTGATTTTTGTCAAGTCCCATTTGGGTTTGTTTTGTAAGAGGTCATTTCCTCATTCCTCACTTGATCATTGACATGGAATCGCTGATGTTAGTATTTGTGGTGTGTGCGTCAGTGTAATGTCCCTGGATGCAAAGGTCCCACCCCTATTTCAGCCAGTGTTCTGAATTAGAGCTTGATAAAATGTCAGTATCTAATGTGATAATTGGAAAATTTGCTAATTGCTTTAAAAAACAATTAACGTGTCCGGCAATTTATTAGGACCATAGTGTTCCTAATAAAGTGCTCAGTGAGTGTATATATAAAATCCCAATAATTCTGAGATGCTATTCTTCTCAACACAATTGCACAGAGTGAGTTTCTGAGTTACCGTAGATTTTGTCAATTCTCTGTTGACCTCTCTCATCAACTAGGCAATTCCATCTGCAGAACTGCCCCTCTCTGGATGTTTTTTGATTCTGGCACCATTCTTTTTAAAAAAAAAATTGTATCACCTTTTCTCCCAATTTCGAATGGCCAATTCCCACTACTTAGTAGGTCCTCATGGTGGCACGGTTACTCACATCAATCCGGGTGGCGGTGGACAAGTCTCATTTGACTCCACTTCTGAGACAGTCAATCTGCGCATCTTATCACATGGCTCGTTGTGCATGACACCGCGGAGACTCACAGCATGGGAGGCTCATGCTACTCACCGCAATCCATGCACAACTTACCATGTGCCCCAGTGAGAGCGAGAACCCCTAATCGCAACCACAAGGAGGTTACCCCATGTGACTCTACCCTCACTAGTAACTGGGACAATTTGATTGCTTAGGAGACCTGGCTGGGGTCACTCAGCACACCCTGGATTCGAACTTGTGACTCCAGGGGTGGTAGTCAGCATCAATACTCACTGAGCTACCAGGCCCCTTTGGCACCATTCTTAGTAAATTCTAGAGATGGTTGTGTGTGAAAATCCCAGGAGATCAACAGTTACAAAAATACTCAAACCAGCCCGTCTGCCACCAACAATCAACCATGCAATTATCTAATCAATCAATCGTTTGGCAGCAGTGCACTCTATATAATCATGCAGATACGGATTAAGAGCTTCAGTTTACAGGTGCTGGTCATATAATTAGATTATCATAAAAAAGTTGATTTATTTCAGTAATTCCATTCAAAAAGTGAAACTTGGATATTATATTCATTCATTACACACAGACTGATATATTTCAAATGTTTATTTCATTTAATTGTGATGATTAAAACTGACAACTAATGAAAATCCCAAATTCAGTATCTCCGAAAATTCAAAAAATGGATTTTTAGAAATGTTGGCCAACTGAAAAGTATAAACATGAAAAGTATGAGCATGTACAGCACTCAATAATTAGTTGGGGCTCCTTTTGCCTGAATTACTGCAGCAATGCGGCGTGTTATGGAGTCGATCAGTCTGTGGCACTGCTTAGGTGTTATGAGAGCCCAGGTTGCTCTGATAGTGGCCTTCAGCTCTTCTGCATTGTTGGGTCTGGCGTATCACATCTTCCTCTTCACAATACCCCATAGATTTTCTATAGGGTAAGGTCAGGTCGAGTTTGCTTGCCAATTAAGAACAGGGATACCATGGTCCTTAAACCAGGTACTGGTAGCTTTGGCACTGTGTGCATGTGCCAAGTCCTGTTGGAAAATGAAATCTGCATCTCCATAAAATTGGTCAGCAGCAGGAAGCATGAAGTGCTCTAAAACTTCCTGGTAGATGGCTGCGTTGACCTTGGACCTCAGAAAACACAGTGGACCAACACCAGCAGATGACATGGCACCCCAAACCATCACTGACTGTGGAAACTTTACACTGGACTTCAAGCAACGTGGATTCTGTGCCTCTCCTCTCTTCCTTCAGACTCTGGGACCTTGATTTCCAAAGGAAATGCAAAATTTACTTTCATCAGAGAACATAACTTTGGACCACTCAGCAGCAGTCCAGTCCTTTTTGTCTTTAGCCCAGGTGAGACGCTTCTGACGCTGTGTCTTGTTCAAGAGTGGCTTGACACAAGGAATGCGACAGCTGAAACCCATGTCTTGCATACGTCTGTGCGTGGTGGTTCTTGAAGCACTGACTCCAGCTGCAGTCCACTCTTTGTGAATCTCCCCCACATTTTTGAATGGATTTTGTTTCACATTCCTCTCCAGGGTGCGGTTATCCCTATTGCTTGTACACTTTTTTCTACCACATCTTTTTCTTCCCTTCGCCTCTCTATTAATGTGCTTGGACTCAGAGCTCTGTGAACAGCCAGCCTCTTTAGCAATGACCTTTTGTGTCTTGCCCTCCTTGTGCAAGATGTCAATGGTCGTCTTTTGGACAGCTGTCAAGTCAGCAGTCTTCCCCATGATAGTGTAGCCTACAGAACTAGACTGAGAGACCATTTAAAGGCCTTTGCAGGTCTTTTGAGTTAAATAGCTGATTAGAGTGTGGCACCAGGTGTCTTCAATATTGAACCTTATCACAATATTCTAATTTTCTGAGATACTGATTTTGGGGTTTTCATTAGTTGTCAGTTATAATCATCAAAATTAAAAGGAATGAACACTTGAAATATATCAGTCTGTGTGGAATGAATGAATATAATATCCAAGTTTCACTTTTTGAATGGAATTACTGAAATAAATCAACTTTTTGATGATATTCTAATTATATGACCAGCACCTGTATAGGGAATAGGGGAAAAAATGTATCTCAGTGATTTGGAGCATGGTATGATTGGTGCCAGATGGGCTGTTTTTAGTATTCCTGTAACTGCTGATCTCCTGGGATTTTCACACACAACAGTCTCTAGAATTTACTAAGAATGGTGCCAAAAACAAACATCCAGTAAAGGCAGTTCTGTGGATGGAAATACCTTGTCGATAAGAGAGGTCAACAGAGAATGGCTAGACTGGTTCAAACTGACAAATTATATGGTATGATAACCACACAATTGTGGTGAGAAGTATAGCATCTCAAAATGCTATTCTGAGATTCGGGTTGGTGCTGTTTTAGCGGCACGAGAGGGACCTACACAATTATAGGCAGGTGGTTTTAATGTTGTGGCTGATATATATATTGAATTGTGACAAAATACACATAAGGACATTTTACAGCACAATTCTCATTACTGTAACACATCTAGACATTTTACTTCTACTTTTTTTTTTATTTTGTTGTGTCACTGTTCTCTGTGTTCCCCTTGATTGATCCCAGCTGTGTCTTATTAAACTTGTTAGTTCTTGTGTATATATTGCCCTCTGTTCTCTCAATCTTTGTCAGTTTTTAACCTTTCATGGATGTGCTGTTGTTGTGTTTAGAGTTTATGTTTATTTCTCTAAGTTTTAATTGAAAAATCTGCACATAGATTTTCCTTCTCTCACCTCTTTCTTGCAGACATTACAGAACAACTGACCAGACTGTGGATCTTGCGACTTGCAATTGCTGTCTCGCAATTGCAAGGAGGTGAAACTACCGAGCAATATACAGAGCAGTTCTGCTGTCTCTCCCAGGATTTCAGTTGGGGAGATATTTGTCTCAAGGACTGCTATCAGTTTGGACTTAATGAGCCTGTGAAGTCCTGTCTGCCAGGTGGCAGATGTGAACTTTCCTTGGTCAAATTCATTGACTATGTTTTGAGGCTCATATTGTCCCATTTCACTGTGGGGTATGGCAGTAATCCCGTGCCACTGACAGCGCCCATGACTGCCACAGACAACGAGCCAGTTCCTGAAGCCTTGACCATCCAGAGCCAGCAGCTGAAGCCTTGGTCATCCCTTGTGCCAGCATCCATGGCCATAGAGGCCATTCCCACAGAAGTGCTCCTGGCTGTCTGGAAGAGGAAGAGGAGTAGGGCCCATGCTCTCACTCACGTCCACGGAGGCCGTTCCCCTGTCGCAGCCTGCACTCACGTCCACGGAGGCCGTTCCCCTGTCGCAGCCTGCACTCACGGCCACGGAGGCCGTTCCCCTGTCGTAGCCTGCACTCTCCATCTCCAGTGACTCTGCCTGCTGCTGCTCCACCACCTGAACCTGATCCCTGCTTGCGTGGGTGTGTTCCATTTTGTCAGTTGTTAACCTTTCATGGATGTAACAGTTTGTTCTGTTGTCATGTTTTGAGTTTGTTTATTTCTCTGAGTTTTAATTAAAAGGCCAGCACATAGGTCCTCCATCTCTTGCCTCTTTCCTGCAAACGTTGTTAGTACTACTATGATGTTTACTTTTTTTTTTTTTCTTTTTTTTTTTCAGTAGTATATATTTGTTCATGTTACATTAATGGGGGGCTTCATTTTCTGTAACAATAATTCTTATTTGTTTATGTATTTTGGAGTAGGACCAGGACATTGTCTTGACCGGTTTCATCAAAATAACTCAATTTGTAATAAAACATGTAGTATAAAATTAACAAAGAATGCAAAATAGAAGCATTTTCAATTGTTGTTTCAGACTTTTGGACCACACTGTACATACAGTGCTCCAGAAAAGTATTTGGACAATAACATTTAAAAATGCATGAATGTCTCTGCATAAGATAACAAATTATCAAACCAATAAGTATTTAATTTCAAAGCAAAAAAAAAAGTCAATACAATTTTTTGCACAAACGCAATTTTGAATCAAAAACAAATCAAATACTTAGTTTGTTACAAAAGATAAGAAAGAATATATACTGCTCAAAATTAAGACAAAAAAGGGTATTTGGACATTTTCTGGTTGTCCATAGTTACTATGATGAACTAATGGAATGATATTTCAACATTTTTAAGTGTGGTTTAGGTGTCCAAATACTTTTTCTTTGGCTGCTGTAGCAATAAAACTTTAATCAGTTAATGTATTCCATAAAACAACACATATTGGGCAGACACCTTAGTCATCGCAGTCACCTGTCAACAAAGTATCCAATGATGGGGCCTTCAGTGGTCGTGTTAGGAGGTTTCCAGGACACAATGACATAATCTCTGTTAGCATCATGGATTTTGATGTCCATCGGGGCTCCTGGAGCTTGAGGAACTGGAGGTGGACCATCTGTTAAGACAACACATGATGACTCCTAGACATCACTGATGCACAGATGCACTGAGGGATCAAACCCTTCTTTGAGCTCCACCTGGTTTGGTTACTTTGCTCACTCAGACAAGCTTTAGAGAACATCTAAACGGAATGAATTGGAGATTTTTTTGAAAAGTCCAATTTTCAGCTAAATGCGCTTGTAATGTGGTTCTAAAAATTTAATGGATATTATTCCTAGACAATTATTAAAAAAAAAAAAAAAAAGCTTTTATCTGCTAAAATGATTATAACATGATGAAAAACTGTAGAGACTGCAAACTGACATTGAGACAATGTTATCTAATCTAGACATATGCTAATCAACTTGTCAACGGCAGAGAGAAAAGCCTAATTTAAAAGGGTTTGCAACTGATAACATTAGTGTAAGAGAACAAAACTTTTCCTACATATTCATGATACTATGTTAATGTGAACTCTTAAAGGAATGTTCCAGCTTCAATACAAGTTAAGTTCAATTAACAACATTTGAGGCATAATGTTGATTTCCACAATACCACAACACACACACACACACACACAAAATTTCAGTCAATGTAATGCCCTTACAATGAAAGTGAATGGGTCCAGTCCAAAAGTATAGTTTCAAAAGTATAACCATAACATGGAAACATTAAACATGTTAATATGACTAAAGTGTGATAAAATCGCTTACTAACGTTTTCAGTGTAAAGTTAGGTGTTCTTAATTATGGTTTGAATGCTCATTTGGAAATGGGCTGAGTAGGATATTATTCACTATTATAAGTCCCTCAGCAACATCGTTTTACCACATTTGTTAATAATTTAAGTAAAATGCTATTTGAAACTATCCAAATAAACAGGACTTCCATAGACTTTCATTAGAAAAGAGCACAAGCTTGTCTGATATCTGGCAGACAGCAACAGTTGCTATGTTAGGAGTAGTCAGTAACGTTTTTAAAGAGGGCTTAGAGAAGGGTCAATTACAGCTCTGAAACAGATGACATTGTCTCAGATGATTTATGCTAATCCAGTCCTTCAAAGGCCATTAAAAGTAATAACATATGAAGAAAACAAAACATGAGGGAATTTCATCAAGACATGGCGAAGTTCACAGCTCTTTTTACCTTCAACGTAGATGTAAGCACTGTGGACAGCGTCCCCTCCCTTGGTCATCATGCGAAGGGTGTAAAGACCCTCATCATCTTTAGCGAGTTGAGTGAGTGTGAGCTGAGCGACACCTCCCCCTGACTCCATTTTCACCCACTTGGACACTTTCAGGAGGTGCTCTGGAGGGACCACACAAGAATATGAGGTCTCACTGAAGAGGACATGAAAATATTGCTTTTGTGGAATATGCTGCAGATCTGGAGTGGGAGTATAATCTAATTTTTGAGGAGAAATAATGAGTCATGAAATATAATGCACTTCTGAGATCAGGAAGTGATTGTAGAAAGTGTGTATGCATATGATTTAATTGCAAAAAAGCAACTGGATCTAATGGAACCTATTAAGAACATGTTTGGGTCATATTTAACCAAAAAATATGTATATATTTTGCATAAGGTAAATGAAGCCTATTTTACATTTGGTGATGGAGGAGGAATCTCAGTTGCCTCCGCGTCTGAGAGAGTCAATCCGCGCATTTTATCAACGTGGCTTGTTGAACGCGTTACCGCGGAGACCTAGTGTGTGTGGAGGCTCCACACTAATCTCCACGCACAACTCATCACGCACCCCACAGAGAGCGAAAACCACATTATAGCGACCACAAGGAGGTTAACCTAACGTAACTCTGCCAACCCTAACAACCGGGCCAAGACTGGCTGCTTAGGAAGCCTGACTGGAGTCACTCAACACACCCTGGATTCGAATTTGTGACTCCAGGTGTGGTAGTCAGCATCTTTACTTGCTGAGCTACCCAGGCCCACCATTTTTACGAATGATTTTCAATGAAACCCAACAACTTCCTTCCATTAATCCTATAATATTCACACCACTTTTCATACGTCCCTATGGTCTGAGAAGTTATCAGGGGCGATGATGACATTATTTCACATTTACCCCAAGTCTCAATACTGTAATCTCATTAATGCAGTGCAAAAAACATAATGATGTATTATTAGGGTTGGGAACTGAGAACTTGTCCTGGAACCAAATAAAATATAGCAAAAAAGGATTTTGATGGCATTCTTTTCCATTAACGATTTTCAAACTTGCATTTTTTTCTGCTGATGCAGATGCAACATCATGCTAAAATACTAAAATACTTTCATAGTGTTACCATTCTGTGCCACTACAACACTGCTACTAAATCAGTAGCACAAAACATGCATCACTGTGACACTTATGAGCGAATGACTCTTATGAGTCTTCTTAATACAACGCTATCTCCTGAACGAATGACTCTCGGTTCTTTTTAATTAATCAAAAATTTTAGAGACTTAAATCAGAGTAATTATTGGATGATTGCTGATAAGATTAACTATGTTACAGGGAAACAGAAAGTGGCTTATTGCAAGAAAGCGGTGTTTTGCAAAAAAGTGGCGTTCCAGTTTATATCCACTGTAAAAGTGGCGTACTCTTTACTCTTGTATACTGTAAATGCGGCTTGGTCTGTAGCAGCTTTCTCTAGAGCAATGTAATTTCCCTCTTACATAAATCTCTGTGATTACCCCAATGTACCAGCGTACGTGAGGGACCATTGATATCTTGCATTGGTGTGTATAAATGGGTATATTTTATAGTGTATGTGCTTTTTCCGCTGTACTCCCAGCAATGTTGGTTTTCCCGCTGTGTTGACTTGTTGTTCCTATGACTCTTTTTTTCTCTGGAGAAACCAGGGTGTGTTAAACAGCTTTCTCCTAATCCCTTAAGCGGCAAGAAAATGCTATATTATGTACACGTTAAGCCATTGCACCACTGATGTATACAGAAATTAAATCTGAATTTCAAACCACAAATATCATCACCATGATAAAGTTGCACTCGAGAGAGATACGGAGGCTGCTTGGACAAGAACCAGCGGACGTTGCTCATTACGCAGGAGCTAGTCTCAGCATCAGATGGCATGCCCACCGAACAGTCTGTTCTCTAAACTTCTGATGCTTGCAGCACACAAAACTGGAAAACACTTTCTCAATCTTCAAACACGCAAATCTGATTGGCTGGTTCAATAGAACTTCCGCGAGTACATGCATACAGGAAGTTTTATCAGTCCGGATGGAAGACGAATTGTGTTCATTAGGTTCAATCTTGATAGAATGAGCACTTTGGAGGAGTTTACAAGGTCAGTGACATCAAATCTTTTAAAGATTTTCATAGTTTCGTTTGAGGCACGCAGAAAAAATGTATGTGGATATCCACAAGCAGAGCACATTTTCTGCTTTGTTTACTTAGTTATTTCTGTGAAATTCTCTGTAATGAGGTTTTCATTTAATTACAAACACAGGAGTAGAACATTTGCTGGAGTGGAAACAAACGCATTAACAAACATATCCATTCAAACATAACAATTCAAGGACTGACAAAACATGTACAAAAATAGAGGGTTTATAGACACATCGACACTAATGAGGGAATTGCATACAGGTGGGGATAACAATGAAGTGATTGGGTCAGTGGATTCTGGGAAACGTAGCGCTGGGGAAAATTTCAAAATAAGAGTCCTTGAATACAGTGGAGACAAACTGTGACATTACCCCCCCCCCCCCCCCTTTAAAAGGGTGACTCCTGGCACCCCAACAGAAGATGGTAGGGTGATGACATTAGAAGGATCCCAGGAGGATGATCTGGGGGCCTAGGGGGCGGCCTCAGGGCTGTGACTGCGTCAGGAGGCACCCATAGAGCAAGGACTGTGTCAGGAGGCCTGGGAGTTGGCTGGAGAGCAAAGACAAAGTCAGGAGGCCTAGGAGTTGGCTTTAGGGCAAGGACTATGTCAGGAGGTGGAACCTCCTGGCCTGGGAGTTGGCCGGAGGGCAAGGACCTCCGTGGTCGTGAACACTGGCATAGACTGGGGAGAAGGTTCCCTCTTCCTTCTCTTTTGACCAACAAGGAGCATGGTTATGGGGACAGTCGAGGCTACAGCCGCTGACTCTAGGACGGTCAAGGCTACAGGTGCTGGCTCTGGGACGGTCAGGGCTACCATCGCTGGGTCTGGGGCGGTCGAGGCTACTGACGCTGGTTCGCTAACCGTGGCAGGCGTGGGCACTGGCTCGCTAACCGTGGTCACTACCACTGGCTGTGGCAGGGAATCGACCACCGGAAACAGGATAGGATGAGCTCCCCCAAAAAAATTATTTATGGGAGTCAAATGGAGTGGAGTTACCTTGGAGACAGAGGGCGAGGAAGGAGTCGTGGAAGCTGGGGCATAGGAAGGCTTGGAGTTACCACCGTAACCCTCAAGGTGAGGAGAGAAAACTGGGAGATTAGTTATTTTGGTGACATTTTGTTTTGCTCAATCCTCTGCGTTTCACGTTCGTCACTTCTCACCGGAGCTTGCTACGACTACATCATACGCCGGAACTCGACTCTCTTGTGAACGCACAGGCAGCAGTTACCGGAAGCAAGTGATTATAGTTTAAAAAGTTATAAATACGGATATTTTTCTTACAAAAACACACTGCTTTGCTTCAGAAGGCCTTTATTAACCCCCTGGATCTGTATGGATAACTTTTTTGATGGATGGATGCGCTTTTTTGGACTTCAAAATCTAAGGTACATTCACTCCCATTATAAATCTTGAAAAAGCCAGGATATTTTTTTATATATCTCCGATTGTGTTTGGCGGAAAGATGAAAGTCATACACAACTAGGATGACTTGAGGGTGAGTATTATCTACAGTACAGTATGTCACATGGACAAATTAACCCTTAAAAACATGAATTTAGCTCATTGTTTGGTAACAGGCTGCTAAGGGCAGTAAATCCATTTTTTTTTATGTTCTTTATTTCCGAATGATTCTTCCATAAAAGTGCTATAAGGATCATAATGCTAATAATTAATGGAACCACTAAGGAACTGTAATCCCCCCCAAATATTTCCCATCCCTATATATTATGAAAAATAGGTATTTGTGTATCATGGTAGTTTTTATTTAACTGCCTTCATGTTGAGTTAAATAGAAAAATCACTGTACTACATTAAAATCATGTAATATATATATATATATATATAATTACTCTATTACACAATTACTAATGAAATATTTTATATATATATATATATATATAAAATATTTCATTAGTAATTGTGTAATAGAGTAATTATTCAATAGTAATAGAGAACCTACCGTAACTCTCCATTGAAAATAATTGGAATGACTGGAAATGGCCTTACAGTAATGAGAATTTGAGAGGAATATATGCAAAATTGTCTAGAAAATAATGTCAAAATTTAAAACAATTAATGTTTCTCAAAAAATGCCTAACTTTCTTTATGCAAAATATCTTATTTACTTTTCTTGTTTTGATTTTGGGATGACATGTGACTTTTGTAAGAATCACTCACTTATGAAAGTTGCATATATGTTGGTGGGGAAATATTATCTACAGTATAGTATGTCACATGAATAAATGGTGAATGCTACAATGATGAATTATATGCAGTTGTCATTAGATCTATCAACTATCACTCATACTGTAGGTATTTGTGTAGTAAACTTTACCTACCATCTCTATACCATAAAGCCTCAGGCTGCAGGTTGGCCAAGTTGGGGCTGATGGTCATCTTACAGGTCAAAGTGACCTTATCACCTTCTTTTCCAAAGGTCACATCAAACGTCTCAAGGAAGGTGATGTTAATCTTTGTATACTTGATTTCAGGTAAAATCGCATCTGAGAAATGCAGAAAAAACAGAAGAGTTACTTTCTTTCAGCATTTGTTTGTAAATTGTACTGATCATTCACTCTTTAATGAATAGATGTTTTCACACTTACACTGATAAGGCATCCAGGAAAAAGGAGAGGTCTTTTCTTCCTCTTTGCACCCTATAAAGTGAACATGACAGCACTTGTATAATTCAGTTAGTAATTGTAGGTATTTTTACCAAAACAATAGTTCTACTACACACATAGGACATTGTTGTACACAGAAAAGTACTATATCATAGTTTAAACAGTGTTAGTGTTTTTGTTAGTCTTACTCTTCACAATGATGGAGGCCTGGCAGGATGTCTGTCCATGCAAGTTTGAGGCAACAGCCGTGTACATTGCAGTGTCATCAGTCCCACACCTACAAAAGCAAGTACTTATTCACAGGTGTTTAATCAATACACTTCTGGATCACAACCCGTCTTCACCCCCTCTACTAATTAATCAGTCAATAAATAGTCACCATGTTTGCTATTTGATTGGATATGTGCCACAGTCATTCCCTAATTGACAATTGGAAAGCACATAAAGTGCTTCCCAATCGTGATGGATAAATTGGCAGTTAACTAATGCTCTTGTCAAGAGGATAATTGCTCCAACCTAAATGCTAATGTGGCTAAGTGTCTGCTTTCACAACATGTTCAACATGGGAGGCTCCGAAGCTTGAATGGCAAACACGAGATGCAATGAAGGGGGAAGAAAATGAGAAGACTGTAATGTGACCTTCAGTGTGACCGTCTTATATTAGAGTCCACTCCCCTCACAGCCCTTCACAGTCATGAGTGCACAGCTGGGGTTCAAAAGTATGAGACCACTAGTAAAAATGCTTTTATTTAGCAATTTTGAACTTTATAGGTTTTTACTTTACAACTGTTATTTTTACCACAGCAAACTGAGCAAAAAGTGGATATTAAAAACTACATTTCTTAGAATTTGGTGTGTCCCTGTTTTGCTTTAATGACAGCATGCACTCAGGCTGGCATGGGCATCACAAATTTGCAAAACATATGTAAAGGGAGTTCAAGGGAAAGGAGGAGCGAGAACTGGCTTGATAATATAAATAATATTTTAATTATAAACTTAAACCAAAGGACACAAACACACACACACGACGGACATGTCCATAAATGATCTCTCTCTCTCTCTCGCACCATCCTCTGCAGTCGGCCTCTATGCCTCTCGGAGGCTTGATTAGACTGATACGGGACCGGGTGTGTAGGATCATGACCCGGCCCCGCCCTCCGCCCTGCCACAACACATTGATACATGTTGTCCAGTATGATTTGAGAAGTTTCCAAAGTGCATCTTGTGTTATTCAAAGGAAGAAAGACAAACTGACTCTCTGTTCAAAATATTTCCAATGTAGACTTTTGAACCTGACTGTCGCTAAAAAATATATCTCAATATTTCACAGCCATTTGATTAATATTTGAGATTCACCAATTAGCCACAACATTAAAACCACCTGCTTAAAATTGTGTAGGTCCCCCTCGTGCCACCAAAACAGCGACAACGCGATTTTCTTCTCACCACAATTGTACAGAGCGGTTATCTGAGGTTCAGAAGACTTTATCAGTTTGATAGGTTTGCTAGAAATGCAAATCAAAACCCCTGTATGACTGCAATAGACCTTAAAGAAGATTTAGCAGACTCTGGAGAAGCGGTGCACTGTTCTTCTGTGCAGCGACACCTGCACAAATATGACCTTGATGGAAGAGCCATGAGAAGAAAACCTTTCCTGCGTCCTCGCCACAAAATTCAGCATCAGAAGTTTGTAAATGATCATCTAAACAAGCCTGATGCATTTTGGAAACCAGTCCTGTGGACTGGTGAAGTTAAAATCTAACTTTTAGGCCACTATGAGCAAAGATATGCTTGGAGAAAAAAGGGTGCAGAATTTCATGAAAAGAACACTTCTCCAACTGTTTAGCACAGGGGTGGATCGATCATGCTTTGGGCTTGTGTTGAACTAGCGGCATGGGGAACGTTTCCCTGGTAGAAGGAAGAATGGATTAAATATCAGCAAATTCTGGAAGCAAACATCACACCATCTTTAAAAAAGCTGAAGATGAAAAGAGGATGGCTTCTACTACAGTATAATGATCCTAAACACACCTCAAAATCCACAATGGACGACCTCAAGAGGCGCAAGCTGAAGGTTTTGCCATGGCCCTCACAGTCCCCTGAACTGTGAAACATCGAAAATCTGGCGATAGACCTCAAAAGAGCAGTGCATGCAAGACGGCCCATGAATTATGGAACTAGAAGGAAGAATGGGCGAAAATCAACCAAACAAGTATTGAAAGACTCTTAGTTGACCACGAAAAGCGTTTACAAGCTGTGATACTTGCCAAAGGGGTTGTTAATAAATACTGAGCATTGCTTCGGGCCCTTTTCCTTTTTTGTTTTTTTGAAACTGTAAAAGATGGAAATAAAAAAGTAAAATTGCTTAAAATATTCAAGAAATGTTTAATCTTTCGTGCCAGTGAAAAGTGCAAGTGGGCATGAGTGCGAGTGTGTGCGCTATCTGTGGCTGTATGCGTGAAAACTGAGGGTGTGTTTTATGTTAATGAAGCACAGTTTGCTATTTTCTTAAAAAATAGGTCATTACGCTAAGACGTTTGAGAACCACGTCTAATCTCAGCGCAAATTCTAATATCAATTCCTGCATTTGCAGTTTGGGGATTTTTTGGGAAGGTTTATTTTGTATAGCACCTTTTCAAATATATACAACTTTTCAAAGTTATATATATATATATATATATATTTATATATATATATATATATATATATATATATATATATATATATATATATATATATATAACAAAACAATGAACAATGGGAGAGAAGAAAAGCATAAGAGGTAAGACACGAGTGAGCAGGGCGAGAGCCAAAAGTCCCAGAGAGAGAGGTCGATAGAGAACATACAACACATACATCGTGGTCCGGAGCAACACAGGCAACAAACAGAGCAGGGGATGCATTGCATACAGCCCATTTACACTACCAAATTCTTATGAATGGGCTGTCTTCATTTATATCGATGTTAATTTAATATTTGTATTAATTGGATGCAGAAATTGCAATAACTGAAGAAGAATTAAATTGCACTTGACCCAGCCAATTTGAAATTTGCGCATGTGGTTTCGCCAACCTACTTGCCTAGACTTAGCACATATTTACACGAAAATATCAAAACTTCATGGCCATATCCACTGACTTTGCATGTATGACATATTGCATAGCACTGCACTTAAGGCATAGTGCTCTTAAAATAGGACACTTGATCTCTATTTTAATACTCTCAAACTCTGGAGTCGCAAGAAGAGGAAGAATTGTAGAATTTGTCTAAAGGCACTTCACTTAGGAAACATAATGGCCAAATAAAATCATCACAATATTCACACTATGTTGCTGGATTCGTTTTTTTACCACCAGAAAAATAATTTGTAATATATATTAACATTCTTTTGAGTCGCGGCTGTGTGTCAGAAAGATAAATGTATGGTCAAATTTAGAGCAATGCCAAGCTTCTCCTGTGAGGTTTGTGCTCTGAATGCAAGAAGTGGACATAAATGTTACATAAGGGTAAGGGAGAGTGTCTGTTGGACTGACTGTGTGAAAGCAGTGAAAGACAGCTATCTTTAAGGAGCCGGAGTGTCAGATGACACCAAACTTAGAACTTTGGCATGAACAGCTGACAGGAGCTCAAGACAGGGCGGCCCTGGACTAAATTGGAAACGTTCTCATGCAATCCCATTGACATGACTTCCTTTTGTGGAAATATACGTTTATGTGAACTTTTATTGTGTTTCGAATGATTTTGGAGGTTTGGAGGATGAATCTCATGAAATCTGAAGCCTTACCACACTGATCTCACAGTGAAATCAGAAAAAGTAGGTGGCGTTTCTTGAGCTAAAATCAGTCAGTGCTCTCAATGTTGTAAACACTGCCCCCAGTGGCCAAATCAGTAAGTGTTGTTTGGCATATTAACATTTGTGAGCTCCATTTTCCAAGTGAAATGTCCACAGATGGCTGCCAAATGTCAGTTGTAAAGCGAGTTGTTTTCAGCTCTACGTGATGTAAAACAGTGAAGAGGAATAAATATTTTATAAACCGTAATCCCCCCCCCCCAACCCAAACCCCATACCTAAGACTAGCCATCAAGTCTTAGCTAGCCCAAACCCCATACCTAAGACTAGAGTAAAAATTTAATGTTAGAGGGAAAAATGCAACCTCTGAATCGTACTCATCACTGATTATGAAAATGTGATTACTTCCTAGTTACAATACAGGATCTGAACCCAGGTCTCCTATGCTGCTGATGAGATAGCGCATGTCAGTAAGTCAGCGTAATGTAGCTGATTCTAGGGTACTGGAACGCTCTGAAACAACATGCCGACTTCCAATGTGATTAAGTTGCCCTTATGGTCAAGTTTCACCCCAAAATCAAAGGAAAGATATGGTTTGCTGAAAGAAAATTAATCCTGTTTCAAGGGCTGTGAAGTTTTTGATGATTTTCATGGAAATTAAGCACTTTTTTGTGTCTGGGTATGATCAACTACCTTTAATTGCATCCTGATCTCCTGAAATTTACGTGACAATTGCAATATTTGTGCAAACCAAAACGTACTTCATTGGCTGAAGTTTCCCAGTGATATATCCAGCAGGGGGTGCCACAATCCAGTGAAATTATGTTGTAATTAGATGAGGTTTTTAAGGTGAATATGAGATGGATTTTTAAACATACCTCCCTAACCAAAAACTTTAACCTAAACCTAACCAATAGTGTTTTTTTAAAAAGCAAACAACAAATCCTATCCCTAAACCAACACCTAAACCTAACCGAAAGTTATTTTAAAGCAAATTCGAGATGAAAAGCACATGTACTGAAGCAAACACATCATTTCACTTTTATGGCACTTCCGCTTCAATATCACATTCGTTTCGAGCGTCCTTGGCTGGGCTTGAGGCACAGTTTCCGAGTCCAAAGTCCAACACTCTAGCTGGTGAGGTACTGCAGAAGTTAATCACATTGGAATAAGTGTGTAAATGTAGGTGAGTCTGTACTACAAGCATTTTAATGTGTCTTTTTAAATGATGCGTTAGAGTAAAAGTGTGAAAAACAAGTGTTTATAAAGTCATAATAAAGTAAAGTAAATAAAACACAGTCGTTGTAGCGCCTCTAGTGTTCATTTCATCAGGAAAAGGCAGCAAAATAAAGAAAGTGGACCGTAAAACTTGTTTTTCAAAAATGTGGTTATATAGTAACATCCATTCAGTGAGACTAGGCCGTTTAAATGTATACAGACTTAAAAATGACTGTACATTACCTCACTATTGAGAATAATTGGAATTACAAAACAAAATCTCAAAAGTAAAATGCCCAGTTGTAAGTTTTCTTGCTGTACCAAAAAGTGAATGGTGACTGAGGCTGTCATTGTGCCTTTCCTTTTGTGTTCCACAGAAGAAAGTCAGTCATATACTGTAGGTTTGAACCTACATAATGGTGAGTAAATGACAATATATATATATATATATATATATATATATATATATATATATATATATATATATATATATATATATATATATATATATATGTGTGTGTGTGTGTGTGTGTGTGTGTGTGTGTGTTTTGTTTTTTGGGTGAACTTTTCATTTAAAAACTTAGAGGTAAGCATGTACTCAGCATGCAAACTGAGACTTTCTGTTGTATAGTTTATGAGCAAAACAGCACATTGTATTTCTGTCAGAAAAGACCAGAGCAAAGTTCACATTACTTGAGGATAGTGAGGATATGAAGTCCAGCATTGCTCTCCACAAAGCACTTTCCAGAAGAAGTGTCCAAGATGACGTCATCCTTGAACCTGCCGAGAATTTATGATATATTTTTAATAGATCTTCTTTGCATTTCTTTACCATGCCCCATGCATATTATTACATTTTAGATGTTGTTGCATTAGATAACACAATTTCAAACAATGTGGCATTTATTTCAAATAAAGGCAGCACACTTTTCAAACAAAATAATTAGCAAAAATAAGTTTGTTTAGTTTGAAATGATATGCAATAGATATACTGTTCATAATTAAGACAAAATTGTTGGACACATTGTGCTTGTCAAATGTTAGTGGAACTAGTCCATAGTTCTGTTGAACTCCACTTGCGATTACTCTGTGTGAACTCGAGGGAAACTGACTTCATACAGAACGTCCCCAAAAAATCACTGCAACACCAGTTGCTTAAAAGTTAAGCAAAATGGCTCATTAAAGTGAAATTCTTTTGTTTGCATATGCCAATGGTTATATATTTTTTGTTATATAATGCAATGCAATGAAATGAATATATTTAAAATTTTAGCTTCCAAACACTTTTTGGGGGGCACTGAAAATACAATTCTATAATACTAGACATAAACTTGCGATTTCAACTCAAACTGACTGAGAAAATAGATGTTGCATGGACAACTGGGGTATAGGAAGCACAGTAAGACTTTTTGTGTGATGAAGCCTCACCATTTGACGTGTGGGTTGGGGTATCCCTCCACAGAGCAGAACAGTTTAATAAGAGTGTTCTCAAACACTGTGTGGGACCTCAGTCGCACCACGAACTTTGGGCCCCTGATCATGGACTCCTCGCGGACATATTTCTCAGGCATCTTCTTCTCCACCTGATGAAAGAAGATAAATATTAACATTTGTGGTATGTGTGACAAACTGCAGTTGTGGCCTACTATAGGGTTCCCACAGCTCTTGACTCTAAAAATTCTCTAAAATGTCAGGTTTTCAATTACCGTGGGAACCCTGCCACTACAAGTAACAGTAATTGACTTTAACTTACAGAAAAAACATTTTGTTTAACTAAGCTTGAACTATGTTTGGGTTGAGTAATTACATAAAGTTGCACACTCTATAACAGCAATGATATTCTGAAATGGACATGGTGCTGATGTAAAAGGCAACTTTACCACTCCCTTGATTCTCTTCTCTGTTTGGTATTGATATTGCACCTCTTCAGCTGCAGAGCTAAATGCACAAACACACACATTGACATACATTAAAATGATAACACTGAGAAAGATCAAAGACTAACAGGTCAGTGCAATTGCCATGAGAAAAATAGGGATTCATCAAGCTATCAACTGGGGTCAAAAGTTCATATGACTGCAGGTTAGTATTTAGTTTATTCACTTTGACGTGCATCCAAACATACAAACTCATATTTCCCATGCATTTATGCAACACAATTTAGATCAGTCCACAGAGGGAAAAAGTTACAAAATAAAATTACACTGATCTGCAGGTGTTTATTGTTTTACTTTTTTTATCTTATATTTCCAAATTAGTTCTAAGATGTTTTTACATATAAATATGTATAAATGTATATTTCTTTCTCATTTTTTACCTATGGTTCTCTTGAGACAGCTATGGCCTTGACCTATAGTTTGATCTGACTGCAAAACCAAAATAATAAACTTTTGACCCCTCAGAGAGCAAACAGTCACCACAAACGCAATTTGCTTGCTGCGGTGTGACGTTCTCTTCACTAATAAGACAAATCTCTGCTAATCAGTGATAAATTAAATTATGACCAATTGTGAACATCTGTCTTAGTTTAAGTTCCATAACTAATTTCAACTGACATTTTACAAACTTGAAATGAATTGAATTGGCCTCTTATCCTGAAATAACATGTATACCATTTAAATTTGTTGCTTTCCAACTTAAATTAAACTGAACAGCTTATCAAAGTGGCCTTTTCTAGTTTTCTTTATTCATTATTAAAGTCTCTCTATGTAAAATGCATTAGTAAAAGCAAACTATTACTAGGCAGTATTTATCTACAACAGCACAAGCAGAGGAAAATATTCACATGAAGGTGTCTGTTATAGTTCAGTTACTGTTGGTAATATAGGCTTTATTAGCATGTTATTACAATGTTACATTTTGTGTTTGTATTGTATTTCAACAAGTGGTTTTAGTATCGCTCTAAGCATCACTATTAGCTGCAATAATGAAACTCTTGCTGCTATGATTCTTCACCGTGTACCTTACCTTGAGTATTCCCGAACAACATATTTAGACTCAGTACTGCGGTAGTCTCGACTGAAATGCTTGTGTCTGGTAATGACTGCAGCCATATTTGGCAACCTCAAAGGACCTATGAATCAAACCAGGAACAAAAACATGCAACGTCTTTGCACACAAGACATAATGCTTGTATGGACAGATGCCCAAATGCAAACTAGAAGAAATTAGGCCTAGGATTACTCAATGTCCTCTCTTCTCAGTGGCAAAAGTATTTTAATAAATGTGTGGACCACTCCTGATATGAATTAGGTGTTAAGAAAGGGGACCTGTTTGTGGAGACAAGGAGGAGGGGGGTGTTCTGGAGCTTTGGGCCTCAAGGAAGCCAAGCGTCATGGCAGTTTAAAATTAGAGGTTGGGGGTTGGGATATCGGACTGTCCAAGGAGATGGATACAGTATTCCAGGGTTATTATTTCTACTGTATAGTGTACATTGGAGAAGCATGTTAAAATAGTGTAAATGTTGTGTAATTCAGGTCAAATTAATTGGTATAAAGACAAAATTATTACATAAGACTGAATCATGAGGTTACAAGGTAATTTTCAAAGGTTACATCAAGTGCCAATAACTCCTTAAGGTAACAACTTCTTTCTTATTTCAGTGTACTTTCCATTTTTAATGTGGAAAAATGAACTACATTACCGTCTATTAACGTAAAAACACATTCCACATTTCATTCCACACATTTTTGAGAGGGAAACATAAAACAAACAAACAAACAAACAGTCGTGCATACTTAAATCATTGGAGTGCTACACCACCTAAAACATGAGCCCCATATGAACACAGCACATGCAATGTTTTCATGTTTTAAATCTTACAAAGCTCATAGCACCCACATTTCACAAGAACATTTTCCACATTAAAAAAATTAATTAATAAAGCAATATAAATGTGTCCTCAGTCCAAATATTCATTCCTTCATCCTATACCAAAACATATGCATAAAGAGCACTAAAAATATTTTAATTGCTCATGTTGTAATCGCCTTCAAAGTCAAGTGCAATTCCCACTCAAGCAAACATCATACCAAGGTAAAGTTCAAAAGTCTACTTCAGTCTCAACAGTGAAGAGTATTTCTACAAAAGTAACTCTGCGTTGTAATTTCAGAGAAAAAGTCTGGAAATAAATGGCCAGACACACTGTACTCACCCCTGGAGAATACAAGAGCGCAACGAGGAGGTAGATGAGCCTCTACCCGCCTAGGAGAAACCAGCTGATGAAAAGTAAAATATTATCCATGTGGAATGCTGCAGCCCCCGCACCCCATTTATGGATGGGCATTAGACTATATATAGCATTTACACTAACTTCTCTCAACATTTCGTGTAGTCATTAAGACACAGATGTTTTCAAATGAGGGTGGATTTGGGGTTACATTCTGTCATTTTAAATATTTGTTGAGTTGAGTAGTATTCATAATATATAAACATAAATGGTTTAACCCTTGTGCGTCAATATAAAAAAGTTACTCAGAGGTCCTTAGAGGACAAAATTGTCTGCGTCAAAAAACTGCCATAATGATAATATATAATAATATTATTTTCCACTTTCAGGTTAATTGTTAATTGTCTTGAGTTAATATTTTTAACCAACATCAGTCCTGATCATAACTATCAAATATTCATTAATGTTCAGCCCTTTAAATGCCAGTTTATTTACATAATGCCACTGTTGTTTTATATATACATTTTTTTTTTAAAAAAAGAATTATTTTCCTACTAAATGCTAGGGGGGGGGGGGGGTCACGGTCTGAGATATGTCAATGATTAGCAACAGCATTGCTAATTGCTCACATTTTGATGTATTAATATTTTATGTGCAGTGTCTGATTTTAAAAAACAAACTCAGTACCTTAGAGGACAAAATTATCCATCAAAAAACTGCCATAAAAAGATTATATATTAATATTATTTTCCACTTTCACTGACTAATCAACATCAGTCCTGATCATAACTACCAAATAGTCATTAATTTTCAGAATTTTTTTGAAGTAAATTTTGATGCCAGGGCTCTGGAATGAAAGCAGAATATCATAGAATTCATGATGTTATGGTTTAATGGCACTGGGATCAAATATTTCAGTTTTAATGGACTTCAATGGGGACATTTTTGCCCTTAAGGTCCTGAGTGTAATAATTCTGTGTATACCGTGTATTATAGATGTATTATAGGAAACGAAGTTGAAATATCAAAATTCCTCCAAAAAATACACACCTTGGCAAAATGTATGCTGTTGACATTAATACAGCCAAAATGATCGAGGAAAAAAAGACAAAAAAGTCCCGAAGGTCACAGCAATAATTTAAGGCTAAATTTTGTAGGTCTGTGTTAGTGGACAGACAATGCACACCTTTTTTTTGCTCAAGCATTATTTTAATGTTGTAGAGTGTCTTGAAGAAGACAACTATTCCTTAATTTTTTACCTTCTAGAGTTACACTGCTCAAAGTGATCTTCTGAAGGCAAAAGATTACCTCAAACAAATCCTATTTTTAAAACCGCTGTATCAAATTTGGGCTGAACTGCACAAATTATAACAGTTTTGTTCCTCAAACACTCCCCTGTATTCCACTGGTTGAACATATTGTCCCGACCCAAGCTCATGCCATTGGCAGAGAGCCGCCTCCAATTCTTCTGACTGGCTATGCTCACGGGTCGCCATCTGTATCTCTTTTGCTCTCAGGACACCTATTTCAGTGAAGTCAGTCAGGAAGTAGAAACATTTTAAACTTAATATTCACTGGAATCAAACACAGCAGCTTTAACAATACATTTGATTTAGAATCAGATTATTGAGAGAGAGAAGGCCTTGAGCTTTTTGCAGTCATGTACTGTACACTGAAATGTTGTCTCAAAAGACTGTATTTATTCCCTTGTGGTAAGACTAGTCGATTTAACCCACAGCACTAAAATGAAATGTGTAGATTTTCAAGAAGTGAAAGCACAATTGTCTTTCACTGCTCTGTGCCTCAGGAACAGGCCCGTAAATATGCATTTCACAGTCTAATCCATGTCTTTTAGAACACACCATGGTCAGTTTCAGTGGAACATTTTCATTTGGCTCCATTGCAATGTGTTATATTAAGTGCAATACAATATTTAATCTAACACAAAATGTACAATATTTTACATCATATCTTTTTTATTGACAGATAATGTGCCTGTTTGTTAATAATATATTGCTTTACTATTAGGCTAATTGTTATGTTTTTACTATAATACTTATATTATTATAATCATTATATTATTACTGTACATTATATTCCCATAGAAACTGTCTGTAAAAAAAAAAAAAAAAAAAAGAAAAAGAACTGGTATGGGGTGGCCCACCCTGTTTTAGCCAACGCTCTGTGCCTGTCAGTCTTTTTACACATTGGATAGTGTTTGGGTTGACGAGGTTGACTGACATTGGGTCGGCTTCTGACATGTCTTTGAGTGGTGGGATTTTGGAGAGAGGGCAAGTGGTTGAAAGGATGGGGGCGGTCTAATTTAGTAGCAAAATCTTGAGAATTTCAAAATATTTTCTGTAGTTGGATTAAAAGGCACTTTTTTATAAAAACATTTCTCAAAACATTAAATAGCTACAAAAACTAATTGTCACTCTGCTCTGCAAAATATTAGGGCATTGCCCCCCTAGATTTGCATGGAGCCACCCATCTTGACTGACAGTGAAATAATCAACATTGCCCCCCTCTAAACATACCAGTGCCCCACCAAAGATTGCATTCCAGTATCCAGCCTATCCTGCTAAGTCTAAGAGTCTAAGTAAAGGAATTGAATTTGGGGTAAAAATGGGTGGAATAAGAGTGCCATATGTGACTCTTTTTCGGACCTAAAAAAGCACCTGGGCAGGATTTCAAATTTGGCATAAAATGTAAGAGGAGACTTTTAACCCCAAGTGAGGGGTAAAAGCAGTAGTGCAGTCTTGGTCAATACGCTGGCATACACCATATGCCCACCTATTTCAAAGGATTTTGCATATGCTCAGGGCCGCCATCAGGTTTTATGGACAGGGAAACATTTTCCAAATTGGACAGACTTTGACTGTGCTGCTTTTACATGCTCATTACCAACCTGAATATGAAAAACAAATATTCTAATAAAGAGCGTTTTCTTACTCTTAATGATTTTTTTTTATTATATTAAAAAAAAACAACAACAAAAAAACAGCAACTCCTACTTACCGCGGGACTGCCCTCATCCACACCCACTCCAGCACAATCCACCACCACCACCCATCCTTGTGTTACTCACTCACTCACTGTTAAGGGATGCTAGTCTCTCCCTCAGTGGACCTGCTCTGCATGGTGGGGATGCTTGTCTCTCCGTCTGATAGAGGGTGATATCATAGGAAGAGTCTGATTATTTTCTTGCTGACTTCAGGCCTAAAAATGAGCTAATTGCAAGCTTTAATAATTCCAGCAGGTTGCAATATAATTGCCTTATAAGTATGGATGGGTATCATTAGGATTTTATCAATACCATTACTCTGATCAATACTCCTTATCGTTTTTTTTTATATCAATTATTAAATAATTGATACAAATATTTTATTATTATTTTTTTAATTTTGTTTCTAGAGTAGCAACAATAATGTTTACAACAGCAAAGTCACTATATAAACTCAATATCTCACTGGAAAAAAATCTAAAATGTCAATAAAATAATTGTATCCAATGGCTGTGAAGAAGGCAGGGAAGGCTGTCATCAAGATAAGATAAGATAAGATTCAACTTTATTGTCACTGTGCAGAGTACAGGTACAGAGCCAATGAAATGCAGTTTTTTCGCATATCCCAACTAGGCTGGGGTCAGAGTGCAGTGTCAGCCATGAAACAGCGCCCCTGGAGCAGACAGGGTCAAGGGCCTTGCTCAAGGGCCCAACAGTGGTATCTTGATGGTGCTGGGGTTTGAACCCCCTTAACCGCTGAGCTACCACTGGCCCAAGGGGCCGTGTTTGATGTCAATCAAACTGTGCACACGTGGGTCATGAGCAGATGGACCTGTCACCGTCTTTACTGCCTACGCAGTGCCGGGGAAAATTGCGATGTTTATTTTTTAATTTAGAAAGACGTCATATATAACAAATATTGACTTCTCAGCATTGGTAACGTGACCCACATTAACATAGCTACTCTTTGTCCCACATTTTGTTTGTTGGGATCTGGTCACTTTTGCTCTCTGTTTGCGTGCATTTCTTTTTTGTGCCCCTGATTTTAGACTTTGGTGAGGCATTTTGACTCTTTAGTCAGTCCCCGCTTTGCACAATGCATATCATGTGTGTTCGGGCTAGGTGTTTCGACCAAACCATTTTCACAATAACAGCGGGGGGATGGGGAATCAGAATCAGATGGCAAGTTGAAAAGTGTTTTAATGATAAAAATGAATGTATTTATCATGTAAAAACATGTGCATTCTATTTTTGGTGATATAAGTCAGTAAGTAAATTGTTGTACTTGATCCCATTAAGGGTCAACTATAGACCTTTGCATGGGCACCCCTGGGCCTTGCGTATGCCCAACTAAAATGAGTTATGATACGAATGGCAGCCAGAACAGCGAGGATGTTTTGACACATACGTTTTAATTATACAGAGGTGATGCCACAGCACCGTTGAGTGAATTGTAATTCTTCTTTTTCTGTCTTTTTTTTTTTTTTTTAAATAAGTGTAAAGAGATTCTCTTCACTGAGCAGAGGGCAGCAGGACCGCATCGGAAGGCACAGGCGTAATACGACAGTTTGACTTACCAATAAGTACGCTCGTTTTAGATGCGATTGGATATTTTCTAACCAATCATATTTTCCATTTTAATAAGGGCTGTGCTCATTTTTATACTCTTCATAGATGACGAGTTGTCCCGTAATTGTATCAAATGTCATTTTTTTCTGTCTTTTACTGCTGTCAGTGGTGCGTTGTATCCCTCATGATCACTGGTGTGCACAGTAAGGGGGCTCCACTCCACTTTTCTCCACTTTTTCCTCCCAATTTTGGAATGTCCAATTCTCAATTTGCTCTAAGTCCTCGTGGTGGCATAGTGACTCTTATCACGTGGCTTGTTGAGCGCGTTACCACGGAGACATAGCGCACGTGGAGGCCCAAGCCAGCATGCACGCACAACTCACCACGCACCCCACCGAGAGTGAACCACATTATAGCGATCACGAGGAGGTTA
Organism: Moxostoma hubbsi; assembly: GCA_032164185.1. NCBI lineage: Eukaryota > Metazoa > Chordata > Actinopteri > Cypriniformes > Catostomidae > Moxostoma > Moxostoma hubbsi. The sequence goes on along the minus strand of JAVLUX010000083.1, from coordinate 1,500,968 downwards.
CCCCATGTGACTCAACCCTTCATAGCAACTGGACCAATTAGGTTGCTTAGGAGACCTGGCTGGAGTCACTCAGCACACCCTTGATTCGAACTCGCGACTCCAGGGATGGTAGTTAGCGTCAATACTCGCTGAGCTACCCAGGCCCCTAAAAATCGTATTCTTGTAAAAATATCTAAAAAAATCCTTAAAACAAGATCAATTTGACACATTTTGCACCACATGTCTGTGTAAAATATGGAGCAAAAGTGATTTGTGCATCTGTAAAGGAAGCAGGCGGCACTGCTCAGAGATCAGAGAATTTTGGCCAATCAGAAGAGCTAGTTTGGGCGCCACCCCATTGGCGGAACATGGCGCCCGATCAGGAAAAAAAAATCTTCCATGAGCATCTTCCCGAGCTGGCAATGGCAAATACCAATAAAGGTATTTTTTCTTCTTCTGAAATCACTCACGGTTATACATTTGTTTATAGTTTATATATACACGCTGGTCACTGCGGTCAAGCCAGCCGCGATTTAAATCCATATAACAGAAAGACGTGCTTTCTGACTCCTGTTGAGTGCAGAAGATAGCGAGTCTTACTATATTGACGAAAACACATTTATTAAGTGTCTTTGACCTGCTGGTGTTTATTAATATGTTTGATTTCGCCTATGTGAAATCTGACTGGTTAAGACTCTTGGATAGGGCAGGTCAATATTTTATAACCAAAGTTTAATGAATTAAATGACATTAAATTTACATATTACATATATAAATAAATAAATAAATGTGACTTTTCTGCCAATGTCATTCATATGTACCTTGTAATAAACTTTGAATTGTAAATCCTGTAGGTCAATTAAAAGTGCAGTGTTTGAGAAAATTAAATTCGTAGCAGCAGATTCAAGCAGTTATAGTTTTGTACTTGTGTTTGTGCGAGAAAAATATCAAAGAAAAAAAAATATTTGTGAGAAAATATTTTACAAGTGTGCAACTCTCGTTGGATGAATTCACATACTGATTTGCGGATGAGCACAATTTGTCCGTGACTTCACATTTTTTGATGCGGGTGTGTGAATGTGTTTTGCACCATATTTACTGCAACAAATGTAGCAAAAATGTGAGCGTACGAGTTTCTTAATTTGTGATTTGTAGAAAAGGATTTGTGCACCTGCAATGAAGAATTTGAGAAGGTGTAACATGTTGTGTTTGTGGGAGAGAGAAAAAAATCGACAAGCTTGCAACTCTTAAAATACATTTCTCTGCGACTTCAAATTTACTGATACACATGTGTGGCTAATCTCTACAACTACAAATAACACCGTCACAGGCGCTCATTTGATTTTCACCAAAATTACCTTCATAGTAATCTCTTACTTTACTTTTTCAATGAAAAATAAATTTAATTACAGTAATTAATTACTTAGTAATGCATTACACCCACCACTGTGTATGGTATGTTCATCATATATTTGTGCGTGTGCGTGTGTGTGTGTGCGTGTGTGAGTGAGTGAGTGCATGGACACTTCAGCTAGCAAGAGTACGTGTCACATGAGGTCCATGCAGTGTCTGTTCTGTCATCCACCTTCACGTGACTCAGAAATTGCCGCTTGTCACATGACTTTGAGGCGCATGCGCAGCCATGTAACACAAACAACCACAATATGCAGCCGCTGTGTCAGGAAGGGAAGTGGTTTTGATAGACTCCTTAAGTGACTGAACTACACAGTGTTTTCGCACAGATTGTAACTGCAGCCCTTCTTACGCTCAGACAGCAAAAATACGTTAAAACCTTCACACTGCAAGTCGAACATAAAAACAGAAACTCTGTGTAGCGTCGAGCAACAGATCAGTGGAAGAACAACAGGAACAGGTGACTGTCATATTATGTTGCTCTTGCGTCGTACTCACTTTTTTGAGCTGCTCTTTTATGTCCTTTGTTGCCTGTGTGTCTCATTGTATCAACGTTGACCTAATAAATTCGCCTTTTGTTTTTGTCGATCATATGGAAGGATTGTCTCCATCGGGAAGGATGAGATCTATTGCAGTTGCTGTCTTATTTTGTGCTGGATGTTTCCACTTGTCATCAGTGTTTGCACATCCTCGGTATGTTATTGGGATAGACTGACGCATACATACTTGGGTAGTTGATTTAAAATACTGAGGGATGAGGGATTAAATTGAATATTTGAACTTTTAAAAATTCGCTTGTCACAGCTCAAAACCTTTTAAAATCAAATAGTGAAGGCAAAAGGTGATTAATATGGTAAAATACCTATTAGACATGGTGTCCTGGCACAGCACTTAAAATGTACACTATCACTTATACATTCTTAGAAATTGTAACTAAGTCTTCATGTGAATTAAAATATATATATATATATATATATATATATATATATATATATATAACTTCATGGATGTGTCATGCATCAGCTATGCACATACATGGAGTTTATTGATCATGTGTGGGGAAATGGGGTGTATTACTCAACAATGTACAGTACACGCTACAGCATACCACACACTGCATGTTGCAATGAAAACTGGAACTTAGACTGGAACAACATGCAAAATTTATATTACAGTGAAAACAAGATATTGGAAAGGGTAAAAATGATAAAAAATTTACTCAATAGACACCGTGTTCACAAACGCATCTACTGGATGTATTGTAGACAATTACAACATTGCAACTGTGACATTTTTAAGTGTCAGATAATGTTGTAATTAAACCAAATAGTTTGTTTGAAATTGCATGGCAGTTTAATTCTTAAGGTGATTAATATTTACTTGATAGTGATAGTGTGAAAACTTATGAAAACTCAAGCACGAGGCAGTTTTGGGGGGATGTCACGCTCTATAAATGTACAAAATGTTTCTCGCGTTATAATAATCACATAGAAATGTTACATTGGGATTTAACTTTATTGTGCTTTTTTTTTTTCTTTTTTTTTTTTATAGGGGAGAATGGACGAGTCTCATCATCACCCAACACTGGCCACAGGCATTTTGCAGTGTATTATATTGCCTTTACTTTCATTGACATTATTATATAGCCATTATGTTTGCTTTATTTGTTGTCAGGAGTATAAAGTATTTTGTTTTTTATTTGTAGTTGGAACATTGTAAAACAAATATCAGCTATTGGACTTTGCATGGATTATGGTAGGTTTAACAAGAAGACAAATGTTTGTCAAAGACTCAAATACAAATATACACTCACATCCACTTTATTAGGACCATCTGTACACCTACTTATTCATGCGATTATCTAATCAGTCAATTGTGTGTATAATTAATTTATATACTATAAATTAGGCTAGTTTGTCATGTGAACCTCAAAATCTAATGAACGTGAATTCCTAAGTTTAATCATCAAGTGATGATGACATGCCACTGATTATGTTGATATACTTGTTTGTTGCAGTAGTATTTGAAGTTAATACATTTTTTATTTTTATTTTTTTCAGGCCCAACTCTGGCAATATGTGCAACTCATCCTGGCATTTTAATGTCAGTTTGATCGAGGTGATTTCTTAAATTTGTGTTTCTGTGTCAAATATACAGTATAGCAGATGTCAAATATATTTTTGTTTCCCCTATATGCACAGTACCATGTTGTGAATGTATGTTTTCAGGATATAATGCCAGAAATGGAGAAGTTCTGGCCAGATCTGCTCAAACCTTCATCTCTTAAATTTTGGTATGTCTAGATTACTCTGCAGAAGTTGCTTACAGTACATTTACGTAGCACCATCTCTGCCATTATAGTGCCCAGAATCAATACAATGATTTTACAAATAAGACTTGGCTGAGGTAATCTTGCTTTCAATTGTTTTTACTTATTGAACCAAATAGTGATCTTTATTTGTTTAGGAAATATGAATGGCAAAAACATGGAACGTGTGCTGCGAAAGCAGAGTCGCTGAACAGTCAACATAAATACTTCAGCAAAGCCCTTGAGCTGTACCACAAATTTGACCTTAATAGGTGAGTTCTCATTTTTCTGTGGTAAAGTGCGATTTCATGTCTTGCTGTATCAGAAAGTTGCTACAGTAGGTACAACAAAGTTTATTTACAATACATTTTTAAATATAATATATTAATTGTTGTCTTTAGGGTTGTGATGTATGACCAACATATTATAGGGTCACTCCTTTGCTACAGAGGTTCCTGGCTCAATTTTGTTTTTGATTATGCAAGCCAAAATATGAAATGCCATTGATCAATCTTTACTACAAAAGTTTGACTTACCAATAAGTACGCTCGTTTTAGATGCGATTGGATATTTTCTAACCAATCATATTTTCCATTTTAATAAGGGCTAATTAAGTAGACACGGAGGGGATTAGCTTAGGGTTAGTTGAGTTCAGCACCCCTTGTTTCATTATATGCCAATGGTGTAAGTCCTCAAATTAAAATAAATGAATGAAACACTTTTGTGTTGCTTTTCCAAAGTTTACCATATGACCCAAATTTGTTTTTTGACATTACCTTTGCTACCCACATTTTATTGTCAGCCACTTAAAATTGGTCAAATATAGCAATTACAAATGGAGCCATATTGAGAGACCCATATCTCTGGGATATAACCATATATGGTAATTAAGATACAAAAATTAATGTTTGTTAAGAACCAGAATATTAAAGGATACAAATATATTTAATGCTTCTGTATTAAATAGTTAAAGAAGTGTTGTATTGTTGTAGAATTATAGCCACTCCAAAATGTGTTTTTATTTATTTTGCTATGATAGGTTATTTTGTTACCAGTATATTTGGTCCAATAACATTGATGAAAATTGTCATTTTGACCCCCCACCCCTCAACAAAATACTTTCTAGCTCATCTGTTTATCTTTCTTCAGAAAAAGTATGAACAAAATCAAAAATCTGGGGAAGTTTCTGAAATTAGGTTGTTTTGACATGGAATAACCCTATATCATGGTATGAGTAATTCTGTATCATGTTTACAGTAAATATGGCTTATATATTAAACAGCCAAGAGTGATGCCCACTTATATTTGTGCAGTTATATCTACCATGGTATACAGTAGCAAAACCTCCAGCAGTAGACACACGTCATACTACCACCCAACCCTAGTTGATATCAATCTCACATTTCCTCATGAGTGTTGTGTGTTTTCAGTGTTTTAGGGAACAACAAAATTGTGCCCTCTGAAGAGCACTACACGGTAAGTAAAACTTGTGTCTTCCCCACTGTACTGCCAAAGGTAAAACTCAAACTTGAGTTATGACAATAATCAGGCCTCTGAACGCATTCTTTTGCTAAAAAAGTTAGACGCAACACATAAAACAGAATGCGGGTCTCGAGAAGAGCTTTTAAATGTTTAAGATCTAATTTGTATGTCACAGCACTTAACTTGAACTCTGCCGACACAACGGCAGATCCAAAAGGGAGCTTTATGTGTCGAAAAAGTTTTAAAATGTCCAAGTCACAAATGCATAAGTCAGGCATATGGGGTATCATTTGAAACGTAGTATCTGAACTTTTCATAAATAACCATCACTTCAGCATTTATGTTTCATAAAATAACAAAATTAATACATCGTCCAAAGGGGTGGATCTCAGCTTTTTAATGACACCTATATTGAGCCTCTACTCCACTCAGAGGCTTTGGTGGTGCTACTGCATGAGATGCTAAAAAACAGCTGGACATGGCGCAGCGGTCTACGACGTCCATCTGGATGGACAAAAAAGTGAACAACCCCTAATTTGAATCCATCCTGTAACAAGTGGTTTGGCTCAAATATGCTTAGATTCTGAGAAAACATAATGTGAAAATTGCATAAAACATGTAACTTTGAAGCCATTTTCCTCAGTTTCAGTGTTGGCATAGTTACTATGTTTGGCCTGATGAAGTATAAGGTGTGGTATTCTTGTTGTCTCTGCTGTTGAATGGAAAGTAGATGTTGTCAATTTTTTATCATGAACTTTGACCAGAGAGACAGCATGTATTGTCTATGATTGATATTCTTTTTTCTAAATAATTCAAAAGCTCAGTTTGCTTTTGGCAGTGTTTATTGTAATTGTCTAGCTTGCTATTTTTTTTTTGTTCATGTCAGTGATACCACAAAATATGATTACGCAAATGATACCCATATGATGATCTGTGTTATTCTCCCCAAATGCCTCGTCCATCTAATAAGAGGCATCAAAGCATTTTCCTAAACCACAGCTCACAATCATGTTCAATTTAAAATATGAATGCATGCTTCATTGTTTCCAAGCATACACTGGTTTTTAGTAACCTGCATTAGTTGCAATTTCAGCGTTTCAACAGACAGAGTATGACTTGTGTTCTGCTGTTGCATTCATCCAACTTCTCTATTTCTTAACTGCAATAAACCACATTGGGATGATTAAATGTGTCATATTTTATGTTTGTTTTAGTTTGATGTTATAGAGACCGCCATTACCAGCTTCTACGGAGTCAAGCCAAAGATTCAGTGCATCCACCCACGAAAGGTATGAATGCGATGAATGTGGTTTCATGGTAAAGTGATGGTATCACATGGTAATACCATGGTTCTTTGTGTGTGTGTATATATATGTATATGTATATGTATGTATATATATATATACATACATACATACATACATACATATACATACTGTGTAAAACATACACAGTATATACCATGGTACTGAATTTAGTGATGGACAATAATTTGGCCATTAATTGGTCATTTTGTTATCATCAGGATTGGTATAAATAATGGATATACAGAATTGCTGTTTCAAATATTTTTGTGAATATTGAGGAAATATTCTGTATATTGTTTCAGATTTTGTGTATATCTCAATTACTTCTAGAAAGTTAAGTCTTGTTAAAACAATTTGATAACACTTTACAATAAGGGTGTAATGGCTTATCGTGGTACGATGCATTGGGTTTAAAAAATGTGACGATGTGCATCGTGGAAAGGACTGTTTATAAAAAAAATATATAAATTAGCATCTGTTCTATCCAATTCACATAACATCCTACGCCTATGTATCGCGGGCATACTAATGGAAATTACTTCATATGCACAAGGAGGTCTAAAATACGATTGCACACTAGCAGCTACAGGTGTTGTACTTGTATCATGAGTTTCACTGAAATTGAAACCAGGAGCGGGAGAGAGACGTGCTTTTTCAATGTGAGGGTTCGAATGTCCTTTTGAAGCATGAGACTGATCTGCCCTTACAGCGTGTGAGAAAATGAACGTTTACAGAGGTTTAATGATTGTGCTATATTAATCTACTATATATAATGCTGCATATTATGTATAATAATGCTATGGGGAATATAATCCCAATGTCAAATGTCATGTCATCAATTATAATTCATCAGTAAATTATTATTATTTAACTGGATGGGTATGCACTTCCCTTAATTATGTATTTTCGAAAATAATATTTAGATGTAATCTGAGACAATACTATTTTATAAAAATAACATTTTAATTAAAAATATTTTACATGTAATCAGTGACAATGTGTAAGCAGCATATGTATCTGTAAAGCAGTTCAAGGGAAAGAGGCGGCGAGAACCGGCTTGACAATATAAATAATATTTTAATGTAAAACGGAAACCAAAAGACACAAACAAACATATGACGGACAGCTGCCCTTAAACGATCTCTCTCTGTCGCACCACCATCCGCAGTTAGCCTTTATCCCTCTCGGAGGCTTGATTTGCCAGATAAGGGGCCGGGGTGTGTAAAATCACGACCCGGTCTGCCCTCCACCATGTCACAGTATCTAACATAATTCTGTATTTTTGGTAAGTAGAATTATGAGCTAATGTTTCGTTTGGTGTCACCATTGCCCTGGTCTGGGCTGTTTTTGTCCCATACGTCTATGATGGATCATTTAGCACTTTTAAGAACAATACTTTTAGCATACATTTGATGCTAAAAACATTTGAAGGGAAACCAACTGCTTTGTATACGTCTAATAAGTAATAATAATACAATAAAAAAGCTTTCAGTCTGAACTTTTCTTGATTCTTGCTTTGTTAAAAGAATCATGAAATTTACCGAACCTGTGAGTTCAGTATTCTGAACTGAATGGTGAGATGAGTGAACCGTTACACCCCTACAATAATAAAGTTCTATTTGTTAATATTGGTTAATGTATTAGGTATCATAAATTTACAATGAACAATATTTTTGACAGCATTTATTAGTCTTTCTTAATTGTTCATTGTTCGTTCATAGTGCATTAACAATTGATAATGGATAGTACGTTTGATTTTAAATGTTTTACTATATGTTGAAATTAACATGAACTTAGATTAATAAATGCTTAAGTATTGTTCATTGTTATCTCATATTTACTAATGTTCTTAACTAATGTTAAAAAATGGATCCTTATTGTAAAGTGTTACCAAAAAAAATAATTATAAATTATTATCATTTATTTTCACACAATAAATCTTCAAATGGTTTGTGTTTGTTTCACTCTGTTTAGATGATCATAGTTTAAAACATGCAATCATTTATATTTTTATAACTGATCATTGAAATTCTGGGACAAAGCTAAAACAGTACATTTTATACATACTGCAAAAGAGATTTTAAAAGGCCATCACCCACCCAGCTCTCATAGATAACGATATCAGCATGAGTCATTAAAATAAAATAAAAATCTGTACTTTAAAAAGTCCAAACTAGTTTAGATGCGCAATGACGCACGACTTGCTGTTATTTTTGGTAAACATCTTAAAACAATCTAATCATGCTGTGTTTTGCAGGGAGGCCAGTTTCAGACTTTGGGCCAAATTGAGATATGTGTTGACCGGGATTTCCAGCTGATCAACTGTGAAAAGTCAATTAAAGAGATCTGGAGCAATGAGATCCTGTCAGTGTCTGTGAGTGGCCAGTCAGACCTCAGCGTGTGTGATCACTCCATGCCAGTTTATTACCCTCCAGTGCCGAGCACATCACACAGGTGGTAAACTCGTGACCTCTTGTGCCAATGAGCGATAGTGCAATCTGTATCACTGAAGGATAGGACAAGAATTTATTTGAGAATTGTCCTGTCTTGCTCTTGAAACACTGCACACAGAAACCTCAGAATAAATTGTTCCTAATTGCAATATTTGATGCATCCTTTAAACTTATTACATGCTTAATTTTCTTGTTATTTGAATAATTGCATGCTGGAGCAAATTTACTGAAAATCAAAGGGTAATGAATTCACAGACTGCTGTTTTTATTATTGTTTTAATTACTAAATTCATTTTTATTTATGGCTTTATACAGTTATGTATCTTGCCAAACTGTTATCATGAGAGAGAGAGAGAGATTATTTTAAAAATGACAAAAAAAAAAGTACTTGCACATCTCCAACCCAACAACCAAAAAACGTTCTTATTACAGCAGTGCATTAAGACATTTTATTAAGACTTTCATTACAGTAATGCTTGTTGATGAAAACAAAACATTTTTCAGTTTTTTGCATCACTATAAATTATCTTAAAGAGGAAAATTTGCTTAGTTGTCATGAAAATAATGTCACAGTGCATTTTCTTTATGCAAAATATGATTTCTTTATTCATCCTTTTGATTTTGGGGGGAATTATTACCTGGGCATGTTCTTGATAGGTTTTTCTTTATAGATCTACTTGAACTTTCTACTTGAAGTTCCTTTATAATTTTATTTTATTTGTTTTCTTTTTCTTTTTTTTTATTTTCTGACAGCTTTTACCGTTTTTGATCAAATATGCCCCAGAGAGTATGCTGTTTTCTATGTATTTTGTCTGATACATTTTATATTACTTTTAGCATTATAAGAAACTGTTAAAACTCTAATGTGGAATGTTTATGTGTAAAATTTGTAGCAGGTTTTGAGTTTTGGGACTATGATAGGCTGCTATTGCATAGTTCACATTCAGGCCACTTGAGGGCAGCACGTGCACTCTGCAAAATAGTCTTAAGACAAGAAGTTTTTATCAAGTTTTACACTGCAACACCAATTTCCTACAAGGAGACAGGTTGCACAGCCTGTGAATATTTAGTGTCATTCTGTATTTTTTACAAGTGTTTTTAAAAGACATATCTGATACTTATCTGGATTATGTCAGGTCTTGGCATTTGATATTGATTTGGCAGTGTTAGTTTTTAACCTGCATGAAAGTGATTATTAGTCTAACTGAACTTAGTATGTCAACTATATCACTTATCTTTGTATTTGGCATTTACATATCTATTGCTGGTGATTTATTTTATTTTATTTTTTACAGACACATTTGTTTACATCTTTCTGAAGTACAGTCTGAAATCATTAAAATATTCATATGTCTAATTGAAAAATGTTTTCTCTTTTCTCACATGCATCTACATGTAGGGAAGTACACATTGTGTATATATAGAGTAGTATTATAATTTATATATACAGTATTTATATTAAAGTAATATCACACAAGATAGAGTGTTTTATGTCCAGCTATCAACATGGCAGCCAGAGTGCTGCAGTTAATCATAGCCATGGTGATAGATGGACACAGCATGATTGCGAGCATGATATTGTTTTTATAAAACGTTCAATGAACAAGTTAATAAATAATAGGGAAAACTAAGGACTGTACCAAAAAAATTATCTTGTGTCCGGAACTACTTTCTAATGCCTCAGGATCTGCCATAGCTAGTTCGAACATGCACCTAAACCTCCATTACTAATTCAAAAACCCAAACTTTTCTAATTCAGAAACAAGGACGTGTTTGTGTATGAGTGAGAGATGGTGATTGAGCGTGTGATTACCTGTGACTGTTGCAGTGATGAACAGTAATGCTGCACCTGAAAGTTTTAACTATATTCCTCAGCTGTAGTGTTATAGTAATCCGCTCAGATCGTGGAGTGATGCTGTCATACGTGCTATCTGAATTATCCTACGAGTATTTCACACACGCTCAAGTTTTTGTTGTCAGAGAAAACATAGAGGACACCAGTTTCATTTTGTATAAAACTTGGGGAACTCTTAATTTGATGCAACACAGAAAGCTTTCTCACCTCCATCAAATTTACTTGTCCTCCCGACTCGGAAACTTGCAGCAGGTAGGAACCCTGAGTGTGTTTGATTTCTCCATCTGTGGTGACTCTCAACTGTGGTTGGCAGTAGAGCTGATGCTGTTAGTTTAACTCTATTTCTAGTAGCAATCTGAGCAAACATGGATAAAAGTATCATGGTTGGTATGGCAGCACGCAGCACTCTCAACTTGCACAAGCACTCGGAGTGAGAAGGATATCCCTGAGGTAAACTTTAGGAGAGTTAGAACGATGCAGAGAGAGAAGAATATGGATTTTGTGGCTGTACTTTTATCTCTACTTAGTTTATAATAATTTATTTGACATTACTGGGGATGAATTTTAAGATGCTAGTATATCTGCAAAGAGAACTGATTGCCATACCAAATGAAGAATTCTAGTGGTGGTCAGTTGGGCTGCACGATACTGTATATCGAATTTCATGATATTTAGAAATTGAACTTGCGGTATATAGGCATGCTACTATAATAAACCTGTAGGCGTGTGTGAGCAAGCAGCTTTTCAAAATGTTTGCATTTGAACTGATATTTTATATTATATAATACGTAATGCCTTTACTAATGTTAACATATTACAAGAAAGTTAACAAATTAAACCTTGTTGTGTTACCTTTTATTTACACGGGGCAAGTTGTTACATGTGTTGTATGTTTTAATTTTATTCATTAAAAACTTTTTTTTTTTTTTTTTACAATGGTCTATCCTTTGAATTGTGCTGTTTCATGAATAGTTTTGTTTCATATTCTGCAGAACAACTATTATATGGCCTATAAAAGATAATAAATATTGTGGAAGATTTTTTTTTTTTTTTTTTTTTTTTTTAATTTAGACAGTATCTAATATTTCAAAAGAGGGATTCTTCTCAAAACAGTGCCAATAAACTGTAGTCTCCCATTGTCAACTTACCCCATAGAGAGGTACAACATGCCTCTCTAGCAGGTCAAAATGTGTTAAATGGACTTTATCTTTTTTCTTGGGCAATAAATATTAAATGCAGTAAAAAGTGTGACAACAAGCTCTTCCCTACAGTTATTGGTGTAACTAGCAAAGATTGTAATTTTGTTTTTAGTATGTGTGCCTAGGAACAGGAAAGCAAGTTCACTTTAACACATGATGGTTTACAGAGTATTATTTCTATGACCCATTAGAGGAAATCTCTAGTGCAAGTGGAATATGTCGTGTGTTTAAACTGAAATGAATCAAGGCAGTTTCGTTTAAGAAATAATCAGCACAAGATAATTTCACAGAGTGCACCTGTAAATTCAATCTACTTTTGAATGAATGTTGGAAATTACTTTCAGTAGGTAATTTGGGAAAGCAACTAGGTTTGAGAAAAGCTGTAGTACAGTATGGGCAAGACATTCTGGGTATTTTTTCAAAACCACTGCAGACACTCTAGGTTTTACTGTATGCCCCTGCAAACCTTTTAAACATGTAATTCCCTGAAATCTAGTTAAACGCACCTAATATCTTATAGTTTAACCATATATAAAAAGAGAGAGCCTTGAACATTTTCAGACAAATCCTTTGGTAAACTATGAAACCTATGAAATTCCTCATCGCTAAAATTTTACAGGTACTGTTTTTGATTTGAAGTAAAGTGTTTACGTCAATAAAAATATGTTTTCATCTATTGATGTTAAAATGTTATTCTGTATATTATCGCAAAGGGGAGGATCTTAGCTTTGGATCTCAATAGCTAAGATATTCAACAAAACAACAAGGGTGGTGCTTCAGGATGTATTTTTCTGTTTTTGAACATTTTGCATGCTGTCAGTTTATTATAATATAAAACTAGATATGTAAATAATAGTATAAAACTTAAATTAATTTGAATTGACGTTGTGTTAAAGCTACCACAGGTACCATTGGTCTGATCGCACTTGTACTTTTTTTAAGGTGCAATTAATGAAAAGGTATAAAATAATTATTTGGAGTTCCAGATATGTGCTATCATGTACTTGTAAAACTATTAATGTAAAATGTAAGGCATTGCCTGTGACATTGACTGCAACTGCAGATAGAAATTCAGCAGAGAGAAAGAGATAGAGAGATGATGACAAATAGACTAAATTAAACAGGTGTCCTTTCTGATGAATTGCTCTCAGTTTGAATGAAAGCAGAGGTGCAACTGCAAGATAACACACAGGTGGAGTTCTTTCCGGTACGTTATCTCATCTGCCAGAAAAACATAATTCTCAGGGTTGCATGCTATTCAAAATTGAATTAAGAATACCTTTTCAATTGCAATTAATTTTCTGAAATTGAATTGAGGTGCTACAGGATGCTGAATTGTATTTGAATTTTAAAGTAGTATAGAGTTTAAATGGAATGGATTTTAAAACTGTTGTAAGTGTGATTTTTAATAATAGCCTACACTTCATTTTATTTTTTGAGTATGAATAGTTATTTTCAGGAACATTAGATTAAATTAATTTAAGGTTGATTTCCACAGATACTATGAAAACATATGTGTGTCAAACTGCATCTCGATTTACCTATCAGCAAAATTTGCCTGTTGCAGTCAGGGGAGGAGTTGAAAAGAGAGCAGTCAAGCCGGACACTTTGCACTTCCCATCATCTGCTGAAACCACACTAGTCATTCTAGAAGATCACACAATGTTTGTTTTATTGCAGACGAAGTAGAATTCAGAAAACAAAATTATCAGAAACGTTAATTTAAACGGTTTATATGCTGCTTAATACAGTGCCTGCTGTTTGTCCAAGAAGAACATCTTGGTTACTCTCTTAAACTCCGTTCCCTGATGGAGGGAAGAAGATGCTGTGTCGATGTAGTGACAATAGGGGTCACTCTTGGGTGAAGACGAATCTACTATGGGAACAGGCCGTGCCAGTCGTGGCCTTTTCTCACATTTTTCTCCCCACAGAGTGAAAATTTTTCGAGCTTGGGCCAAACGTTTGTATTCATGTCAAGGGGAAGGTGTTCTTTCCCAGGATGAAGAGACACTGTGGAGACCACATCCTGCCTGAATGGGAGGTTAACATGTGTCAAATATGACACATGGGCTTACCAGCCGCACGTGGAAGAGTTGTGGCAGGTCCTACCCGGACGGGAGGAGCTCTACAAACGCGGTGACCGGTGGGAAAGTAAACTCTACCCAAAGGAGATGTGGATCTACCGATAGGGAAACCATACCACAGAAAATACATCACAGGGGGTTACCACAGGTAACCAGTATATGTGGAGTGCCTACCCCATTACAGTGCATTCTAGCACACGTACTGGGCCCGGCTACAAATTCCTCAGCCGAATTCGCCAGCCACAGATCTAGGGAGGAAGGACATCCAGGGTCCACAGTTTCGTGAACTTGCATGGGGAGAAAAACGCACAGAGGGGAATGGCGCTATACGCAAGTGCTACACCCGGCCAGCTGCCCCGCATACTTACCTGTTCGTACCTGAAAACACATAGAAAAACCAGCTCAACCCAAAGATGATAAAATCTCACAAATGTATTGGGTGTTGCCCAGCCCGCTGCCCTGCAGATGTCTGCTAGACAGGCACCATTGGCTAGTCCCCAAGGGGGCACCACACTCCTCGTGGAGTGTGCTTGTAATCCCAAAGGGGTGGTCACACCCTGGGCCTGGTATGCCAATGCGATGGCATCCACGATCCAGTGGATAAGCCTCTGTTTGGAGACAGCGTTCCCTTTCTGCTGTCCGTCAAAGCAGACAAAGAGCTGCTCAGAGTGTCTAAAGCTCTGCATGCGATCCAAGTAGATGCGCAAAGCATTTACTGGACACAGCAATAATAAGGCTTGGTCTGCCTCCTCCCGGGGCAGCACTTGCAGGCTCACCACCTGATCCCTAAAAGTGGTTGTGGGAACCTTGGGCACATAGCTCGGTCGGGTCTCAAGACCACAGAGAACGCCTGCGGGTCCCCAACCCTCTTGATGGACGTGAGCACAATCAGGAGGACCACAGAGAGATCCCACGACGGAAAGAGGTGCGGCCTAGGAGGATTCAGCCTCCTGGTGCCTTTCAGGAACCTAATTAACAGGTCGTGCTTCCCCAGGGACTTACCATCTACCACGTTGTTGTGCACCGCGTTAGCAGCCACATACACCTTCAAGGTGGAGGGGGGACAGCTGCCTCTCCTGCAGGAAGGAAAGTACTGACCTGACTATGCATCTCTGGGGGTCTTTGCCTCGGGAAGAACACCAATTTGCGAACAAATGCCACTTCAAGGCATATAGCTGCCTTGTAGAGGGAGCCCTGGCCTAAGTGATTGTGTCTACCACCGCCAGTGGTAGGCCAGTTAGATCTTCCAAGTCCCATCCAGAGGCCAGATATGGAGGTTCCAGAGGTCTGGGCATGGGTGCCAGATGGCCTCAGGGGAATTCACAAGGGGAGGGGCTGTCACGAGGAGCGTGAATTCTGAGAACCAAGTCTGGGTGGGCCAGTAAGGCACCACTAAAATGACCTGTTCCTCGTCCTCCCTGAGCTTGCAAAATGTCTGTGCAAGCAGGCTCACTGGGTGGAACGCATATTTGCGCAGCCCCCGGGGCCAGCTGTGCACAAGCGTGTCTGTGCTGATAGGGGCCTCGGTCAGAGAATATCAGAGCGGGCAGTGCTTCTACCTGTGCTTTGTCAAATTGACTCCAAATCAGCTGGAACATCTGGGGGTGGAGTCTCACCTGCCACGGCAGTGCGTCCGCTGTACGATTGAGATATCCTGGTATGTGAGTGGCCGCAGCAACATCAGTCCTCCAGAGGAGATGGCTGGCGAGTTGCGACATGCAACATGCGCATAAGCTGCCTTGGCAGTTTATATATGCTACCATCACCGTGTTGTCTGACCGGACCAACACGTGCTTGCCCTGGATCAGCAGCAATAGCCTCTGCAGGCCAGCAATACCTGGAGCCAGCTGCTGCATGCCCATTGCATACGGCGTCTGTCGAAATCACGATGCACCTGGACACTTGCTGTAAGGGGAATGCAAGGTCTGTCCAGGGGCTGAAGAAGTGGCAGCAGATCACAGATGGTCATGTGCGCGGCGCCATGCCCATCTCGAAACTCGAGTCTGAAGCCAGTATTGAAGCAGTCACATATGCATCAACCTGAGCCACTGTTTCACTGAGACAGCTGTTGTCCACCTGAACAACTTCAGGCAGTTCAGCACTGACTGCAAGCGCTTGCTTGTGAGCCGCGCTATCATAGAGACTGACCCTAACTCCATCCCGAGAAAAGGGATGCTCTGAACCGTGGAGAGCTTGCTCTTTTCCCAGTTGACCCGAAGACACAACCGGCAGAGGTGCTTGAGCACTAAGTCCCTGTGTGCACACAACAGATATCGATATCTCGAGAGTGGGATAGAACCAGTCAATCATTGAGATAATTGAGGATGCGAATGCCCACTTCCCTTAAAGTGGCAATGGCTGCCTCCGTGACTTTTGTAAAGACACGAGGCTACAGGGATTTGGTCGCCAGAGACAACGTAGTCCTACAGGCCCTGGACGGGTGTGCTGGGCGATTCTGCTGCATTATTAACCACCTCATCCAACTGAGGAATCTCCGTGTACCCCCTGGCCTCCCCAACATTGAGGTTAGTGAGAATGGATGAACTGAAGTTGGGTCCAGGCAGTAAAGTTGCCCTCCATGACTTTGTGAGTTCTTCATTCACCTCTGGGAAGAATGGAACCAGGGGAGGGCGCGGCCTTGAGCAGCGCTCTGAACCCAGGAAACAGTCGTCAAGCCATGAGGGCTCAGGGCAGGGTGGAGGGTTCCACTGCCTGGGTAAGCATGGCAGTCAGCTCCGTGTCAGCCTCAGACTGGGCGACACACCCAAAGGTGGAAGCCCAGTCGAGTCCCCAGCATCCGACTGCACCAACCTGCTCTCTGATGTTGCGATTGAGAGCTCATCCTGCTCACAAGCTCCGAAAGAGACATTAAATTCATTAAACTCAAAGAGACATTAAACTCCCTGGATTTGATCTCGTGACTCCAGAGGTGGTAGTCAGCGTCTTTACTCGCTGAGCTACCCAGGCCCCTAATATTATATTATTAATAGGGAGGAGGCTTGCTTCTGGAAAGCTATCGAGGGAATGTGGGAATTATGGCTTCTAGATGGGGAATGCAAGCTATAACAAACATATGGATGATAGAACACAAGAAAGGAGTACTAAAAGTGTATAATGCTGTATTTAAAGCTGTATTCAATAGCGAACAGGGACTTGTTAGGGCTTGAGTTTGTGCATTGACTCAGGAACTGAACCATAGAGGAAAGGGGGGATTGTCCCTGTAATAAGTGTAAGTCGCTTTGGATAAAAGCATCTGCCAAATGCATAAATGTAAATGTAAATATAAATGAAAGAGGACAGAAATCAGAATTAGGTTGTGATACATTAACAGAAACACCTTTCCTTGTCTGACTTTGATTGTTAAAGGAGAAAAGAGAAGTAGTTGGGTTTTAATGAGAAATTAGCTAATATGAGGCTGAGGGAGTGGTTAAAATCTTTAATGCGCACATTAAATTTCCCACACCTAAGGAACATATAGAAATCTGAGAGAAAAAAATGCTTCTAGGAGTGCATTAGTATATGAACTAAAGAAACCTGCCCTTAGCTGAGACACCATATTGTGGATTACGGGAAGGGTAAAAGATAGATGTTTGTCATTGATGTAAGGACTTATCTATTTAAGGCCATTTAAAATTAGGCTGTTTGAGGGTTTTTCTAAGAGACTCTACGCATCAGGAAAGCAGGCATCTTTGATGGAATTGTATCCCTGACACAAGTGCTTAGACGCGAAACAGTGGACAATGAAGGCACATACTATAGATACTATATGTTGACTGGTATGGTGGAAACTAGGGTTACCATAAGTCCTCTTTTTCCTGGACATGTCCTCTTTTCAGACCGTGATTTCTAAATTTGCAAAAAAAAGTGATGTGATGTTGTGTTCATCATCAAATAGTTGCTTGACAGTAGCAGCAAATTACATCTGAGTGGAAACAATGCCGAAACAAAGAGCAAATATACAGAGGATTTGTACAAAAAATTCCCATGCTTTCGTCAAGGTCGAGATCCATGGGAAGCAGGATGTATGTCATGTGTAGAGTTATGTGGTATTTCTCAAGAACCTGTAATGGCCAAACGGGAACATAAATGTGGTTAATTTGGATCAAGGGTAATTTGCCAGAACCTACATTTAGTATCCAGTATGGTAAACACTTTAGCACCAGGCATATCTGCAATGATCTGTTCAATTATTGTTAGGGGACACCTTGGTCTGAGGAGGGCTTTGTTAAGATGAACAGGATCTATGCAAATCCTCACTGACCCATCTTTGTTTTTTGACTGCAACCATGGCTGACACCTACTCTGTTGCCTCAGTTACTGGTGTTATCACACCCAGCTTAGTCATGTGATCCAGTTCTGCTTTGACTTTTTCTTTCATGGCTATTGGTATTTTTTGTACATTATAGTTTGAGCAATGTGTTTTTTGCAAAGCACATACTTCTGTGTCTTTTCTCAGCTCTCTCATACTTCTCTCTGATTGTTCATGCAGCAAACATATGTTAACAGCCAAGTCCAGGGTGAGTTTTTATTCATGGAGTAACTGTTTGCAAACAATGTCATTTTCTATACCACAAACTATGCAGTCTCTAATAAGTTCATCTTGCAGCTATCCAAATTCACATTTCTTTGCCAGGATTTTCAAAGTGGAGACCTAGGCTTGCACAGATTCACCAGGTTTCTGAACAGTGGTATTAGTTAATTAAGTTAATTAATTAAGTTTTTTTGTGGGTAGGCACAATTCAGAGAATTTAGTTAGAAGTACCTCTGGATCCTTGTGATCTTCCCCGTCCGCATACACAAATGTTTCAGATTTATCAACCGCTTTGGGACCGGCTAGGTTTAACAACGTGTAGGATTGTACTTTCTTTGATTTATCTGACAGACCCGCATAGCAGTAGACGCACCATTCCTTTTCAAACTTTCTCCAGTTATCGGCAGTGTTGTCATTAAAAACCAACAGATCGATACGCCGAAGTCCCTGGGCCATTTTATCCCACTTCTTACACCATGTTTTGTTTTGATGGATAGAAACACAGAAGAAGCCTTGATCCGTACAATTGTTTTATTCTCTACCTGCACGCCCTCACTTCACAGGAGACTCACTGTCCTCCATCATCTGTGGTACCGGTGACTTACAGAGAAATACCACATAACTCTACAACATGTAAAGATGGCACTTATGTGTCAGTTGCTAATAAAGGTGCAAGTGATTTAGAAGCACACATTAGTTCTGCAAAGCACAAAGGATCAGCAAAAGGTGAAAGTCCATCGGGTAAATTAACAGACTACTTTTTGCGACCAGGTAAAATTGTTTTCAAATCACATTATTTTCAATGGCCATTCAAAATAATAGTAATAGTAAATGAAGGTACACGCATGGCATCAAACATTTTATTTTAGTACATGGACATTCAAAAGAAAGTTGGAAATGTGTATGTATATATGTAAAGTGTGAAGTGTCTTTTTCGCTGTGTTAAAGTTTGCATTCATAGTAACACAGTTTTGAACCCTATTATTCCACCCCTTATTTCCTGGAAATTAAATCGAGGTGATTATTGTATTGTCTAAACCTGGTAGGTACTGCTAACATTGTGAAATTACCCAATACACAAGAGCAAGTTAGATGTCTGATGAACTCAATGATGACCTGGATGGAGAGCGCTATATTGATTATGTTAACAGTGGCTTTGTTATCGTAGTACACTACTTTTTCCTTTCCGCACCACTGATCCCTTAATAAAATACATGCTACGACGATGGGAGACAATTCTAAATAAACCTAGGTGTGAACATGGTGTGGTAGATTAAAAAAAATGCCATTCCATATGTTACAAAGCTTCGCCAAAATCCTTAAATCGGATCCAAGGAAGCTGTAGCGATAAGGGCGAGTGCCTCCAGGGGAGCTACAGTGGGGAGGGTGGGCAATTCCAGGCAAGCTGCAGCAAGGGCAGGTGCCACCACGGGTCCTGCAACAAGGGCAGGTGACGCTTAGGGACCTGCAGCGGCGAGGACGGGCGCATCCAGGGGAGCTGTAGCAAGGGCAGGCACCTCAAGGGGAGCTGCAGTGGCATGGGTGGGCTCTGAGTTTTTTTTGCAAACTTATTTTAATTATTTAAAAAAATTTGCTGTTTCAGGTGAGCTGTGTTTGGGGGAGTGGCCAAAGGCTCTTGCACCCAAATATTTATTTATGTAAGCTGGGGTAAAATATGGGGGTATGTAGTTGTGTTTAGTAATTAATAAGTGTTGTAGTTGTGTTCGCAGTTACATTTTGAACAAAGTATGTGTTAAATGTAGAATAATAGTTAATATACTGTAGCTTTATTTGTATCTGAGAGAGGAAAACTTGAGACAATGGAAAATCTTTTCAAGATAACAATAGCTGTGGCTAGCTGGAGAGTGCACTGACATTGGAGAAAACTGAGTTAATTTAAAAAATAAAAACAACAAATATTCAACTCATATGTGAAATGTTGCTAAATCAATTTTGTGCAAACACTTATCTAATCTTTTTTTTTTTTTTTTTTTTTTTTTTGCATTGTGGCCTCATCGTTCAAACATTACACCATTTTGTAGTAAAATTATAGAGCTATACATATGAATTTAATTTAAATTTAAATGAATTTAAATTTAATTTGAATAGTGTAGCTCAGATAATTTGGCCTTAGAAGCATTTAATGTGAACTTGTATGGATGCGATAAGAGTGAATGGTGACTGAGACTAGCATACTATCTATTTGTGTGATTTTTTTATGTGTACATTCCACAGAAGAAGGTTTGAGGATGAGTTAATTTTTAGATAAATATTCACTTCAAGCATACAGTCAGATTGTCAACTGTAAGGCTGCAGGTACCACTGGATGTCTGAAGATGTCCCTGCTCAGCCTTTCTTTCAAAGTAAGATTAGCCGTGAGGCCAGGTCAGTCCTTTCTATTTATAGACCCCAGTGCCACAGCCAGCTCTGCCATGAGAGGACACACTGCATCATTAATCAATTCAAATAAAAACTCAGGAAAGAAATGTTAATCAATCTAATGTGTTTACACTTTTAAAATAACATAATTCTTAAATCAGATTTTGAATGGTCATATGTGGTGAAACAACTCGGATATGCTATACTATCATACTGCATGTGCTGCATGCACAACAAATTGTGTGCTATGTTGCTTTTTCAGTGATATTAAAGTGTTCATACTGATCTGTACTATTTTGTGAAATTCTTAAGAAATAATTGTATCATGTTATCCAAGAAATTCAAAATTTGTAATTACTGCGCAAGTTATTTCTACTAAATTCCATCTGTTCTATTTAATCTGCATATTACCACTGTACTCTTCAATTGACACACTGTGTATATTGTAGTGAATTGTATTGTATTGTACTGTGTTTTATATGTAGTATATTGAATAATGTATGCATTCAGTATATTATGTATGCAATTTTATATCTTGAAGAACTAATGAATATGACATGTTAAAGGAATGTTAGTTCACCCAAGAATGAAAATTCTCTCATCATTTACTCACCCTTATGCCATCACAGATCTGCATGACTTTCTTTCTTCTGCAGAACACAATTAAGATTTTTTAAAAGAATTTCTCAGCTCTTTTGGTCCATACAGTATAGATCATGGGTGCCAAAATTGTAAAGCTCCAAAAATCATATAAGTCACCATAAAAGTAATCAATATGACTCCAGTGGTTAAATCCATGTCTTCAGAAGTGATATGATAGGTATTGTAAGAAACAGATCAATATTTAACTCAATATGTACTAGGCATTCTCCTCCCTGCTCAGTCAATCTCCACTTTAACTTTAACTTGCTCCTTTACATTCTTCTTCTTGAGTTTTTGGTGATTCACATTCTTCGTGCATATTGCCCCCTACTGAGCAGGGAGAAGAATTTATAACATAAATAGACTCACCCACAAATATCATGTCACTTCTGAAGATATGGATTTAATTACTGGAGTCGTATGGATTACTTTATGTTACTATTGCTACCTTTACATGCTTTTTGGAACAAACAAAAAAACAAAACATTTCTTTGTAAGTGTTTTCACCCATTAAAACAGAAATCTGATTCTTATTCTGAAATGGATTTGAAGGAATATTCTGGGTTCAGTACAAGTTAAGTTCAGTCTAAAGTATTTGTGGCACATATTTCCACTTGTCCTTTCTTTTCTTTTAAAAAATTGAGTTTACTCATTCAATAGGAAGATTTTCAGTGAATTATGACTTAAATGTTGTCCTTTTCTTCACACAGAGCTAATCAATTTCAAATATAGCCAAATGTGCATGTGTGTGTGTGTGTGTGTGTTCATGGTGTATTTTTGTCATTTCTGAAACTGTTGTCCCAATTCACATTCATTGTATGGACAAGAACAGCGTGAACATTTATTGAAATTGTTAGTTTTGTGTCTGGTCTAAACCGGTTTAAGCTGGTTTAGCTGATCTCGACCTGCTGGATTTGCAGCCTGACCAATTTACAAATGTCCATAACCCCTCTAAAACCATCAAAACAGACTAGCCTAACCACACTGGGAAACCATAACCACCTTAGGCTGGTTTAATCTGGGCTTTTCCATGCCGGTTTGGATTGACATGAGAGGGTGACTAAGTGATGACAGTATTTTCACATTTCACATCAGTGAATGTGAATTTGCTGGTGAACTATTTCTTTAAGCAGCTCGATCATTTTGGGAGGGTTTCTCAGCGCAAATTCAACAGTAGAGTATGACTGAAGGTGGTGCTGAGGAGGACAGCTCCCGTCATCTCTGCCATGTCACAACCGAACTGAGCCCGGTGTGTGAGGAGGCAGACCGGTCAGCGTCGCCGAAACAGTGTGTTTTGTTCTGTCATGGCCTTACCCCCCTCATAACTAAGCATTATGGATTAGTGGAGGGGAGGCGACTGTAAATCCCTAGTGTTGAGCGCTGATCAGGATTTAAACGCTGGACAGAGATAAATTGTCTTTTAAGGGTAGCAGGCGAACCGGCACGATGGATACGAACATGCGGAAATTTACGGTGAGAAGATGGTTTTCCGTGTACCTGCGCAGAAAGTCGCGGTCCAAAAGCTCGAGTTTATGCAAACTAGAGGTGGGTGTCACTTTATTCTTTCTTATGTTAACATGCCAGTCAATTTTTGGCATAAAGCTGTGTTGTGCTTGTGAACAATGTGGTAACATCAAGTTGTGGTGGCTGCAAGGGCGTAGAATACATGGGGAATGAGGGGAACCTGTCCCCTCACTTTCAATTAAACCCAAGTTCCTCCCGCACTTTTTCACAGGCAAATGTGTTTGTGTTGTGTCTTTCATACAGCCAATGTCTATATGTGTAAATGCAAAAGTTAAGATTCTCTGGTACATTCAAACATAATCGATTGAGAGCCCTAAAAAGATATATCTTATATATTTACGTTCATCTTTCGCTAATCATTCTGGCCCCCTCACATTTGAAATGATTGCTACGACCCTGGGTGGATGGGTAGGTATTTTAGCCCAACACTATAGCCTTCTGTATTCTTTTAGTCAATTTTTATTTTATGTAATATTTTACCACAAACACAGATTTTCGAATGGACAAAAAAGTCTTAACAATTGTCAAAATAATTTTAAAAAATGCTATTTTTTTTATCCTATTTATTTACTCTTATTATCATCATTTTTATTAATGAGAAGTAGCCTAAATAAGATTTTAAAAGCACAGGTTTTTTATGATTATCATTAGAGACAGTTACACCAACATCAGCTGTAGCTGTGAACAGCATGTCCTCAACTCTCAAATGTCTGCCGGCAATGATAATCAAACCTGGCACAACTGTCCCACAGTATTAATACGGTAACACTTTACAATAAGGTTCCATTTGTTAACATTAGTGAAGAACATTAGTTAACAAGAACAATGTACAATACTTTTACAGCATTTATTAATCTTGGTTAATGTTAATTTCAACATATAGTAATGCAATTTTAAAATCAAAAGTTGTATATGTTAACATTTGTCAATGAGCTTACATGAACTAACAATAAACAATTGTATTTTTTATTTAATTATCATTAACAAAGATTGATAAATGCTAGAAAAAATATTGTACATTAGTTAGTTCATGATACCCAATGCATTAAATATTGTTAAAAAATGAAATCTTATTATAATTAATAGTTAAAGCCTCAAAAGTGTTGCATTTCTGAGAAGCACCTGTGCCTGCTGTCCTGTATATGATGAAATTTACTTTTATTTCTGATGTCTCTAAGTACAGTGCAATTGTATTAAAGTGTATGTGAACAATTGAAATATAGCATTTCCATGAACTGTATTTTATTCTAAATCAAGATTTTAGATACAAATTGACCTTTGCAGGGAAAGCATATTTTTGGTGCTGTAACTGGCCACCATTTTCTTTCAAGTTTTGCACCATTTCTTAACACCTTCACTTGTTCGGTTCCTTGGTTCCAAAGACATTTTCACAAATTGTATTAATATTGTTGTTATTATTATTATTATAAATAATTTACAAAAGGGAAGTACAAATATTTCATGTACCTGTAGTCGGTCAATTAAAGTAATATGAGGTCATAAAAAATACAAATATTAAATAATTAAAGCATGTCATATCAGAACACTGTATTTTTATGTATTTTATTGCAAAATATTCAAATATTTGCAAATATAGTTTTGAGAGTGTAGGGAGACCGACTCGATCGCATCATTCACTGTGTGACATGGGAGTCACTGCAGAGCTCTTTTGGTGCACTTTTTTGGCTTCGATTCTCTGATTGGTGGAGCATTTTTCTTCAGGATTCTCAGGTAGTGTAGATTGTCACCAGCAATTTCATTATTAAATACAATTTATAAAAATTAATTTGAAATTCTGCAGATTTAGATCTCAAGGTATGTCTCTCTTCAAAGGTTTATAAGTTATCATTGAAAATACATTTGCTTTTGAAAAAATCAATGGGATTTTTACTTCTGGAACCAGACAATGCGCTCTATTGCTTAAAACAAGACTTGCCAGGTTGGTGTAATAATCTTGAGTGAGTAAAGCTCATTATTGAGTCAGCAAGCATTTCTGTGCCTACAAGCAATGTTATGTAGCTTTAATGCTGAAACTTTTGATGAATTTCTGATGTACAAACAGGCCTTGTACAGTACGATTTGATGGGAAAGATTAAAGCATCATTGAGCCAGACAAAACTGTTTCCCTAGAGACAACCTTTTAAAATGACACTACATGCATGAAGGTTCCACTGCCAAAACAGGATTGAAATAATGGAAATCTATATGCTGCTTATTTTTATTGATTGACAAAGTACTGCATGCACTTTACAACTCAGTGACTTGCTTGCATGCACATACTTTTTAAAATTAAGTTTCATAGTCTGGAATGCCTTCATTCCAAAAAAGATGTGTACAGCTTTTCACAGCTATTGAAACATTTCTGAATACATGTAATCCGCATATTCCGAATAAACTACCACATGCACATTCTTTTCCTGCTGTTCTGTTGTGAAATTCTGGAGATACTTATACCTATATATAGGTTATAAGAAATTCCACTGTGTGCAAAATAATTTTCCCACCACTTTAATAAAAGCATGTTTTGACTCTAGATTTGAAATGTCAGCAATTCTGAGCATTATTAGTTGAGTTTTTGCTGATTCTCTGTGTTTTGAGAAGGTCTTGGTAACCTTTACTGCAGATATATTGTAGACTGTGTACGGTCTGAGCCACAGGGATCTGATTTTATTTGAACAACAGTGATACATATAGTCAGCATACAACATGACTTGGAAATTAAATGGCTGATGTAAATTAGTTAGCGCTAACACAGGCACATCATTAACAGCTTTGAACCCATCAGGTTTCACAAAAGCAATCAAGTGGCAGTTGAATGGTAAGATTACTTATTTTGGTTGGCAAATTTTTGTGCTTTTAATCACAGCAAGAAGAAAAGGTCAGTTTATGTCAGTCTGTGATGTCATTACAAACATCTAGCCATGCACAGTTTACATGCAAGTAAGTTCATAATGTGTGGTCCAGTTTGAAAGTAAGATCGAAACAGATTTGTAGACTGTTGCTTTCACAGTCATTTTCAAAAACAGATATTGAAATCTGCTCTAGTGATATCTGGCAATAATAGTATGAGATGGTGAAATCATGAGACATTGTTCGAGTTGGCTACCAACTTTTACTCCAATGAAAAAAAAAATATTTGTATATATACTTATGTAAACCTAAGCAGATTTCTTACAGGTTAATGACATACAGTACATAAGTCATTTGTATTGCATAAATAAATGTGGAGTAAGTAACCAAATTGTTCACAAACATTTAATTTGTTAGAATGAAGTGTTGGATAGGAGGCTAGTTAAAATTTTATGCCTGTTTTGTATCGATTAAAAAATCTGTTTTTTAATTGGTTGGTCTAAAAGTCGTACTATATCTTACGATTTCGCCATCTCATACAAATTATTACAAGTTTGTCTTTTACTGTTTAATGTTCTTGTGTAGCCACCAACCAACCAATATGTTTAATGTGAGATTGACCTCAAGGTCAGAGATTGACCTAAAGTCAGAACTTGACCAGCCTAATCTCATGAATATTACGTGACTGTGTCAACATTTTTGCTAAATGATATTACTTGGTTCTTTTCACATATTGCTGCAGTTTTGAGGTGTCCACTAAGAGGCACTAAAAGCGAGTGCAGTTGTCTTAATCAGACAAGATTTTTAAGGTGAAATTTAGATGTTTTAATGAGTTAAACCAACCTCCCTAACATAAAACTTAAACTTAAACCTAACCAATATGTCCTAAAAGGAAATGAGAGGTGCACAAAACAGACATCCTTACCCTTAACCGACACCTAAACCTAACCGATAGTGCTCTAAAAGCAAATGTGAAATGAAAAGCACATTTTCTGAAGCAACCACAACATTTTGTGTCACTTCAATTACATTTTCCTCTCACGTGTCAGCTTGCGGGCTTGGCAGAGCTTGAGCCTCATCCTCTGAGTCTAAAGTCCAGCACACTATCAAGTGAGCTACCGTGCAAGCTAATCACATTGGAATAAGTGTGTAAATGTAGGTGTGTCTGTAATTCAAGCGTTAAAATATGTATTTTTGGGAAAAAAGAGAGCTTAACTTTCCATTGGAACAACAGAAAACAATAAATCATACTTTTTACTACCTCTAATTATCTCAAACTCTTCAGAATGAGTAGGCTGACAGTTTGGGTGTTTATTTATCTAGCTAAATGAGCATAGACACAACCAAGGATATTGCCCATATATTTAATCTCTCCTCACTTCTTAAATTTACTTTGCCAAATAATCCAGGAGACAGGAGTTTATGTTCATCCTAAGGAGGCAGTAAAAAGAGAAGTGCTGTAACACAAAGTTGCAAATTGCTTATTGAAGCACAAGTAGAGAGGAAGGTGAGAGACAGTGGTGAACAAGAATTCATTTAGAATTCTATTATTATTATTTGTTTTAGTAGAGAATGAAGAAGACGGTTTTTGTATTAGTAGGAATAGGTCAAGTGCTTGTGAAAGAGATGCGTCTTTAGGTGTTTCTTGAAGGTGGCTAAAGAATCAATAGCTTGGGTGGGGTTTGGAAGGTCATTCCACCAGTGAGGAATGGATGAAGTGAATGTCTGGGAAAGTGATTTTGTGTCTTTGTGAGATGGTACCTTGAGGCTCCACTCACCTGCTGATCTTAAGCTTCTGAACAGCACATAGACCTGAAGTAGTTAGTGTAGGAGGTGTGGAGCCAGTGGTTGTTCTGTAGGCAAACATCAGTGCCTTGAATTTGATGTGAGCAACCATTGGCAAACAGTGCAGTTTGATGAAAAGAGGTGTGCTCACTTGGGCCCTTTTAAGACCAATCATGCCACTACGTTGCAGAGGTTTTACTGTACATGCAGGAAGGTCTGCCAGAAGAGCATTGCAGTAATCCAGTCTAGCTACAACAAGAGCCTGGACAAGAAGTTGTGTAGCATGCTCAGATAGGAAGTTTATAAATTTATTTTACCATCTATACTTCCCTGTTAATTTATTATTCAATTTAACAGTCTCTACATCAGGGGTCTGTTTTAATAAAAAAAAAAAATGTTTTATAGAACTTTTAATGTTTGGGCAAAGCGGGTGAGTTTACTTATTTTTTTTACATATACATATTCATCTCTGGCTTGCTTTTGCTTGCATGTCAATGACGCAGAGATCTACTTTTATATTTAATTTAATCACTGAGAAGGTTTACCTGCAAAGTAGCACCAAACATCACAAGCAGCCTCAAGAATGGACACAGAGTAGCCGTATAAGACTTTTCCTTGAGCAGAATATTGCACTACAGATTGATAACTTTGTTCAAAGGGGAAAGCGAGAGACAGAAAAAGTGCACTCTTGTGCATGGTTATGCATGCACTCCTCAGTGCATTGTTAACTGAAATATCCAATGAAACGCTTTTACGATAAATGAGCCGCGGGCCACTATGTGGAGGGCCTGATCCGAATTTTGGTCTGTTCTTCACAGAAAGCAATCTGAAGATTTGGATTGTAGCTAACAAATGTATGGATTTATTTTATTGTTGTTTTAACACAGACAAATCTGTGTACTCAAAATAACACTATCAGAGTGTTTTTATCAGAATTTTAACACTCTAGAGTTATTTCAAAAATTTTAAAGTGATGGCACATTGACAATGTAATCGAGTTTACATTGAGTTTACACAACACTTACCAGTGTAAAATATTTTTTATTCTAGTGTGGGTTTTGCCTATCCTTAAAAAACCTCATCCCCAAAAAGAAATGAGGCACATTAAACGTACATCAAAGAGAATACAAAGAAAGAAAAATTCAATTCTCTGAAATTCTACTGCATTCCATCAGCATTACTGCACTATAAATGAATAAAGACTCACATTTTTAGTGAATGGATCTTGAAGATGGAAAGAGTCATGATTCCCAGTGCATAATTGGTACATATGATGGTGGAATCCACGTTTAAAAGATTACAAACTATAGTTGGTACATCATAAGATTTAGGTGCTGATTTGAAATATTTTTAAGAACAGATGTTTAAAAATGTGGCAATAATTTCTTACCAATGTGATTCAGTCGTCTTTATTTCTGTTAGCGTTCTAGTTTCGTCATACTTCATGAAGATTTCTTCATCCTTTGGATTAGCCTTGAACAGTTGAACAGTATCAACCATCTGCAAGAATGACATGATACAGTATTATGGTATTCTGAACAAGGCATTTTTAATAGATGTTCTACTACAGCGTTGTGATAAAAGAAACTACTGTAAATGACATCTTAATCCTACCTCTTATATCAAGTATGACACTACAGAAAATGATCTACACTCATATCAGCTCTAACAGAATACCATGAAACATTAGCATACCTCATATCTCTAGAGCAGATACCACTTTTCTTGCACAAAATAAACAAAACAAAATTACATACAAATCATATATATATATATATATATATATACGCATCGCTGGAATTTTCCAAGCATTCCGTTATCGTCAGATATGTCAGTTTGCCGAGTTTGTTTGTAAAGCGAGGTCAAACTCACATCTCACCTGGCACATCTATACGCTGTCAAATAAATGAATTATGTAACATTAAATTCAATTCTAAGAGCAAAAATAAAAATAATACTTAAAAAATAACAATTTTTCCCACTAGTTCTATATTCAAGGTTACATGCTGTTTCATCCATAATTTGATGCATGGTAAAACCATTAACAATTAATACGTCTAATCTAGTTATGCAAGAGCTGATCTGAAATCTGAGCTAGTCATTTATATCTATGAAGGGATCTAATAGATCTGAATCCATACATATGTTCCATCTTAAGTTAAGTAACGCAGCCCAGGTAGTCACGTGTCAGATTTGCAAAGATAGCATAGATTATAGGCTATTATGACATACAGTATGTGCCTTTCTTGGAACTGCAGAGAATTACTTAATCGCAAAAATGTATCTTCCTAAATCCATACATGCCAAGAACTACAAGGAATTTAATATATGCAGTATAATGTGAAATAATTGCAGAATAATTTTCAGTGCATGCAATACTAATAGCCTATAGACAGATAAGAATCTGAAAGAGAAGTTTAGCAAAATGCTATTACAGTAATAAATATATTGCCTAAATGAATGCAGTATGCAGGGAAATTCAATTTGCTAAATGAAAAGTCTTTCAGGGTGCAGTGCTAATATTTTAAAGAGCATTGACCTTATTTTGGAGAATAGTGTAAAATCAGTTGTCAAAAACTGATTAGAGTATTTAGCCAAGAACACCTCCATTCTTCCATTCCAACATAATAAAGTGAGTTCACATCCTTGTGGCAAAATGCAGCTCAAGTGAAGTGTGTTTTACAGTAACACAGGCTCATATGAGAGCACCTCTGACACAACTATGCTATAGATCCATCTTTAGATTACAGTATCATCACACCAGCCATGCCACAGCGCTCTGCAGTAAATGGTTAATAGATCTTTGACACCATCATTGCAGGAAAGATAAAGAAGAAATAATCCTGGTTGTAATTCTATAAATCCACACAAGTTTATATTAAACCTGAGTTTAATATACTTAACGTTTTATAAAGTTAACTTTGATGTTGGCTTGACAAAGCCTTGCCTGAAAGTTAAAAAGAGGGTTGGTTGGTTGGATGGATGGATGGATGGATATATTGTATTAGAACCATGTTTTCTGGAGAAAAAAAATGGTTACTTTTCATATTTACTACAATATTATTGTAGTAAAACAATGAAAACTATGGTTACTACAGTCTACAATATTACTATAGTAAAATTAATATAATCAAATATATATCTATTTATTTATTTATTACCATAGTTTTTGTTTTCCTGTATAACCACTATGGTTTCACAACGAATATCATAGTAAAAATATGGTGACTGTATTAAAACCGTGGAAAATTTATTGCGAGGGCATACAAAACTATTTCAGAAACAAAATTCCTGCCCTGTCCTCTAACGGGCTCCGTACCATCCTTATCACCCAAGAAATAAAAGAAACAGTTCATTGAACATGTTGAACACTTTGCTTTAATAGTGGGGAATGTTGTCACACTCTATGTGGTAAGAAGTCACAATGGTACCTGACATTAAACAACCTATAATCATTTTAGCGAATGTTTAATAGTAAAACGGTTATGAAACACTAATTCATGAAACAGCAAAAATGTAAAAGGTAACGCATACAAAAATATCAAAGCATTATTTTAACATTTTACAATCTCAATTATATATATATATATATATATATATATATATATATATATATATATATTAATCATTATAATTATTGAATGCATTTATAACGTGATACTTTCCCCCAACATAATGAAAATATACTAAAATATGACCCAAGAATACAGTAAATTTTTCCTTCATTATTTAGTTGCCTAAATGTATGCCAGAGTGTTTTTTTGTTCAGAAGGTAGAAGATATTGGAATTTTTGAACTACACTGAAAACAGTGTTAATCTAAAAATGTGTCTAAATGAATTGGTTTAATTCAAGTCAAATATATTATTTAAAATCATTGTGATCAGGTAGAAATAGTTTACAGTGTAGGTGTTTTAATCCAGCATTCAACATTTCTGCTAGAAAACACTCATATGTGTACTTGGACTTTTGGATAATAAAACATACAGTTACTGAGATACAGTATTTGGGACAACCTTGTGACAACTAGTGCTGGTCTCCACTATATACACCAGAGATTAAAGCAATGTCCCCAGAGTTTATTATTGTGAATAGTTATAGATCTGTTTATAATTCATCATATTATGACTCATATGGCTGAGCTGTCATATTAGTTAATGAGGCTCCTGTGCTGAGTTTGAACAGTGAAAATCCTAAGTGTACTCATCATCATGTCACTGGATTGTCCCGGGCTGGACATTAAGGGTTATGTAATGCAGATGCACATTCATTTATTCTGTTGCATGGCATGACTTAAGCCGATTTAAGAGGCCTCTGAGCTGTGTGTGTCAGACCAGTGCAGCGTGCATCATTTAGCTGTGCTCAGCATTTCACATCACAGGCACATTTCTGCAGTCTGGCAACAAGCGCCGTCCAGACGTCACCTCTGCAGGGATTCACCCTCACTGAGAGAGAGAGCTGTTTGTTTCTTTATCTCTCACTTGCTCTCCCTTTTTCTTAGCCCTATATTGCAAAGCTTACTTTACCCCCTTGAATACTCATGGGACACATGTAGATACATATTCTTTATAACACTATTTATTTTGTTGCTAAATATAAATATGAATATAAACATGATATGTATGCTTAATATGGTCTATATGTAATTAAATATATAGATTAAACAGATGGAAAATAGCAAAGAAAAAAATATGACCTACATATGTAAACTAGGACTGTTAATACACTTTCTTTTAATGTTAAAAACAATGTTGACACTATATAATAAGGTGGCATTCATTAACATAAGCAGGGACGGATTACCGACCGGAACAATGGGGCCTGTGCCCAGGGGCCCTTGACTACCAGGGGGCTCTTGATTGCACGGGGGGGAGGGGCCCTGGGCTTTAAGGTCATGCGACCCCCCCATTTGCAAGTTATAATCCGTCCCTGAACATAAATTAACTACATTAGTGAACTAACATGTGCAGTGTCATGAACAATGCTTTTACAGCATTCATTAATCAGGGATCATTTTAATTTCTACATTTATGAATACATGAATGTGTTAACATTAGTAAAAAATAATACATTATTGTATTTTGATTCATTATATTAACCAAGAATAACAATTGCTCTAGAAATATTATTCATTGGTAGTTTATTATACCTAATGCATTAATCTTAATGAATATAACTGTCACGATTCCCCACTGTCTGCCTCGTGTTTTTCCCTCACTATCTCCCCAAACTACAATTCCCACAATTCCCGGCTCTCATCCAACCTTCCCTCATTGTTTGCACCTGTTCCTTGTTAACACTGTGTATTTAAACCCTGTTGTCTTTCCAACCACTGTCGATCGTTGAATGTTGTTCCAGTCCTGTTGCTCCAAGTTCCTGTTGCTCCAAGTTCCTGTTGCTCCAAGTTCCTGTTGCTCCAAGTTCCTGTTGCTCCAAGTTCCTGTTGCTCCAGTCCTTTTTTCACCGAGTTCCTGTTTGTTCCTTTCGTGTTTGCTCCTTGTTCCTGTTTGCTCCAATCGTGTTTGTTTCCCACTTGTTTGCTTTCGTTTTCCCCTCGTGGACCTTTTGTTTATTCCTGTGTTTTGTTTACTTTTATCTGCTCAATTAAAAGCTGCACCTAGATCCCCACTCCGCGTCTGCTCCATTCCTTTTCGTAACAGAACGATCGACCACACAATGGATCAAGCAGCTTTCTTCTTGGAGCTGGCCCAGGCGGATCTAACCATCCGTGAGTACACTCACTACTTCTCCAGCATAGCCAGTTTCACCGGCTGGGATGACCAGTCCCTTAAGTTTGTGTATGGGTCCTGTCTGCCCGGACTCCGATGGTGGGAGTTGCCGGAGATGGGAGACTACACCTGGCAGGAATATGCGGAGCTCATCCTGGAGACTTTCGCTGTGGGGGAGCCTCCTCTCTCGATTCCGGGCTGGGCTCCTGGGTGTCCCACGCCTGCCACGGCCAACGAGCCAATGCCCACGGCCAACGCCCACGCCTGCCACGGCCAACGAGCCAACACCCACGCCTGCCACGGCCAGTGCGTTGCCAGCCTCATCCGTCCCAGTGCCAGCGTTGCCAGTCTCGTCCGTCCCAGTGTCAGCGTTGTCAGCTTCGTCCGCCTGGAGGAAGAGGAGAAGAAGGAAGGCTTCCGCTCTCCGGTCTCCGCCTACCCCGATCTGCGAACCTGAACTCACGCATGCCTTGGTTAGCGAGCCAGCGCCTGTAGCCTCGACCGTCCCAGAGCCAGCGCCTGTAGCCTCGACCGTCCCAGAGCCAGAGCCAGCGCCTGCAGCCTCGACCGTCCCTGAGCC
This sequence comes from Moxostoma hubbsi, assembly GCA_032164185.1. Classification (NCBI taxonomy): domain Eukaryota; kingdom Metazoa; phylum Chordata; class Actinopteri; order Cypriniformes; family Catostomidae; genus Moxostoma; species Moxostoma hubbsi. The sequence goes on along the minus strand of JAVLUX010000083.1, from coordinate 1,466,869 downwards.
AGAGCCAGCGCCAGTAGCCTCGACCGTCCCTGAGCCAGAGCCAGCGCCAGTAGCCTCGACTGTCCCTGAGCCAGAGCCAGCGCCAGTAGCCTCGACCGTCCCTGAGCCAGAGCCAGCGCCAGTAGCCTCGACCGTCCCTGAGCCAGAGCCAGTGCCTGTAGCCTCGACTGTCCCAGAGCCAGAGCCAGCGCCTGTAGCCTCGACCGTCCCTGAGCCAGAGCCAGCGCCTGTAGCCTCGACCGTCCCTGAGCCAGAGCCAGCGCCTGTAGCCTCGACCGTCCATGGACCTCCGCCAACCGAGCCTCCCAGGGCTCCGCCTCTAGAGCTTCCCAGAGCTCTGCCTCTCGAGCCTCCCAGGGCTCTGCCTCTCGAGCCTCCCAGGGCTCTGCCTCTCGAGCCTCCCAGAGCTCCGCCTCTCGAGCCTCCCAGAGCTCCGCCTCCCAGGGCTCTGCCTCCCGAGCCTCCCAGGGCTCCGCCTCCCGAGCCTCCCAGGGCTCCGCACCTCGAGCCTCCCACGGCTCCACCTCCGGGCCTTCCAGACCTCAGCCTCTCGGGCCTCACAGACTTCAGCCTTTCAGGTCTCCACCGCCAGAAACCTCCCACTCCTCTGGAGCCTTCCATTCCTCCAGGGCCTTCCACTCCACCAGAGCCTTCCATCCCTCAAGAGCCTTCCACGTCTCTGCCTACCTTGGCTCCGCCCCTTGAGCCTTCTACGGCTCTGCCCCTGAAGTCCTCCATGGCTCAGCTTTCCTCGGCTCTGCCCCAGAAGTCCTCCACGGCTCCACCTCCTAGGGATCCGCCCCTCGAGCCTTCCACGGCTCCGCCTCTTATGACTCTGCCTCCCATGGCTCCGCCCCTGAAGTCCTCCACAGCTCCACCCTTGAAGTCCTCCACGGCTCCGCCTTCCACGGCTCCGCCCCTGAATTCCTCCACGGCTTCGCCATCCATGGCACCGCCCACTAAGCCTCCCTGGCCTCTTGAGCCTCTCCCTGTTATGTGGCCTCCTTCCAGGCCTTCTGACTCTGTCCTGTGGCCTCCTCCCAGGCCTCCTGACGCTGTCCCTGTCTTGTGGCCTCTCCCCAGGCCTCCTGACCCTGTCCCTGTGCCGCGGCCTCCTCCCAGGCCTCCTGACCCTGTCCCTTCTGAGCCATTCCCTGTCCTGCGGCCGCATCACAGGCCTCCTGAGACTTTCCCTGCCCTGAAGCCACTCCCAGGCCACCCTAACCTGTCCTGCGGCCACCTTCCAGGCCCCCTGAACCTGTCCCTGTCCTGTGTCTGCCTCCCTGACCTTCCTACCCAGCCCCCACCTCGAGGTCATTCCCCTTGTCTGTCTGTTGATCTCCTTGTACAGCACCCCCCCCCCCCCCCCCGCCAGGTCTGCCTGCCCACCCTGAGCCCCCCTTCACTCCTGAGTTGTTTTGTCTTTTTTTTCCTGTTTATTTAGTTTTGGGGCGTCTGGAATCCGCCCTTTTGAGGGGGGATTCTGTCACGATTCCCCACTGTGCCTCGTGTTTTTCCCTCACTATCTCCCCAAACTACAATTCCCACAATTCCCGGCTTTCATCCAACCTTCCCTCATTGTTTGCACCTGTTCCTTGTTAACACTGTGTATTTAAACCCTGTTTTCTTTCCAGCCACTGTCGATCGTTGAATGTTGTTCCAGTCGTGTTGCCCCAAGTTCCTGTTGCTCCAGTCCTTTTTTCACCGAGTTCCTGTTTGCTCCAGTCGTGTTTGTTTCCCACTTGTTTACTTTCGTTTTCCCCTCGTGGACCTTTTGTTTATTCCCGTGTTTTGTTTACTTATCTGCTCAATTAAAAGCTACACCTAGATCCCCACTCCACGTCTGCTCCATTCCTATTCGTAACAATAACCTAATTGTAAAGTGTTACCAAAACAACAAAATAAATATGAAAACAACTAGATTGTCAGATGAGTGGACAGCGAAATTACTTTTTTTTTTTTTTGTTGTTGTTTTTTTTTTACCACATTTTGATTAATGAATAAAACATCCCAAAAGCCATTCTAACACTTAAACACCCTATGCAATTGAATGACTATCGCAGGCATAGATGGAATCTACAGAATTTTCTGTTCCCTATCAAAAGCTATGATTTATGATTATACTTTGATTTTGCACTTGATTTAGTGCTTTGGGAACGTCTTTTAGGAGTGTCCAGCTATAAATATGTGTGCAACACATCAATGAAATTGACTGGAATGTATAGCCTCTGCTGGTGACATCATCATCGGTACCAGGGGCTATAAATAGATGTGCCACAGGCGCATCGTCAGGTATTTTTGTCTGAAGAGCAGTCCTGGGGCATCCTCAGTGCGGCAATGAAAAGCAGCATCTTGTTCCGCTTTTTCAGGGAACAAGGTTTACAGTTAAGTAACCCAAGATGTTCCTTATCAAAAGCTACACTTTGATGCTGCACTTGATTAAGCGCTTTGGGAACGAGAATACCCACGGCACCGCGCTGTGGATGTCTGGACCCCTTACGGTTATGTAGTTTGTGCTCACAAGAACGCGAGAGGTCTCAGACATGAGCTTGTGATGTTGACTCAAGGACATAAGAGCCTGGAGTGGCATGAACATCCAAACTATAAAATCTAATGAATGTATGCGGAGAGGACCAGCTTGCTGCATTACAAACATACTGTAGAGGGACACCTCCAGTCAAAGCTTTAGAGGAAGCGACCCCCCCCCCCCCCCCCGGTAGAATGAGCCCTGATACCTACTGGCGAAGCTTGACCACGCCTCATAGGCCAGGGCAATAGCATCCCTCACCAATGTGATATTGTTTGTCTGGTGGTGGCCGCCCCCCAGTTACGGCCCCCATGACAAACGAATAGTTTCCCTGACTCACACCACAGGCTTGTGCGGTGGATGTAAGCCTGAAGTGCACGGACTGGACACAGTCTGTGAAATTTCTCCTGATCTGGCATTGTAAACGGCAGAGGACAGGAGGCCTCAAGAGTGACTGGATATACGGTCGAGAAAGGAACCTTAGGCAGGTAGTCATGATGAGGATGCAATATCGCTTTCATCCAAGGGACTGGTGCTTGGATGAAATCCCCTGGCTTTGAGCCACAACTGAAACGGTCTCATGTGCTGAAGGCCCAAAGGAATCACCGAGGATGCAGATGCCATGAGACCTAGTATTCGTTGATACTGAAGAACAGTGCAATCTTGGCCTAGCCTGACTTTGCTCAGGGTGTTCTGAATGGTCTCGATTCGAGCGGGAGACAATTGTGCCTGTATCATGATCGAATTCCATACGATCCCCAGATACGTAGTTCTCTGAGTAGGAGAAAGAACACTTTTCTTGTCGTTGAGTCTCAAACCCAGAGAAACCAGATGAGCTAAGATGATATTCCTGTGCTGTAATGCCAGTTCTTGTGACTGTGCTAGTATCAGCCAGTCGTCTATATAATTCAGAATGCGGATGCCCTGGAGTTGCAGAGGAGCCAGTGCTGCATCCATGCACTTCATGAATATGCGAGGCGATAAGGCTAGGCCGAATGGAAGAACCCGATATTGGAAAGCTTCGCCCCCGAAAGCAAACCTCAGGAACTTCCTGTGTTGTGGCAGAATTTCTATATGAAAATATGCATCCATGAGATTGATCGTGGCCATCTAATCGTGATGTTGGATTTAAAACACAACCATCTTGACAGTTAGCATCTTGAACTTGAGCACCTTGACTTAGCGATTCAAGCCTCGAAGGTCTAAAATTGGACGCAATCCCCCATCCTTCTTGGGAACCAGGAAGTATCTGCTGTAGTAACCTGACTCTCTCTCTGGAAGGGGAACATGTTCTATGGACACTTTGACCAATAGATTTTGCAGTTTTTTCAACAGTAGATGTGCTTGTTCCGGTTTCACGGAAGTGGGAACCACGCCTTTGAAACTTGGAGGATGGTGAACAAATTGAATTCTGTAGCCTTTTTCTACTGTCCTTGGGATCCACATAGAAACACCCGGCAGTAGCTTTCACGCTGCCAGGTTCTCTGAGATGGGTTTAAATTTTGACACTTCCTGTTGAGGGAATGTCGAGTGTTCTGTGTCCTGGACTACGGCAGGAAGCAACAGAACACCCAACATTTTGCTGGAGGTTGCAGGTGCAGGTGAGCTACCCCCACAAGGCTGGGCGCAAGACCGTCAGGACTTTCTCTTTCTGTAGATAATGGTCCTGAGGTCTTGCTTTAGAGGCTGCTGAGGGCGACGAACCGGTCCCCAGTCCTTACGAGGGAGAGCGCGATCTGATACACTTTGTTTCTGAGCCTCCCTTCCAGAAGGACCGGGGCTGGGTGGCCGGCAGCCCCTCCCCCTGAGTGTGGCGAGGAAGGAATTGCCCGAAGGCTTCCTCAAGACTCTTCACCTCCTGAAACCTGTTGATGACTGTGTTCAATGAGTCACCAAACAGGCAAGAAGGTGAAAGCGGGGCATCACGAAGGAACATATCTCTGATGCCCGAAAGGTTCAGCCATAAATGTCTCTCCGAGCTATCCATAGCAGCCATCGACCGGCCAATGGCGCGAGTCATCTGTTTGGTCGCACAGAGATCGACAAAAGCTCTGAAAAAGCCTCTTCGTTGATCGTACTGCCCAAAATCAGGTCCTTCAACAGATCAGCCTGGTACGCATGTAACACTGCCATGGTGTGTAGGGCAGCACCAGCCTGACCTGCTGCCTGATAAGCTTTCCCAACAAGCGTAGAGGTGGTCCTGCATGGCTTTGTGGAAAGAGTAGGTCTTTTAATGACGATGCCGAGCCAGGCGAGAGATAACCCGCAAGTGTCTCTTCTACCTGCGGCATCATCAAATACCCTCATGCCTCAGCACCCACGATGGTTGAAAATGTCGACATCGAAGGAACAAAGATACTGGAAGTATAAGATTTCCCCCATGAACGAGAAAGCTCTTCATGGAGGTCATCAAAGAAGGGAAGGGACTGATTTTGCGTACCCTTTCCTTGGCCACCAGACAGAAATCTGTCCTCTAATTTAGAGCGTTTGGGGGTCTCTTGTTCCTGTGACCAGTCTAACTGCAATCTGGCCACCACACAAGTAACTACCATGAGTAATTCCTCAACCACTTTAATATCATATGAGGAACGCTAGGAGGTAGGTAGCTCAAGGTCCGCGGACTCAAGAGATTCAACATCCCCCTCATGAACTGAAGAGGCGCCGGGGCGCACTTCGAGATAATGAGAAGGACCTGTTGGATCTGGAGAGAGAACGAGCAGTAGGGACGGACCCGTCTCTCTTTCCTCAACCAGATCCACGATGGAAGGGTGAGCGCTGGCTCTCGGAAGCAAGATGAGTGCGAAGCATTTTCACTGTAAATGGCTTGCAATGCTCGCACCCGCCCCGACCCCCACGCAAGAGCAGCATGCTCTTCCCCCAAACACACAAAACAAACCTGGTGTGTGTCCGCTTCAGCCATATGGCGTAAACATGGAAACACACACTGTTTGCCGTTTGCCTAACAAATCTGACTCCTATTAGAGGAAAGCAGAAAGTTTGACAAGCTTGAGAAGCACAACACACACAGAATGGTCTGAAGACACAAGACCTGACAATCTATTTATAGCCCCTGGTACCGGCGCATCCTGATGATGTCACCAGCAGAGGTTATAAATTCCAGTCAATTTCATTGACGTTTTGCACACATATTCACAGCTGGTCACTCCTAAAAGACGTTCCCAAAGCAGCATCTCGTTCCGATTTTTCAGGGAACAAGGGTTACAGTTAAGTAACCCGAGACGTTTGTGGGGAAAATTAGCAGAATTTATTTAAATACAATTCAAATACAATATTTTCGGCTGTTGCCCATCTGCTAAAACTGATTGAATAACTTAGGAAAAAAACATGTATTTTGTTATTTTTATTATATTTGCTTGACTCCAAACAGCTGTATAGCTCTTTTGATAATGTGATAAAGTATAAAGGAACTGTAATGCACTCAACAAACCTGGAACTAATTAAAGGAACATTCCGGGTATAATCGACAGCATTTGTGGCATAATGTTGATTACCACACAAAAATATATATATATTTTGACTCATCCCTTCACTAAAAAAAGCAAAATCGAGGTTACAATGAGGCACTTACAATGGAAGTCAATGGGGCCCATTTTTGAAGGGTTTAAAAGCAGAAATGTGAAGCTTATAATTTTATAAAAGAACTTACATAAATTTTTCTGTTAAAACTTATGAATTACTTGAGCTGGAAAGTTGTTTAAATCATAATTTTTACAGTCATTTTAGGGTTTTAAGGTTTGTTTGCATTACATCGCTATAGCAATAAAGTTGTAAAATTGGCTTTAACTTTACACAGAAAAGGTTAATTAGTGATTTTATCACACTAAAATCATGATAACTTTTGAAACAGTGGGTATTTTAACATTTACCGATTGGCCCCATTCACTTCCATTGTAAGTGCCTCACTGTAACCCAGATTAATCGTAAAATATATTTTTGTGGTAATCAGAATTATGCCACAAATGCTGATAATTGATCTTAACTTGTATTGAACTTAACTTGTATTGATTCCAAACAACTTGGAATGTCAGCTGAAAACATCAAATTAGGAATGTGTTATTTGCACAATATATATATATATATATAAATATATATTATTTTATTTATTTTGGTTTCTTTGTATTTGATTTGTAAGAAATCACCTACTAAATTAATATGCAGTATGTCAATGTAATGCACTCATACTTATACTGTTTGAACCCTTTTCCTTGATCTGTTACTCATAATCCCAGCTGGCATCATTCATCCAAAAACTGTATGCTTAAGCACACAGCATTATAGTGAAAGCATTTGTTTATTTTCCTCTGAGCTGAGCATGTGCCATCTGTTGCCTTTGCAGGATGACAGCATCTTAAAGGAGTTTGATATCAGCGATCATGTGAAAGAAGGCTTTGAGAAAGCAGATCCATCACAGTTTCAGCTGCTCAAGGTGTTGGGACAGGGCTCGTATGGAAAGGTAAGCTTCAAACTGGGGTTATGACATACATGAAAATGTCATGAAACTTCACTAATACCAGTAACACTAACATTTCAAGATTCTCAATACAAATTTTGATACCACAGATTTTTTTTTAACATGTTAATTAAGTAAACATTAGCCATGTTTCAACTGTCAGACCAAATAAGTGCATGCTAGTGTGTGGCAGGGCCAGTTGCATTCCCGCTGTCACTTCCAGGGCTTCATCATGCTTTCTGTGGGCTTCCTTGGGGCCAATGGCCAAACGCCTTTGGCCTGCTGATTACCTTTTTGCCAGAAAAGGCCAACTGGGGATTGAAGTGGGGTCAATGTCAAATTTAGCTGAGTAAGGTCTCACTTTTCATCAAGCAAAGATCAAAATAAGCAATCAAACAGCAGCTTCAGTCTCCACCATGTTTATTTCAAGGGCTAGCTAGTCTCCAGAGTCTAATACCTGAGCTTGAGCTTCCCTCTTGCTTGTGAAATGGGCAGGTTGTGCAGCTTTTAGGGCAATGCTGTGGGGCTATTGGCCCAGTGGTAAGAATGCAAATCAATTTTTCTTGCCGCTTGAGGTCCGAGGCCATTGACCCCTGCTGACAAGTTGATAGCCCTGGCTCGAACTGGCCCAATAGTGTTAAAGTGGCTATTGTTTCTCAATAGCCAGTAAGTTCTCAAGAAATTTTTCAAGACAATTACTGAAAAAAACAGTCAGTAGTAAGTTAAAAACAAATATACTTATTACAAGCAATAGAAAGGGCAAAGATAAAAAATAAAATAAGAAAAAAGTCACAAGTTTTTTGGGTAGGCCTAACATAAGCATCAAGTGTTCAAGTTAACATTCAGTATCTGAAAAAAAGTTATGTAATGTAACATTACTTAAAAATCCAATAAAACTACTGTTAATCAGTGCCTACCTAATAAGCGACATAAGCGGCTGCATTGGGCCCAGTGTATGACAGCAAATCAAGGCCAAAAATCTGTGCATGTTATTGACACTCACAATCATGATCGATAAAAGGAAGAACTTGCGTGCAGTATTGACTTTCACGCAGCAATGAACTACCATGCGTGAGAGTCAATAATGTGGGATATTATGGAAACAGGAAGAACCTGCACGCTTGTTTTAAAGCCTTGCGTGCACTAAATGTCCTGCACATGCAATACAAGCTCTCATGTGCAAAGAAACCTCTAGAACGTTGCTTGCGCGAACACCTTTTTAATTTGTCAGTCGTGGGGTGGGCTCTTGCTGTTTTTTGTGTAACCTCAAATATCATTGGTTATTCACTTTTCCCGGAAGTTAGTTGTTATTGGCTCCTTCTTCACTGGATACTTTTCAGAGATTACTCTTTTTAGATCATTGCTGTCGTACAAATGTAGATAGATGATTTCACTCTAAATGTGAGCGAACATAAACCACCTCAGAAAATGAAATCGTTTTTTTTTTTTAACACATTTTGCAAGACTCACAAAATTCAATATCACACCATTTCATATACTGTTTTTATTTTTAATTTTACAGTTTCTTCCATGAAAATCACGTAAAAGATATGACCATTTATTTCAAGGTCTGCGGCCTTCTCACATTATGCCATGATACTAGATAAAGATGAATAATGCCAGAGCTTTTATTCCAAGTCACTTGACCTGAGTAAGTGCAGATCTCTTTTGAATATTTTCGTAAGATATTTGGCTCACTTACAGTCCCTCCCCCCAGCCTTTCATATATCTGTTGCCCCCATAGGAAACAAAAAACATTTAAGGGTTAGGATCACTAAGTGATCACTTTTTTATATTTGTTGCTTGTTTCAATTATATTTTGTTCTTTATTCTGCAGCATTTTCTGAAGCTCCATCTTTTGGAGCAACTTCTCTCTGAGAGAGCACTTTTGAGAACTCCATTTCAAAAAACTGAAGACCTTGTTGCCTTATACTACACATAAAGCAATAAACAAAATTAGTGTGGTCAGTGATAATTATGACATTCCAGTGTGATACAGAAGTGCCATGTGTAATTCAATGACATGCCACTCAACACTATTTACTTACCAATCTGAGATATGGAACTAGAGTCATTGGCTACAGCACTGTGTAAAAGGGAAACAACCTGCCTAGCAGGATCCTGCAACTTGACCTAACATGCATGAAAAGAGAAACCAATATTAGGCCCATCATAGAAAACTAAATGGCAAGCACACAGCATGTACAGTACAGTATATGGTATAAAATGGTGAGAGAAATGAATAGTACACATTGGATTATTAATAGTACATATTGGATAATTTAAATACAGTATATTCATAAGACAAACATGAGCCAAGATACTACAGTAGATGTAACAATGTGTTTTAGGATCAAAGGACAGGATAAAGCAGACGACTATACAAAATGAATAATCTTAAACTAAAACGTTGAATAATCAGCAGCCTATGTTCTCTGCATGTACCTCCATCTTGCTGAATCGACTGTCTTGATTTGCCATTTACTGGAGTCATATTACTGGAGTAATGTGATTCCCAGTGTGCAAAGTCATACAAGAGTACTGAGGTACTGTAAATACTTTAATAGGATTAAGAAGTTGCTATTTATAGTATAAAATATATTTTTTATCAAATTAAAAAGTTTTAATTTAGATATTTTAGTTAATAATATGTAACATAAATATAATTTCATTGCAACAATGTTGTGCACATGTTATTTACTATCTTTTCTTTAAATTGTGTGATGTATCAGCTTTATAGGCTATCGGTCATCAGTCACCCTGCTCTCTAAGACATCAGCATTGGTCATCAAAAAACCCATGTCGGTCGACCTCTACTTTTGAGGTAGAAATGTTTTGGGGGAAATGTAAAATCTTATTGCATTTATTGCCCTCAGCAGTCTAATGCTAAATTGAGATTTCAGCAGAACAGATAATGAATCAGAAATAAATTGAATTAAAAAAAAGTTTTTTTCCAAATTGTCTGTATCAGGGGTGACCAATCCTGTTCCAGGATGACCACCTTTCAACTTCCATGCAGGCATTTTGGAGCAGGTTGGAGATTAACTCTGCAGGAAGGTGGCTCATTGAAGACACTACACGAGTGAATATGCCAACGTGCGTTCCATTCTGAAGGGTTCATACCTATGCCCTAATCCCTTCAAAGGGTTTACCCTCCAGAGTGAGAGCTTTGGAGGGTTGAAGGGTGTAGGCCTCAAAAATATTGTTAATTCTGAACGAAATTCAGTGTCATCTGTCCAAGCCAAAGCAGCTGCTGTTGCACAAAGTCTGACACTAATAAACATCACCTGCACCTAATCAGAAATCTTTACACATGATTTTGCCTCACTAACAGCTTTCAGAATGCAAACCGAAAAGAAATAATTTAAAACTTCAAGAAGAAATTTGATCTTAGTGTGTAAAAAGTTTTATTTGAATAAAAAATTTAATTTAGTTAATAAACAAATGTACTGTGCATGTTCAATTACTAAATAAAAAAATGGTGTATGATTTTATTTAAACTTTAAAAAATGTATTTAAACTAAAAAAAAAAAAATTTGCCAGTTTCAAAAAGAAAGCCAGGGGTTAAAAATAATTTTAAAAAGTTCATTATAATGATTAAAAGCTTTTATAAACCATGGAGATGCAGGGAGGTCACATGTTTTTGTGTATAGGACCAGATTGCGATTTTAGTTGCAGCTGGTTTAATGTGCCTTACACTTTGCAAACCTGCAGATTTATATGGTCCAGTTCCGGTTGGCAGCAAAGTGTCCATCAGTTGAACCTTTAGGAAATGCTTGTTTTGAAGGGCCCTTCGAAGCAGCTATTAATGAGCCCTTAGGTTAGGAACAAGCCTTTAACATGGTGGCCACGACTGTTCCCCTGAGTACCCTACGGAGGCAGATTGATCCTCCGATTGATGAAATTTAACCAGTTTTTGTCAAATGTTTTATTTTACAAACGGCATCCCATATTGTATTGCTTGCGCAGGAGATTTCGTGCGTGCGAGGGTTTAAGAACTCGTGCACGGGTTCTTCCCGTTACCTCGCATGGCTTTAATCTATCACGCGTATGAACGGCAATAACGTGTGCAGATTATTGCCATTGATTTGCTGTCATACAAGTGTAAATAACACACATCCCAGCTAAGTTATAGAGGGGCCTGGGTAGCTCAGTGGTAAAGACGCACCACCGAGTGTGAACCACATTATAGCGACCATGTGGAGGTTACCCCATGTGACTCTACCCTGCCTAGCAACCGTGCCAATTTGGTTGCTTAGGAGACCTGGCTGGAGTCACTCAGCATGCCCTGGATCTGAACTCACAACTCCAGGTGTGGTAGTTTGCGTCTTTACTCGCTGATCTACCCAGGTGCCATTTTACACAGTCTTTTGAAATATAGGCTTTAATGAAGAAACTACATTTACTGGAGTAACCTAAAGATTGTTTCAGGCCAGACATGCAATGCAAGGCACATGCACATGACTTAAGTAGTTTATAGAGCTACACTTTTGGGTTCTGTTCTTTTAAGATTATTTCCATATGGATGTACAGTAAATGTTTTGCGATGTCTCATGTAAATTAGATTTCATGGCAATCAAGTTTGTAATCCTTCTCAATAGCCCTCTTAATTTATGGCCAATTTTAAAAGAAATCCTTAATGCAATTCCCCAGCTCTGTCACGCAGCAGAAACACTGTCAGTTTGAAAGCCCTCTGAGACTGCTCTTGTGTTACACGGCTGCTTCTCTTACATGCTGTTTGTGCTTCGCTTACACTTATCCTCTGCATGTTACTGTAATGCAGAATGATGTATAACCAAGATTAGATGTGGCTGGCGGCCATGTAATTTCTTTAATGGACACAGCTTAGTCAAAGAGAGTGCAGGTTTGGTGTAATGGGTGTATTGATTTGAAAGTAAAACTTTCTATTTTTTATGTCCTTATTTACTGGGTTTAGTGAAACCCAATGTGATTATTTTGGGATGGGAAAGGGTTTAGAAAGTGAGGATCAGTTGAACAGTGGGGGTTACATTACATAAACTTAAATGATTATGTTGTCCTTAAAAATGACTTTGCTCTGTTGTGAGCTGCCTATGTAGGGACCATTTTAAGTTGTCACAGACATGCTGCTGACTTGAAGGTTATTCCAAAAGTTTTAGATATGCACTGTGATATCATATCGCAATCTTATAGAAAAACAAAATATCAAAGATTGTGGACGAAGCAAAGAATTGTTGTTTATAAATACACATAATTCATTTAGCGCTTTTTACAATCCAGAATTTCATAATTATGGAAATTCCCACACGATGTGAATGCGCCATTAGTTCACGTATACATTGCTGCATACTTTGGAAAAAATTTAAAATGCTCTCAAGCTCCAAAAATGATAAGAAAGCACCATATAAGTTATTAACCATTAATAACTCATTCCAAATCTTCAATAGCCATTTCAATAGCTATGAGTGAAGAACATTATTGATTTCATACCTGACGTATCACAATCGGTCAAAAGACATGTGAGAGCCAATGAAGTTTGGCATCAAACTCTACATTAAGCATTGTGAGGTGCCAGATATGAATGTGTAGAATAATTATTGAGATTTCAGAGCGAAGGGGAATAAGAAGATTGGCTGTGAAACATGAAATCAAAATGTACCCTTTCATGATACATGTTCCTGGTCTTACTATGTGAGATTACACCTCTGAAAGGTTTTCATTTTTGGCTGACGTCACCAAGGCTCCTTGTGTTTGAACCAACATGTGCCAGCAGAGTTTGTAAGAGGTGTAATTGTAGTATGTGTTGAGCAACTGTTCACAATTCAATCAAGTCCTTCATACATTCTTTTAAGAAAATAGGTTGCAAATGTTGTTTCATGTTGGCTTTGAATTTTAGGGTGCTTTCACACTAGCACTTTTGGTGCACACCCGGGTTCGAATGATGTCAAAGTTTGTTTAGTTTGGATGTTGTGAACGTTGTTTTCCGAACAACGCTAACATTCTTCACATAATTGCACATTCAATGCATCCATGGCAGAAAAACACGTTTCGTTCTGTGCATGTAAATTTTGGTGGTAAATCCAAAGAGAGGAATCTGACGTCTTCTCGAGTTGCTACCTAGTTACAATGGTAAACAGCTGCCGCTTTTACTTACATTAATGATGAAATTGGCACGCAGTTCTTACCCGAATAATATGATGTGAACAAAGACCAGTGGGGCCCGGGGGAGGGAGGATGAAACAGACAGTTTGGTCTGTCAATCAAACCATGTGTGAAAGCATCCTTAGCTTAAGTATGACTTCAGATGATTAAGAATCATCAAAGGTAGCTTGACAGCCACTGGTCACTGTATAAATATGTGAATATATTTATGAATTTTTTTATATTACTTTTCTTTTTACAGGTCTTCTTGGTGAGAAAAATCAAAGGCTCTGACACAGGCCAACTTTATGCCATGAAGGTCTTAAAAAAGGCAACACTGAAAGGTAAAATAGCCCTCAGATTACATTCGTGGTTCATCAGAAGAGGCAAGGAAGGCTGAGCCTCCTCAAAAATTCTAAATAAACAATGACAATTAAATTCAAATTTTTAATAAACAGTCGTTTAGTCAATTTACCTATTAATCTCAGATGTGTATAATGTAAAAAAAAAAAGTGTCCAGGCGAGTCTACATCACTCAATGAATTGATATGAATGCCAGAGAAGGCTGACGGCATAAAGCCTCCTCTCTTTAGTAAACTGACCAGTCAGGGGTGTGTTTCCCAAAGCATCATTAGCTAACTATGGTTACAAGTTCCATTGCTACCAACATAGTTAAATGATTTGCTGTTTCTCAAAACCGTAGTTCTAATGAACATTTGCAAGCAGCATCGCATAGTTGTGTGGTTGGAGCTACAGCTGTCTTAGTTTGCTGTGTGAACATCATTTCACTTTGCTGAGGCTTCTATATCTTTTATTTCATATATTTCTTTCATTCTGTTAAGACTTTGACCCCATTTACATGCACCTAAGAAAACTGCTTATTCTGGGAGTTTTCAGAAAAGCAGCTTTCTGAAACATCACATAGATGTGAATGCAGCCGTTTAAGGGATTAAAGGCTGTTAAGAGAAAGTGCTTTAACACACATGGCTTATGTGTCCATGTTAGTGCACAAGTGCAAATCTTTAATGTTTTTGAAGAGTTTGCGTGTTTATATGAGCTCAATTGTGTCAGGGGAATCCCAGAGTTCGATGTAAAGGGAAACCCCACTATTGAAGCGCAATGTATCTGTTGCATTATATTGTGCACACATTTTTCATGTCTTCATCAACTTTCAAGCATTACTCAGCTTTCTGGTGTAAGTGTAAATAAGCTATTATGATTTGATATCAGCAGAAGTTATTACTCCACCCCCTGCGTAATGCCATTAACTACAGCTCTATGTTGTTGAACCAACATGGTTCGAATGATTGATGTGCGACATAGATACTACAGTTTCGGGAAATAGGCATCACTAGCTAGTTAATTTCTATAACGATGCATCATACTATGGTGGCTAAGCAGTAAGTAGTTCGGGAAACGCTCCCCAGAATGGATATTCATATGATGCAAAGTGCAGGCAAAATGAAATTTGCCTCCTCCCTTAGATGTAACCAATCATTATCAAAGGTAACTTTTCAAGCCTTTCAGCTTTCAGTATCACATAAGCTTGTCATCAAGCCTGCTTGTGGTTAACACAATGCGACAGGTGAAGGAAGACTTTCAAATTTAGACAAAATATCAATTAAATCCAAATAAGTTAAGGATCTTGAAACAGGACTGAACAGCAGGATCATATGTAAATTCGAGTGGAGGATGAACTTGCTCTACGTATATGTGAGCAGAAAATGTTAGATTGAATTGGGCCTCCAATGATCATTTGTAGATTGTCAAATCGGTGATCGGAAAGACTATAACGCATCGTTAATTGTCATCAGTATTTTAAGATATCAGGTAGAGATCATCTTTACATGGGAGCATAATTATCAGCCAAAAAAAAAAAAAAAAAGAAAGAGAAAAGAAAACCTAATGCAATCTTGTATTGGTTTGATCAATCAATATTGTTTTAAATCCCCCCAAATCTCTTTCTGAAATATTCTGATACCTGCAGGTATTTTTTAGCACAGTGTGTTATACTGTATGTAACCTATGAGTCATAATTTAGCTGCTGGAAGGACTGAAGTGCTCTCTGGTTGATTTTTAAGGAGTTTCTGAATCATCAAATTGTTTAACACGGGCAAAGGTCCTGCTCAGACTCCCAGGCAATTTTTCTGAGTGACTATTCTGAGCACACTTCAAATCCATAGTGACTTCCCTGGAACAGAGCAGATGAATAAATCTCACACAGGAACAAAACATACCACAAGATTACTTAAGTTTGCTGTTGTAATTTATTCCTTTGTTTAATACAATAATTCCAATCTGGGCAGGACTGCAATTGTTGTAATGATTCACAATGATCAGTTTTGAGTTGTAGTCCATTTCACAATCTGTTAGCAACCCACATTTATTCACTCTGTGTAACCATGGTTACATCCCAATGCCTGCTCTCGGTAGTTGATGTTGTGCAAGTTCTTCACGTACTTGTGAATGAAAATAACATCCTTGGTGATATGGGCTTAGGCTTATCAACTTTTAAAAGGAATACAATGCTTCCCATATCTATTGTTGTTGATGTCAAAGGTCATATGTCCAATAAAATTATACTGGTGCAAATTAATCCATAACGTGTTATAATCATGCCAGAATACTGTTTATTGGTTTTAAAAAACAAATTCAATTTAACACATGTAAATAAATAAAAAATACTTAGCAAAAACAAATTCTAATTTCTTTTGGATCTTGCTCCAGAACCGTGAGATTGTCAGACAACACCAAAACAGACCGTGTTCCGGAGCTACTTTCTTTGCATTTCGTGCAAATTGATTGTCTTTGTGGATTTATTTTATAAAGAATGTATGGGGTACAGTGGAGATGGTGAAAGATTTTAAACTGCGTTTCTCTTGCCTTATTGCAAATAAATGTGCCACCCATGTGTTTAAATGCTTTTTCCCAGACTTCATTTCCTGGAGAACTACCCAAGTCATTCTTCCAAATGTTCCTAAGAGAAACAATATTACTTTTAGTATGCCTAAGAAATAAGAAATAAAATGTTGAATGAATATTAGTTAATAATTCTTCCAGGGGCATTTTTGACAAGCCCTGAGAGAGTGAGGGTCTCTTAGTTTGAATAAAGTGTCTGATTTTTAAGTAACCGAAGAAGTGCTCTTTTGGGATATCAAATTAATCCTGAAGTTGTTGAAAAGACATCAATGCATCACCATCGAATAAATGAAAGAGGAACTTAATACCTTTCTTAAACCAGTGATGAAATATGCTATCTTTCACCCTGGCAAAAACTCTTGATTCCTTATGAGAGGTGTCATTGATTAAAATAAGCACACCAATCCTTAAATGTACTCACAAGAAGTAGACTGTGTTTCATATTTAATGTATTTTTATGCGGGTCTCCAATTAGAAGGATGAGCAGGGAGAATGGGTGTGCAAACCACAAATCAACATCTGTGACTGATTAATCAGAAGGCAGATTCTGGCATGACATGACCAATTGTAAAAATGAATGCTAGGTAAGGTAAAACCACCTTAATAAACGGGACACTGAAGTTCAGAAATTTTAAGTGTGGGTTTATTTTTATGCCAAATAAGCCTTGATAAGTGTATATCAAGGTCATTGATAATCATCTTGCCTAGATAAAGCAAAACCATTTGTAGTGGATACAGAAGCCTGGGCAAAATGTTAATTTGAATTACCCCTATCCATCCCAGCAATGAGATGTGCAAATACATCCACCTGTCCAAGTCCTCTTTGATCTTTTTAAAAATAGCAGTAATATTAAGGTGTAAGAGCTTAATTAAATTTGAGGAGACATGAAATCCTAAATAGCTGAGACCATCATCAGACCATCTAAATGGAAAACTGGGCAAGTTTGATGTGTCACCAAACGCTCCTAGCCACATATTTTGTAGCCTGAGAAAGAACTGAAAGAATCTATTAAACTGAGGATTTCTGGCTCTGACTTCTCTGTGTCAGCCAGAAACAATAATACATCATCAGCATATAAAGCAGTAACATGTTTCTCCCCACTAATGATAATACCCATTACATCTGTATGGCTCGAGGGGTTTGAGTGCTAACGCGAAAAGTAGTGGCGACAGGTGACACTCCTGATGAGTTCCATGACTAAGATTAAAGGCAGGAGGGCAAACAGAGGCCTGCAGCGAATGGCATCCATTTCACAAAATTATTACCCAACCCAAACCTGTGCAGCACCTCAAAAAGTATGTCTATTCAACACGATCAACGCCTTCTTGGCATCAAGTCAGGCCACCAAAGCGCTTTGTTGTGTTTGGTTACAACATTGAATGATGCAGAGAAGTTGCTCATATTGGTGAATGAATGACGACCACGTATGAATCCCGTCTGATCCGGTTTACTTAAAAGGGGCCAAAATTTTTTTTTTGAAAACAGTATTTTTGAAAGAATATTGCTGTCCACATTGATCAAAGAGATTGGACGATAAGATGAATATTTGTCCAGAGATTGTTTTTTTTTTTTATTTTGTTTTTTGAGAATGAGAAAAATATTTGCTTGGTAAAACATATGAGGTAGTGTGCCCCTCTCAAAGTATGTATAGTAAAAATTTTAAAATAGATTAATAATGAAATTGCCAAATTTCTTATAGAATTCTTTGCCGAAGCTGTCTGGACCTGGATCTTTACCATTTTTCAACATTCCAATTGACTCTAAAACCTCCTCCTTAGAGGTATTGGTTGATAAAGCTACCATATCCTCTTTATTTAATTTAGGGAGGTTAATACCATCAAAAAATGCTTTCATGGTCTCTCCAGAAAATGAAGCATCAGCAGAGTAAAGTTGCAAATAGTATTCTGTCAAAAGTCTATTAATTGTCCTAGTCAAATAATGTGTTTTGCCCGTATTGTAATTTAATGAGGATTAATATTTGTGGTTGGCCTACCTTTAACCAGTCTGGTTAGCAATCTGCCTGGTTTGTTTCCAGATTCATACATCCTATTCCTGGCAAAAAATAAAGAGGTTTCAGCTCTCTGGGTATAAAGTTTTTCAAGGGCTGATCTTGTCACCTGTATCTCTTTATACAAGCGCTTATCTTATGAGTCCTTAAACCTGGATTCCAGTTTTGCAAGTTTGGTTTCTAGTTCCACTTGATTTTTAATACCCTCTCTGTCTTCCTAGATGTAGCATACAAAATAATGTCACCCCTCATAAAGGCTTTCCCTGCCTCCCATAAATGTAAGGGGCTGACACCAGGTATATCAATTGTTTCAAGAAAGTAGTTCCATTGTGATGTAAAAAATTCAAAAAATGTTATGCTGTTGAGCAGAGAGCTATTTAAGACTCCATGACTTACATGAAGGGTTCCTGTATGGGGTTCAAAACTTGCTCACTGGCACATGAATATAAATGGATATAGAACACATCTCACATGTTAAGGTTCTGTACAGAGCAAACCTAGAAAAATAAAATCTATCATAGAAAAAGATTTGTGTGGAGCTGAGTAAAAAGTAAAATCTTTGCTTTGATTTAGGGGCATATACTGAACCTAATGTGACAGATTCTCCATATAAATAACCTATAACAATCACATATCTACCCTCATCATCTTTGATTATTCTCTCTAATTTAAAAGGAAAGTCCTTATGAAGTAGTATGGCAACACCTCTGCTATTAGATTTATAAGAAGAATAAAATACCTGTCCCACCCAATCTCACTGTATCGTTTGATATATGAGTTTCTTGTAACAAGGCCACTTAAACCTTTCTTTTTAAGCCAAGACAAAACTTTCTAGCATTTAATTACATGGTTCATCCTCTTCACATTAAAATTCTGTATTTTGTATTCAGTCATCCTCAATTGTTATCTGTAGCATGATAATAAAATGTCTGCAAAAAAAGACATAAAAACCCATCCCCAAACGATGGCCTTCTTCCCCAAATAAAACCCCCAATGAAAAATTACACAACATATAACATCTCATTTGTCCAACAGCAACAATCGAGAGAACATCCAAACAAAAAGAAAAAAACATACAGTATAATCAAATAATAATACTTCCGTCGCCATGGGGACATGATGCTGGAGAAGCTCACCACTTAGAAATACATTTTTTACAAAAAAAAAAAGAAAAAGAAAAGGAATTAAATTCCCTCCAACTCCTCCCACTCACCACCTATCAGTATCATGAAAAAGAATAGACAAGCCACCACATTCACCAATAAGCAAAATTACATTTACATTTATGCATTTGGCAGATGTTTTTATCCAAAGTGACTTACAGTGCACTTATTACAGGGACAATCCCCCTGGAGCAACCTGGAGTTAAGTGCCTTGCTCAAGGACACAATGGTGGTGGCTGTGGGGATCGAACCAGAGACCTTTTGATTAACAGTTATGTGTTTAAGCCCACTACGCCACCACCATCAAATTTGAAAAATGGTGATGTTAACAGCCCATAAATTAACCCTTTCAAGCACAGCGAATCTAATCGAAAACTAATATGGGTGTACAAAAGGAGCATGCTCTTCAAGCATCTCACAACAACCGACATATCCCAGAGTTTGGACAGAAAATCTTCTGCCTTGCCTGGAGAGTTGTGGAGTATTCTCAAAGTAGCAGGGAAGACAGGGTTCCCCGTCTGTCGCTCACTTCGACGTCGTGTCGAAGAAGCGACACTAGGGGTCTCTCTTGAGCGCCGAAAGATACCTCTGATCTATGAAAAAAGGCCAATGAGAGTTGGCGAACAGTATTTGCATACTCCGCCTCCGGATACGGATATAAAGGCGAGAGAAATACGCTCGTTCATTCAGTCATTTTCTTTGGAGCCGAAGGTCGTGTTTATGCTGACTGCTGCGTATTACACTGCTGATCCTGCTTCTGATCCTCTGACGCTCTGCTGCTGTTGGATTTACGGCGCACTACAGCGGCTGTTTTTCTCTTCTCTGCCGGCGTGCAGTTTGCCCCTGGGTGCTTCGACAGTGCAGAGTTTGAAAGAGTTTCTCAATATAAAGAGTTATATTTCTCATAAAGAGTTTATTTCTCTAAAAGAGCAATACATAGCGGTGTTGAACGCCCTTTTCAGGGCGCGTCTTTTTAAAGATGCCATTCAACCCCTGTGTAGTTCCTGGATGCGGTAGAGTGCTCTCCGCTTCTGACGGCCACAGGCGCTGTCTCGTGTGTCTGGGCGCCGATCACACCGAGGCTGCGTTTGTGGATGGCTCACGTTCTCACTGCGAGAACATGACCATGGTAACGTTGCGGTCGCGGCTTGCTTTCAATAGAAAGCACGCCACTCCAGCCGCCCCCCATATCGCTCCTTCTTCCCACGGGATTGAGGACGATGCGGTTGGCGCTGGAGGCGATTTGGGGAGGGCAGCGGGTGCGCTTCCGCCAGGCACGTCCCCTCGGACCACCCGCCCCCCGGCACGCTCGTTTACCTCCGTCCAGTCTCGAGGTAACTCGCCTCCGGGCCGGTCTGCCTATCCTCTTGAGCCTGAAGCCGATGAGCTCGCCGCTCCATCGGAGAGCGCGGCGTCTGACGCTGACTCCTCCCCTGGACTGCCGCCTTCGGGCCAGCAGGCCCAGGTTGAGGCGGATGCGCAGATGTCCGACATGCTTGCCCGGGCCGCCGTCGGGGTGGGGTTGGACTGGAAACCTCCACCCTCCCCACACCCGTCACGGTTGGATGACTGGTTCCTGGGGTCTGGGCGCCGCTCACAGCCACGCCCCCCCCGGTCCCGTTTTTCCCGGAAGTGCATGACGAGCTGACGTCGTCATGGAGAGCCCCGCTCTCCGTCCGTCAAAAGCCCTGCTCGTCCGCTCTCGCTACCCTCGACGGCGGAGAGGCCCACGGGTACACGGCGATTCCCCAGGTGGATAGGGCAGTTGCGCTCCATCTTTGTCCCGGTGACCCTACCACCTGGCGCGGGCGCCCTGTGCCCCCTTCCAAGGCCTGTAGGACTTCATCCTCCCTCAACAACAAAGCCTACAGCGCCGCGGGACAGGCCGCCTCCGCCCTGCACGCCATGGCTCTCCTGCAAGTCCACCAAGCCAAGGCGCTCAGAGATCTGCACGAGGGTAGCCCTGATCCCGACGTGTTGCAGGAACTGCGCTCAGCGACCGACCTCGCCCTCAGGGCCACGAAGGTCACCGCGCAGGCACTCGGGCAGGCGATGGCCACCCTAGTGGTCCAGGAACATCATCTGTGGCTCAACCTGGTCGAGATGCGTGAGGCCGACAAAGTTCGCTTCCTCGACGCCCCTGTCTCCCAGCTTGGCCTCTTCGGCGACACCGTCGAGGACTTTGCCCAGCAGTTCTCCGCGGTGAAAAGACAGACGGAGGCCATCTCACACATCCTGCCTCGCCGCAAACCTGCCGCCAGGGCCACTGCCCCGTCTGCTCGCCGAGGGCGTCCTCCTGCGGCTAAGAAATCTGCTCCGCCTCAACCCGGGCCCAGCTCTCAGCCCCTGCGTCGAGCACACCGCAAGAAGCAGACGCCCCCCGTCTCCCGGACTCCCTCGAGGACCCGGAAGGCTCCCAGGCGGTCCTGAGACGGACGACCCAGCGACGCAGACGTTAGCTCCGGAGGTGGTAAGACCACTCCGTCCCCCGGTGGAGGGCCGGGAGGAGAATCTTTTGTTTCTAAACAATTTAATTTGCCGCCCCCCCTTAGATGGGGTTGCGGTACCCACATTCTCAGTAAAAGAGCTATTTCCTGTGTCTCTGGGTCACCTGGCCCGCAAATGCCATTCTCACGGCACTTTGCCCTTAGATCCCGACAGTCCTGGCCTCCTGGACACGGACCACCCGTCTTCAGCCCCACGACTGTCCCCCGGCCGGCCGGTTCCGACGAGTCTAGAGGACGCCTACCCAGGACCTCCTCCTCAGTCGCTAACCCGCCCCCTGCCGGGTGTGCGGAGCAAGGTAAGTGCTTTGAGTCTTTTCTCAGCACCTCAGCCGCGGGTCGCCCCGTCGCCGCCCAACGCTGCCCTACCTGCTCCGCCCCGCTGCGAAGCCCCGCCGGGTACGTCAAAATTAATCGTCCCTTTAGTGCCCCTAGCGCAGAGGTTGGACGCGTGGCTTTCACTTCCCAACCCGTCTCGCTGGCTGGCACGGACCATCCGACTCGGTTACGCAATTCAGTTTGCCAGGCCCCCGCCCCCCTTCATGGGTGTCCGCTTCTCCGCAGTACACGGCGAACACGCCCACTCTCTGCGCGCGGAAATCGCGACTCTTCTGGCCAAAGACGCGATAGAGCCTGTCCCTCCAACCGAGATGAAGAAGGGTTTCTACAGCCCCTACTTCATCGTACCCAAGAAAAGCGGTGGCTTACGACCAATCTTGGACCTGCGAGTTCTCAACCGAGCGTTGCACAAACTCCCGTTCAAAATGCTCACGCAGAAGCATATTTTAACCTGCGTCCGGCATCTAGATTGGTTCGCACCGGTAGACCTGAAGGACGCGTACTTCCACGTCTCTATCTTGCCCCGACACCACCCCTACCTGCGGTTTGCGTTCGAGGGCCAGGCGTATCAGTACAAAGTCCTCCCCTTCGGCCTGTCTCTGTCCCCTCGCGTCTTCACGAAAGTCGTAGAGGCAGCTCTTGCCCCGCTCCGAGAAGCCGGCATCCGCATACTCAACTACCTCGACGACTGGCTCATCCTAGCCCACTCGCGAGAGTTACTATGCGCTCACAGAGACCAGGTGCTCAGGCACCTCAGCCGTCTGGGGCTTCAGGTCAACTGGGAAAAGAGCAAGCTCACTCCAGTTCAGAGCGTCTCTTTTCTCGGGATGGAGTTAGACTCGGTCTCAATGTCCGCACGTCTCACAAAGGAGCGTGCTCAGTCAGTGTTGAACTGCCTCGCCGCCCTCAGGCCGGGCACAGCGGTCCCCTTAAAACTTTTCCAGAGGCTCCTGGGGCATATGGCATCCGCCGCGGCGGTCGCGCCGCTGGGCTTGATGCATATGAGACCGCTCCAACACTGGCTTCGGACCCGAGTCCCGAGACGAGCATGGCGCCGCGGCACGCACCGGGTAACAATCACCCCTGCCTGCTGACAAACATTCAACCCCTGGACAGACCTCTGTTTCTTACGGGCTGGAGTACCCCTACAGCAGGTGTCCAGACGCGTCTTGGTCACAACCGACGCCTCCAGATTGGGTTGGGGCGCCGTTTGCAACGGGCATGCAGCCTCAGGCCGTTGGAAAGGGGCCCAGCTGCGTTGGCACATCAACTGCCTCGAGTTGTTGACCGTCCTCTTTTCCCTGCGGAGGTTTCTCCCGTTAATCCGGGACAAACATGTCCTAGTCAGGTCGGACAGCACCACTGCGGTCGCGTACATAAATCGCCAAGGCGGCGTACGCTCCCGTCACATGTCACAACTCGCCCGTCGTCTCCTCCTTTGGAGCCAGCACCGACTCAAGTCGCTGCGTGCCACTCACATCCCCGGCAACCTCAATGTGGTAGCGGACGCGCTGTCACGACAACGCTTGCCTGGCGGAGAGTGGAGGCTTCACCCCCACTCGGTTCAGCTGATTTGGGAACGGTTCGGCAAGGCCCAGGTAGACCTGTTTGCCTCCCGAGAGACCTCCCACTGCCCGCTCTGGTACGCCCGTTCAGAGGCTCCCCTCGGGGCAGATGCACTGGCACACAGCTGGCCGGTGGGGCTGCGCAAGTACGCATTCCCCCCAGTGAGCCTTCTTGCACAGGTGCTGTGCAAGGTCAGGGAGGACGAGGAGCGAGTCACTCTCGTGGCTCCCTACTGGCCCACCCGGGCCTGGTTCTCGGACCTCGTACTCCTCGCGACAGCCCCTCCCTGGCGAATTCCTCTGAGGAAGGACCTTCTTTCTCAGGGACGGGGCACGCTCTGGCATCCGCACCCAGACCTCTGGAATCTCCATGTCTGGTCCCTGGACGGGACGCGGAAGATCTAGCTGGCCTACCACCCACGGTCGTAGCCACGATCAACCAAGCCAGAGCCCCTTCTACCAGGCAACTCTACGCCCTAAAGTGGCGTCTGTTCGTCAATTGGTGTTCTTCT
Organism: Moxostoma hubbsi; assembly: GCA_032164185.1. Taxonomy (NCBI): domain Eukaryota; kingdom Metazoa; phylum Chordata; class Actinopteri; order Cypriniformes; family Catostomidae; genus Moxostoma; species Moxostoma hubbsi. The sequence goes on along the minus strand of JAVLUX010000083.1, from coordinate 1,442,740 downwards.
CGGGCAGAAGACCCACAGAGGTGCGCAGTTAGGTCAGTGCTCCTGTTTCTACAGGAGAGGTTGGAGGGGAGGCTGTCCCCGTCCACCTTAAAGGTGTATGTTGCTGCTATCGCAGCTCACCATGACCCAGTAGACGGCAAGTCTCTGGGCAAGCACGACTTAATCGTCAGGTTCCTAAGAGGTGCCCGGAGGTTAAATCCCTCCCGGCCAAACCTGTTCCCCTCCTGGGATCTCTCGGTGGTCCTCGCCGGTCTTCAGAGATCCCCTTTCGAGCCGCTAGAATCAGCCGGACTCAGGGCTCTCTCTCTAAAGACGGCCCTGCTGATCGCGCTCGCCTCCATCAAGAGGGTCGGGGACCTGCAAGCGTTCTCTACTAACGACACTTGCCTGGAGTTCGGTCCGGCAGACACTCATGTGATCCTAAGACCTCGACCGGGCTATGTGCCCAAGGTTCCTACCACGCCCTTTAGAGATCAGGTAGTGAACCTACAAGCACTGCCCCGGGAGGAGGCAGACCCAGCCCTCTCACTATTGTGTCCAGTACGTGCTTTGCGTGCCTACCTGGAACGCACCCAGAGCTTCAGGCGCTCTGAGCAGCTCTTTGTCTGCTTTGGAGGACAGCAGAAAGGGAACGCTGTCTCCAAACAGAGGTTGTCTCACTGGGTGGTGGAGGCCATTCAGTTGGCCTACCACACCCAGGCCGTGCCGCCCCCCTTACGGGTGCGGGCCCACTCCACTAGGAGCGTGGCATCCTCATGGGCACTGGCAAGGGGCACCTCCCTAGCAGACATTTGCAGAGCTGCGGGCTGGGCAGCACCTAACACCTTCACGAGATTCTACAATCTCAGGGTTGAGTCAGTTTCGTCCCGTGTTCTCTCAGGTCCGAGCCCGTAGAACTCGGTACACGTCGACGATCTGACCGGGTGATCCGCTTGTTCCAGCGCCGTTTCCCTCTACCGAGGCAAAACAGTGCGCTTTTTGTCCCAGAGGACCCAGGTCCCTGGTTGATTCCTCCCTAGCACTTGGACCCTCAGCAGTTCATCGGAGGAACGTGCTGGTCCAGTCCACTACGGGTACCTCCGGCTACCCCTACTGGAATAAGTGCTCCACAGATCAGGCCTCCTACGGGACTCCTCCTGTGTGTATTTCCGCGGTACGGTCACCTTACGAGCTGACCCGCGTCTCCCTTAGGCAGCCCTTCGCTGCCTTCCGGTCGCCGTGTTGTAGCAACTCCCCCCTCCTCGAGGCTGGATCTACCACCGCGCCATTTCCTCCCACATGCCCAAAGTGGCCATGTGGTGTATTTTGCCACCTATACCTCCCCTGCTGGGCGGGTGTGGCCTCCGCAGGGTCTTTTCCCCCTAAAAAGAATAGGACTTCGGAATAAGACCCCCTTCCCTCGATGCGGTAAGGGCCTCGGCTGCTCTTGCTCTATGCCGAGAAAACATAGAGAGAAAAGAGGCCCAGCCAGGCTTGGCCCGTTCCCTAGTTGGGAGCGTCACCTTGTTCCCCCCTAGGGTAACCAAAAGGGTGCTGACGCTTTTTCGGGGCATTGGGGAAGAGTACGTGCAGCCTGAACACAGTTGGTCGCTTGTGCACGTGCAAAATACCTGCCCGCTTCTGTGTTAGCAGTACACGTACACGGCTCAGCGCATGGCGAGTTTTGAAGTGGACCCCTAGTGTCGCTTCTTCGACACGACGTCGAAGTGAGCGACAGACGGGGAACGTCTCGGTTACGTATGTAACCTCCGTTCCCTGATGGAGGGAACGAGACGTCGTGTCTTCCCGGCCACGTCGCTGAGCCGAGCCGCTGAGATGCCCGGAACACTCCCGGCTCCTCAGAAAAATCCTGATTGAACGAGCGTATTTCTCTCGCCTTTATATCCGTATCCGGAGGCGGAGTATGCAAATACTGTTCGCCAACTCTCATTGGCCTTTTTTCATAGATCAGAGGTATCTTTCGGCGCTCAAGAGAGACCCCTAGTGTCGCTTCTTCGACACGACGTCTCGTTCCCTCCATCAGGGAACGGAGGTTACATACGTAACCGAGACGTTCGCCACCTCCACTCCATCCAGAAGATTCAATAATATCAAATTCTCCCACCTTGATCTGATCTCTAGATCATCTATGCACTGTATGGCACTTGTGAGATTTGCTGTGTGTAAAGGGGGTTAGACGAGCAAGGAGGAGGCGAGAACCGACTTGACAATATAAATAATAGTTTAATGAGAAACTTAAACAAAAGACACAAACACACACATGACGGACATGTCCATAAAAGATCTCTCTCTCCCGCACCATCCTCCGCAGTCAGCCTTTATCCCTCTCGGAGGCTTGATTAGCCTGATACGGGACCGGGTGTGTACAATCACAACCCGGCCCCGCCCTCCGCCCTGCCACACTGTGATTGACATTTTCTCGTCCTCCGCAACCAACACATGGGTTTCGACCTCATCAATGCATTTGCCGTTGTCCTGAATTTTATTTGTGATGTCCTTCATTTGCTTCAGAAGAGTGGCAAGTCGTGGTTATAGTCCTCATTAAATAGCTGACAATTTTTTCAAATTTTTGCTAAGCACCATCACGTGACCCCCTAATTGTTTGTTTATAAGAGATATTTTCTTTTGTTAACTCTCTATTGCACAATGTTGCCTCTAGGTTAAAACCCATTTTCTTCAATTGCAAGCACATGATACATATAGATAACAACAAAGGGTTAATAATGGGATGACTTTGAATTAAACAACAAAAGGCTTTTTCTTGGCCAATATACATCCTGGTGGCCATTTTTTTATCTTTTTTTAGTGCATGTTTTTGCTACGGAGAAATGCCCTTTTTCAATGTTCATAGATTTTTTTCACCCATCCAAAAATATAATTTTAATTGGTTTGTGATTAAATTTAATTTTAATAGGTCATATTTATTATTTGTATGTTATAAGGAATTGCTTAAATGTGCAACAGTGGAATGGATATTTTTTGGTATTATACATTATCTGACTTTTTATTGTTTACTTAATATTTAACTTAAATTTAGTTTAAAAAAAAATACTTATGTGACAATTCTTTTAGATTGTTTCTAATAGCAAATGGTGTAAAATCTGTTACACTAATATAGTGAAATATAATTGTTTAACAGCATTGTTTATTACTGTTTTAAACTAAATGTATAGGCACAAGTTTTTACTTAAAATATTTAATAATGAAATTGCCAAATTTCTTATAGAAGTCTTTGCCGAAGTTGTCTGGACCTGGATCTTTACCATTTTTCAACATTCCAATTGACTCTAAAACCTCCTCCTTAGAGGTATTGGTTGATAAAGCTACCATATCCTCTTTAAATAAATAAATTTAAACTTTAATTAATTACTGTCCATTGTCACTCATTGTTGCCTCCTAGCAACACCTAAATTATTATAATTTTTTTATAATTATAAAACATTTTGTTACTAGGTCCATTTTATGCAAGAAAAGTGAATTAAACATAATGCAATAGATGGTTATGGGTTTATAAATGGGTTAATTAATGACCAATAATATATTTAAAAAAGCATAATAAATTACTGATATACAGTTTTTGGGGATTTTCATGCAATACTCGTCAAATAGTGAGCATTTTTATACTTATATAAATCAAAAATATAAAATGTCCTGATTCATGATTTATGTCACAATCCAGCAAAATTGATTAATATAGTGAGATTAAAAGGAGGGATTATGTCATTTCTCCACAGTTTTTTTTACTGTATATTCATTACTGTAATGTCTTGACTCGCTTGTATTCTCACTTTCCTTGTCACTTTGATGTCAAAAGAATGGTTAGTCCTAATTACCTAAAGTCATCTGCAAAAACACTTTTCAGGACCCATTGACAGCATATATCATATAATAAATATAGTAATTACTCGCTATATTTTTTCTGTGAGTAAAACAAATAGGCTGGATGTATTCTACTCTTTGAGAGCTTTCCAATATCATATGACACATGGCTATTTGATCAGTTTGATGTTTTTACTAGGGCTGTTGATTTAATACGTTAATTCAGTGTGATTAATTTGACAAAAAATAACACGTTAAAAAAATGAACGCAATTAATCACATGCCCCCGGACCATAATAAGGAAGATTCCTGAGAAATGCAAGCTTGAAGTACCACCTGTTTACTCCAGATATACATTATACACTTTATACAGTAGGCAAAACATCACAAACATGGTTACGTTCTTGCATTCAAAACACTTGATGGAGCGCAAATCCGAACTAAGGGATCTCAAGATGTGTTTAAAGATTAAGTATTAAACTATATTTAACTTGACACAGTGACCTAAACATTTTATGTTTATGACGCAACGCACCCGATGCACACTACACAAGCATGTCTGACGCAGTGTTTAACTCACAAAACAGATCCATAAGAGCGTTATTTCAAAGAAACAATGTGTCTCTGCCTTATATTTACTCATAATGGAATCATTTGACAGACAATATTGTGTGGAAAATTATTTGGCTTACACCTAATCAATATTTAATTACAAACAAAGTTAAGGAGGTATCATTCAAAATTATACATAGAATTTAACCAGTGAAACATTACTTTGTCAAATTTAAAGGTGATATTGATTTTAATTGCACTTTCTGTGACAGTTGCCCTGAAACTGTAGTTCATTTACTCTGGCACTGCCCATTTGTAAGACCTTTTTGGCAAAATGTTTGTGATTTTATCACAAAAAACATTGATGGCCATTTTGTGCTGTTTTAGAAACATTTATTATTGGTTTTCTGGAGAATTGTAGAGACAAGCACATTCATATATATATATATATATATATATATATATATATATATATATATATATATATATAATACATTTTATTCTTTTAATGGCAATGGCGATTTTCTATTAAGCAAAAAGCAGTTAAGACTAACATTTTTATGTAAATCTACATTAAGCCCCCCTTTGTTACATTTATGTTGTATTTTTTGTATACTCTAATTATTGTAACATGCTTTTTTGTTGTTAATAATAAAAAAATAATAATAAAAATGTCTGACGCAGGGTGTGGCTGTCAAAATTGGGAAATTACCCCATAAATATTTAATCACGAATAAAATCAAAGAAATTTCCTTCAAACTTATTTATAAGTACTACCCCACAAATTATTTTCTTGTCGAGAGATTTAATTGTGATGTCGATATATTCTGTACATCTTGTGGTCTGCAGGCAGAAACATTTTTTCATTTATTCTGGAGTTGTCCCTACTTTACTTGTTTTTGGTCTGATTTCTGCAAGATTGTTAGAGATCATATTATTCCCAGCTTTCAACTTTGTTTTGAAAATGTTTTATTTGTTTTTTTTAGCTATGACATGTCTCTTCATAAGGAATATTATTTGATTAATGTTCTGCTTTCGTTGGCAAAGTTTAGTATTCATAAATGTAAGTATGGTGGTTATAAACCATTAGTTTTCATTTTTGATTCAGAGGTTCATCACAAGAACAATTTCCAATTTGAGTAACACGAAAGCTGTAAAGTGTATTGAAATATGTAAACAATTTGATATTTTTATTTAAACTCGTTATTTATTTATTTTCCTTTTTGTTGTTTGTTTGTTTTAATATACCTCTTGGCTCTAGATGTATAAGTTTTGTAAGCATTAATAAAAAAAAATTTAAAAATGTCTGACGCAGCTGTTCATTGACGGATCCTTAAACAAGCCCTCATAATAAATCTCCAACTGATTGACAAATTCACTTGTGAAATGGATTTCTGTGAACTGTATGCCAATGATTGTCTTATGATCAAAAATATGGTAGTAAACAATACATTGTATTCTAAAGCTGCTTTTCTTATCAATGATTAACTCTTCTGCTACAAGAATGTAATACATTTGAATTATCTGAATATTATATATATATATATATATATATATATATATATATATATATATATATATATATATATATATATACATAATTTTTAAATATTTAAAGATAACTATGTATAATTATATATTGATATAAATATGTATAATCATTATATATTGAATTATTGTTATATGAGGGGCTTTCTCAGAAAATATTTGTATATGCGATTAATCGCGATTAATTAATCGGGACACCATGTAATTAATTCGATTAAAAATTTGAATAGATTGACAACCATAGTTTTTACTGATTGCAATAATATATACTGTGCATTTTTTTTTTATATACATTTTCAAAATGGACCTCTTCTGATTTGTCTCCAAATTTCAAAGCACTTGTTGATTTTTGGTCATAATGTCTGCATTAATTAGAAAGTAGAGCATCTAAGCTTTCAAATGATAAATATTTTTTGTTGGTCAAGACTGTAGTTATTAATATTTTGACCATTATTTTTGTTATTATTTTATGTTTCACTTATTTTCAGTCTATTTTCTTTTTCTTGTCTTTTTTTATGAAGTGCGGGACAGAGTGAGGTCCAAAATGGAACGAGACATTCTCGCAGAAGTCAATCATCCTTTCATTGTCAAACTCCACTATGGTGAGTTGTTCTCTCAATATGAGATTGTAACTCAATAGAACATTTATGGGTGGGAGGGCAGTTCAAATGTGACCTTTGTTGCTTTATCCCACAGCCTTTCAGACAGAAGGAAAGCTGTACCTTATCCTGGATTTTCTCAGAGGGGGGGATCTTTTCACACGCCTCTCCAAAGAGGTCAGTTTTTCACAAACAGTTCTAGTCAACAAAATAATTCTAATTTAAGTGTCTAAAATGCTATTTTTGTTCTGTAAATGTGCCCTCGAGGGATAGTTCACCCAAAAATGAAAATTCTGACATTTTGTTCCAAATCTGATTGACTTTCTATTTTGAACAGATCAGAAAATCACCGGTTGTGTGAACTAGATCAACAGATTCCTTGAAAAGATTTTACTCAAAAGAACAATTTGTTCACAAATCAGACATATTGGCCTACTTTTATGGTGTTCTGCATTCTTATTGAAGCTTTTGTACCCATTCTCTAAAACCTTCTGGGTATGGAACAACCTCAGGGTAAGTAAATGATGAAATCCTTCAACAGCAGTCAAACTAATATCGATAAAGTTGTATCCTCTTATTACACAATTCCGTTCTGAGCTCACTATAAGTTGCAATTACTTATTGATAGGTTGTAAACCTTTGATCATTTAATAATTGTCAAAACTTCCACCTGCAAATCTAATGGAGATGTAATTTTAGTGGAAATGCTGTGGTAATTAAAGGAATGTCTTTCAGCTCTTCTAGATGGATAGGTCCTGTCTGGTGTAATTGGTTCCTGTTAGCACTCAAAGCAATTCCCCTTTATAGAGTCTTTGATTTCCTTAATACCATCACTTATCTTTCAAAACTTTCCAAGCTGTGATTCACACATATTACAGCTGTCGAGGTCATCAGTGGAAATTGATCAGTGTCATTGTTGGAAAATGCAATTCTGTCTAGGTGTTGGTATGGATGAAGGGGGAATAATTGTTATTTGAGTGGCACAGTTTGTGTCTGAATGTTGTGTGGAGCTGTGTAATTCTGTAGAAACCTCTATGTGTGCTGTATATATTCTTACCCAATGAAACCAAGCTCATTCTTTACTTTCGCTGATGATGGTGTTATTACAAATGAACGAAACTCATGAAAACATGTACAGGTCACATTTTACCTTATAATCGAGGGAAAAAGAATAAAAAATTCTGTTTTGAATAAAGACAATGTTTGCAGATTTTTACATTTTTACATTTTCTGAACAATGTAAAATGAACGCAAGTGGTGCTTGCCAATGCAAAACTTGCCGCTATAATGCCAAGGTGATTTTTTACAACAAGTAATACCAGAATGTGTAAACAATATACAATTTAAAAAATATCAACATTTTATTTCACATTTTCACAGTAGTTAAATTTGGATTAAAAATCTGCTTAATTCTCACAATTCTAAGAATTTTAATGATCCTAAAATAGGCTTTATTTACCTAAGCAAAATATATAATATCATAAAATGTAATATCATATAATACAATGCAATATAATATAATATAAGATGAATATAATTACAACTGTCAAAATTAACGTTAATGCAAAAGTTCAATGCATTCATTTTTCTTTATCACGATTAACACATTTACTTTTAATACAGCATAAACCAGCATAAAAACTTGTTGTAAGGGGGGAACCTTTGCAGTGTGACTGTCCGAAATCATTACACTGATGCACACACCACAAACACACACAGTAGTGATTCATTGTCAGTGATAAAGTGATTGGGAAAGGAGCCCATAAAGCTATTTTTTTGTACAAAACAAGCTTAGTTGGAACTTGTGATATAAATTATTTTGTATTTTTCAACCTAAGTAAGGCTTATTATAATTACCACAGATGTACGCCAAGTCTTAACTGTCACCAAAATTCAGAATGAGATGTTTTTGTCTGTAAGTGCTTTTCATGTGGGGTTTAAAGTGTTGCTTGACGCTGACACCCTGACGCAAATCATGAATGTGGCAGCTTCACAATAACTAACAACACGGATAACCACAGTCTGACAACTGATTAATATTGAGGAAGATGAGAGTTTAAGAGATGAATGCCCATTTCAATTAATATGCAAACTACAATGGCAAGAAAAAGTTTGTGAACTCTTATGAATTAGCTGGTTTTCTGTATTATTTGGTCACTGTAAAGGGGTTAATGGAAAGGAGGAGGCGAGAACCGGCTTAATGATATAAATAATATTTTAATAAGAAACTTAAACAAAAAGACAAACACACACACAGGTGTCGGACAGCTGTCCGTAAATCTCTCCCTCTGTTGCACTGCCGGCTTCGGTCGGCCTTTATCCTTCTTGAGGGCTAATTAGCCTTATTAGGGGCCGGGTGTGTGGAATCACGACCTGGCCCCGCCCTCCACCCTGCCACATTCCTCCCTCATCTCTCAGGCCGGGGAGCCCCCGGCATGACGTACACCCCCCCCCCCCCCCCTTTCCCTGGGAAGGGGCGTGCCTTCAGCCCCATCTGCCGGCAGGTCATCCCCGTCTACCTGGATGGGGAAGGTTACAAGTGGAGGGAAACAAAAAAAAGTGTGGCACCTATACGCCATAACGGCAATCGTGCCAAATTAACAAAACATTTTTAAAAAGAGAGGGAAATGCCAACACGAAGCGGCATTGGGAGAGAGAGAAAAAAAAAAAACACTTACTCGCCGGTTCTCCGATACACTGTAGCTTGGTCCTCGGCCACTCCTCCAACCTCCAATGGACGACAGCCTTGCATCCCCGGGCGGCTTGGAGTCAGTTTTCTGGCCCCTGGCAGACGGAATGCCCCGACGGGTTCTCGGGAAACAGAAGGGGTCTCCCCCGCCCCTGGCTGTGTTTCTCCCGCTCCAGGCGGTCGGCCGGGAGCCCCTCCACACTCGGCGGTCGTCATGACCCCGCCGTGTTTAACGGCTGGTATGGGTCTCTCCCTGCCCCTGGCAGTGGCCCTGACCGCTCCCGGCGGTTGGCTAGTAGCCCCTTCTCCCTTTGTGGTCGGTGGTTGTTCGTCCGCTGTCAGGTGGCCGGGCTCCTCCGTCCCCTGGCAGATGGCCACGGCTGCTCCGTTGAGGTGGATGGTAGTGGTAGACTCCACTACGGCACATCTCTCTTCCGTCCCGGGTTTCGGCACCAGTGTAAAGGGGTTAATGGAAAGGAGGAGGTGAATATTTTAATAAGAAACTTATTTAACAAAAGGACAAACACACAAAGGTGATGGACTGCTGTCCGTAAATCTCTCTCTCTGTCGCACTGCCATCTTCGGTCGGCCTTTATCCCTCTCAAGGGCTAATTAGCCTGAATAAGGGCCGGGTGTGTGGAATCACGACCTGGCCCTGCCCTCCCAACTGCCACAGTCACATGTATAGACAAACACAATGTGCTTACAACAACAAACAAAACATTATAATCTTTCATGTCTTTAATGAACACATCCCATTAAACATTCACAGTGCTGTGAAAAAAGTAAGTGAACCCTTGGATTTATTAACTGGTCGATCCTCCTTTGGCAGCAATAACCTCAACCAAGCATTTCCGGTAGCTGTGGATTAGACCTGCACAACGTTCAGAAGGAATTTTGGACCATTCTTCCTTACAGAACTGATTCAGATCAGCCATATTCTTAGGATGTCTGATGTGAACAGCTCTCTTAAGGTGATTTCACAGCATCTCTAGCTCTGACAGGGTCACTCCAAAAGGTGGATTTTCTTTTATTGAAACCATTCTGTAGTGGATTTACTTTGATGTTTAGGGTCATTGTCCTGCTGCATCACTCAACTTCTTCTGAACTTCTGCTGGTGCTCAGCCACCCAGACATTATCCTGCAGGATATCTAAATTAACTTGCAAATTCATTTTTCCCTCAATGATGGCATGCAGACCAGGCCCCAAAGCAGCAAAGCAGCCCCAAATCATGATGCTCCCTCCACCTTAATTCACCGTTGGGATGATGTTTTCATGTTGTTATGCAGTGCCCTTTTAAATGGCATACACAGTGCTGTGTGTTCTTCCCAAACAATTCAACCATAGGTATCATCAGTCCACAAAAATGTTTCCCAGTAGCGCTGTGGAGTGTCAAGGTGGTCTTAGGCAAACTTCAGGTGTGCAGGAATGTTTTTGTTGGAAAGCAGCAGCTTCCTTCGCCTGTTTAATATTTTCCATATTGTAACCTCATGAACAGAGATGTTACCAGTTCCAGTGATTCCTTCATGTCTTTCACCATCACTCTAGGGTTCTTTTTTACCTCATTGTGCATTCTGTGATGTGCCCTTTGAGCCACTTGGCTTGACGGCCACTTCTAGGGAGAGTAGCCACAGTAATAAATCATCTCCATTTAAAGACAATTTGTCAAACTGTGGACAGATGAATGTCTAAGCTCTTCGAGATAAATTTGTAACACTTTCCAGCTTCATGCAAAGCAACAATTGTTGATTGTAGGTTTTCTGAAATCTCTTTTTTTGCGAGGCATGGTCAATGACAGCAAATACTTCTTGTGAATAGGAAACATTTTGTGTAAAAAATATTTTTGTGCTTTTTATAAGTCTCTTTAACCCACACCTCAAATCTCGTTTCATCGTATATGGATGCCATGGATGCCATGTTTGCCAACTCCTGACACTAATTATATTTTGTTGATGTTATTAGCCTAGGGGTTCACATACTTTTACCAACCTACACTGTGAATGTTTGAATTATGTATTAAATATGTACAAGAACAATACAATAATTTGTGTGTTATTAGTTAAAACAGATTGTGTTTATTCATTATTGTAACTTAGATGAAGACAAATTTATACATAAATGAAGGTAATTCCAAAGGGTTCACATACTTTTTCTTGCCACTGTACTGTAAGATGGGACTAATACTTTCAATTAGTAAAACTCCCACTTAGATTTTAGGAAACGTTTAATCCTACTTGAATTGGTGTTATTTTAGTGCATTTCTATCTTCATGTGGAAGGCTTTGTTTGGAAAAAAGCCCATTATAAAAGCAGTATATTGTTATATATTGATTTCTTTTCTTTTTAAAGAAGTAAATAACTGCATTTTGACAGAAAAATAAGTATATTTAGTGTCAAATAGCATCACTTTCAAAATCTGCAATTAATCGTGATTAACTATGAAAAAAATATGTGATTAATAGCGATTAAAACATTTTAATTGACTGACAGCACTAAATGTAATTTTATTTTATTTCATATATATTATATCTTTCTATTGGGTTTGAGGTGTAAACTACCTTTTTAATAATACTCTCTCCTTAAATAATTTATTACGGTACTGTATACACTAGCGCAGTTAGGTAGACATGACCTTCTGACCATATTTTGAAAATGAAGTTAGATTAATAAAGTGGATCTATAGTTTAACACTTTCAATAGTTATAGCCGCTGATGTTCAAGAGTTCTCTAACTGATAGGCAAGTGGTTTAAATTGATAAAAAGTACATGGGCAGAGAACCACCAAGAAGTTGCCGTGGTGATCGGATGAGAGATGGCAAGGTTTGTTTAAAGTTTAATATTGGCTTTTTAAGATGTGACATCATCTAGTGTTACTACACTGATCTAGACTCAGTTCTGTATTTTTTTCACTACATATGAAGATATATGCCTACAAACAAGTACAATCTTCAAACTTTCATATGTCAAAACTATTGATAGGAGACAGAAAGAGGGAATGCTGTATTATCATGACCTGTGATAAGATTGATATTTTATTAGCATGCAATTCTTTTGATTTGTTATTATGTACTTTTCATGTAAATCAGTTTCATTTAGTTGTGCTTTCTAAGGCATTTGCTTCCCATGATCCTCAGAATATCATAGAGAATTAAGGATGGGCTCTTTTGATCAGGGATGGCCAGTACTACTTATAATCTTTCGATCTGATACCAAGTACTATCAAGGTCAATATTGCCGAAAATGATACTTTAGGCCGATACTTTAGGATCAATCCTCCCGTCCATAATTTTGACATGGGCCAGCAAGCATCCACCTAGCAATCACGCAAAATACCTAGCAACAACCTAGCTTACCCCAGAGCGCCTTATCAACAGCAGAGCAACATTCTGGGATTGTGTTGCATGCTCATTTTCTTCAGAAAATAAAGTTTACCATCAAAACATACAAATTTCGTCATTGGTTTAAAATCAGTCTTTAATGAAAATTCAACAACACCATCTTGCATACTGTATTCTGTTTAGTTCATGTATACCCACATATTTACTGAGGGACTCTCCTACTCAGATTGTGATGCTTGTGTTTTAAATCATTGCCTGCATTTCAAAAATGCATGGGAGATTTAGTGCTTTCAGTAAGGTAGAGTTGAGATATCCAGCCTCTGCATTAAAGCAGCCCCACACACACTTATCTGCAGCAGACTTTCCCTTCAGACATTGATTAATGTGACTCATTGGCCATGCTCATTGGCTTGGCTAAATAATCTGTTCTCTCCCATCTATGTTGTATTGCCCATGTCACTCTTCATCAGTCACATTGTTCAGTCTTTACTGTGGTTGCTTAGAGATGGATGTGCTTATTAATTGCTTGTGGACCTGTGTGGTTCCATTGTACATCATACATGCCACTTTGCATTAGTATAACAAGATTATATGAAACTACTGTACAGATGAATTGTTGAAAGTTTTTCACCCCATGGCTCTTTCAATTATTAAATAACTGCTTGATTTGAACAGTGCTAACGGTTGGCTAGAACAGGTATACCCAAGTCTGTTAAACCTACCTGCCTATTGTTTGTTTAGGGATTATCACACTACCGCTAGTCCCATTTTTTTAAAGGTTAGTTCACCCAAAAAAGACAATTCTCTCATCATTTACAAGCCTCAAGCCATCCCAGATGTTTAAGACTTTCTTTCTTCTCCTTAATGCAAACAAAGATTTTTAGAAGAATATCTCAGCTCTGTACTACAATACAAGTGAATGGTGGCCAGAATTCCAAAATCTCCAAAAAGGAGCTAAAGTCTGCTTCTGCTGTATAAAGTCCAACTTCAGTTTTGTCAGACAAGCTCAGTTTTAAAAGTTGATTGAACTATCTTAATTAGAAAAAAGTGAGATTACTTAAAACCATCAATTAAGTCAACTTTTATGCCATTCAAGTCAAAGCAACTTACATTTTTAAACAGTGATCAAGTGATCTTACAATATCAAGTCTGGTGGTGATGGAAGAACATACAGCCTGTTGAGCATGCTCAGTTTGATCACTGACACTCCAACACATCCCTATTTGAAACGTTGTGCACCTCTGTTTCACTGTTGTAAGTCTATAAAGCCAGGCTCTACCACAGAAAATCTGGAAATATGTGGGAATTTAAATCTTTGATTTTGACTCATAACTTTAATGATATTATCCATTTGTTAAAGTCATGGAAAGGTCTTAAATTCATGAGTCAAAATCTAAGGAAACCTTATAACTTCACATTGTTGTGTCTGCTACTGAGCATGCCCACTGGAGAAGCATTGTGGCTGAAGACACTACCCACAATCCCCTGCTCTTGAATTTATGTATATATGTTTGATCAAAGCATTGCTGACCTTAAAAAAAGTTGTAAATAATCAGATTTGAATTAATAAATGTTTTTGCTCTTTATGTGTTTTTAATTATGTTTTGCTGTAAAAAGTTGTGTTTTGTTTAGTCACCATCAGGGTAATATGTGTTCACTTTGAAGTATCTTTATTTATGATTACGATTACTTGTAACCTACACCTCCATTTAAGTTAGACCAACTATTTGGTCTCTTGGTAGGGCTAATACATGATCTTATGTTGAAATGTAGATCTACTTAAAAAAAAAAAGTATTTTATTGTTTTCAAAAATATTGAAAATTATGGACAGCTGTACTTAAAAATTCTAGTTTATTGAACTTAATGATCAGTTATATTTTTGAGTTCGCTGACCTTTTTGTATTAAGTTCATGAACTTGTGATCCAACTGGAATTGGTGGTAAAACTAATTTGCCTGAAGTTGAGTAAACTCAAAAATGCTTTGCAGCTGGTTGCGTTACTCAACTTTTTATTTTTTTACAGTGAGGAGACTGGTGTCAAGATGTATAATCAGAGAATTGCAGTTAACAAAGTGCACCAAAAGTGCTCTGTAGGGACCGCCCACTCCCATGTTGCACTTTGAGTGATGCAGTCGAGTCGGTCTCCCTAAAGTCTACTCTATACATACGATCAACAACTTTAAGTTAATAGATTTATATTTTTCTATTGTTTTTAATTCAATTACGTAATTCACATGGGATTGTAGTTCATTTCCTCAGGAAAGACGTTATGTACACAGAGTTGTACCTTTTTCTTTGGAACCGATTTGCAAATACTTTGATTTAAATCAAAGTTTGTGTTGTTGTGATTACCTTGGTGCTGGTTGGTTTGGCTAAAGGCTTAGAAGTCTTTTATGGAGGATTTTATGAAATCCCTTTGTAAAAACAATTTATGGGAAAAATACTTCTGGCACTGTTGCACTCCATTGCTTTGCAATTTTGGTTATTAAAATAAAAGGTTATATGGTGGCAAAAAAAAGTATGTGAACCCTTTGGAATTAGCTGGTTAATTACATTAATTGGTCATAAAATGCGATCTCATCTTCATCATAGTCAAGAGAACAACATACACACAATTATAATATTTTATGTCTTTATTGAGCATATCCCATTAAACATTCACCGTTCTGTGAAAAAGTAAGTGAACCCCAGAGAGGTCTGGCAGCCAGGGAGGCAGAGACTCAGGGAACAGAGCTGCAGGAGGCAGAGAATCAGGGGGCAGAGCCGCAGGAGGTGGAGTCTCAGGCAGCGGTGACTCAGGGGCAGAGCTTCAGGACAAGGATCAGCAGAATGGATGGCGGTTGCTGGACAGGGTTCAGCAGACTGGATGACGTCTGCTGGACAGGGATCATCAACGGTCACAGGGGACTGAAATGCTTAAAATCATTGGGGGCTGGATGGACTTCTCATTTTCTTATTATATTGGCCACTAATTCAGTTTCTCTGTAAAGAATCTGAATTAAGAAAGAAGCTAGGGCACTTCCGCTGAGAGATTTGCACTTTTGATTTAATCGCACTTCTCCATGCAGGACAACACTGGTGAAGTGAGTCGTAAATTAATTATCACTGGTGCTCAAATTTCTCATCTGGCTGCAGCAGCTGCTTCTCTGCTGCCTGGAACTTGTTACGCCAATCAACTCTCCTCAATATGGCACTGTCTGTCCCCCGATGCTCTCTACATGTCTAAATAAATCGCTCGCTGATTAAAATTAGCTGTAAAAAGAGCCATTTTTTGCCCTCCATACTGTATAGACATTTTTTTATATCAGCAATATGTTCTGTCAATGTCAGCTTCTGCATTAAAGGAACATGTTGGGTTATTTACAACTGGTGTCCATTGCAAATATATTGTAAATATGTTTCTCATCACCATTGTGCCACACTCAATCCTTATGTTGATGCAAAAGGACTGTATCTGCAATAAGTGTACTGTATGTTGCCATGGGTAAAAGCATCAGTTACTGTCAATGAACTATTTGTTAATTAAGATATATGTTTTTCTATAGGTAATGTTTACCGAGGAAGATGTAAAGTTTTATTTAGCTGAGCTGGCCTTGGCCTTGGATCATCTTCACAGTCTGGGCATCATCTACCGAGATCTCAAACCAGAGAAGTGAGTAAGACTAACCAGCCCAGTCAATACTAGCCATTCATTTTCCATTTAAACTGCACTGTTGCTTCTCAGATAGAAAAAAAACATCCAAGGCAGACTCAACAACGTGTTGTGAAAAAACTAGAGATTTATTGAAGAGTTAAATGAATGGACGGCATTTGAACTTGAGTCTATCGGCATATCTATTGATTGTCATTATGGAACTAAAGCTTTCATAAAATGTGTGAGATAAGGACAGTATCTGAGAACAGTATGGAGATTTCAAGATCGTTATGGAAGCCCACAGAGAACATGCATTTCTGTCTTATTTTCTAAAGATCACAGCATTTCACTTGTGATCTCGCCATAACAAAAATAAGTTATCTCAAGGAAACTAGACTTTAAATTACAGCTATGTTTTACCTATAGATCAATACTATATTATATATTAATCCTGTCACAGTTTGCCTACAGGTGTGTCCAAAAATATTGGCACCCTTGGTAAATATGCGCAAAAAAGGCTGTGAAAAATATGTCTTTATTATTTATCCTTTTGATTTTCATTCAAAATATTCACAAAAATATAGCCTTTAATTGAAGAAAACTAATCGAAAGGGGGGGGGGGGGGGGGGGGGGGGTCTCATAATTAACTATTATTTTACAAAACCTGTTTGCGACAATTATTGGCACAAAATGTACCTGAAGTGTGACTAGAAACATGAAATTGTTCAGCCATGACTTCCTTTTTCACATGGGTATACACAGGCCAAATTCCCTTAGCCATCCATCACAATGGGTAAGACCAAAGAATATGGTTATGATGTGCGGCAAAATGTTTTTTTACCATCACAAAATGGGAAAGGGCTATAAGAAAATAGCTAAAGCATTAAAAATACCAATTTCAACCATCAGGGCAATAATTAACAAGTTCCAGTCAACTGGAGATGTTAGAAATCGGTCTGAAATAGGATGTGTTTCTATATTGTCTCAATATATGGTTCAATTGGCCAAAAATTCTCCAAGGATCAAAACTGGAGAATTGCAGAAATTAGTTGGGTCTTGGGGTCAGAAAGTCTCCAAAACTACAATAAGACATCCCTTACATCACAAAAAGTTGTTTGAGAGGGTTTCAAGAAAAAAGCCTCTGCTATCATCCAACAACAAACTCAAGTGTCTTCAGTTTGCCAGACACTACTGGAACTTCAACTGGGACCAAGTTTATGGTCAGATAAAACAAAAATAGATATTTTTGGCAGCAAACACCAGAGATTGACATGGCACACACAGAGAGATAGCAAATGGAAAAGTACCTCATGGCCACGGTTAAATATGGTGGTGGAATTTTAACATTATGGGACTGTTATGCTTATCTTATGGATACATGACATCATGGACTCTATCAAATACCAACATATAAAAAAAAACCTGACTGCCTCTGCCAGAAAGCTTAAAATGGGCAGTGGTTGGATCTTCCAGCAAAATCAAGGTTCTGCCATGGTCACCTCAGTCTCCTGACCAGAACCCCATAGAAAACCTGTGGGGAGAACTGAAGAGGAGAGTCCACCAGTGTGGATCTCTGAATTTGAAGGATCTGGAGAGATTCTGTATGTGTTCTCCAACCTCATTAGGCATTATAGGAGAAGACTCAGAGCTGTTTTCTTGGCAAAGGGAGGTTGCACAAAGTTTTGAATAAAAGGGTAATTGTGATTGTGCCACACATAAATTTGACAAAAATAGATATTTTTTATAAAACTTATGTTGCATTTGCAATTGTTTGATATCCATTAGAGGATAGATTTTTATTTTGAATTGAAGGATAAACAATAAAGACTTTGCTCGTGTTTACCAAGGGTTTCAATATTTTTGGCCACAACTGTATATATTTCTAAAAATATATATATTATTTTTTTTAGCTTTTAACTTTTCTTCTGTATCGGTAATAACTTTCTGCTTACAGTTTCTAGATTTATTTTTGGCTCGTCCCATACCTGGACCTTTTATCTTCTATAATGAATACACTGTATACAAAGTATTATTAAATGTGTTCCACTACAGTTACAGTTTAAATCAGCAATTACTGAAGCAATTACTTTTTCATTTGTTCCATTTAATATTTAGTCTATTCAGTTGGAAAACTTTTATCCATATAAATGATGTGATCCAAAGTGTTTGAAAAGCTAGCCTTATTTATTTGCAAAAAATTTATAGTTGGAAGATTCTTTATTTTTATGTCCCCTTTTAATTTAATTAATATTACTAAAACCTCTAGAATACATTTATTTAAATGTGTCAAAATCAAGAAAATTAAATGCGTTTCATCAGAAGAACTTAAAAGGTGATTTCTGAAAAAAAGTCATCTCATTTATTGTTTGTACACAGTTTGCTATTTTTATAACAAAGAATCTTAAAAACCAAGGCTGTGATAAGATATTCTAAAACCTGATCAATGTTTTATCGTAGATAAACACAGTTTGAAATTTATTATTAATTTGTTTATTTTTTGTATTTATTTTTTATCAAGATTTCAAGTATATGAAAGTAATTTAGGGATCAACCAAATGTTTTTATTTCTGTGCTTTTTCAAATAAATATTGTAAAAACTCACCCAAAGAGTCTTTCAAAGTCCATAAAAATCTGATAAATATTTTTTAGCGATACTGTTCTGCATTAGATTAATTTTATATAATTTTTTTGTAAAGACAAGTACAGGGAACATTTCATAGTTCTGATACATGGGATGTGCCTGCTGAAGGGTCTGGCCAATAGAAAAATATGTTGCTAAGCAAGAACAAAAAGTTTAGACATCATTGCCAGCCATGGGTTCTTATTTACTGTAGCCTACTTACACAATCTATATAGTGACCTTATGCCTGTTAGGTCAAAAGAGTGACCTTCTGCTGCTTACCTCAGAAGAACCTTGATTGGATGTTGTTCAGGAAAGCTTAAGTCTTGTATTTTTTAAGCATCATATAATCCACATCTGGATTAGAGCTGAGAGAACTCTCATGTAATTACAGTCATAATTTAGAGGCTCAAACTGGGTGATGCAGCAACCTAGAGAACTCCCCGTTCTGTTCCTGTTTCTTTGGTGCAGTTACGAGAGCAGCTGTTTTGTGTCCCTATGCTGGTTTCAAAGTGATTGTCAACGCATTTTCCCATGTGTTAAATATGAACAACTACCATGTCTATGAAGTGATAGTTCACACAAATAGGAAAGTTCTCTCATTATTTACACACCCTAATGCAGAGGCGGGTTTACGATTTCTGAGGCGCCAAGCAACCGACCAAGCTGGGGCCCTAATTATAATTACATATAACTATTTTTACATCATAATTTTAAATTCATCCTATCAACCATTGTAGCCAAGTACATTCAAAATGTTGAAAAAAAACAAACATCTCAAACAGTATTTTTGTCTTTTTTTCTAGTAAAATATCTAGCAAAAATAAAATGTCTGCTACAGTCACTATGAACTGTCATTGTATGGAAAAGTGCTGTGTGAGGATTATTCAAATACACAAATTTTACCACAGAAAAAATAACTACATATGCGTTTTAAATGACATGAAGGTTAATAAACCCATACATTGAATTGGCTCTTTCGGGAGGTTCATTGCAGAGAATAATGAAAGGGACACTCTTTACAGTACAAGAGAGAAATATATCCCTTGTGACTCTCATAGAAGGTGAAAATGGACGTGTCATCAGAGCAGGTCTTGGCCGAGTACTCTATATCTCTTAAGCACACGCTGTTCTGAGAACTGCCATAGATGATTAATGAGGTATTGGCAAAGACAACCCTAAGGACACTGCACCAGTACATCCATTTAGAAAATATATCTTCAATCTTGTCAGCTCTATGCACCTGTATAGTTGCTGCTCTGTATGATTTAATGCAAAAATGAAATGTATTATTTAATTTACTGTTGCTTTGTTGTTTTCTTTCCAGCATTCTCCTTGATGAAGAAGGCCATATAAAGGTCACAGGTGAGCAAAATGTTGGTTATTTGCTTTCACCATAAGGACCAGCTCTCTAGATTTGCCATCAACCAAACGCGGTATTGATGGTTTTTTATCTTCTGTGCTCTCTTAGATTTTGGCCTGAGCAAAGAGGCGATCGACAATGACAAACGAGCATACTCGTTCTGCGGGACCATCGAGTATATGGCCCCTGAGGTGGTTAATAGACGGGGTCACACACAAAGTGCTGATTGGTGGTCTTTTGGTGTGTTAATGGTAAGTGTTCCTGCAGATTGTGGAAGATCAAGTCAGTTATGTGAGCACTGCAGTGTTTTAGTGTCATAAGCCTGGGGTCTAAGGATAACGTCATCATAGCTCTGTTGTGTTCACGTTCACTTTCTGCAAAATGATGGTGCATAGTTCATTAACATTAGGCTGTGTCATGTGTTTAGTGTTTTAACGTATGCTCCTGCAGTGCTGCATTATAATCAACAATGTAAAGTCTGAATTTCCATTTTTTACCAGTTTTATTATCCTTTACCAAAAGTAAAGTGAAATAAATGAGAAAACATAATTTTAAAGAAGGACAAACTAATTGTAATGAGGAGGTCAGACGAGGGAGTAAGGATCCAAATGCAGTTTTATTAAATAATCAGAAAACACAAAGGCAGGAACAAAAGAAACCTCCACGAGGGGAAAACTAAAGAAATGAAAACAAGAAAACAACACGGGGGGTTTTGCAAAGAGGGCTTAGGCAGGAACACGGAACAAGGCTGGATACGGGACAGAGCTTCAGACATGGAACATCAAACATCAAACAACGACCGACAAAGGACAAGGTGAACATCAGGACCTAAAATACAAAACAAGGGAAAACATAAACCAATGGACAATCAGAACTAATAACAAGGTGAAGAGGTAATTAACTAAAACCAATGACAAGACTAGAACAGAGAGTAAAGTAGTTAAACAATAAACCAATGGGGAGCGGACACATGGACGAGGAGGGAGGACAGGACATGACAAAACTTCAAAATAAGAGTGCTTAAAACAGAAAGCAATACGGAACATAAAAGGTGCCAAAACTCAAAGAGTGCATAAACAAAGAACAATGTGGAACATAAAAAGTGCCAAAAACTAAAAGTAAAAAGGTAAACAAACCAAAGACGGTGTGGATCGTTACAGAGCCCCCCCTTTAAGGAGCGGATCCCAGACGCTCCTAATCAAAGGAGGGGCAAAACGACAACGAAAACAAACAGGCAGATCTAGGGAACACGAGGGGGACAGAGGGACAAGACGTGGACAGGAAGACAGTGACAGAACAGATGGGTGGTCAGGAGAACAAGGAGGCCGGGTAGGTGTCCAGGGGACAACTTGAAGGAGGGGACCGGGTCGGGGGGCCTCCATCGGGCAGGGACTGGGTCAGGAGGCCGGGGAGGTGGCCGTAGGGCAGGGATCGGGTCAGGTGGCCAGGGAGGCAGCCCCATGGCAGGGACTGGGTCTGGAGGCCAGGGAAGTGGCCGTAGGGCAGGGATCGGGTCAGGTGGCCAGGGAGGCAGCCCCATGGCAGGGACTGGGTCTGGAGGCCGGGGAAGTGGCCGTAGGGCAGGGATCGGGTCAGGGGGTCTAGGGGATGGCCACAAGGCTAGGGCAGGGTCAGGAGGCTTTGGAGACGGCCTCAGGACTGGGACAGGGTCAGGAGGAGGCCACGGGATAGGGTCAGGAGACCATGAGACAGGATCAGAAGGCCTGGGAGGGGGCCACAAGACAGGGTCAGAAGGCCAGGGAGGAGGCCACAAGGTAGGGTCAGAAGGCCAGGGAGGAGGCCACAAGGTAGGGTCAGAAGGCCAGGGAGGAGGCCACAAGGCAGGGTCAGAAGGCCCGAGAGGAGGCCACAAGGCAGGGTCAGAAGGCCCGAGAGGAGGCCACAAGGCAGGGTCAGAAGGCCCGAGTGGAGGCCACAAGGCAGGGTCAGAAGGCCCGAGTGGAGGCCACAAGGCAGGGTCAGAAGGCCTGAGAGGAGGCCACAAGGCAGGGTCAGAAGGCCTGAGAGGAGGCCACAAGGCAGGGTCAGAAGGCCAGGGAGGTGGCCACAGGACAAGGTCAGAAGGCCAGAGAGGAGGCCACAAGGCAGGGTCAGGAGGCCTGAGAGGAGGCCACAAGGCAGGGTCAGAAGGCCTAGGAGGCCACAGGGCAGGGTCAGAAGGCCTGGGAGGAGGCCACAGGACAAGGCCAGAAGGCCTGAGAGGAGTTGAGGAGGCCCCCAGGGACGGTGCCATAGTAGGCAGTGACCAAGGAGGCTTGGAAAGTCCTGGGGTTTTAGTAGGCGAAGGCAGAGCCGTGGGAGGTGGAGCAGACAGAGCCATGGAAGGCGGAGCAGACAGAGCCGTGGAAGGCGGAGCAGCTGCAGGCAGAGCCGAGGCAGTCCTCTGAGGCGGAGACCTGGGGGACTCTGGCAGCAGAGGCGCGGAGGGCTCGGGTGGCTGAGGCGTGGGAGGCCCTGACCTTGGTCTCAAAGGCTCGAGAGGCAGTGCGCTGGGTGACTCGAGAGGCAATGCGCTGGGAAGCTCTGGAGGCGGAGCTCTGGGAGGCTCGAGAGGCGGAGCTGTGGAAAGCTCTGGAGGCGGAGCTGTGGAAAGCTCTGGAGGCGGAGCTGTGGAAAGCTCTGGAGGCGGAGCTGTGGAAAGCTCTGGAGGCGGAGCTGTGGAAAGCTCTGGAGGCGGAGCTGTGGAAAGCTCTGGAGGCGGAGGAGTGGAAGGTGGAGCCGTGGCAGGCTCTGGTGACTGAGGCGCGGCAGGCTCTGGTGACTGAGGCGCGGCAGGCTCTGGTGACTGAGGCGCGGCAGGCTCTGGTGACTGAGGCGCGGCAGGCTCTGGTGACTGAGGCGCGGCAGGCTCTGGTGACTGAGGCGTGGCAGGCTCTGGTGACTGAGGCGTGGCAGGCTCTGGCGACTGAGGCGTGGCAGGCTCTGGCGACTGAGGCGTGGCAGGCTCTGGTGACTGAGGCGTGGCAGGCTCTGGTGACTGAGGCGTGGCAGGCTCTGGTGACTGAGGCGTGGCAGGCTCTGGTGACTGAGGCGTGGCAGGCTCTGGTGACTGTGATCTCGAAGGCTCGAGAGGCGGAGCCGTGGGAGGCTCAAGGGGCGGAGCCGTGGGAGGTTCAGGAAGTGTTGGCTCTTGGACGGTCGAGGCTACAGGCGCTGGCTCTGGCTCTTGGACGGTCGAGGCTACAGGCGCGGGCTCTGGCTCTTGGACGATCGAGGCTACAGGCGCGGGCTCTGGCTCTTGGACGATCGAGGCTACAGGCGCGGGCTCTGGCTCTTGGACGGTCGAGGCTACAGGCGCGGGCTCTGGCTCTTGGACGGTCGAGGCTACAGGCGCGGGCTCTGGCTCTTGGACGGTCGAGGCTGGCAACGCCGGCTCTGGGACGGACGAGGCTGGCAACGCCGGCTCTGGGACGGTCGAGGCTGGCAACGCCGGCTCTGGGACGAACGAGGCTGGCAACGCCGGCTCTGGGACGGACGAGGCTGGCAACGCCGGCTCTGGGACGGACGAGGCTGGCAACGCCGGCTCTGGGACGGACGAGGCTTCCAGCTCGTTGGCCGTGGCAGGCGTGGGCGTTGGCTCGTTGGCCGTGGCAGGCGTGGGCGTTGGCTCGTTGGCCGTGGCAGGCGTGAGCGTTGGCTCGTTGGCCGTGGCAGGCGTGGGCGTTGGCTCGTTGGCCGTGGCAGGCGTGGGCGTTGGCTCGTTGGCCGTGGCAGGTGGAGACCGGGAAGCAGATGCCTTTCCTCTTCTCCTCCTTCTCCTGGCGGACGGGGTTGTCAACACTGGCCCTGGGACAGACAAGGCTGGGGGCATGTTGGCCGTAGCAGGCGTGGAGGAACGAGTCATGGAAGGCTGGGAGGTGACCTCTGTGGGGGGAGAGATAGCGGCCTCCTCTGCGATGCCCACAGTCAGAGGAGAGCCACAGATCCTCAGGGTCACTTCAAGGAAATCAGAGAGCGTCCAGCCAGGGGTTGCTGGTGGTAGCCGCTCCTTCAATGAGGTGTCAAGATTTGCCCTGAAGAAAACCACCAAGCTGTAATCTGGGAAATCCGAAGAGTTTGCCAGCTCGAGGAACTCAAAGACATGGACCTCTATCGGGCGGTCCTCCTGTTTGAGGCCGAGGAGGAGGAAATTCGCCTGTTGGGCGGTGAGGGCTGCTGGATCCATTGCGGTTCGGTCGTTCTGTAATGAGGAGGTCAGACGAGGGAGTAAGGATCCAAATGCAGTTTTATTAAATAATCAGAAAACACAAAGGCAGGAACAAAAGAAACCTCCACGAGGGGAAAACTAAAGAAATGAAAACAAGAAAACAACACGGGGGGTTTTGCAAAGAGGGCTTAGGCAGGAACACGGAACAAGGCTGGATACGGGACAGAGCTTCAGACATGGAACATCAAACATCAAACAACGACCGACAAAGGACAAGGTGAACATCAGGACCTAAAATACAAAACAAGGGAAAACATAAACCAATGGACAATCAGAACTAATAACAAGGTGAAGAGGTAATTAACTAAAACCAATGACAAGACTAGAACAGAGAGTAAAGTAGTTAAACAATAAACCAATGGGGAGCGGACACATGGACGAGGAGGGAGGACAGGACATGACAAAACTTCAAAATAAGAGTGCTTAAAACAGAAAGCAATACGGAACATAAAAGGTGCCAAAACTCAAAGAGTGCATAAACAAAGAACAATGTGGAACATAAAAAGTGCCAAAAACTAAAAGTAAAAAGGTAAACAAACCAAAGACGGTGTGGATCGTTACACTAATCTAAAAACATTTCCATTGCTCCAAAATGAACTAAAATAAAATAATAATGACCGCTAATTAATTGGGTAACATTTTACATTAATGTTTCCTTTTTAAGGGTTTGTAATGCGGTTTATTAATGACAAAAAAGTCATTTAAAAAAGCATTATAAATAATGTATATTCAGTTTTAACAACGTGATTTAAAAGAGCAACTTTGCTGAAAAACTTGCCAAAGAGTGAACATTTGAACTTACATGTTATAAATGCTTAATAAAGGGGGCCTGGGTAGCTCAGCAAGTAAAGATGCTGACTACCACACCTG
Organism: Moxostoma hubbsi; assembly: GCA_032164185.1. Lineage (NCBI taxonomy): Eukaryota > Metazoa > Chordata > Actinopteri > Cypriniformes > Catostomidae > Moxostoma > Moxostoma hubbsi. The sequence continues at coordinate 1,417,480 of JAVLUX010000083.1, read as the reverse complement.
GAGTCGCAAGTGTGAATCCAGGGTGTGTTGAGTGACTCAAGTCAGGTTTCCTAAGCAACCACTTGGCCCGGTTGTTAGGGTGGGTAATGTCACGATGGGTTAACCTCCTTGTGGTTGCTATAATGTGGTTCTCGCTCTCAGTGGGGTGTGTGGTGAGTTGTGCGTGGAGAATAGTGTGGAGCCTCCACATGCGCTAGGTCTCTGCGGTAACGCATTCAACAAGCCACGTGTTAAGCCGCGCGGATTGACGGTCTCAGACGATGAGGCAACGGAGACTCGTCCTCTGCCACCCGGATCGAGGCGAGTAACTACACCACCACGAGGACCTAGAGCACATTGGGAATAGAGAGTGCCAAGTTGGGGAGAAAAGGGGAGAATAAAAATGCTTAATAAATATTATTATCCATACTTATATTAATAAAAAACACAAAATACCCTTTCATGCAATACTTGCCTAATAATGACCATTTGAACTTGCATGTTATAAAACCCTAATAAATTGACTTATTTATAATTAATATTAATCAAAAACATAAAATGCTCTACTTCAAGATTTATTTCGCAATGCAGCAAAATTGTATTATTATAGTGAGATTAAAAGGAGGTATTGTGTCATTTTGCTACTGTCCGCTTTGTTCATTACTGCAATGTCTTGACTCACTTGTGTTGTCAGTTTCCTTGTCACACTGATGTCAAAAGAATGGTGCTACTCCCAGTGCTGCACCAACTTTACTAGTCCTAGTTACCTAAAGTCCTCTGCAAAAACATGTCTTCATGCTCATTCAACGTATATATCATGTAATAAAGCCTGATGACCATTAAACCATACTGAACATTATGGACATATGTTTCTAAAGTTGCCAACTCCTTTGTAAATGCTTCATACTGTACAGTATGTGTCCACTTTACATAAAAATACATTTTCATAGGTTATTAATGTTGAATAAATGTCATTATACATTTCTTATATGTGAGGTTAAATGGCTCACTATTTGGCAGGTATTTCATGAAGGTCACCCTTATATTCATGATGTTTAACCACACAACAATGGTTTGTAATGCATTTTTAAATGATTATTAGTCATTAATGAACCCCTTTATAAACCCTTATCAATCTGACTATTAATGTGAAGTGTTGTCATTAATTGTACAGTAGTTTTAGGTTTTGATACACAGTATATTAAAAAATGTGAAACCTTTTAACCTGCCTTCATTAAACATGAAAATGGCTCTAGATTGTGATGATAACACTAGATGGCGTTGAGAAATGTAACTTGTTAAATATATTTAAATTATAGATGAAGTTACTGTTTTCAAACAAACTCTCTGCTCTGGCTCTTCCGGGTTCTTTTGGAAGAGGAGAAAAGAACTGCGGTCTATGGGCACTTCACTGAAATTGATCTGAAAATGCCCCAAAAGTGTTGTTTGTAGGGTTGAAACAGCACGTTCCTGAAAGATTATTGGACATTTGGGCTTCTTTAAAGACAAATTGCGATCGCACAAACTCAACCAACGTTTTTCATTTCCAAAGTGCAACTGCTGTGACAGTGGCCAAAATATGATCTAACAATCATCTTATATAAACAAAACCCATAGAAGATCTAATGGGATGAAAGGGGACCCCATCTCATCGCAGCAAATGGCTACTGTCTGTAAAAGGATATGTGAATAACAATTATGTCATACTGCTATAATTGTAATTGCGTTTATTTTGAATGGAGTAACAATTGCTAAATCGAAAATGGCAGAAATTAAGTTTGAACATGGAATATGACAATATTGAATCAAATATTAATTGCGGTATGTGGGTTAATAATTAAAGCAGTAAAGACACATATTGTTTGTTTGATGGTAGTTTTAATATGCAAATGGCACATTTCTTAGTCTTAAGAAAAGTGTTAAGTGTGTGAGGATGTTTATTCATCAACCTGTTACATGTCTGACATCATCCAGGCATATTAAATCACTGTAAAAAAAATATATAATGTGTACAAAATAAACTGCATGGCATCCACCACTGATATCTGCTGCTCAAAAAAACCTGGAAGCACTGTTGTGATGTCAGAGCAATTTATTCTATATCAATTAATGCATTAACATTTCAAAATTCTAATAAACCTGCTTCTTACTTGGAAAAGTGCAGTAGAACGCCACATGAAGTCGAACTTCCAACTTGGATATTGGGTGAAAATCCAATTAACGCGATGAGATGCGGTTATATGACATCACACAAACATGGTGGCACCTAGAGAGCTGTGCAAAGTTTAGGATAAACATTCACTTTTAAGCAGAGAAAAACAATCAATGAGTCAAAGTTTCAACATTAAATGGTATAAAAAAATTGTTGATCCTCTCTGTTGACAATTTTACACCACCAGAAAAGCTAGCATTGTTTATCCTCTGCAAAGAGACTTCTCTGTTGACAATCAAACAATTGCTAAGCTAACGTAGCATTTCCATTTTGCCATTTCACTTTTCAATATTTATATGCTGCCCCTTGGTCCTATTATCATTTGTTATGGCTTTAACTACCACTGTTACACTGATGATCTGCAAATCTATATTTCAGCTCGTTCTGAAGCTGTGCTCCCACTATGCTCACTTAATGATTTTCTTTATGAAATAAATTACATCATCTTCAGGGTTTCAGGCCTTGAAACACCTTAATGGTCTAAAGTTGGAGATATCAAGTAGGGATATCCAACATCTGGCTTTGAGTGGAACGTAGCATTAGTTTGCTGATATACAATATGACAGAGTTGCTAACAAAACACTGACTCTGATCACTACATAAACACTTGGCATGGTCTAAAATGATTTATTGACTGGACACTTCCTCACAAAATGGAGGACATGAAAGTGGATTTTCTTCTTGTTGCTCTACTGTGGGAAAGATTTTTCCATTTATTCTCAAAAGACGCCCGCAAGATTATTTTTTTATCGCCTTGAGCTCTTTCAGGTAATTACATCTAGATGAGGGTACGTCCTCTGAGGATTCTCATTTCCTCAGCAGCAATTGACTCAGCACCATTGTTGAAGCAAATAACTTTTGAAGGAGGTACAAGATTAGAAGTATCAAGTGCTTGGACAGAAACAACACCTGACTTTATCTGTTTTTTAACAGATTAAAGGTGTCAGAAAATTGCAGAAGTCATTTTTGCAGCTTGGTTTTGTTCAATTATCTTTTTGGACTAGGGAGGAAGCTTTGAGTTGTGAAAGTTACAGTATATTTTCGTAATTATTCACAGACTTTTTATTTTTTCAAAAATTCAAGGAAATGTTGAAAGTTGCACTCAGTAGCTTTTGTCTTTGTGTCATCTTGGACTTACAGTGACACCTAGTGGTTTGGATGCAGCATCATATAAAATCAATAGATTTCAGTTTCAGATGTTATTGTAGAAATGTAATATTCACAGTCAGTCATGATTACTTTAATCAATGAGTAAAAGTGTCAAATAACAGGACGGTTACTGAGATTAAGTGTGTAGTATTCAGCTGGTCATGTGATTCTAACATGTGCGGACCCTCACCATATAGAATAAAACAGCTTTTATAAGGTTACTGATATGACTGGAGTGCTCATGATTTCCCACATATATTACAATTCATGTCTTTAGGAGTTCAACTTTTTTAATGAGGAATACATTACTGAATGCACTTTTAAAGGTTTGAAAATAAATGTGGGCCGTATTGAGTGTTGATTCAAACCAAATGATTAATTATTATTACATATTGAGAGTTATGGAAGCTTATGATAAGCATAAATTAGATTTGTCTCTGCTAATGTACTGTATAATGGATCCAATTTCCAATCTCTCTTTAAAACTGTGAGATTTATGTATACATGTAACAGCCCATTTTACAGAGAGCCGGCTCATTTCCAAGTATCCACAGAATAATCCAGCTTTAAAATTATTCACTCACGGGGAAAATTGTTACATAAGAGTGAGCTGCTGAAAAGAGGCAGATTTGGTTTCTGCGTGTACCGTTACTGTGAAACAGTGCTGAATATACACTTCTTATTGTATTGTCCAGAAATAAACTTGCTAGGTCAAACCTGATGTTTCTATTACTGTCCCCAGTTCGAAATGCTGACTGGATCCCTGCCATTTCAAGGAAAAGATCGCAAAGAGACCATGGCACTTATTCTCAAGTAAGATTTACTGTTGTATTTGTGCATTTTCTGACAGGCTAGGTTTTTGTATTCAATTAAAGGGATAGTTCACCCAAAACTGAGCATTCTGTCATTATTTATTCACCCCCATGTTGTTCCAAACCTGTATGACTTTTATTTAATCCATGGAACACAAAATTAGGAACTGATACGGATGTATATTTTCCCTTTTGCATTTCATGAAAGAAAGAATCTCATACGGTGGAGGGCGAGTAAGTGATCACAGGACTGAAATTTTCGGTCAACTATACCTTTAAATAAATTTGATTCTGAAGTTGTCCTCACAAATGGGTTTGTCAAAATGATTTGTAATGTTTATGGCTGTGCATCAACAAACAAATTTAACAATTTATTTTCTCTTTCACAGGGCAAAACTGGGCATGCCACAGTTCCTAAGCCCAGAAGTCCAGAGTTTATTGCGGGCTCTCTTTAAGAGAAATCCTTCCAATAGATTAGGTAGGTCACCATATAATACCAAATGCTGCTTTCACCCAACAAGTATGATATTCTCCTGCCCTCCATTACTGCCAAAAAGACTAGATTAAAAGCTTAATTTTCAATCCACAAATGAAAATCCTGTCATTTATTTATTCATTCATCCTTGTGTCATTCCAAACATGAATTACTAAAAAGTTGAGATTTGAATAACATCTTGGCCACTCTTTTTCATATAATGAAAGTGAAAGGGGACTGGGTCTATCAAGATTCAAATTGGCAAAATAGCTCTATTAAAGTGTCATCTTTCTTGCACTTCTTTCTAAACAAAATTAATTCTATCTATGATTATTTTCTGACTATAACTCCTGCACCATCTACTAACAGGCTACCAACTGATCAACCTGTCCACTTACTTTCCAGTTTTACCCAAACAAGCCCAACTTCTGTGACTGTGTTAATTACAAAATTGATTTTATCATCCTGCCAGCTAGACCCTACGCCTAATCCCCTTATTAAAAGCTGTACCACTATTATTTCAGCTCTTATCTCATATTTAATAAACTGCTCTCTTTCATCTGCCTCTGTTCTGAAAGATCTGTAACTGCTGCTGTCACCCCTATTATAAAGAAACCTGTCTTGGATCAGTCTGATTTGAACAACTTTAGACCTGTTTCTAATCTCCCTTTTGTATCAAAAATATTAGCAAAAGTTGTCACATCTGCATACTAACAGTTTCTATGACCCATTTCAATCTGGTTTCCACACTTTCAATACTACAGAAACTGTACTTTTGAAAATGAGAATTACCTGCTTTTAGCTGCTGACTCCAGGTGTCTTGGTTTTCTAATCTTGCTGGACCTGAGTGCTGCATTTGATAGTTTGTCATGACATGCTTCTCTCTCGACTCTCTTATATAGGAGTCACTGACACAGCCTTCTCTTGGTTTAAGTCCTATCTCACCAATAGTCAAAGTTTTATTTCTATTAAGAAATTTAAATCTCACAATGTCCCTGTCCCGCAGGGCTCTGTTCTTGGCCCTTTGCTTTTCAATATTTATATGCTGCACCTCGGTTTATTCATCTGTTGTTATGGCTTTAATTACCACTGTTACGCTGATGATCTACAAATCTAGATTTCATCTTGTTCTGAAGGTTCTCTTCCACTATGCTCACTTGTCTCAATAAAATTAAGACCTGGTTACAAACCAATTGTCTTAAATTCAACATGGATAAGACTGAGGTTATGTTATTTGGTTTACCAGCTCTTTTAAAAAATTTAAATGTGAGTATATCCATTGATGGGGTGCTTTTCAAACCTTCGAAAACCATTCGTAATTTGGTTATTACTCTTGACTTAATGTCAATTTTATTTCAACCTCACATTAGTTCCCTTGTTAAGGCTGCGTTCTTTCACCTCCATAATTTCGCATGTGTCCGACCACCAGAAAGACGCTGAAACTTTGGTCCATGCTTTTATATCAATGCAACTTGACTATTGTATTTCCCTTTTGATTGGCTTAACTGCTAAACACATTGTCAGACTGCAGTATATTCAAAACTCTGCAGCACGCATTGTCACTCACACCAATTGTACTTCCCATACAACTCCTATTCTCTGTGAATTACACTGCCGGTTTCTTCTCAAATCCATTACAAGATCATTCTATTAACCTTTAAATGCCTCACTGGCCTATCACCCCACTATCTCTCTGAATTACTGCAGCTTTACCAACCAATGCATTCCCTCTTGTCCTCTTGTTCTCAACTTCACTCAAAAACATATTTTAGCCTATTTTTAAGATGTATCCATTTCAATTTAATAACAAATTTCCATCTAATTGAATTGCCTGATCTTTAACAAAATAAAATGTGTAAATCTTAAAAAATGCAAGTTTTATTAATTACATTTTCTTCAAGACTATTCAATTCAATTTGATGGAAATTTGTTCTTCATCTTGAAAATAGGCTAAAATATTTTTGTGAGTGTTCTTGCTTTCCCCAGATTTCGTCTTTCCTCTATGGGTTGTAGATCCTTTAGTGATGCCACTGAAACTCTGGAACTCACTCCCTTTAGAGCTCCGTATTATTTGTTCTATCTCTGTCAGGAACCAATCAGGTGCTGCTTCTCACACCACACTACGATCACTCTCTCCAGAATTCTAATCACTTGCACCTGTTCCAATCAACGTTCAGTTCCATATAAACACCCAATTCAGAATCAGTCTTTGTCGAGTCTCCAACAGGAACAGAAGCATACAAGCCTCAAGAAGTCTCTTACTCTACCTACACCAGTCAAGTAACGTATACTCACCTGAAAAGATACTAACCTCTATGTCCATGTTCTGATGTTCCCAGAAATCGCTGCTGAATCCAAGTTTCCTGATTCCTTGTGTTCTTTCTGAGTCTCGTTACTGGTGGAAACATTTGAAAGAGAAAGGACAAGTATCACTGAACTGTGTCAGTTTGACTGTGGATTAAATGAAGAGGATCTACTCACCTTGAATCCTTCACGTTAAGTTATCCTCATAGAATTCACCTCTGAAACTTGAAAAGACTCACCATTGAACTTCATGCACTAAAAATAAAGCGTTGTTCTTATTCACTTACCTCTGTCTCCGAGTCTGTATCCTGACAGAAGACTCGACCAGCAAAAAAGAGGTGAAGAAAATGACTTCCAGACAAGCTTCAGCGCCGGATACGAATCTCATACAACCTACCGCCGCTGCTACAAGCCCCATACATGTCACCGCTGCCGCGACAAATCCATTGTTAACACCAGTCAGCACTTCCATGAACGCCGCTTCTTCTATTACTTGCTTCGCTGTTCCACCATCGCGTCCAGCGCCATTCTCTGGTCGGGCGGAAGATTGCAATGGATTTGTTACAATGTTCACTTGCTTTGGAACAACAAGCTCAACTATATCCAACTGAACGGTCTAAAGTGGCATTTATTATCCAGCAATTATCCGGTCAGCTTTAAGATGGGCTGAGACATTGTGGATGAAAGAATCAGCTGTGACAACGTCTGTTATGAATTTCATGAAACACTTCAGAGAAGTTTTCGGTCGTCCAATTGAAGATTCCTCTTTCGGTGATCAGTTGTTGCAGTTACGTCAAGGGAAGAAGTCTGTTTCTGAGTATTCTTTAGAATTTCGTACTCTAGCCTCCAACAGTGGGTGGAACGAAAAAGCGCTCCTCTCAGTTTATCGCCGTGGACTGAATCCTGCCTTACGTCTTCAGTTGGCGATTTATGATGACAGTTTAGGAATAGAGAAATTTATCCAGCAGGCCATTCGTGTGCAACAACGATCCCAAGATTGTTATCAAGACAATCTGTATTGTCATTCCACAACTCCACAAGTTATCATGAGTTCCACTTCAGAGAATCAATCAGAAAGAATGCAGGTTGACACCTCTCGACTTTCCCAGACTGAACGTTCTCGACGTAAGGAGTTGAAATTATGCATGTATTGTGGTGCCAAGGGTCATTTTAGACTTACCTGTCCAATACGACCAGAACGACTGATGGTAAGCTCCGTCCAAGACAGTTCTATTATATCCACACCCCTCACGATTCCTGTTATCCTGAAATCTCGAAACACCTATGTATCTGTAACCGCCATCATCGACTCTGGGTCAGCGGGGAATTTCATTTCAGGACGACTCCGTAAGGAACTCAAGCTCCGGAAGATCAACACCCCAAGCCCTACTCCGTCTACGCCGTAACAGGTGAGCAGATTAATAAGGGGCATGTAACTTCCCAGATAAAACCCATCCAGTTGTGGGTTGAGAACAAACACCAGGAAATGTTTGAACCTTTTGTTCTGCAGAATAGTCAGACAGATATAATCCTAGGTCGTCCATGGTTAATTCTTCATCAACCCACCATCAATTGGCAGACTGGGAAGATCAAGAGATGGGGTTGTGATTGTTCCCTTAGTGAAACCCCAACTCCTCCAGTGTCCAAAAGTCCAAAGAAATGACTGTTAACTCTACATCCATAGAAAGTCCAAAGGAAAACCTGTCCACGAACATTCCCTCTTGTTACTCCTCATTCTCTGACATTTTTAATCCAGTTGCTGCTTCCCAGTTACCTCCCCATCGACCATGGGATTGTGCTATTGATCTGAAACCTGGAGCATCTATTCCCAAGGGTCGAATATATTCATTATCAATTCCTGAACAAGATTCAATGCGGAAATACATCGAAGAAGCTTTACAACAAGGTTACATCCGCCCGTCTACATCCCCTGCCGCAGCTAGTTTCTTTTTTGTTCCCAAGAAGGACGGGGGCCTGAGACCATGTATCGATTACAGAGCTCTGAACCAAATTACAGTGAAATTCAGTTACCCACTACCACTTATCCCTTCAGCTCTGGAACAACTCAAAGGAGCTAAAGTCTTCACCAAATTGGACCTAAGGAGCGCCTACAATCTGATCCGAATTAGAAAGGGTGATGAGTGGAAGACGGCATTTATAACTCCTGCTGGGCACTACGAATATCTTGTTATGCCGTACGGATTGGTAAACGCCCCTTTGGTTTTCCAGAGCTTCATGGATGAAGTACTTCGGGATTTCTTGGGAAAATTTGTGTTCGTGTATATCGACATCCTAATTTTCTCCAAAAACATAGTGGAACATCAACATCAGGTATCTCAGGTACTCCAAAGACTCCGTGAATTCACCTTGTTTCTAAAGGCCGAGAAGTGTTCGTTCCATCAGACCAGTGTCGAGTTTCTGGGTTTTCACCTCAGCGAAAGAGGAGTAGAAATGAATACTCAGAAAACAGAGACCATCCTGTCCTGGCCAACTCCCAATTCAGTTAAAGAACTTCAGAGATTCCTAGGTTTCGCAAATTTCTACCAGTAGGTAAGCTAATGCCTCTTCCTGTCCCACTTAGACCTTGGTCTCACATCGGGGTAGACTTTGTTACTGATCTTCCTGTTTCAGATGGAAACACTTGTATCCTCGTGGCCATCGATCGTTTCTCCAAGGCATGTAAATTAATTCCTCTGAAGAATCTTCCCACCGCCTTTGTCACTGCAGAGCTGTTAATGGAACATGTCTTTCGAAACTTCGGTATACCAGAGGATATCGTGTCCGACAGGGGACCTCAATTCACCTCCCGGGTATGGCGCGCCGCCTTCTCTCTAATGAATGTTACAGTAAATCTCTCATCAGGGTACCATCCACAAACTAACGGCCAAACTGAATGAAAGATCCAAGATGTCGGACGATTCTTGCGCACGTTCTGCCACTCCAACCAAAACATCTGGAGTCGGTATTTGATTTGGGCAGAGTACGCACAAATCTACGCAGCTTACTCCTTTCCAATGTGTTTTAGGTTATCAACCTCCATTGTTTCCTTGGTCCGGTGAACCCTCAGAAATTCCAGCGGTAGATAAATGGTTCAGAGAGAGTGAAAGAATTTGGAACCAAACTCATCAACACCTTCGACAAGCAATCAATCGCCAACAAAACTTTGCAGATATCCGTCGATGTCAGACTCCAGAATACCAACCTGGACAACTAGTCTGGCTTTCTACCAAAGACATCCGTCTACGTCAACCCTGTCGGAAATTAAATCCCAAGTATATCGGACCATTCCCCATAGAGAGACAGATCAATCCGGTAACCTATAAACTTCATCTCCCGGCTCAACTTCGGATCCATTCCTCATTCCATGTTTCCCTCCTGAAACCTTATCATCCAGCCGTGCCCAGTTCCACTACAGAACCAACCCCAGCAGAAAATTCCCCAATACCTCCTATGGAACCAGACTCCATCTACTCAGTTAAAGAAATTTTGGACTCTCGACGTCGAGGTGGACAACTTGAGTATTTAATTGATTGGTTAGGATATGGACCAGAGGAGAGGTGTTGGATACCTCGGAAAGACATCCTCGATCCCACTATGCTCTCTGAATTCCACGCTCAGCACCCACAGAAACCTGCACCACGACCCAGAGGTAGACCACCACGACGCCGAGGTCCACGGTCCGCTGGCGCGGACTCTGGAGGGGGGGGTAGTGTCAGGAACCAATCAGGTGCTGCTTCTCACACCACACTATGATCACTCTCTCCAGAATTCTAATCACTTGCACCTGTTCCAATCAACGTTCAGTTCCATATAAACACCCAATTCAGAATCAGTCTTTGTCGAGTCTCCAACAGGAACAGAAGCATACAAGTCTCAAGAAGTCTCTTATTCTACCTACACCAGTCAAGTAACGTATACTCACCTGAAAAGATACTAACCTCTATGTCCATGTTCTGATGTTCCCAGAAATCGCTGCTGAATCCAAGTTTCCTGATTCCTTGTGTTCTTTCTGAGTCTCGTTACTGGTGGAAACATTTGAAAGAGAAAGGACAAGTATCACTGAACTGTGTCAGTTTGACTGTGGATTAAATGAAGAGGATCTACTCACCTTGAATCCTTCACGTTAAGTTATCCTCATCGAATTCACCTCTGAAACTTGAAAAGACTCACCATTGAACTTCATGCACTAAAAATAAAGCGTTGTTCTTATTCACTTACCTCTGTCTCCGAGTCTGTATCCTGACAATCTCGGCTTTCGAGTCTCAGTTGAAAGCTTATCTATTCTCGCAGTACTTTTTTTCTTCCTCTTAATGTGTTTGCTGTTTGTTATTAATACTACTTGTTTCTGAGTTGACAGTCTGTTTATGCATAATTAGTTTTTATGATGTCATGCTATTGTAAAGCGACCTTGAGTTGTGGGAAAGGCACTAAATAAAATGTTTTATTATTGAATAAAGGAGTTTGTGGGGTAAAAGGAGGAAACGGGACAAGTTGGGCTTCAACTCAAAAGGTTTTAATCAGGTAACACTCAAAAATAGCATTTCAGCTTTCATAAACACAAGTAGGTTCGGTGGTTGAAGCGTGACTCTCTCTCTCTCAACGCCTCTGGCGTGGTACCTGCTTATAATGCTCTCCCCAGTGCTATTTATATATATATATATATATATATACAGTATGTTTCTAAAAAATGTGCTTCGTGTAGTAACATTTAAATGAACTAATTTTATTCAATTAAAACATGCAATCTGACTACATTTAACTGACAGTTACTTGAGGAACCCCCTGATTTTAAGTAATGTTTACCTTTCAAAATATGATGAATTCGTTTTTTTTACACGTAATTTTCTTATTCTTGTAACATTGCAGTGGAAACCAGAGTAGTGGACAGCTAACAACAGCAATCCACATTAGGCTCGTTTAAGCTGGGGGGGGTTTTTGAGCAGGGATTGCATAAAAAAAATGTATTTCACGTTCTTCTTTGTGACAATGTCGCGTCTTTTAACATTGTTTTTTTGACAGTAGTGGTGGGCAAGATTCTCATTTTAGTCAGAGATGAGGATTTCCTGAGGTAATGACTGCAGTGAGATTCCAGACGCTGCTACAGAATGTTTGTCAAAGCTGAGATTGAATTTAGCTGGGTGAATCACTTTATCCATAATTTATTAGGCAGCAAGAGATGCCACCGAGACCTTGTTTTGACTGCGGCTTAATATCACTCTGTCTCAGATTAGCTGTATGCATCCCCACCTAGATCTGCGTACATACTGTGAAATACAGTATGTATTATATATATGGTTGTGGCCAGGCAATGTAGAGCAACAGTAGGGTTTCAGAAGTAAAAATCCCATTCATGTTTCAGTTGTTAGCTATGGCAAGCATGATGGGACACAGAGCACAAAGAATATTTGAGGGCTTTCAGCACTTGCCTGACTCACTGACAGAATGTTTTAACGCAATCTCATCCTTTAAATAGGTGACAGATTGGTTTTATGGGACATTTGAGGCTGTTCATGCTGTACAGAATTACAAAATATGTCCTTGCACCATGTTATCTGATTGACTGTCGTCTGCTTGTTCTGCAGGCGCAGGACCTGATGGAGTGGAAGAAATCAAACGGCATATCTTTTTTGCAACAATAGACTGGAATGTGAGTTTTAAACTCTTGACAGTTTTTATTGATATATCAATGCTGTGTTAATCTAACTTTAAAATTTAGGATGCTAACCTGTTATCAAGCTAACCTCATATCAAGCTTAGTGGCAATTTTACAAGACAGTGTTTTAACTGGAAAAAAATTCTAAGTAATTACTACCTTTAAAGTAACACAGCTATCAGACTAAATGCAGTGTTACTTTAAAGGTAGTAAGTCCCAAGTCATTTTGTTTTTCAAAAACACCAAAATAAAACACAGAGCGCTCTGTTGCATAGTGTACTTTTTTGGACAACCTCATCCTGTGCACAGTGTACATATTATACAGATATTTAATCACAGCATTAATTCATTAATTTACCTCTATATGTTCTTGCTAAATTTTTAAGATGAAAGAAAGCACTCTGGCTAGCAGTGGGTAAAATAAAATGCAATATATAACCAGAATAAATGAAAACTATATTTAACTGTTTTCTGGCTGTATTTTGGTTCTTTTTACATGACGGTCGAATCAGTGTTTTCATTGAATTTAGATATAACTTGTAATTACTAGTTCTACGATGAAGTGAAAGTTTTTTACAAGTCGGAATCTCATAATTATGGTAATTCTGACAAGATGTGAATGCATCGCAAGTCTTTAGTTAAACGTTTAATCTTTCAGACACATTCACACTTTCAGTTAATAAAACTATAATCTGTTCATAAAGAAGTTTCATAAATTCATAAGATGTCACACCACATTTTGTTTAATTTTTGCAGTTTTTCAAAGTAGAACACATCTAACCTTCAACATTAGCATGTGGGTCTTCAGTGGTGTAAATGATTACCCATGATTTTACTTTATATTTCTGTCATATCTGTTAACAGAAGTTGTATAGACGTGAAATCAAGCCTCCGTTCAGACCAGCAGTGGGCCGACCTGAGGACACATTCCATTTTGACCCAGAGTTCACATCCCGCACACCGACAGGTGCCTGATATTGAATTTTAGATGATTTGTGGATTGTACCTGTAAAACTCAACAGCTTTTGGAAGAAACTGTAGTTTGCCAAGTAACAAGCAACTCATAATTTAAACTTAGGCCATTGATCAAGCCAGTGTTGCTGTGTCGGACTGGTCACGATGCTCAAACAAAGTAATGTTTTGATATCTAAAGAGACAGTGTTTGACGTACACTTATCGTTGAAATCAACCAACGTATGGCTTACCTATAGTTGTCTTTACATATTAGGCTGAGATAGGAAAAAGTATTTTAACATTGAAAAACATTACACACTTCAAACTTCACTTCTAAATTATTTACTCTGCAACAATGATACCTATATGGTATTTTATTTGATGTTTGTTTAGAAGAATCCTTCAATTGTAGGAAAAGATTGTTACCATACGTTTTAAAGAATGAGAGGCAATGTGACAGACAGAGAGTTGGAAACTGGTCTTACATAATAATATGTGCCCAACAAGTATGGGGAGATTTAAAAAACAAATTAGAATGAGCTACCACTTCAGAACCTATTTAACTGGAGCCCTCGAGCACCAACACATAGTGGATGCAGTCAATCCATGCGCTCAGAGGGGATCAATTGTGAGTTTCCATTCAAAGAGAGACTTTGTACTTGTTGCCTTTCCAAATATATATGTGCGTGTGGGGGGGGATTACAAGTGAATTAATTAAATTTCTTGTGTCCCCATAATTCAAATAGCTTAAAAAACATACTAAACAATGTTTTTAGGAAATGTAAAAATGCAGAACGTTTTTTGTGAGGCTTAGGTTTAGAGGTAGAGTTAGGTTATAGAATCTAAAGTTTGTACAGTGTAAAAATAATTATGTCTGTGGTAAGTCCTCATAAGGATAGCCGCACCAACGTGTGTGTCTGTGTATCTGCAGACTCACCCGGTGTTCCGCCAAGTGCACACGCCCACCAGCTCTTCCGTGGCTTCAGCTTTGTGGCCTCTAACCTTGGTCAAGAACCACCATTGGCCGAAACCAAGCCAAACTCTGCAAACCCCATTGTACAGGTGAGCAGGACTCTGAAAACTGGGTTGGTTTTACATAGTGTTTAAATATATACCGGTAAGTTGGTAACTGAAATGTTGCAGGTTCAATTCCCGCTAAGGGTGAGCTTGTGCTGTGACCATTGTACCTAACCCTTAATAAAAAACCTAACTCGCAAATCACTCTTCGTGCCAAACACATGATACCTCAATCACATTTTAAACATATTGTACCCATTGCATGGAATATGCTGTTAAAGCTGATAAAGATAAAGGTGAGTGAATGATGACTAATTATTAATAATAAAACAAAGTCTTATAGATTCGCCCTAAATGATTTAATATGCATCTATACCAGTTACCATTTAAGTGTGAAAACATTTTACTTTGGATGATGTGTATTTTAAAACCTTGCTGTAATCGATGTTTATTTACCTCGTCAGTTCAAGAGGTTCGACTTTTTCAATATAGCATGTTAAAGTAGAAGATTCGCAATATAATTCAAATGGGTCACATAAGTTCCCCTTCTGTCACTCACTCGACGTTGCCCAGACAGAAGGGTATAAAGGGAGCGGGCGAGCGAATGCCAGACAGATTTTTTCTTCAGAGCCGAACGGTTGTGTGATCAGTGAGCTGTGTGACACACGACTGCTTCACCCACCTCTGCAAGAGAGCTTCTGTTGTATCTGATGGCGCATTCCAGCGGCTTTCTACTTTCTACACACTGGGCAGACTCTGCCCCTGGGCACTTCAATAGCGCTTCTCTTATAAAAGAGTTTATTTTCCTCTTAAAGAGTTTGTTTTCTGGTAAAAGAGCAACATACACAAGCGAGCATTGAACGTCCTTTTCAGGACGCGTCTTTTTAAAGATGCCCATGGCAACATTGCGGTCGCGGCTTTCCGTTCTCACGAGAGAAAGCCATTTCAGCCGCCCCTCGCGTCGTTCCTTCTTCCCATGGGATTGAGGACGGCCCAGCTGGCATTGAAGGCTATTCGGGGATGACGATGGGCTCGGTTTCGCTGGATAAAACCCCACGAACCACCCACCTCCCGGCACACTTGCTTGCTTCCGTCCAAGCTCAGAATGAGTGCGGCTCGCTTCGCAGCCAGCCGGCATTCTCCTTCGAGCCACCGGAATTGGATGACGATTTTGCCGCTGCATCGGAGAGGATCACAGTGGCGTCTGATGCTGATGACTCGCCTGGGCTGCCACCTTCGGGTCCGCTCGCCCAGTCTAAGCCTGATGCACGGATGTCCGCTATGCTTTCCCGGGCCGCCGTGAGCGTGAGGTGGACTGGAAACCTCTGTCCCCCCCTCACGGCTACTTGATCGCCGCTCATAGCCACGCCCAAACACAGTACCTTTCTTCCCTGAAGTGCATGACGAGCTGATGAGTCCGTGGAGGGCACCTTTTACTGCCCGGAACCAACCTCCTCGCTCGTCCGCTATCACTACCCTGGATGGTGAGGCGGTACACAGAGGTCCCTCAGTTGGACAGAGCGGTTGCGATCCACCTGTGTCCTGAGAACGCCGTCACCTGACGGGACCATCCGGAACTCCCCTTTAAGGCCTGTAGGACAACGCCGTCACTGACCGCGAAAGACGGAGACGGAGGCCATCTCCCACACCATGCCGCACCTTGGGCGTCCCCCTGAGAAAAAGCCAATGGCAGCTCCGCCTCAACCTGGGCCCAGGTCTCAGCCTCAGCTTAGAGAGCCCCGCAGGCGGCGTATGCCCCCTGTCTCTAGGACCCCCCTCAAGGATCCCTAAAACCCCTAAGCATTCCTGAGATGGTGCACCCAGGAAGTCAGATGTTTGCTCCGGAGCTGGTAGCAAGACCACTCCGTCCCCCAGTGGAGGGCCGGGAGGAGAATCCTCAGTTCTCCCTTTTTCATCGCTGCACCTCTCTTCGGGCTGTGGTACCCAAATTGTCAATGAAGAGCAATTTCCTCACTTCCTGGGTCATCAGACGCCATTCTCACGACACCCCGGAACCAAAACCTTACAGTCCCGGCTCCCGGGCGCGGCCATCTCGCCTCCGGACCCACAATGGCCCAGATCCTCTGTCTATAACCCGCCCCCTGCCGGGTGTGTGTAGCAAGGTAAATTTAAAAAATTTGTTTTTTCTCAGCACTCAAGCCTCGGGATGCACCTTTGCCTCCCGACACACTATTACCTGCTCCCCCCCATTCGTCCAAACGATCATCCCGTTAGTGCCCCTCGCACGGAGCTTAGACACATGGCTTGCGCTTTCCAGCCCGTTGCGAAGGCTGGCCAGGACCATCCAACACGGCTGCGCGATTAAATTCTCCAGGCAGATTTCCACTCTGCTTCTCAAGGACGAGATAGAGCCTGTCCCTCCAGCTGAGATGAAGAAGGGTTTCTACAGCCCTTATTTCATCGTACCCAAAGAAAGGCGGTGGTTGTGCCCAATCTTGGACTTGCGAGTTCTCAACTGGACTTTACACAGACTGCTGTTCAAAATGCTCACACAGAGGCAAATTCAGAGGCGGTAGACCTGAAGGACACATACTTCCACATCTCCATTCTGCCTCGACACCGATCCTTCTTGCGGTTCGCGTTCGACGAACCAGGCATATCAGTACAAGGTCCTCCCCATTGGCCTCTCCCTGTCCCCTCGTGTCTTCACCAAGGTCACAGAGGCAGCCCTTGCCCCGCTACAGGAAGTGGGCGTCCGCATACTCCACTACCTCGGCGACTGGCTCGTCCTTGCAAACTCTCAAGAGTTAGTATGCGCACACAGGGACCAGGTGCTCACGCATCTCAGCCACTTTGGGCTTCAGGTCAACTGAGAAACAAAGCAAGCTCTCTCCGGTTCAGAGTTTTAGAGTTAGACTCAATCTCAATGTCAGCACGCCTCACAACAGAGCGCATGCAGTCAGTGCTTACGTGCCTGGACAACACCCAACACCTTTGCTAGGTCTCATCCCGTGTTTTGACAGGTCCGAGTCGGTAGAACTCGGTAATACGGAACAACCGACCGGGTGTTTCGCTTGCACCTTGTGCCCTTCACCAAGCTAACCCAATGCGCCTTCTTTCCCAGGTGAGCCTGCAAGCTCTCGCTTCCTGGATGCTCTTCCTCCCTAGCCCTCTGGCCACAGATTCAGCGGAGGAATTCGGCCGGTCGTCGTGTCTGTAGCAACTCTTCCCATGCCAGGCAGGATCTGCCACCGCACCATGTCCACGGGTCGCCCCTGTGTTTATTTGCCACCAGTTACCTCCCACCAGTCTGGGCAGGTCGTGGTCTCCACAGGGCCTTTTCCACCTGAAAGAATAGGAATGGAAAAGGACGCCCTATGATGCATCTATAGCGTTAAGATAGCTCCAGCTGCTTTTTATCTCTATGACGAGAAACATACAGAGAAAAAAATCAAGTCATGTCGCCTGTTTCCATACGATACGGGGAACCTAAGAGCGGTATATGACACCTTTTATTGGGGCATTGGGGAGGGTTACGTGCAGCTGACCCAGCTGCTTCTAGCACGAAACAGCCTGCTTGCACCTGGCTCGGCAGCCACGTAACACAGGTTAGTGTTTTTTAAGTGGGATCCCTTGTGTCATTACAATCGACACAACGTTGAGTGAGTGACAGAAGGGAATGTCATGGTTACTTTTGTAACCTCCGTTCCTCGATGGAAGGAACGAGACGTTGTGTTCCCCTTGCCACGTCACTATCCCTACCACTGTAATGCCCCGTAACCATATTCTCAGCTCCTCGGTGAAATCCTGTCTGGCATTCGCTCGCCCGCTCCCTTTATACCCATATGTCCGGGGGCGGGGCATGCAAATTCTGTCTGCCAACTTGACATTGGCCTTTTCTCAAGTTCAAGTTCAGAGGTATGCAAGGCTCTCAGAAGAGACCCCTTGTGTCACTACAATCGACACAATGTCTCATTCCTTCCATCGGGGAACGGAGGTTACAACAGTAACCATGACGTTTTGTGGTCTCTGTCGGCTGCCGTGATATTGAGTAAAGCCTGACTGAATCATGCAAGTTTCACTCTGCACTGTGACTGTCGCAGAGCTCTGGTTCTCTCTCTCTGGAGCACACTGATGTGCACTGTGGTGGTTCCCGTGAAAACATGCTTCAGTCGCACGGATGCACAAGTACATTTTGAGAGGCATATTTAGTGCTTATTAAGGCACTGAATGCAGGATCAATGGCATAGATATGTATTGAACATTGGGGGGTTTGTAGCGTGAAGCATTTACATGTTTTCATTGACCTCCTCCCTATCCCCCCCTGAATCTACAACCCTGTGCGGGATGAATACAAATACATTTTATTAGGCTGCGGCCACCTGCCAAAGTGGCAGGTGAGGGTGATGGAGTTACCTGCCACCGCCTATTTCTACCAGCATTTGAATGGTGGGTGCATGTTAATGTCAAGCCCTGCTGGCTACCACCCACAACACCCTAGCAACCACCCATCAACCACGCACAAAACCCTTTCAACCACATAGCAACACTGTGGAAACCACCCACAACACCCTAGTAACCACATAGAAAGCCTTAGGAACCATCCACAACACCCAACATCCATATTGCAAAGTCTTGGCTAACCTATTAACAACTACCTAGTAACCACATAGCAACCACCCACAAAACCCTTGCAACCACTTTACAATGCCCTGGCAACCACCCACAACACCCGCCCTTAGTAAAATAGACAGTTCTGGCAAACTTGTCGGCACTCATTATTTTCATAATGCGAATGAGCTTTACGGAAAACTCTTCATTGTTGCCACAGTGGCAAATTTGTGGCAAGTTTGTCAGAGCTTTTGATTTTTTGTAAGAGCTAGCAACCACCCAGCAACCACCCACAAAACTCTCGCAACCACATAGCAGTGCCCTGGCAGCCACCCACAACACACTAGCAACTAACTAGCAAAACATTTTCCTCGAGGAACCACTGTTGCGTAGCACAGCACAAAATCAGAAGATAAAAGAGTGCCATATGACAGAAAATGGACTAATTCTGACAGATAGTTCATACCTAAAGAGGAGATTTATTGAAGTGTCTAAGTTAAGATGTTTTGATTGGTGAGGGCTGCTCTGTTCTGCTCTGCAGTGCTGTTGTCTAGATCATTCTTATGTGATGTGGCATCTGCCCAGCATACAATATTAACTTCCTCTGATAGCACTCATGAACATGCATGAGGGCAGCTATTTGTGAAGGGAAGATTGCTAAACCTGTGTTGTGAATTGCTTTCGGGAGATGTTTCATTCACTTGATGCTGTCGGTTATTTGCATTTGCAGTATATGTCTGTTGTATTTTTTAGCATGTATCTCCATGCACTCCTACAAAGCAATGAAGAATATATGATAAAATATGGTAAAATAATATGCAAAGATTTTTGGAAAAATAAGAAAATAATTACAGTAGATGCCACCTGATTAGATTTATTTATATAATGCAATGATATATTGCACATTAAAGTGTCTTAAGTGTCCAGATACATTTTGCAGCCACTGAATATTACCAATTTGTAATCAGTATGTTCATGACTGCTGGCATTTTATTGCAGCAACTTCATGGCAACAACATTCATTTCACTGATGGTTATGAGTTAAAGGAGGATATCGGCATCGGTGCGTATTCGATCTGCAAGCGTTGTGTCCACCGAATTACCAGCGTGGAATATGCTGTCAAGGTAAGTGTTCCAAAAATATGCTTAAAATAAATGTTTTTGTCTGACAAAGTCTTGTTTAGTGAACAGCAGGAGCAGTTGATGAATTGCCATAGAGAACAGCATTGTTCAGTGTCAGATTAAAGCTTTATCAGACACTGCTGTGACCAACCCACTTCATTTCAGATTATTGACAGAGCCAAGAAGGACCCGTCTGAAGAGATAGAGATCCTTCTGCGATACGGCCAGCACCCAAACATCATTACTCTCAAAGATGTGAGTCACACTATGAAAAAGAAAGAAATGCCAATTTCCACCGAACGTTTAGTGCTGTAAGGGA
The DNA here is from genome assembly GCA_032164185.1 of Moxostoma hubbsi. Lineage (NCBI taxonomy): Eukaryota > Metazoa > Chordata > Actinopteri > Cypriniformes > Catostomidae > Moxostoma > Moxostoma hubbsi. Next base: position 1,396,912 of record JAVLUX010000083.1, on the reverse strand, counting down.
CTTCTTTTTTTTTTTATTTGATCTGTGCCCACGATTTTGCAATCCACTGTATGTTTTCACTTTATGAACTATACTTATGGATTTGTAAACAGTTAGCTCATTTGAAATTTTTAGTTTGTAACTTTTCTGTCTTTGGGCTTTAAATGGGCTTTAGATCTATTAAGATATAGGGGATACCCAGGCTAGATGTCACAATAGCTATGTCTTAGTAACTAGGGATGTCCCGATACAGGTATGGAATCGGGACCGATACTGAGCTCACGTACTTGTACTTGTGCTCGCAAAAATGCTCTGACACCAAAAACCACAATTTGCACAAATTGTAATCACGTTATGTCCTATAGTGTGATTATTACACTGCAAAGGCTGCGACTAAAGAGATAAAAATATAGTTTTCATGTGCTGCACGCTTCAAAGTGAATGTGTGGAGCCGGTGTTGTGCCGAAATACTGCTGCGTATACCTTTTAGAGCGCATTGGCTTATAAACGGAAAACTCCATAATGAGAATTTCACACTCTGTTTGTAGCAGATGACAGCTGGCAGAGCGCTAATTTATGTTGTAGCATGAGGCACATACAAACTACACTCATTAAACAGCAGCCGTTTGCAGTTTAATAATCACTTTGGGTCACATAGCGACCTGCTTTTCCACAGGTGAGAAACTACTGTCAAAAACGGACAGAAATGGAAAGCTCAATTTAAATGGAAAACAGTATGACAGAAATAGATCACTACTGTATAGTTATGTATTATTCACTGTAATACTACTACTACTAATAGTAATAATAAGTCAATAGTAAATATTTTATATTTAAACAATATCTCACATTTGTGGTGTCCTGTTATGCAGTGCTTTTTTTGACAAAAATAACTCTTTCACAGGTTCTGTATAAAAGCACTTTTTATTTAAACACCTACTTTAAATAAAAACACTTAAATTAGGATATTTTTTTGGAATTCTACCCACCAAAGTATATTTTTATTCTAAATGTATTTTTGTTATAGCTTGTGGGTAAACAAGTAAACATAATGCCAAGGGTCAACTCTATTATGAAGGCAGATACAGAAAGATTTAAGTGTGTTCTTAGGACAAAGGTACATTTCAGGAAAGTCAGGTCGGGGCAGGTTGTCACAGGTTTTTAAATGTCATACATTTGTAAAATGTATCAAATGCAATATTTGTTGGCCAAGTATGTGTCCAATCAGTTTTGATGATTTTTTTTTTATCATCTTTTTACATTTTAGTGGTTTCATGAATAGTTTTGTACCTTATTTTCAAGTACTCATTTGTACTTTTTACATTTTGTTATAGTGGTTGGGATGGTGGGAACACATTCCACTGTCACCACCCAATGTTCAGATGAAACTGATGCCATTTGTTTAATGACCGAGTCCATTGTGACAACTTACCCCAGATATTGTAACAACATGCCATACTATTGCTATCGTTCAACAACACTTCCAGCTTTGGCCACTGGGGGCAGTGATTCAAATTTCAGTAAACACAGACCGATTTTAAAGATGACCTATTATGCCCCTTTTTACAAGATGTAATATAAGGCTCAGGTGTCCCCAGAATGTTTCTGTGAAGTTTCAGCTCAAAATTCCCCACGGATCATTTATTATACCATGTTGTAAATGCCTCTTTTTGGGTGGAATCAAAAGCATGCTGTTTTCGTGTGTGTCTCTTTAAATGCAAATGAGCTGCTGCTCCCCGCCCCCTTTCAGGACCTTTACGGCTTGTGCTTTGGATACTACAGCAACAAACACTGCTGACTCACATTCATGTACAAACACCATGTAAAAGTGAATTTTGCATAATAGGTCCCCTTTAAGAGCAAAACCATGACCTACTGTCGCATGTTTGCCGCTTATACAATACAAATTTGTCACAGATAGTTTTGCTAAGGAGACCTAGTAGTCTGAACCATACATAAAGAACGTTGTGGGCACCTAAACAAAGATTATTTTGAAATGTCTTACCTAAATAATGTTAAAGCTAAAGAGTGTAATTTCTCCATCACTAAGAGCAATTGCAGAAATAATTAGCGTTTTCAAACAGACTTCCCGAACAACCCCCCCCCCCCCCATCTGTTTTTGGTCAGACAAACAGATAGTCCTGCCCCAAACTGATGCCAAATGTTCAGCCATTGTTGATGATTCGAGCTGGTTGGAATGCATAGACAAACAGAGCAATGTTTTAAAAGTGCCACAGGCTTACATTTAGTTGTCTCTTTGTATTAAGCTGGGATATGAGAAGGCATTTTCACATTGAAAATAATGACACACAGTTTTAAACCGCATTATTATTGATCTAGTTTATCTAGTTTAATCCACATATTGCCTTGTGGTTGCAAAAGCCCTCTGCTGATGCCTGCCAGTGAAAGGTGCACAACTGCTGTGCTGTGTGCCGCAGGTCTATGATGACGGGAAGTTTGTGTATTTGGTGATGGAGCTGATGAGAGGTGGAGAGCTGCTGGACCGGATCCTGCGGCAGAAATGCTTCTCCGAACGAGAGGCATCAGCTGTACTCTGTACCATCACTAAGACTGTGGAGTATCTGCATTCACAGGGGGTCAGTTTACATACTATTACGGCAGACAAATTACATCGAAGATCGAGTGTCGATGAGTTTGTTTATGTGTAGCTGATGAATTAGTGACATTAATAACATTAAATAATGCTTAAAGGAATATTCTGGGTTCGGTTAAATTTAAGCTCAATCAACAGCATTTGTGGCATAATATTGAGTACCACTAAAATAGTATTACTTTTTCATACATTAGGCCTGTTTAATTTTTAAAATGAATATTTCTCTACAACATAATGTAAATACAAGATATATTAAGGTCAACTACAGTAAGTCACAATTTCAAACATCACTGTGTCTTCTTCTGTGTGAAGGTTGTGCATCGAGACCTGAAGCCCAGTAACATCCTGTATGTTGACGAGACAGGCGATCCGGAGTCCATCCGAATCTGTGATTTTGGGTTTGCCAAACAGTTGCGAGCAGAAAACGGTCTGCTCATGACCCCCTGCTACACTGCCAACTTTGTAGCACCAGAGGTACCTTAAAGCAATAGTTTTTTCAGTGAAAAAAAAACATTTTCTTATGGAATAGCATGCAGAAATTCTCTCTATTACTTGACAGATATCACTGATGTCCAGAGAAAACACTGTGACTCTGCCAGTAGACTCAAAACAAAAAACAAAATGAACAATGACAGTCATTATTTTTGCAGTTCCATTTGGTTCCACGGATGTTGCAGAAATAACAAACTTCACCTTTAAAAGTTGCCCTCACTTTGTTGTTTGATTGTATAGAAAGAGCTTCATAAATTCCGGCCTGAATGCCGAGCTAAAATCCATATACAGTAACAACAATGACGTGAAAGACATGATCACCAAACAGCAGCCGTAGTGGTCAACCTTAGTTTACATGTCAGGAACGATTTTATCTCTAATGGAATGACACTTAATGCATTTGCTTAATATATTAACGTTTTAATGAAAGTTTGTGTTCTTTATACGGTAATAATTTTTAAGGACTGCAACTTTCAACCTCATTATTGCATTGACTTATCATTACTAAAACATGAAGTAGGTTTTGTTCATGGCGTTTTGAACATACACTGACACCTAGTGGCGTGGATGCAGCATCATTCAATTGCAATTATTTTCAGTTTCAGATTCCATTGTAGAAAATCACTATTCACTGTCAACCATGATTAATTTAATCCACAAGTTAAAGTGTCTACTAACAGGACGGTTACTGATATTAAGCGAGTAGAATTTGGCTGGTCATGTGATCCTAACATGGCCACCCCATAAGGCACCCCTGCCCAATGTAGGAAAAAATGAGCTTTTATAATTTTATTGATATGACTTGAATCTTCATCTTATGCGAGTGCTTGTGATTATATACACGTTTTAAATTTACAATTAATTTATATAGGAGGAAAACTTTTTTAATGGGAAAAAAATGACTGAGTACACCTTTAAATTTAAATCTAATAAAAATGTTACTATGTTTAAGTAAATATTTTAAGGTTAAAGTAACTGTATGAACTGAAATGTTACATTTACTCACTTTAATCAATAATAATATCATGAAGTTAAGTTGATTTGACTTAATTCTATACCATTAAATTTTACTTGAAAAATTAAAATCTTACTAAACATTTTTTTTCAGTGCAGTAGACACATAGTTATTAAAAACCTATTTCGATTAATCGGAAAAATAAAAAAAAATACAAAGTGTGAAATTTGCTGGCATGTTGTGGTTATGAGATATAGTATATAGTTTATTTTTATGGAATCTGATGCACGTGAATACTGTACATACATTTTAGAGCCTCCACTTGATTTTTACATGTTAAGTTAAAACCAGTTTTTATCCATTTAAAAAAATGATCAACTTTTAATATTTTTGGCGCTTTTGGGATACGGTAATGAGATTAACCTTAATATTTTTGTCATGTTTTAACCATTTCATAAAAGCAATTACTAGACACTCAAAGCTGTGCTTTATTGTGAAAATAGTGCACTTCATGCCTAACAATGGCCTGTATCGCTTAAATAGATATGTGTTCTATATCATATGTGCTCCTGTATGTCATGCAGGTCCTGAAGAAACAGGGTTATGATGCCGCATGCGACATCTGGAGTCTGGGGATCTTACTGTACACCATGCTGGCAGGGTGAGTCGAGAAAGTCTTAACTGGATATACAGTATGATATATAAGACATATGAGTATGCTGCTCTGCAAAAGCAATATGCAGTAACTACATATTTTGTCAAAAAAGAGAGAAACTATTTTAGAAACCATTCTCAGTTTCAGTGTTGGTCTAGTTACTGCATTTTGGCTTTGTAAAGTGTTATGTATCCCCTATTTGTCCCATCATTTTGACACAAAAATAGTATAGTTGTTAAGCAGTAGAAAGAAGATCAGCCCTAGTCAAGCAAAACGTACAAACTTAATCACTTGTCTCACATAAGGAAATTCAAAAAAAGTCCATTATTCCTGCTGGATGTAATCCGAGTGTCACATGTACCCACTCCTTTTCATGTTAACGTGCAGTTAAAATAATCTCAGTATGAGCTGAACGTTGTGCTTTTAATGACCTGACAGTCTTCATGTAGGCATGCTGTATGTAGGTTAAAACATTTATACAATCAGAAGAGTTTTTATTCATTTCAGTTTGACCATGTGAGCTTTGTTTAGGTATTTATATAAAGCTGTAATTTTCAACTAAATTATAAGTGACCCATCAGACATTAACACAAACAAGTCAAAACACAATTTCGAGCATCTTTTCTCCCATTGCCCTGACGAGGGGACTATTTCTAGAGCAGGTTGGAGGGGATTACTAGGTAAGCTGGGCCAAGTCACTGCTATACACAGAGTAATTGTACCAAACACAATGCCAAAGCTATCAGAGGCCAAGCAGCACTCTCAATTTAATGTTCCTGGCGATGGATTGAGATTTAAACCTCTGTGTAATCAGGACATTTGAAAAAATACATCTCACTCTTCCGACCTCGGCATATGTGCAGGATAAATATAACTCTGTGGAAAGGGGGGTATTTCACAAATAAGCCGCTCTTTTCTATCTGTTTTCACTGTTTCAATGAAAGGACACTTTGATGCATTCTTTCACACACTCAGCACTCATTCTCTCCCACAGTTTCACGCCCTTTGCTAATGGTCCTAATGACACACCGGAGGAGATCTTGGCCCGCATTGGCAGTGGGAAATTTGCCCTGTCAGGAGGCAACTGGGACACAGTCTCTGATGAAGCAAAGGTCTGCTTACTTTTTTCTTCTTTAGTCATTTCAGAGCAAATATATTACGAAACATGTCAAATTGTCAAAGAGAAGAAATATATTGTAACTAAGCCATTATAATCTACTTAGCCATTGTAGGCTGTTGCTAAATAGAGTCAAAATGTATATTGCAAAAAAGTCAAATGAATTCAAATTTAGTTAAAACAGTGGCTGCCATATTTTCCCACACAGTTTTTCGCTAAATGAACACAAGAATTAATAATATTTAATTATTTCAAAATAACAATACATAAACTCAGCAAAAAAAGAAACAGCCCTTTTTCAAGACACTGTATTTTAAAGATAATTTTGTAAAAATCCATATAACTTCACCGATCTTTACTGTAAAGGGTTTAAACGATGTTTTCCATGCTTGTGCAATGAACTATAAACAATTAATGAACATGCACCTGTGGAATGGTCGTTAAGACACTAACAGCTTACAGATGGTAGGCAATTAAGGTCACAGTTATAGAAACTTAGGACACTAAAGAGACTTTTCTACTGACTCTGAAAAACACCAAAAGAAAGCTGCCCAGGGTCCCTGCTCATCTGCGTGAACATGCTTTAGGCATGCTGCATGGAGGCATGAGAACTGCAGATGTGTCCAGGGCAATAAATTGCAATGTCCGTACTGTGAGACGTCTAAGACAACACTACAGGGAGACAGGAAGGACAGCTGATCGTCCTCACAGTGGCAGACCATGTGTAACAACACCTGCACAGGATCGGTAAATCCGAATATTACACCTGCGGGACAGGTACAGGATGGCAGCAACAACTGCCCAAGTTACACTAGGAACACACAAGGAATGCACAATCCCTCCATCAGTGCTCCGACTGTCCGCAATAGGCTGAGAGAGGCTGGACTGAGGTCTTGTAGGCCTGTTGTAAGGCAGGTCCTTACCAGACATCACTGGCAACAACGTCGCCTATGGACACAGACACACCTTCGCTGGACCAGACAGGACTGGCAAAAAGTGCTCTTCACTGACGAGTCGTGGTTTTGTCTCACCAGGAGTGATGGTTGTACTCGCGTTTATCGTCGAAGGCCTGTACTCTGGAGCGGGATCGATTTGGAGGTGGATAGTCCCTCATTGTTTGTTGCGGTGTATCACAGCATCATCGGACTGAGATAGTTACCATTACAGGTAATCTCAATGCTGTGCATTATAGGGAAGACATCCTCCTCCCTCATGTGGTACCCTTCCTACAGCCTCATCCTGACATGACCCTCCAGCATGACAATGCCACCAGCCATACTGCTCGTTCTGTGCACGATTTCCTGCAAGACAGAAATGTCCAGCAAAGAACCCGGATCTCAATCCCATTGGCTAGGGCCATTCTCCCCCAGAAATGTCTGGGAACTTGCAAGTGCCTTGGTGGAGGATTGGGGTAACATCTCACAGCAAGATCTGTTAAATCTAGTGCAGTCCATGAGGAGGAGATGCACTGCAGTACTTAATGCAGCTGGTGGCCACACCAGATACTGACTGTAGTCACATGTCTGAGAAACTTGTTCAGTTTATGTCTTAGTTGTTGAATCTTTTTATGTTCATACAAATATTTATTTGTATTATATTATTATATTATTTGTTAATTTTGCTGAAAATAAAGGCAGTTGATAGTGAGAAGATGTTACTTTTTTTTCTTTTTTTTTTGCTGAGCCTAGTAATAAACAGCAGTATTTATTTACGGATATGTGTTATAAATAAAAAATGTAATACATGAAAAATACCACATGGGTCTTCATTGAACCATGAATTGTTGAATCAGTATAGGTTTGTCACGATTATGAAATTTGGCTTACGATTAATAAAAAAAAAAGAAATATTACAATTATTATGATTAATTGTCTGTTTCCGAGCTTATGGGTGTGTAGGTGTAGGTGTGCTTGGTACACCTTAAGCCATTTATTAATATTTAGCTGGGAATCATAATAAAAAAGGGTTGTATCATTTCCTTTAAGGCTTTAAAATCTCATAAATGACATTAAATATTTTTTAAATATTAAAATATTTCCAAATACTTATAATAATTGTCTCTCGTCCAATCAGATTTGAGGACCGGAACTAACTGTTTCCGGTTAGTGTAATCGTCAGTCATTGTTTACATAGAACAGCGCTCGATGATCGATCATATTACTACTACACAACTACAGCTAGAAAATAGCTTTAATCCGACTCGGCTACATGATTCAGTTCTTCATACAGTACAAGGTCCTGCCCTTTGGCCTGTCCCTGTCCCCTCACGTCTTCATGAAGATCGCAGAGGCAGCTCTTGCCCCGCTAAGGGAAGTGGGCATCCGCATACTTAACTACCTCGATGACTGGCCCATCCTGGCTCACTCTCGAGAGTTATTGTGCGTTCACAGGGACCAGGTGCTCAGGCACCTCAGCCGTCTAGGGCTTCAGGTCAACTGGGAAAAGAGCAAGCTCGTCCCGGTTCAGAGCATCTCTTTTCTCGGCATGAAGTTAGACTCAGTCTCAATGACAGCGCATCTCACCAACAAGCGCGCTCAGTCAGTGCTCATGTGCCTCGCTCTCTTCAAGCCCAGCACAGCGGTTCCTCTAAAACAATTCCGTAGGCTCTTGGGGCATATGGCATACTCAGCTGCGGCAGCACTGCTCGGGTTGATGCATATGATACTGGCTACAGACTCGAGTCCCAAGATGGGCATGGCGCCACGGCACATACCGTTTGACAATCACCCCTTCTTGCTGTCAGACTTTCAACCCTTGGACAGACCTCTGCTTTCTGCGGACCAGAGTCCCCTTGCAGCAGGTGTCCAGACATGTCATGTTGATCATAGACACCTCTTGACAGGGTTTGGGTGCCGAGTGCAACGGGCACGCTGCCGCTGGCCTCTGGACAAGACCCCGGCAGTGTTGGCACATCAACTGCCTAGAGTTGTTGGCTGTATCTCTTGCCCTACGGAGGTTGCTCCCACTAATCCGGGGCAAGCACATCTTGATCCGTTCAGACAGCACCGCGACAGTAGCATACATAAATCGTCATGCGGCGTGCGCTCTTGTCATATGTCACAATTCGCCCGCCATCTCCTCCTTTGTAGTCATCCGTGACTCAGGTCCTTCCTCCGTGACTCTGTGTGCCACTCACATCCCTGGCAACCGCAACACGGCGGCGGACGCGCTGTGGCAGCAGGTTTCGCCCAGCGGAATGTGGAGGCTCCACCCCCAGGTGGTCCAGCTGATATGGGACCAATTCGGCAAGCCACGGATAGATCTCTTTGCCTCCCAAAACAACTCCCACTGCCCGCTCTGGAACTCCCTGACAGGAGCTCCTCTCGGACAGACGCGCTGGCACACAGTTGGCCCCGGTTGCTGCGCAAGTACGCATTTCCCCCATTGAGCCTTCTTGCACCGGTGCTGTGCAAGATCACGGAGGACGAGGGACAGGTCAACTGGTGGCCCCTTACTGGCCCGACAGAACCTCCCCTGGAAAATTCCCCTGAGGAAGGACCTTCTTTCTCAGGGACGGGGCACCCTCTGGCACCTGCACCAAGACCTCTGGAACCTCCATGTCTGGCCCCTGGATGAGATGCGGAAGATCTAGTGATCTACCACCTGCAGTCGTAGACACGATCAACCAAGCCAGAGCTCCCTCCACCAGGCAACTTTACGCCCTAAAGTGCCGCTTGTTCGCGAATTGGTGTTCTTCTCGAGCCGAAGACCCACAGAGGTGCGCAGTTCGGTCAGTGCTTTCATTCCTGCAGGAGAGGCTGTCCCCCTCCACCTTGAAGGTGTATGTAGCTGCTATCATAGCCCACCTTGACGCAGTAGATAGCAAGTCCCTAGGTGAGCACAACTTGATTATCAGGTTCCTGAAAGGCGCCCGGAGACTGAAACCTCCTTGGCCTAGCCTGTTCAACTCCTGAGATCTCTCTGTGGTCCACTCGGGCCTTCAGAGACCCCACCTCGAGCCGCTTGATTCAGTTGAGCTCAAGGCCCTCTCCCTGAAGACGGCCCTTCCGCGTTAGCCTCCATCAAGAGCATTGGGGACCTGCATGCATTCTCTGTCAGCGACACCTACCTGGAGTTCGGTCCGGCACATTCTCACGTTATCCTGAGGCCGTGACCGGGCTACATGCCCAAGGTTCCTACGACCCCCTTCAGGGACCAGATCGTGAGCCTGCAAGCAAGCTGCCCCGGGAGGACGCAGAACCAGCCTTCTCATTGCTGTTTCCGGTACGTGCTTTGCGTATCTATTTGGACCGCACACAGAGCTCTAGATGTTCTGAGCAGCTCTTTGTCTGCTTCGGCGGACGGAGGAAAGGGAACGCCATCTCCAAACAGTGGTTAGCTCACTGGGTCGTTGATGCTATTTCCTTAGCTTATCACACCCAGGCCATGCCCATCCCCTTGCAGGTTCGAGCACACTCTACGAGAAGTGTGGCATCCTCGTGGGCACTGGCCCATGGCACCTTCTTAGCAGATATCTGCAGAGCAGTGGGCTGGGCAACACCCAATACCTTTGCCAGATTTTACAATCTCAGGGTTGAGTCGTCCCGTGTTTTGTCAGGTCCGAGGCGGTAGAACTCGGTAACGCAGCACAACCAACCGGGTGTTCCGCTTGCACACAGCGCCCTTCACCAAGTTGATCCTGTGTGCCTTCTATCCCAGGTTGGCCACTAAGCATTGCTCTCTCGATGTTCTCCTCCCTAGCCTTCTGGCTGGCGAATTCAGAGGAGCAATTTGCGGCCAGACCCACTACGAGTCACAGGTGCTCTGTACTGGGGTCGGGCTCCGCGGGCTTAGTTCCCTTTTCAGGCAAACTCCCCATGATGTATCGGCGGACCCGCATTTCCCATGGGCAGCCCCGCTCTCCCGGTCACTGAGCTTGTAGAGTTCCCCCCTCATTAGGCTGGACCTACCACCGTACAGCTTCACAACCCTCGTGGTGTATTTGCCACATGTTACCTCCCCCTAGACTGGGTAGGATATGGCCTCGTAGGGTCTTTTCCCTCTGAAAGAATAGGGCCGGGAAAACTGCCTTCCCTGACATGTTTCATAGCTTCACGTCCTATGTGAGAGACATAGTGAGAGAAAAGGCGCGGCTGCCATGCTTGCTCCGATGCTAGTCATGTAGCGCCTGTTCCCCCCCTCAGGGGTGCAGGAAACCTAAGGTATGTATGTGACATCTATTTGGGGGTGTTGGGGAGGGCTACATGCAGCCAACACAGTTGCCTCTAGCACGCAGTAGACTGTTTGCACCTGTCTCGACAGTTCACGTAACACGGTCAGTGCATGGCGTTTTTAGATGGGACCCCTTGTGTCACTTCATTCGACACAATGTCGAGTGAGTGACAGTAGGGAACTTCATGGTTACTGTTGTAACCTCCGTTCCCCGAGGGAAGGAACGAGACATTGTGTCCCTCCTGCCACAGCACTAGACCTACCACTGCCCCTCATTGCAAAATCCTGAATGGCACTCACTGCCCCTCGTCCCTTTATACCCGTATGTCCGGGGCGGGGCATGCATATTCTGTCTGTCAACTTGACATTGGCCTTTTCTCAGGTTCAAAAGGTACGTTTAGCATCCCAGGAAGACCCCTTGTGTCACTTCATTCGACACAACGTCTCGTTCCTTCCCTCGGGGAACGGAGGTTATAACAGGAACTATGACGTTTTGAATTGATTCATTGAAACAACCTGATTTGAACTGATTCACAAAAATGAAACAAACTTACCATTTATATATATATATATATATATATATATATATATATATATTGTTAATTGTAAGTTCATGATACCTAATGCATTAAAGGGATAGTTCACTCAAAATGAAAATGCACAAAAAAAACAAAACAAATAAAAACACACAAACAAAGGTTTTTAGAAGAATAATTAAGCTAAGTTTTCACATACAGTGCAATTAAATGGTGACCAGAAATTTGAATGTCCAAAAAGCATATAAAGGGAGCATAAAATTAAACCACAAGACTCCAGTGGTTTAATTCACGTCTTCTGAAGTGATGTGATAAGTTTTGGTGAGAAACAGTTCAATATTTAAGAAGTGTTTTACTATAAATGCTCCTTCCTGCCCAGTAGGTGCACAAGGAATTCTAATCGCCAAAAACAAAAAATGAAGAATGTGAAAGTTTTTTTCCACTTAGATTTATAGTAAAAAAAAGACTAAAATATTGTTCTGTTTCTCCCCCACAACTATCATATCGCATCTGAATATATGGATTTAACCACTGGAGTCAAATGTCTTTTATGATGCTTTTATATGCTTTTTGGAGCTTCAAAGTTCGGGCCTTCATTCACTTGCATTGTATGGACCTACAGAGCTAAGATGTTCTTCTAAAACTCTTTGTTTGTGTTCTGCTGAATAATGAAAGTCATACACATCTGGGATGGCATGAGGGTGAGTAAATGATAAGAACATTTTCATTTTGGGGGAAATATCCCTTTAAAGTAATGTTAACAAATGGAATCATATTGTAAATTGATACCTTAATATTTTATATATAACCCATCCCTGGTTGTAATGCACATATTTGAGAAACAAATGTGTCAATTGTGTCAGCCTCAAACAATTCATGTTTTTTATATCTTTGAACAGGACATCGTCACCAAAATGTTACATGTAGATCCTCACCAGCGGCTGACGGCACCTCTGGTTCTCAGACATCCCTGGATAGTCAACTGTGATCAGTTATCTCAGAGCCAGCTCATCAGACAGGATGTGCAACTGGTGAAGGTATCACCCCTATCTATGTATAACTCCATATAGGATAATCCTACTGTATGATAAGTGTATGTTGTTTGGTATGAATTAGGTTGTGATCATTGGATTTTTTTTAATTATTTGTTATAATAAAAAACACAGAAACACTAACACAGATTGAAAAAAGTATGCATTGATAAGCTCAAAAGGGAAAAGGCTATTTTCTGTTGCCAAATCGTCTATAGAGAGTCCAATATCTCCATCTTGTGTTAACCTGTAAAATTGCAACTTCGAGCAGATTTAGCAATCATAAACAGCTGTAAAAGTCATGGAAGTTGATTAGCAACCCTGAATACTGTCAATGTAAGAGATGTAATACTGTCAATGTAGGTCAACAAGAGACCACTGTCATTTTGGCCAGTGGAACATGTAGAATTAACAGAACACCATGTCACAGATTTAGAGGAATAGATTGATAATGCCTTGTTGATCGCCAGGGAAATATCTTTCCATCAAAAAATTTGCATCTGCATGACAATACTATTGACAACATGGAGCCTTTCTTCATAAATATTTGAAATTGTCACCTCACATTTCCAAGTAGCACTATGCTTTGACACTGTATTATTCATGATATATTTAACCAATCTATGACATCACTTCCTAGGGGGCGATGGCTGCCACATACTCCGCTTTAAACCGATCACCTCAGGCCCCAAAACTGGAGCCAGTCCTGTCTTCCTGTCTGGCTCAAAGGAGAGGAATGAAGAGACTTACCTCCACTCGTCTATAGCACTCTGACCAGATACAGAGGCATCAACATCTTTTAAGACATTTCCAGTGTCTAGGCTTTGGACAGGGCACCAGACGGCCACCAAAGCATCTGGGGCAGAGTGGAAAAATCAGACTGACCGCAGTGTCGTAGCAATCTCCAAAGAGTGGCAAATGATCTCCCAAATGTCTCATGAAGCCCAGATGCAAACATCACAGCTGCCAGGACTCCAAAACAGGCGGTTGTGGCTGAGCACTTGTGTATCATTATGGAAAGGTTTTCATTTTTAGTGGTGGACAGCAGAGATCATGGTTATCGTTCCCAAACTGTGAGCAGTCGGTTGGAAATCCAGTCTTTTGAACAAGCATGCCATGTGCATTATGTATTGTTATGAGAAACTAATGGTTGTACGTGTTTTAGTGTGTTAATGAAAGCACAAGGAACATCTTTTTATGTCATTTATTTTATTGTTTACTTTTTCATGTCCCAGTTTCATGTTTTATGTTGTATAATGCTGAGACTTCACGTTGATTACTGTTTATGTAGGGAATACTTTTACAAAAACAGCTGTTTTTAATTCTAATGTTTGTTTCTAATTTCATTCATCTTCAGTATTTGGACCAAATTGTTTGATTTATTTATTTGTCTTTGATTTATTTCTTGAATATGCATGGTTATGTTCTGTATATTTCTATCTGACTACCTATTTATTGATTTATTTATATGTGTATTGAAAATTTTGAGTTTTTTATTTATATGATTATTATTTTTAAGTGACCTTTATGCATAAACATAAAACCCAAACAAGTGCCACACCTTTGCACTAAGCGACTTCAGAATATAAGCCTGAGCATGGATTTTCCCTTTCCTGGAAATGTAAAGAATTTGTAGATATAGTTTGAACTAGACTACTACATTGTAGCTAACATGCATATTATATGTAGTCTTTAGATCAACATTCTGGAAAACACGTGACATGTCATCATCTACTACACTTCGAGGTAACCTTGACCAATATTCTACCATTTTTTCAGTTTAAAGTAACAACTATGTGCATTAATTCATGCCAATGCAATAATAAAAAAAAATATGCAGAGATGCTAGAAAATGTGTTCCTCACATAATGAACTCTGTGAAACTTATTTTAGCCATTTGAGGATATTTTGAAATCCCATTTGCATGCAGTCATACAATATTTGTAGCAGCTTCTGAAACAGTTTAATGATAGCAGTGCATATTCATTTTTATATGATAAAATGGAGACAGTTCAATATTTTTGAATGAAAATTATCAACCTTTTCCAAAAATGTAACCTGCTTTAAGCAGAAAAACAGACGATCTTCAACCAAACACTTTGTCTCTTGCTTGTGTGGCTTGTTATTTACATGTGAAAATACACCCTCACCAGTGTTTTAAGGGATGGTGCACCCAAAAATGGAAAAAAAAAAAAAAAAAAAAACTCTCATCATTTACTCACCCTCATGCCATCCCAGATATGTATGACTTTCTTTCTTCTACACAACACAAACAAAGATTTTTTTCCCGAATATCTCAGATCTGTAGCTTTATACATTGCTAGTGAATGGTGATCAGAACTTTAAAACTCCAAAAATAAAAAAAAGGCTGCATATAAATAATCCATATGTCTACAGTGGTTTAATCCATGTCTTTTGAAGAGATATGATAGGTGTGGGTGAGAAACAGATAAATATTTCAGTCATTTTTTTTACTATAAATCTACACTTTCCAATCAAAAAGAAACTTTTGTTTTGGTTTCTGGCTATTTTCATTTTCGTGCATATCGCCACCTACTGGACAGGGAGGAGAATTTATAGTAGAAAAGGACTTAAAGTATTATGGATAACTTTATTTATTATTTATGCTGCCTTTATCTCTTTTTTTTTTGAGCTTCAAAGATTTGGTCTCTATTCACTTTTCACTATATGGACCTACAGAGCTGAGCTATTCTTATAAAAATATTTGTTTGTGTTCAGCAGAAGAAACAAAATCATACACATCTAGGATGCCATTAGTGTGTGTAACTGATTAGAGCATTTTCATTTTGGGGTGAACTATATATTTAAGTGAATCTGGTTTATGTCAGTACATCAGTCCTTCTAGCAAAACTAAGCAGTTCATGCTGTACACCAGTCACTACCTACTTGTACGGTGATGCCAAACAGAAATATTATTAGGACCCATCCTTGCTAGAAAAGGCTGTAGTTGTATGCTCTACGCTGGCTTGCATACCAAATGTTTATAAATAAACATCATTGGTTAAAATCTGATCAAACTTGTCTGAACATTCTGACATGTAGTAAAGCCTATATAATCTAAATACATTAAATTGGCTATATCTTCTCTGCTGACACTCAGGGGTCAAAGGAAATATAAGTAGAATAGTCAAATAATTGAATAAATAAATAAATAAAAAGCTATCAAAAGGACATAATTGACATTTGAACATATTTAACATTTGGATAAATACAAAAACTACTTTGTGAGCATTATGCTATATGTTAGGCTATTTTGAGGTTTTAGTTATTGTAAAAATATAAATCATCCCAGTGATTTTCTTATTCAAATATAACATGGCCCAGGATTGGCTATGTTCAAAATATAGGACAGTGTTTTACATTTTCTCCTAAAGTCCCTCTCTAAATTTAAATGGCAAACTGTATACGGGATTTTTAAAGAGAAAGAACAAAATTAGGCTTTTTGAGTCAAAATGTATGTTTTCACATAGGAAATATAGGCATCGACATGTTTAATATTTGGAGTGATTCGACTGGACTAACAAACTGTACAGAACTGGAAACAATTACCCAAATTCTTGGTCTAATTTTAAAAGTTCAGAGATTATTTCTTCAAAATGTCTGTAATAGAATATTGGCTAACAGTGTGTTTATGTACTGGGCCGAAATTGCTCGCTCGTTCACTCATTCACTATTCCCTATATAGTGAACATTGTAATAGAATCTCCGAATGAGCTACGCCTGTGTCTCACGTTTTCCAGGAGGTCCCGCCTTCCTTATCGTGATTGGCTAAGCATTTAAACGTCAGTCTTCGATTGGCCGGTTAAGTAGTCAGTTATATCCGGCCCAACCATAGTAAACAGCGTTGAGTTCAAGGGCGGGGCTTGTGCTATGGGTGGGAAAAAGTTACGGCGAAGGCTGACTTAAGTCTGCGCTGAATTTCGAGGAAGTGTCCGAGTATTTTAAATAAACACATATTTCAACTAACGCGCAACGATGGACAAGTTGCGTCGTGTATTAAGTGGTCGAGAAGAGAATGAAGAAATGGGGCTTACAGCACAGGTATAAAGAGCAAGTGTGTTTTATTTGCTGTGCGTCTTTAACGGGCAGGCCACATTAGTGCTGTCGGTCAGACTGTTGATGTTTAATGCTGATAATGCTTCACTTCCGTTGTAACACTTACAAAAAAGTACTGTGGCTGTACATTGGTACAGTGATGGTGTCAAATGGTCATTCCGTTGTACTTTGGTATATGCCATGGTACTGTATAATAATCATATTCATTTGCCATGGTATTTACATGGGACTTCTCCAATGTCCTTCATTGAAACGACCATCATTGCAATATCTTAACCCTTGTGCCACCTTCGGGACATTTTGTCGTTTTCATTTTTTCGATCATTTTGGTGTTAATGCCAACGGCATAAAAGTGTGGATTTTGGGGGTAATTTTTATATTTTAACATCAGTTCCTATAATACATCTGTAATAAAAACTGTGTACACAAAATAATTACACTCAGGATCTTTAGGACAAAAATGTCTCCATTGAAACTCATTAAAACTGTAATATTAGATCCCAGTTTTATGCCATTAAAGTATAAAATCATGAATTGTATGATATTCTGCTTTCATTCTGGAGCCCTGGCATTAATATATATATATATATATATATATATATATATATATATATATATATATATATATATATATTAATATTTTTCACCAGATAGGCTAAACATGAAAAAAATGCGCTACATTTACATGCTTGTTCGTATTTTCTGTTTGCTGTATTATAGAGCACTGCAGGCCAATTGAATAAACAGTGCAGTTAAAATTATGTGGGTGTGTTGGTATGAATGTCAAGTATGTTTTGTGTGTGTGTGTGTGTGTGTGAAAAAACTGCAATTGCATTATATAATCAAACTGACATTTAAAGGGTTAAAATTCTGAAAATGAATGAATATTTTTGTAGTTATGATCAGGACTGATGTTAGTTAAAAACATTAACTCAAAATGGAAAATAATATTAATATATACTATTCTTATGGTAGTTTGTTGACGCAGACATTTTTGCCCTCTAAGGCCCTCTGAGTAACTTTTTTTAAATCGACGCACAAGGGTTAAACCATGGTATTACCTTAGTACAATGTGTAAAAGAAATCATGGCAATACCATGGTACTTAAATATATGCTATTGTAATAACCATATTCTGACGCCATGGTATTACCATAATTTTAGTATCCAGTATTACGTTATTACCATGACACCATGTCAGAAATATATACATGGTTCTTGATAGATACAATTTTCCTGAATGATTACCATACTTATTTACCATGGTTTTTAAATGACATTCAAAAAAGCATGGTACTGTATAGGGATGGGCATTGTTGTTCAAATTGTCTACTCAAGTACTCGGGGCAATGACTTGTACATACCTGTAAACATGTCTGACAAAAGTCTTTGACTGCTGCGTTGCATCTAGTTGTTCCAGTGTATCGTCTATTCATTTTTATAGGCTGTTTTAAAATAATCTGTTACAAAATGTACAAACGTTTGCATAATCAAAATATAATACATCATATTTTGTCATTATGTGAAGGTTCGCTGCCCAACTCAGTCAAAGAATGTGCGTGTCTGTTTGTTCTTCCTTCGGGTTAACATAGTAATCTTCGTAAGTGTGCACCAGTTTTTTTAGTGACTGTCTGAACCGTCTATTTTCAAATCGCTTTCAGTTTTAAAGATGCTGCATTCTGGTCCATTTAGCTGTGCTCTGTCTAGATGTTTGAAACACTCGCCTACTGTATATGTGGAGTCCACTGCCACACGTTCCTGGTGTGTGTGTGTGTGTGTGTGTGTGTGTGTGTGTGTGTGTCCAGTGTTGGGGAGTAACAGAATACATGTAACGGGATTACGTATTTAAAATACAAAATAAGTAACTGTATTCCACTACAGTTATAATTTACATAATTGGTAATTAGAATACAGTTACATTCAAAAAGTATTTTGATTACTGAACAGATTACTTTGCATTTTATTGTCATTTGTTTCATTTAATATTTAGTTCTTTCAGATGGAAAACATTTATACATATAAATGATGCGATCCAAAGTGCATTTGAACAGTGTGAAACACTTTCTTATGATGTGTTACATTCATACGAGCAGACAGAGAAGTAAGATTGAAGAAAGTTTGGAGCACAAGAAAAAGAAATAAACCTTGTCAGCTTTATGCTAAGCTAAAATGCTATTTCTAGCCATTTTACATGCACACGTTACCAGACACGATCATATTTTTTATCAAGAAAATTCATGTTGGATCATAATTTCTTTTTTTCTAGTAAGACATATTCTAGTATCATATTCTTGATAATAATTTTTGCATTGTTTTCCTTTAAAAATATCTAAAAATCATTCAAACAAAATCAGTTAGATTGATCTTGTTTTAGAAACAACACTGCATAAGATATTTGGATTTTTCAGAGAATGTATTTTTAACGTTTATTTAATGTTTATTTTGTCTTACTGTACTGACAGAGTTTTTATAGTCAAAACAAGTGAAAAATGTACCAGTGCTGAATAAGTAATCCAAAGTATTTAGAATACATTACTGACCTTGAGTAATCTAATGGAATACATTACAAATTACATTTTACAGCATGTAATCTGTAGTGGATTACATTTCAAAAGTAACCTGAATTTTAATTAAGTGAAAAGTCATCATGCATTATCCCCATCGATCATCATGATGATCGATCACTGCTGTCACATCCGAGTACTCATGCCCATCCCTAGTACTGTATAACCATGGTCCCATGTCCACAAATTAGGGTATAAAAGTCAAGATATAGAGATTACAGTCTAGTGTTGCTTTGTTTTGGATTGTACTGAACTGATTTTGATGTGATAATGATCTTTACTGCATTGCTGATTTTACATGCTTCCTAAGGGAAAGGATCATGTGAGGTAAGGTCATGACCTTTAAGTTGTTTTGTACCTTTAAAAGCTACTTGATATAGTGGGTTTTTATATATATATAGGAATCATGAGGAATCAAATTTTCCTTGATCTTTTGAGATAGAGTTCATTGCACTATTAAAACATACTGTAACTTCCAAAACTCAAAACATCCTCCCCAGTAAAAAAAAATCTAATAATGTATTGTTTATTGAAACAAAAAAATTTAATTTTTAAGAGGCCCTGTTATGCTTTTTTGGATTTTACATTTCCTTTAGTGTGTAATATAGCTGTGTGTGCATGTAAAAGATCTGCAAAGTAACAAAGCACAAAGGGAGTTACTCTCTCCACAGAAAACACTGCTCCTGAACAGGTTTACTTATAATTACAAGCTGTAATGTTACGGTCACTATCCACAGTAGTCCACGGTAGGCATGGGCTGGTTACCGGTTTCAAGGTATACCGCGGTTTGAAAAAGTTGCTGTTTCAAAACCACAAAAATGTTCCGTTATATCGTTCCTGTGGTACAAGCTGTTTTTTTATGTCTCGTCAAAAACTGAAAGTGCAGGAATCCCTCAGGTTGTGTGCAGTGTAGAGAGTAACACAACCTCTCCCCTCTGGTTGGTGCGAGCAGTCAGTCACCTGTGTGAAGGATGGCCGAAGGAGGTGAACCCTTGGACCTATTTCCCTGGTCGAAAAAGACGAAGTCTGCCTTATGGGTACCGAAAACATTCAGATGGCCACGGCTTGGAGTATGAAGGATATCCAACTTGTAAGAAGTCTGCTTAAGAAGCTTCACTTTATTTAGTTGACCAGATACTGGAAGCTTGCTTCTAAAACAACCAGGCCAATTTAACTGTTACACTTGTGTAAAATCACCATGCAACAACTGCTTTATGCAGCACAATGAGTTAGTAGCTAACGGCTAGCGGTTTATTGTTTTGTGTTGTGTTTAAGATGATGTCACGGCAGTAGAGGCAGCGCAACTGAAGCCTGTTATGAGCACATCACTGGCATACTGAATGAAAAGGAGGAAGATGATGCCCTAACAAAATGAATGAAAAGGTAATGATGGATGATCAGCAACACAGTTACACCTCTGAAAATGTCAGTAAGGTGAATGACATTGCTTGCTTCATTGATCCCTGTTTCAATGGCAACTGGCAACCATCAGGTTCAATGTAGAGGAAGCTGTGAACCTGGCAGAAATGACATTACTGCCACCTCAAGAATTACCTGCCTCCACTGCTGATCAAGAGAAAGGAAGCAGCACTTCCACCACCACTGTCCCTTCTGCTGCTATAATGAAGAAAGAAAAAATGACATCAGAAAAACAGTAAAGGGTCAAAAAAGGAGAAGATGCCCCTTAAAAGAAAGCATGTCAATGGAGGTTAAATTGCATTTGTCTCTGCCTCCCATATCCTATGATGCTATGACCCACTGGCATGGTAGAAGGGTCGTGCTCAAGAGTTGCCTCTCCTTGGCAAAGTAGCAAGAAAATTTCTATCCCAGCCTCCAGTGTGCCCCTCATAGAAGGTGTTCAATTCTAGTGGAAAGGTGAACATGCTCACATTCCTGCATCATAACTTGGACTGAAAGAGAAATGTGTAGAAAGTGAGCATGCCTCCAAAATCTTTTTGAGCTGCAGGTTTAGGCTCACTTAAGTGACTGCATTTATTTTAATTCATTTAAATTAAATTATTTAATTAATTAAATTATTTAACCTAACATACATGTTGACAACTGTTCCAAATATTCTATATGTCGCTTAAAAATACAATATATTGTGTTCAGTAGGAAAAAGTTGTTTTAAAAAAGACATTTAAAAATAAAAAATGTAGGGCTGTAATCGCAATACCACGATACCATGAAACTGTGATATTTTTGCTTGTTAACATACCATCAATATCTGATACCGGCCCATGCCTAGTCCACGGCTAACTTGCTCACTAACTTTCTAATACCCCCGGTAATGTCCATCTGGGAGTAAGCCTCTGTCCTCCGTTCATATCTCTGGGGACAAAAGTTCAGCTACAGCCATTCCAGCAAACTATGACAAACTTGGATGCACTGCGTGCCTTTTACTTGACACTTTGTTAGGTTCACAATAATCAACAGTGTACATGATTCTCCCATTCAATTAGTGTTTATATATATTTATACCTGTATCTAGTGTATGTGTATTCTACATTGTGTGTATTGTGTACATTTGTTATGTAAATTGTTGTGTAGGTATGTGTACATTTGTTATGTAAATTGTTTTGTGTAAATATGTTGTTATTGTCACTGTCATTACTGCATTGTTGCACGGAACTGCACACAAGAATTTCACCTGCTGTTGCACTCGTGTACACAGTAGTGTGACAATAAAGTGATTTGATTTGATTTGATTTGATTTGATGTATTGGTCCCGAGTTACACTACCATTGTTACCGTAATGTAGAGAAATGACAGTTATAACAACACATCTGAAATGTTAGAGAGCTACAAAACAAAAACTTACTTCTGTGAAACGTCCTGCACAATCATGCTTGCTAAGGTGGTTCGGGCGATCAGCTTATTCATCCAAACTTTCATTATCAGACTCGGGCTCGAACTGGTACGGCAAAACCTACTCCATTGTTACCGCAGATACAATAGCTTAGGAAGCCTCGGGAGCTGAAACTCAGTTATGGTAAGAGGCGTTGCATTTCCGTCACATGCTCTTTAAGCGGTTGACCAATCAGAACAGACTGGGCCAGCTGACCAATCAAAGCAGACTGGGCTTTTCGGAAAGTGGGGCTTTAAAGAAACAGGAGCTACAACTGAGCGTTTCAGACAGAGGGTGAAAAGAGGTCCTGCAGCAATGTACAGTATAAGAAAAATAATGTGCTTTTGAACATTAAAGCATGTAAACCTATTCTAGTAAACCCCCAAAATAAAATTATGAACCTGTAAATGAGCATAATGTAGGCTATTTAAGGGTTAGATCAGTGTTAAATGATCAGAAAAAAAACAAAACAAACAATTATAAATGTTTTTGGTTCACTCACACACACTAAATTATAATAACCGCAGGGGGACAATAAATAATAAAAGAAGTAAAAGTAATATTGTATAATATAACCCCTTTAAATTATATATAATCACTTAGTTGTCCGTTAGTTGTAATAAGACTGAGGGAATGCCCTGGTGTGTTCATTTTAACTGGCTTTTAATTAATATCTATTTGTATCTAAGAACTGGCAATGCAGGTATTAATAAAAGTTTAGGTTAGGACAACACATTAGGCTTGCATGATCATCATTTACATGGAAAAGCAAGAACAATAGTACATTTTCTTCCTGTCTTGTTCTACCTGTGGCTCTGTGCATTTAACCAGTAATTGTGTTTCTAATGGATCATAAGCAGGCGTCAGCATGCTCTGTTATGATCTCTTGGTTATTGTTCGTGGGGCATCATGGATCATGTGACATTCTGTGATTCTTCTCTAGGTCCTGGACGGCGCAAGCCTCAGTTTCGGCACACGGGTGAAGTGGTTCTTCATATGTTTTGCAGCAGGGATCCTCTGCTCAATACTTGTGAGTTAATTTCTTCTGTTGGCTGGAACACACACATGTAGGCCATGTTGGTATTCAAGGCCTTTGATAAATGAACAACAAACAGGTTTGCCTTCCTCTAAAGGAACAGTTTTAGAATTTTGTCATCATTTGCTCATTCTAACCCTGTATGATTTTATTTCTTCTGTGAAGCACAAACTGGGATGTTTGGCATTGAAAGTGGATGGTGATTTATACTGCCAAGCTCCAAAAAAATAAATAAAAACTTCATCAGAATATCATAAAAGTAGTCCATACAGCTCATCCACTGCATAATAAGATAAGTTTGTGTGAGGAACAGTCTGTAATATACGTTTTTTTCCTCTGCCTAGGCTTACAAATCCTGTCGTACATTGTGCAAAGTTTTGCCAATGCTGTTGATTCTTACATGTGACGTGACTGATCGCGAAGTGGCAATTTTGAATATCTGTGCCTGCAGATCATAAGATTTGAGAACTATGGCAGAGGGGAAGATTATCAGGGAACAATTAGTTAAATTTCAGTCGGAAAGCTACACTGAAAAGCATATTAGGTTGACTTTACTAAAATGATTAAGAAGTGAAATGATTGATTTAATCAATGAGTGAAAGTGTCAAATAACAGGACGTTACTGAGATTAAGCGAGTAGTATTCAGCTGGTCATGTGATTCTAACATGGCTGCCCCCATGTGTGGACCCTCTCCATGTAGAATAAAACAGCTTTTATAAGGTTACTGATATGACTGGAGTCTTCATTTTAATGTGAGTGCTCATGATTTCCTACATATATTGCAAAATTACAATTCATGTCTTTAGGAGTTCAACTTTTTTTAAAGAGGAATACATTACTGAGTGAACTTTTAAATAGAGACCTTTTTAATCATCCATCCTAAAACCTAATGCTGTGTTCCACAATGTAAAAAAAAAAAAATTCAGGTGAGTAAATAATGAAAGAATTTTCATTTTTGGGTGCACTGTCCTTTTAAAGATCCGTATGACAAGTGTATGACTGAATACTTATTGCCAGAATAAATGACACAATGCCACAACAACTGATCAGACAATGTTTTTCAAAAACGTGTGTCTTCTTTTAATAGAACTGTTACCCACACACACACACACACACTTGGAAAAATAGTCAGAATGCATGTTAATAGAGACAAATTTCTGCTTCATCTGGCAAGACTCCTGAAAGCGTGGAAATATTCAGCAAAGAACTGAGAATTTATGAGTTGGACTCTTGCATGTTGCATGTTTAACACCCTGTTTCTATTGGTTCTCTGTTCCTCTTTCTCCAACTTATACCAACTGATTTCAGTTGTGGTTAGCCCATGATAAGAGTGATGACAACGCTTCACTGATAACTGTCACAAAAGTATCCATAAACGCTGTGTGCCCTGCGTACAGTGCAAATTGGTTGAGGAATCCTTTTAAAGCTTTAAACTAATTTGCAGGAATAGAGTTTAGAATGTAATGCTTTCTTTCAAGTTCTTCAAACAGTAGGTGTGCAACACCACTAGGTGGCAGAAGCGTTTAGCATGTTCACATACTAAGCCTAAAATTGAGAGTAGTTAAATCATATTGAATTTATTTCCATTAGAAGCTGTTTTGTGTGTTTTCAGCTTTAAGTTTTACACATATAGCTTCACAGAAATATTTAAAAAATTGACTGACATGCCACATTATGTCCTCTGAAACAGGGAACTGCACTCCTCTTCTTGCCAAAAGCAGGAATAAAGCTGTTTGCTGTATTCTACACCCTAGGAAACATTGCAGCACTTTCAAGGTAAGTGTAATAGATGCATAGAAATAATTTTTTGGTAGCATATCCGTGGATATATATATATATATATATATATATATATATACGTACTGTATCCGTGATCGGTTAGTAATTCCTTGCTTTGTCCATATCAGCTATAAAACTGCACTGTTTTAATGATCTCTGTAAGCAGAAGAATGAGCCCTCAATCTCCACCGGCCCCAAGTATCACACATTTATCCTAACATGATCCTGGACTTCAGGAATTTTGTATTACATTTTCATGTTTCTGTTACATATCAAGGCAGGACTGCATAGAGAAGCTGACAAAATTAGTGTTAAATCATGCTTTCGATTTGGTTTGAGTAAATGCACATGATCAAATGATTAGATTTGAACACCTTTTTCTAGTGTTCCTTAGTGTTAGCTTGAAAGGACAAACCTCTATCGTGTCAAGTGCTTTTAAGTATTTCCCTGGCTTCAATTAACGTGCATTGTCTTTTCATTAGGGTTTAGAGGTTTGCTTGTTCTTCTCCTCTTACAGTGTTGTTGGGTTGCCATGGGACAAGATATGATGTTCCCAAAGACTAGAACAGGTCTGTCTGGTTCTCTGAAGCCTCTGGCAGACCAAACAGTCTCCGTAATCAATACAGTATTTGAAGTGGATGATTGCAGATTCTCGCCACTGCCCCTTTTTTAATCAGTTGATGATTAATTTCTCCAGGAAGAATACTTATGTTGGTGTCAATTTATGTTACCTGCAGGGAAGATGATGCATTTAAGTAACTGGGTCTTCTTGCGTGACCTGCCCCATAGTTACTGCTTGGGAAAGGATAGTAGCCATATGAATCCTGCTGCTCATAGTCCTCTGTGTGGCCTCCACACTATACAGTACCACTGTCAGCACAGTTTAAACCACTTTACGTCAACTTATGTTATAAGAATTAAAGGAGTATTTCAGGTTCTATACAAGTTAAGCTCAAAGTCCTTTTCTTTCCAAAAAAAAAGAAATAAAATAAAATCTGATTTGCGGTGAAGCACTTAGAATAGAAGTGTATGAGGGCCAATCCGTAAACGTTAAAATACTCGCTATTTCAAAAGTATAGCCACAAGCATAAACAATGTGTCATAAAATCGCTTGCTAACCATTTTTGATGATGACAACGCAACGTAAACCATAAACCCAAAACAAACATAAACACGATGGCATAAACTATACATCTAAAATAATACACAAGTTTTAACAGAATTTGCATTGTGATATTATTTTCATGACATTTAAGCACAGTTTTCCTCCAAATTGTCATTACCATAATGCAAAACTGTCACATTCTCATTATTTAATTTTGAAAAGTATGATTTACTCATTTATACATTATAGTAATATTTGTTGCAATTCTTTGTGGACAAGATTTATTACAGTAATGAGAATGAAAGTGTTTTAATGAGAATCAGTTTCCCACTAAATTGTCATTAAAGTAATGCAAAATAAAATAAATAATATATTATTTAAATGTAAAAGTATTTATACATCATGGTAGCGTTTGTTGGAAAAGATGGAACTCGAGATGGCACCGAGTATGGCTGCAGCGTTGCGAGCTCCGAACAACACTGCAGTTTATTGTTTGTTTTGTTTACAGTTTTTTGTTTTTTTGTCTTGGAAGTTGTCTGCCTTATTGTTTACGACAGACAAACGCTTTTGGACATTGGTTCGGCAGTTACATACCGAAAACCGGACTTCAAATTCCTCAGTGCCGACCCGCTGTTTACAAACACGCCAGCAGAGCCCTTTGTCTGGGCTGCCCAGCCGCGGAAACGCAGAAGGAAAAGGGGAAAAAGAGCCGGCGTTCTCATCAGAGTAAGACGTCGCGCAAATCGACCCCCGCTACCCAGTATACTACTGGCAAATGTTCAGTCTCAGGACAACAAGCTCTGTGAGCTGAGAGCGCGGATCTCTTTCCAACGAGAGATTGCTATGTTATATGCCTTACAGAAACCTGGATGTCTGCAGAGATTCCAGACTCGGCCATTGAACCCACGGGTTTCTTCGTACACCGAGCGGACAGAGCGAAAGACCTCTCAGGTAAAAGCTGAGGTGGTGGTGTATGTTTTATGATCAACAAATGATGGTGTGATCAGAGGAACGTACAAGTCTTTCTGCTCTCCTGATCTGGAATATCATCAGGAATATCTCATGCTTCTGTGTCGACCATTCTGGCTACCGAGGGAATTCACAGCGGTCATTATCACAGCTGCGTACATCCCCCCCCACAAGCTGACAAAGGCCAGCACTCAATGAACTGTATGGAAGCATAAGTGAGCAGGAAACCGCGCACCCTGAGGCCGCGTTCATTGTTACCGGGACTTTAACAAAGACAATTTTAAAACAATCGCTCCAAAATACCACCAACACATCAACTTCAACACACGAGGGGACCGGGTTTTGGATCATTGCTATTCTCCTTTCCAGAATGGCTAAAAATCCCTCCCCCGCGCACCATTTGGCAAATCAGACCACTCTTCCGTTCTGCTTCTGCTCGCTTACAGGCAGAAACTAAAACGGGAAGCACCCACCCTCAGAACAGTCCAGTGCTGGTCGGACCAATCAGACTCTATGCTACAAGACTGTTTTGATCACGTGGACCGGGAGATGTTCCGGTCTGCCTCTGATGACGACATCGAGGTTTACGCTGATAGTGTAACGCGTTTCATCAGGAAG
The DNA here is from genome assembly GCA_032164185.1 of Moxostoma hubbsi. Taxonomy (NCBI): domain Eukaryota; kingdom Metazoa; phylum Chordata; class Actinopteri; order Cypriniformes; family Catostomidae; genus Moxostoma; species Moxostoma hubbsi. Next base: position 1,369,365 of record JAVLUX010000083.1, on the reverse strand, counting down.
TGCGTAGAGGACATTGTGCCAACCAAAACAATACGGATCTACCCCAACCAGAAACCCTGGGTTAACGGCAATGTTTGCGTGGCACTTACTGCGCTGACCTCCGCTTTTAATTTCGGGAACGCGGAGGAGCGTAAACAAGCCAGTTATGCCCTCTGTCTCTATCAGTGCAGCCAAACGCCAGTACAGGCACAAAATTGAAGGACAGTTCAACACCACTGACTCCAGAAGTATGTGGTAGGGAATTAACATCATCACGGACTACAAAGGGAATAAAAACTCCGCCGTGAACACCGCTGCCTCTCTCCCGGATGAGCTTAACACATTTTATGCTCGTTTCGAGGACAACAACACCGCCCTCACATAGAGAGCACTCGCGGCTGACTGTATAGAGGTTGGTTCACTCTCCGTCTCTGTTGCGGATGTAACCCGATCCTTCCGACGGGTGAACATTCATAAAGCCGCGGACCCAGACAGCATTCCGGGCCGCGTCATCAGAGCGTGCGCGAACCAACTGGCTGGTGTTTTTATGGACATTTTTAACCTGTCCCTCTCACAGTCTGTAGTCCCCACATGCTTCAAAACGTCAACCATTGTGCCTGTACCGAAGCAAGCCAAAATCACTTGCCTAAATGACTTGCGTCCTGTTGCTCTGACCCACATCATTAGCAAATGCTTTGAGTGATTAATCAGAGATCACATCTGCTCTGTGCTGCCCACCTCTTTGGACCCACTGCAGTTTGCCTACCGCAACAACCGCTCCACTGATGATGCCATTGCATCTACACTACACACTGCTCTCTCCCACCTGGAAAAAAGGAACACATATGTGAAAATGCTGTTTGTAGACAGCGTTCAACACCATAGTGCCCTCCAAACTTGAAGAGAAACTCCGGACTCTGGGCTTAAACAACTCGCTGTGCAGCTGGATCCTGGATTTCCTGTCAGGCAGACGTCAGGTGGTTAGAATGGGCAGCAACATCTCCTCATCACTGACCCTCAACACTGGAGCCCCGCAGGGCTGTGTTCTCAGCCCACTCCTGTATTCCATTTACTCACATGACTGTGTGTCAACACATAGCTCCAATGCCATCATTAAGTTTGCTGACGATACGACGGTGGTAGGTCTGATCACTGACAATGATGAAACAGCCTACAGAGAGGAGGTGCACACTCTGACATGCTTGTGTCAGGAGCACAACCTCTCCCTCAACGTCAGTAAAACCAAGGAGCTTGTAGTGGACTTCAGGAGGAAAGACAGAGAACACAGCCCCATCACCATTAATGGAGCACCGGTGGAGAGAGTCAGCAGTTTCAAGTTCCTCGGTGTCCACATTACTGAGGAACTCACATTGTCCATCCACACTGAGGCCGTTGTGAAGAAGGCTCACCAGCGCCTCTTCTTCCTGAGACGGCTGAGGAAGTTTGGAATGAACCACCATATCCTTACACAGTTCTACACCAGTACTGTAGAGGGGCAGTGGTGGCTCAGTGGTTAAGGCTCTGGGTTACTGACCAGAAGGTCGGGGGTTCAAGCCCCAGCACCGCCAAGACACCACTGTTGGGCCCTTGAGCAAGGCCCTTGATCCTATCTGCTCCAGGGGCGCCGAATCATGGCTGACCCTGCACTCTGACCCCAGCTTAGCTGGGATATGTGAAAAATAAATAATTTCACTGTATATATGCAGAAATGTATGTATAATGTGTGACAATTGATCAATAAATAAATAAAAAAATAAATAAAATAAATAGAGATCATCCTGACTGGCTGCATCACCGTCTGGTACGGCAATAGCACCGCCCACAACCGCAAAGCCCTGCAAAAGGTGGTGCGAACTGCCAGAAACATCATCGGAGTTCAGCTTCCCTCCCTCCAGGACATATATAACAGTGTGAAAAAAGCTCAGAGGATCATCAGAGACTCCAGCCACCCGAGTCATGGTCTGCTCTCACTGCTTCCATCAGGCAGGCGGTATCGCAGCATCAGGACCCGCACCAGCCGACTACATGACAGCTTCTTCCCCAAGCAATAAGACTTTTGAACACGATCTCTCACAATCAACAATCAGCGCTGCACTTTATTAATCTATTATCTCACACTGGACTGTCATAATTATATTCTCCACAATATAACTGCATATATATTTTTATATACTCTTATTTTTAATTTTTTTTGTATGTGTATTCTATATTGTGTGTATTGTTTACTGTACATTGTATAATAGGATTGTGTTGTGTAAGTATGTGTACATTTGATATGTAAATTGTGTTGTGTAAGCATGTTGTTTATTGTAATTGGTATATGTCTCGTCACTGTCATGACTGCTATGTTGTTCGGAACTGCACACAAGACTTTCACCTACTGTTGCTCTTGTGTACATGGTAGAGTGACAATAAAGTGATTTGATTTGTTGTACTGAATTAAGCAAATTTTACTAAAAGGTAATTGGGAATGTGATGATTTAAATTTTCTTTATGCAAAACATAAGTTCTTATTTTTTGCTTTTGATTTTGGTGTGAAATATAATGGACAATGTTAAAAAGCTGCGTAATGTAGCTAAAAACCCAGAAAATCCTGACGCCGGTGTATCAAGGAGCTCTTGTCGGTCAACTATTTCTAGTCATGATGCAGGAACCAGGAAGAGGCCTAGTTAGTAATCAGGGCAGTGAGATGGAAAATGTCCTAGAAGAATTCCCCTGGCACTCTCCCAGACTGCACCTCTGCATATCCGAGGACTACTCTTCACTTTGAAGCTTATACCCCTGTGAAATAAACAACAAAAAAACATTCAGCTGAGCCATTCAGCTACCATGGTACAGAATTAATCAGCTTTATCAGTAACCAGACCGTGTGCTTAATCACAGACCTGTCCAGACAGAGCAATAAAGGTTAAGTCTTTAGAGTAACGAGTTATGCTCTGGACAAACGTGCTGTCTGGGTTACCTGTTTTAAATACAACCATCAGTTCTGGTAATGGTTATGGTTTGGAATCCTACTGACCTTGATACATTAGCAGGTATCAGGAAACCTCATTAAAAGGTCATGACCCAGACTGAAGTGAAAGTGGATTTATTTTAATTACCACAAGAATGGTTTAAAGTGAAGGTCTGCACAGAGACTAAGGTTGTCAAGTTCAAGTTTGCAAGACAAAAAAAAAACACATGTACAATGTTAATGTAGACAAAGACAACGCAGCACAGGGCAAGTGACAGTTCCATCAGTTGGCCCGAACTCTCACACATGCCCTGGGCCGTCGGGCCATCCATACAGAGGAAGTTAGCAAGCCTCTTTCTTTCTTCAGAATATTAAACCTTTGCTTGAAAACATCAGATTATGGCTGCCCTTTCTTGGGACAGAGGATGACATCATGGCTGCCTCATGCATTAGTGTTTGTGTGATCTAATAAATGTCCTGGTGAAGGTTGCTTGAGTAATGCAAGGTAGATGGGTTCACCCCTCCCCCAGAACTGAACGCCGTACATTTACTCTCAATGAGTCTGTGGTCCGTCTGCAGCATTGTTATGCTAAATCATCTGATTCTGCCGATGTCTCGCAGCATAAATTAATAAACTGTGATATTGATTTCGGAATTATGCTAATTGGGACCTTTGATGTGTTCCTGTCACTCAAATGAAAATCAATAGATTTTTAGGTTTTGTAAGGACAGATCAAAAACAATGAACTACTACAAGGGGCAGTGATTTTGCAGGTATTATAAAATGATCAACGGAGTGTATATTCATGCACTTCACTTGCCCATTAAGTTTCCTAAAGATTTTTAAATGAATTTAGAATGCTTAATTACCTATAGAGACTTTAGTTTCTTTAAAGTAATTTTGCGTTTTTTCCTTATGAGTTGAGTTGTTTTAATAGTGTCTCTGTAAACTTGTTTAGCAGAAATGGTGTTGCAGTTGGTAATTTCCATGAATCGGTTCAAACTGTCCATTTTGTTGAATTGATTCAATATTCTGATTTCATTATTTGTTTGCAAATTGACATGGAAGTCCTTGTGTAGCATTTCATGATAATTGTTTGGTTAAAATATATGAAGGTAAATATTGCAGTTTTTTAATGTTTTGTTATATTGTTGCTTAAAAATGAAAATCATTAAATATCTTAAAATAAAAACAATTCTTCCTGGTGTTAATTTAGTGAGAAATGGGTTGAAATACATGCTTTGATTTTAAAATAGATATACATGGCAACAGTGTCTGTTTAGTCAAAATGATGATTTCTCTGATTGAAAAAAGAAATTCAAAGCATATACCTACTGTACATATCACGATTTACACTGGTTGTCAAAAGTTTGGAATAATGTACAGATTTTGCTCTTATGGAACGAAATTGGTATTTATTTACCAAAGTGGCATTCAACTGATCACAATGTATAGTCAGGACATTAATAATGAGAAAAATTACTATTACAATTGGAAAACAAAATGTCAGAACTTCTTAATCTACTTCTAAGAATCCAAGTGCGACAATGACAGCTTTGCAGATCCTTGGCAATCTAGCTGTCAGTTTGTCCAGACACTCAGGTGACATTTCACCCCACACTTCCTGTAGCACTTGCCATCTTGTTGGGCACTTCTCGCCATACCTTACACTCTATATGATCCCACAAAAGCTCAATGGGGTTAAGATCCATAACGCTCTTTTCCAATTATCTGTTGTCCAATGTCTGTGTTTCTTTGCCCACTCAGCTCTGCACCCCTGAGTCTTCTCTTTACTGTTGTACATGAAACTGGTGTTGAGCGGGTAGAATTCAATGAAGCTGTCAGCTGAGGACATGTGAGGCATCTATTTCTCAAACTAGAGACTCTGATGTACTTATCCTCTTGTTTAGTTGTACATCTGGTCTTCCACATCTCTTTCTGTCCTTGTTAGAGACAGTTGTCCTTTGACTTTGAAGACTATAGTTTACATCTTTGTTGTGGCATCTTCATTTTCTTTTCTTTTTTTGGCAATTTCAAGCATTTGCATAGCCTTCATTGAACAAAACAAGGATTGACTGATGAGTTTCAAGAGAAAACCTAGAGTTTCTTTTTTGCCATTTTTGACTTAATATTGACCTTAAGACGTGCCAGTCTATTGCATACTGTGGCAACTCAAAAACAAATCAAACACAAAGACAAGGTTAAGCTTCATTTAACAAACCAAATGGCTTTCAACTGTGTTTGATATAATTTATCATGATTACTCAAGAATAAGGTGTTGGAGTGATGGCTGCTGTCTAGATTAAATAAAAAATTACTTTATTTTTCAAATAGTGATGGTGCTCTTTTTTACATCAGTAAAGTCCTGAATATACTTTGTGATCAGTTGAATGACTTTGGTGAATTAAAGTACCAATTTCCTTCCGAAACAGCAAAATCTGTACATTATTCCAAACTTTTGGTTTGGAATATACAAACACATTGTATATCAGATATTGTCAAAAGGCTGAAAAATATCGAGATTAGAGGTTGACCGATGGTTGATTTTGACGATACCGATAACTAAAGCCCAATTCGGACAGAATTAGTTTTATATGGGTACACAGGGTAATATAAAAACTACCAGAGCTTCTCAGTAATCCCGGGCGAATAGGTCATGTCAGTCATTTTTCCAGACTTTTTCCAAACTGTACATTCTCTCGCCAGTAAAAATTGCAGTGTGTTTTAAATACTACATAACAGCCTGTAAAATTAACCCGTTAATAATAATCCAGCATTAATGTTAATAAAAAGCCAGTAAATCTGCACTTTCCAGCTCTTGAGCCCTTTAAAAAATATTGCTGTTTCTTAAGTTCTCAGAGTGTCTGAAGTGGATGTTGGTCAAAAGAAGACACCAGAAGCCGACGCGCTTCACATCTTTATAACGCTGGATGTTGTGTTTGAACTGATGCATGTTTTTTATTCTGTCAAGTGTTTATGCATGTAAAAGAGAAATGAGCAGGGGTTTTTTTGGTCAGAAAAATCTGATGGAAAACAAGCATGTATTTTTTTTTATTATTATTATTTCTTTTTTTAATTATCATTTAAGCAGAGTGAGTGTGGGAGATTGCGTAGAGCCCCACGCTTTGGAACATATTGTCCATATCTTTAGATCAAGAGTGTAATATAAGATTACAGGCTTGTTAATGTCACCAGTTCTGTTGTATTTTTAGACCGATATTCCAATAATTTTTTTTTCTTACCACAGATACCGTATACGCTCGTTTAATATTTCCTGCATAATTAATCAGCACAGTATACATTGTCTGGTAGGCCAGTTACGCATGACAGCAGTGTTAAAAAAAAAAAGAAGATTTGGTGCAGAACTTGGGACTTAAACATAAACAAGCCAAAAACTTACAAGGATCTATTATTTTGAAATGACGGAGACTATGTTACAGTGCTTAAGTATTTACCAAATTAAGCTTTTTGTAGCCTACATATTCACCAGATGAAGGGTTTTGTTTGTATATACAGTATATAAATATAGCTCCGGAAACAATTAAGAGACCACTGCAAAATTATCAGTTTCTCTGGATTTACTATTTATAGGTATGTGTTTGTGTAAAATAAACATTTTTTGTTTTATTCTATAAAGTACTGCCAACATTTCTCCCAAATTCCAAATAAAAATACTGTCAATTACAGCATTTATTTGTAGAAAATAACAATAAATATAGTGTTTTCAGACCTTGAATAATGCAAAGAAAACAAGTTCATATTCATTTTTAAACAACATAATACTAATGTTTTAACTTAGTAAGAATTCAGAAATCAATATTTGGTGGAAGAACCCTGATTTTTCAATCACAGCTTTCATGTGTCTTGGCATGCTCTCTACCAGTCTTTCACATTGCTGTTGGGTGACTTTATGCCACTCCTTGTACAAAAATTCAAGCAGCTCAGCTTTGTTTGATGGCTTGTGGCCATCCATCTTCCTCTTGATCACATTCCAGAGGTTTTCAATGAGGTTCATGTCTGGAGATTTGGCTGGCCATGACAGGGTCTTGATCCGGTGGTCCTCCATCCACACCTTGATTGACCTGGCTGTGTTGCATGTTGCATTGTCCTGCTGGAAAAAGCAATCCTCAAAGTTGGGAAAAATTGTCAGAGCAGAAGAAAGCAAGTTTTCTTCAAGGAGAACCTTGCACGTGGCTTGATTCATGTGTCCTTCACAAAGACTAATCTGCCCAATTCCAGCCATGCTGAAGCACCCCCAGATCATCACAGATCCTCCACCAAATTTCACAGTGGGTGCGAGACACAGTGGCTTGTAGGCCTCTCCAGGTCTCCGTCTAACCAATAGATGACCAGGTGTTGGGCAAAGCTGAAAATTGGACTCATCAGAGAAGATGATCTTACTCCATTCCTCTATGGTTCAATCCTTATGGTCTCTTGCAAACCTCAGCCTGGCTCTTCTTTGTTTATCATTGATGAAGGGCTTTTTTTAACTTCAGCCCTGTACCTAGAAGCCCGTTTCGAACTCTTCTTGCCGTACTTTTCACCCCAGCTGCCATTTGCCATTATTTTTGCTGTTCACTTGTCATCCTATGGTTGTTGAGTGACATTTAAATGAGTTGGCGGTCATCCCGTTCAGTGGAGTGTCATTTTCGCCCTCTACCGGTTTCTAGCATGTTGATAACCCAAAACCCCCAATGTCTGCTGCTTGACCTTGTTCTTATTCTTGTTCTTGTTCTTAAAGGCCATCTTTGAAATTTTAAGGATGGACACAACCTGACACTCACTGTATCCCTTGGCCAGTAAAGCCAGAACTGAACCCTTCTTTTCCTCACTGAAAACTTTTCTTTTCAACTCTTTTGGAATGGCCTTGATTCTTGATATGAAGTTGGAGACGTTGTAATTACAAAAAGCGACTAGCTGCACTGATTAATCGGTCTATCACTAATCGAGATATCTTTTTTTAAACTATATTGCCCAGTTTTACTACTCACACCAGAATGGTGTCACTACATTTTTGTACATAAGTTTCGCAAACATATTACAATTCGTTCATGTTTGTTACCTCTTATGCTCTGGGACCAAGTACTAGGTCCGGAAATACATCATCGACATGTCCGGGTGGAAACTGTGACTCATAAGTGGTACCATTTGATAGCTTAGAACCAATTTTCACCAATGTCCATCAATTTTGCATGTATTTTAATATAAAGTAACATATTAAAGCTTAAATACGTTCTACCTTTATACATTTTGAAGGCTTGCCTGTAAAATAATATTGTTTTTTTTGCATGTGCACAACTGTATGTGAATAAGAGGGACCTTCAAATTTTGGTATGCCAAATTCAGGCAGAAATAAAAAAAATACATCAGAGTTTAAGAGGTCCACCCATTTAGCAGCTTTGGTGTAACTATGAGTGATGGATACATATGTGCCCTCCCTGTGATCATACCTTATTCTGTGTCTCTGTTCCCTACAGCACCTGTTTCCTGATGGGGCCACTCAAACAGCTGAAGCGCATGTTTGAGCCCACCAGACTCATAGCCACCATTCTAATGCTGGTAAGTAACAGCCTCTGTCCCATCACACTGCATCAGCTCTAGAGAGCTCTTAAGAAAAGACAATTTAACCTCAAAGCACATCCTGTTATTCGCTGTCACGTTTTTCAATGGCTGATGCTAATATCTAAAGAGCGGGGTGACCAATGGCTAGTTTAATGGCCAATATAAATAATATTTTATGATGACAACAAAAAAGAGAAAATATTTGTTATCCATTGACTAGGCTGCTCTTGCACAAATGGTCAAGAAATTGATAAAATCAACTGACATTTGACAGCTGATGCACCGCATTTACTTCTCTGCCTTTTAGCTGTCTCATCAGCCATTGAAGATCACAAATCACACATGTAGGCTAGCAGGGCACAAGCAATGCTTCAGTCTTTTGCAGTCACAAATCTGGCAGGTCTAAAGGGGACTACGAGGCATTAAGAGATTCAAAGGGCTGCTGTAGTAATCCAGAGACATCACAGCAGCTCTGTACTACACTTTTCCCTTTAATCTATTTCTGTTCGCACTCGCTCAAACACAGCACAATACCAGTCTACCAAAACCAGACTATCATATTCATTTTTACATGTTTTTTCAGCCCAATTGGGCATTAACATTTAAAAAAATTTCCAACATATTATAGTTTAAAAAAAAAAAAGAAAGAAAAATATTAGAAAAAATAAAACATTAACTAGAAATAGGAATCGTAAGGACTTCAATGATTCCGGTTCTGATTCCGATTCCTCTCAACTATTTTTTTTTTTTTTTAATGGTTCCAGTAACGATTCTTTTAGTAATTTTTTAATAAGAAATGTAATTCTTAATCAGCAGCCTGTCTAAATGATGAAATTAATCAATATTTTAACAGAGCAGATTCTTGGAAATAGTCGTTTACACAGATTACACAGACATAGAGTTGCAAGAAAAAGTATGTGAAACTTTTGGAATTACCTGCATTTACGTATAAATTTGTATTTGAATATGGTTTGAACTTCATCTAAGTTACAATAATGAACAAACACCATCTGTTTTAACTAACAACACACAAGTTATTGTATTATTCTTGTACATACTGAATACATCATTCAAACATTCACAGTGTAGGTTGGAAAAAATATATGAACCTCTAGGCTAATGATGTCAACAAATGCTAATTAGAGTCTGGAGTTGGCAAACCTGGCATCCAACTAATGAATCAAGATTGGAGGTGTGGGTTAGAGCTACTTTGACTTATAAAAAAGCACTCGAACATTCTGAGTTTGCTTTTTTGTTTGCTTACGAGAAGCATCTGCTAACATTGACCATGCCTCACAAAAAAGAGATACTAGAAGACCTATGATCAAGAATTGTTGCTTTGCATAAAGCTGGAAAGGGTTATGAAGTTATCTCTGAGCTTAGATATTCATCTGTCCACAGTTTGACAAATTGTCTATAAATGGGGATGATTTAGTACTGTGGCTACTCTCCCTAGAAGTGGCTGTCCAGCCAAGATGACTCAAAAGGGCACACCGCAGAATGCTCAATGAGGTAAAAAAGAACTCTAGAATGACAGCTGAAGACTTGTTAACATCTCTGTTCATGAGTCTACTATACGAAAACATTAAACAGGCATGTGTCAGTCGCAGGATACCATGAAAGACGCTGCTGCTTTCCAACAAAAATATTGCTGCACGTCTGAAGTTTGCCAAAGACCACCTTGACAATCCACAGCGCTACTGGGAAAATATTGTGTGGACTGATGAAACAAAGGTTGAATTGTTTGGAAAGAACACGCAGCACTTTGTATGTTGTATAAAGGGCACCACATACCAATATCATCCCAATGGTGAAGTACGGTTCTATGCTGCTTCGAGCCTGGACTGCTTGTCATCGTCGAGGGGAAAATTTAATTCACAAGTTTATCGAGTGATCCTACAGGGTAGTGTCAGGGTGACTGTGTGCCAGCTGAAGTTCAGTTGAAGTTGAGTGATGCAGCAGGACAATGACCCTAAACATCAATGTAAATCCTCTACAGAATAACTTGAGTGGCCCAGTCACAGCCCAGACCTTGACCCTATAGAGATGCTGTGGAATGACCTCAAGAGAGCTGTTCACACCAGACATCCTAAGAATAATCTGAAGGAGTTGGTCAAAAAGTAAATGGCCCAAAATGCCTTCTGAACAGTGTGCAGGTCTAATCCACAGCTACCAGAAATGCTTGGTTGCGGTTATTGCTGCCAAAGAAGGATCGGCCACTTATTAAATCCAAGGATTCACTCACCTTTTTCACAGATCAGTGAATGTTTAATGAGATTTGTTCAGGATGAACAAGATAAGAAAACATTTTATAACCAATTAATGCAGAAAACCAGCAAATTCCAAAGGGTTCACATATTTTACTTGCCACTGTTTTTTATTCATTCACAAATTCGCTTTGCTTTCAAAAAAGTACATATGGCTCATTTTGAATTGGACAATAAAATGATATACAGTATCTCACAAAAGTGAGTACACCCCTCACATTTTTGTAAATATTCGATTATATCTTTTCAAGTGACAACACTGAAGAAATGACACTTTGGTACAATGTAAAGTAGTGAGTGTACATCTTGTATAACAGTGTAAATTCTGTCCCCTCAAAATAACTCCACACACAGCCATTAATGTCTAAACCGCTGGCAACAAAAGTGAGTACACCCCAAAGTGAAAATGTCCAAATTGAGCCCAATTAGCCATTTTCCCTCCCCGGTGTCATGTGACTCGTTAGTGTTACAAGGTCTCAGGTGTGAATGGGGAGCAGGTGTGTTAAATTTGGTGTCCTCACTCTCACACTCCCTCATACTGGTCACTGGAAGTTCAACATGGCACCTCATGGCAAAGAACTCTCTGAGGATCTGAAAAAAAGAATTGTTGCTCTACATAAAGTTGGCCTAGGCTATAAGAAGATTGCCAAGACCCTGACACTTCGCTGCAGCATGGTGGCCAAGACCATACAGCGGTTTAACAGGACAGGTTCCACTCAGAACAGGCCTCACCATGGTCGACCAAAGAAGTTCAGTGCACGTGCTCAGCGTCATATCCAGAGGTTGTCTTTGGGAAATAGACGTATGAGTGCTGCCAGCATTGCTGCAGAGGTTGAAGGGGTGGGGGGTCAACCTGTCAGTGCTCAGACCATACGCCGCACACTACATCAAATTGGTCTGCATGGCTGGCAGAAGGAAGCCTCTTCTAAAGATGATGCACAAGAAAACCTGCAAACAGTTTGCTGAAGACAAGCAGACTAAGGACATGGATTACTGGAACCATGTCCTGTGGTCTGATGAGACCAAGATAAACTTATTTGATTCAGATGGTTTTAAGCGTGTGTGGTGGCAACCAGGTGAGGAGTACAAAGACAAGTGAGTCTTACCTACAGTCAAGCATGGTGGAGGGAGTGTCATGGTCTGGGGCTGCATGAGTGCTGCCGGCACTGGGGAGCTACAGTTCACTGAGTGAACCATGAATGCCAACATGTACATGATCCCCTCCCTTCAGAGACTGGGCCGCAGGGCAGTATTCCAGCATGATAACGACTCCAAACACACCTCCAAGACGTCCACTGCCTTGCTAAAAAGCTGAGGGTGAAGGTGATTGTGATGGGCTGGCCAAGGATGTCTCCAGACCTAAACCCTATTGAGCATCTGTGGGGCATCCTCAAACAGAAGGTGGAGGAGCACAAGGTCTCTAACATCCACCAGCTCCTTGATGTCGTCATGGAGGAGTGGAAGAAAACTCCAGTGGCAACCTGTGAAGCTCTGGTGAACTCCGTGCCCAAAAGGGTTAAAGCAGTGCTGGAAAATAATGGTGGCCACACAAAATATTGACTCTTTGGTCCCAATTTGGACATTTTCACTTAGGGTATGTACTCACATTTGTTGCCAGCGGTTTAGACATTAATGGCTGTGTGTTGAGTTATTTTGAGGGGACAGTAAATTTACACTGTTATACAAGCTGTACACTCACTACTTTGCATCAAAGTCACATGAAAAGATATAATCAAATATTTACAAAAATGTGAGGAGTGTACTGTGTATATATATTATTTTTTATTTTAACTGTGCCATCAGGGTTATTCGTTTGCAAATTATATTTTTTTTTTTTATGTTTCTAAAGAGTGATACTTACAGTAGATGCATTTTTATGGTTGCAATTCCCAATAAATGGATGTTACTAAGTGCTTAACACTAGATCAATGCTATTTACTTTGGATTATCTCCAACTTCCAATCACTCCTCCATTTAATATGAAAATAATAATGTGTGTTTGAGTCATTTAACAAATATCATATTTTCAGGATTAATCCCAGATTGTGAACTCACTGGCTGTTAGTGGGTGCATTGTTTCTGCATACAACTTAATTACAAGCATTATCATCTATTTATCTTTGCCTCATTGGTATTTGGTCTCTAATCCTGTGTGTGCATATTCCCCTCCAGCTGTTCCTTGTGTTGACGTTATGTGCAGTGTTTTGGGTAAGCTTTCTACACAACAGGTTTATTGCTAATTTTTTTTGTTGACAATCAAGTTACGCAGAAAATTTATATTACTCTTATTTTTCTTTGTTTCCCTGCAGTGGAACAAAAAAGGTCTGGCGATCATCTTCTGCATTTTGCAATTCTTTTCATTGACATGGTAGGTGATAGACATCTGTCATTCATTGTATTATTGTTTGAATCAAACCTTGTAAGGCGTTATTGCTGCCTTTTGTAAGAGATTATTGTATTCACAAATATACAGAAATTATACATTTTACTTTTTAAATACACTGATTAGTGATAGCCAGGGTTGGGGAGTAACGGAATACATATATTTAAATTATTTAGCATTGTTTGCTAAGACAAGCATCAATGTTACTTACTATTGCTTATACTTGAGGAAAGGTATTTGGGAAAACCCAAAAATCTAAAACTTAAATTAATCCCATAATCACATTTACAATTTTCACATGGTAGAAGATAAAATATCTGAAAAATCCCATAGACTTACAAGGGAGGAACCCAATCCATATCTATAGGCCATAATTTAATAGAGAAGGGTTGGGCAACCACCCACAGCACCCTAGTAACCACATAGCAACACCAAAACAACCTCCCAGAATACCCTAGCAACACCTTGGCAACCACTCAGCAACACCCTAGCAATCACCCAGAACACCTTAGCAACCACATTGCAAAGCTGTAGCAACCACCAAACAACACCCTATCAACCACCCAGATCAACATAGCATCTGAATATCAACACACAAGCAACCACCCAGAACAACCTACCTACCTCCCTCATAGCAACACTTTAGCAACCATCCTACCAACCTCATAGAACCACATTAGCAACCACCCTATCAACTACATAGCAAAGCTCTAGCAACCATCCAGCAATGCCCTAACTACCTAGAACACACTAGCAACCACCCAGATCACCATAGCAGCCGCATAGCAACACACTAGCAACCACCTAGCAATGCCCAAACAACCATCTCGAAAATCCTAGCAACCACATAGCAACATCTTGGTAACTTCCTAGAACACCCTTGCAACCGCATAGCAACCCCCTGCTAACCACCCAAAACACCCTAGCAATCGCATTGCCCTAACAGCCACCCATAATACCCTAGTAACCACATAGCAACAGTTTAGCAACCACAAAGAACACCCTAGAAGCCTCATAGCAACAACTTTGCAACCACCCTTGCAACCACATAGCAAAGCTCTAGGAACCACCTAGCAATACTCTAACCAACTAGAACACACAAGCAACTAACTACAGACTGACAACCACCCAGATAACCATAGCAACAACCTAGTATACACTAGCAACCACATAGCAATAACTTAGTAACTTCCCAGAACACCCTAGCAACCTAATATCAACACCATAGCAACCAACCAGAATGCCCTAGCAACTACATTGCAAAGCTCTAGCAACCATCCAGCAATGCCCTAACCACCTAGAACACACTAGCAATCACATAGCAACACTCTAGCAACCACCCAGATCACCATAGCAGCCACATAGCAATGCCCAAACAACCACATAGCAACACCTTGGTAACTTCCTAAAACACCCTTGCAACCGTATAGCAACCACCCAAGCAGCCTCATAGCAACAACTTAGCAACCACCCTAGCAACCACATAGCAAAGCTCTAGCAATACACTAACCAACTAGAACACATAAGCAACTAGTTACCAGCCAGCAACACTATAACAACTACCCAGATCACCATAGTAGCTGCATAGCAACACACTAGTAAAGCCCTAACAACCACCTAGAACACTCTAGCAATTGCATAACAATGTTTTAGCAACCACCCAGAACATTTAACAATGCCATTTAATCTTAAACCACCCTAAACACCTTGGCAACCACCCACAACAACCTAGCATCGTAACTGCTACTTTTTCATGGGCAAGCAGGTGTACTGGACTCACGGCTCCACTACCATGCAACAATTCCACAAGAGGAATGTTTAGGGTTTTTGTAGTCATTAAAGGCATGTCTAACTTTATAAGCATTCCATGCACATTGTTGCTCTCTTGGTTAGAATAACACACTGTGTGTGTGTTTATGGATGGGCCATTAGAATGCTCCTCGCTGCCCGGTTTTACACACACCAGTGGGCCAGATTTTATTGGCTGTCATTGTTGTGAGTTTTACTATCAGGACATTCTATTCCTCTACACTGTGACTCAGACCACCGGCAGTAACAAATATCACTCTGTAAATACTGGGAATCATCTGGAGGGTGGATTCCTTGAGAGCAATGAGACGCATCAGAGATGCCAGACATTTCTAGAAAGCTGTCAATTCATTTGAAGTCAATTGTGCGTACTAACGTTTATATATATATATATATATAAAACCTAGCAAACTTTGTTTTTTTTCTTCAAAATAAATGCAGATGATTTGCATTTTGTTTTCTAATACAAAGACAATTTATTAATTTTCAAGTGTGGCTTAAGTGTCTAAATACTTCATATGGCCATTTACATGAATTTATTTCTAGGTATTTTTTGTTGTTGATGTTGTTTGTTTTTTAAGCTGGTGATAAATCTGTGAAGGTTTTTGATGTCATGCACTATCATGCATGCACATGTGAGCTCAATTTCTAGCAACCACCTAGCAATGCCCAAACAACCATCTAGAACACCCTAGCAACCCCCTCAACAAACTCAATTTCTCTCATCAGCTTCTTAAATCTTTTGGTTTTTAATTTTTTTTTCTGAGATATTGGTCATTTGAAATAATTTTAATGAGCTTGCAGCAAAAATGCATCTGCTATTACATAAACACCATTTCATTATTTTAAAAGCAAGCTGTAACTTGAGTCTGTGACGTACAGATTTACTGTGCATTTATTAGACATCTATTTCTTTTACTGTCAGTTTGTTTTGTTTACAAATGTACTTTAAGCTTTGAATGGGACATTAGGAATTAACACTCTGTGTGTATGTTTTTTAGGTATAGCATCTCCTACATTCCATTTGCGCGGTAAGTAAATGCCTCATTTCACCTGTGTTTCAAACTGATTTCAACATATTTATCTTTTAATGGTTCACTAAGAAAGCTTAAACACCTTTAGTAATCTTTTGTGAATACATTTTTAACTACTCAATCTGATTTGAATTGTTTTGTAATGAACTATATCACTTCATTAATCATTAGTCTGGAATTGATGATTATTATTATTATTATTATTATTATTATTAATTGTAACTAATAATAGAACATCTTTTATCATATTTCTGTTTTCGTCATCCAAGCAAGATACTGTGTTAGGTGATTTTGCCACATACAACATGGTTACCAACACCCCTTAACTGAGGTTAAAAACAAAACTATATAACATGGCTCATTGCTTCATTTGTCCCCTTTCTGTGTTATTTTGTATGGGATCTTCTTGCGAAGTTAAAGGGATAGTTCACCCAAAATAATTTACTCACCCTCATACCATCCCAGATGTGTTTGACTTTCTTTCTTTGCTGAACACAAACAAAGATTTTTAGAAGAATATTTCAGCTCTGTCTACTTAAATATTGGCTGTTTCTTATCTTATCACTTCTAAAGACATAAATGTAACTATAGATTTTGCTTTGATTACAGTGGGGAGTAAATAATCATTTTTGGGGGAACTATCCCTTTAAACGTGATTAGTCAGTCAAACTAGATTCTTAGCTCTAATGCCAAATATAAATCCCAGACAGCCCCAGTGAATTTGGAAGTTGGTTTCCAAATGGCAGCGTGTCAGGCTGTGACACCCTCTCTCTCCAAGTCAATGTTTCTTGGGTGGAATGGGCTTGTGTGTACACAGAGGAGCTGAATTCCCTCCATGAAAACATGTTGTTATTTATTCAAGGCCATGCGGCTGTTGGCCTTCACCATATGGCACTAATCCCTTACTGGAGCACACTGCTCACCCAGTGCCATGCAAATTACTTGTCTTACTGCCAACCCCATGAGGTCATTTCTGCTATTTTTGGGGGCTCATCCAAATCTGTTTCTTTGTTTGTGGGCTCTTTTGTAGCAACCTACAAAAGAATGTAGGATCTCACCTGGTGAAGGAGTGCTCTTTGATAGATGATTTGATATTAGAATACAGAACAATGGAAAGTGTTGTAATTATGATTGTCATAAACACTCTGCCTGCTTGATACAATTCCAAATGGGATAGAGGTATACAGGGTGTAACATTAAATTAATAGTTTCCCCAAAAATGTAATTTCATTCATCATTTATTCATGTTTTGACTGGCGGACCCTTAGTAACTGATGTTAGATATATTTACAAATAGATATTATCATAAATATATTAAAATCATTGTAAAATAATATTAGTAATACATAGCCCCCCCAATAAAGAATTCTGATGAACTAAACCAATCAGCTCCAAAATGATTGAACAACATTACAGACTTTAATTTTTTTCAAATGAAATTGTATTTGAAAACCTTTCAAGAATGTGTAACTTCAATTCTTTCATGCTGAACTACAATCCCGTGAAGTATTATGAGTGATGTGAATAAATAATAAACTACAGTGCATTTTATTTGAACTATAAAATACTAAATATTCTGTTTATTCAAATATATAAGCTGATGGGGAGGATTGAAAGACTGTGCTCTTTTGACATTAAACCCATTTTTAATATAACAGTGATTGCTCTGATTGGTGAATCTCTGTTTAGGATTATGGCAAGTGTAGTTCTTCACCCGGATTTAAACAATTATGTACAATTATTTCAAAATTAGGTTGAAATCGCACTGATTTGTGGCTTCTACAGAAGCATATATCATCACTTAACAACCTCAAAGCTCCTGGAAGGTCTGACATTAAGAAACATTTTCTCAAGGCCTGTGTAGCTCAGCGAGTGTTGACACTGACTACCACTCTTGGACTCAAGTTCGCATCCAGGGCGTGCTGAGTGACTCTAACCAGGTCTAACCAAGCAACCAAATTGGCCCGGTTGCTAGGGTAGAGTCACCTCTTCGTGGTCGCGATTAGTGGTTCTCCCTCTCTCAATAGTGTGCATGTTAAATTGTGTGTGGATCAACATGCTGTGAGTCTCCGCGGTGTCATGCACAATGAGCCACGTGATAAAATGCACGGATTGACAGTCTCCGAAGCGGAGGCAACTG
Source organism: Moxostoma hubbsi (assembly GCA_032164185.1). NCBI lineage: Eukaryota > Metazoa > Chordata > Actinopteri > Cypriniformes > Catostomidae > Moxostoma > Moxostoma hubbsi. The sequence continues at coordinate 1,351,237 of JAVLUX010000083.1, read as the reverse complement.
AAACTTGTGCTCCGCCACCCGAATTGAGGGGAGTAACTGCTCCACCATGAGGACCTACTAAGTAGTGGGAATTGGGCATTCCAAATTGAGGAGAAAAATGGCATCAAATTAAAAATCTCCAAAAAAATTCTCTATGGAGAAAATGTTTATTTTTCATATATATATTTTTATGTTATCCTCTTTTTCTCCCCAATTTGAAATGCCCACTTTCCACTACTTAGTCGGTTCTCATGGTGGAGTGGTTACTCACCTCAATCTGGGTGACGAAGGACAAGTCTCAGTTGCCTCCGGTATTTTTACTTCCATAACCGAATATTTCACTCTATTTTTCGGAATGTTAAACTATCATTAGATCTGGTAAAGAATCTTTGTACAGTTTAGCATCCCAGTCTGAACCCCATCACCCCCCTCTCCTGCCAGAGGTAATCTAGCGTGTATCTGATAGATTCTGACTGCCAGAAAGCCCCATCCCCCCAACCTGACACCCTCTCTGCTTCAGGAACCTCTTGAAAAAGGAAAACAAATCATCCTCGATTCCTTCTGTATTCCACCTGCTGCTATTGTTTCATCTAAAGACCAAACCCACAGGTCATCTCTTCATTAGATGTTTCATCTTTAGGAGCCCCCCTCACCATTGTTTCATTGTTGGTTGTTTTCCTAGAAAAACCCACACCCAATAAGCTTAGTAATGCTGTTGAGTAGCTTAAGAGCAGGCTCTTTTCATTTTTTATTTTTTTTTACTGGATTAGTATGAGTAGGCTTCACGTCATGAACTGTTTATCTTTTGAACATTTGGCTGTTTTCTTTATGAGCAGGCTGTATATCTGCATCTTTTCTCCTCATGTGTCTAATAATAACAACATATTGATATTTGCTAATCGTAATCCCTTAATGTCTCTGCATTTGTATTAGCCCATAATGTGTTTTTCACTGTAATGCCAACGTTATTCTGTCAAACTAAAAATTAGATGTTTGGCATAATGTTAGTCCCACTGTGGCAGGGTGGAGGGCGGGGCCGGGTCGTGACGATACACTCCCGGTCCCGTATCAGGCTAATCAAGCCTCAAAGAGGAATAAAGTCCGATGGCAGACGGTGGTGCGAGAGAGAGAGATCATTTACGGACATGTCCATCATGTGTGTGTTTGTCCTTTGTTTTAAGTTTATTATTAAAATATTATTTGTATCGTCCAGCCGGTTCTCGCCTCCTCCTTTCCATTGAAATCCTTTAGTGTAACGTAGTTCAATGGAAAGGAGGAGGCGAGAACCGACTCTCTTTTTATTGGCATTATTTACCCACTAGAATTTATTTTCAGGGGCATTTTGAACTTTTATAAGAATTATTATTATTTTTTATTTTACTAATTCCATTGTGATTAGCTTGCGTGGCAGCACACCTCATAGAGTGTTGGACTTTGGACTCGGATGACTGAGACCAGTCATACATGCAAGCAGACATGTGAGCCAAGAGTGTCATAGAAGCGACGAGATGACGTGGTTACTTAGAAAATGTGCTTTTCATTTCTCACTTTGTTTTTGGACACTATCAATTAGGTTTAAGCCCAGAGTATACTTCGGTCAGACGCTGAACTTTCTCGTACTGGACGCGTGATGCAAATCTCGTCATCAGCAGAGCGCTTGAGCACTGAACACGTGCAGCTCGATTTTTTTTTTTTTTTTTTTTTTTTTTTTTTTACCACGTGTCTGTGAACGTGCAGACTGCGCATGCGACTGGAATTATCTGCACAAATTAGTGGATCCACGAGGTGGCTGACATAATCACCAGTTAATAACAGGTGACAAAGGTAAAACCAACAACAGTAGATATGCACGTCAATAGCGCGTGTGTGAGGAGGTCAGGAGATATCTGCTTTTGTAAAACAAACTAGTCTGAAGGAATATAATGGGTCTAAACTCCTGTAGAGAAATTGTCCAGCTTTTCATAGCAGTCATAGCACGCGTGCGGCAAACGCCTGTATGCGCGTGCCGTGAAATGGAATATACTTTGACAGGCTCTCAAAGTATGCAGACGCTGAGCGTTTGCATCAAAATTTAAGTACATTTTGTGCTTTAGGCGTTGGTAAAGGGAAAGAATATCTGTTTTGTTTAACTCTCATTTATCTTTTAAGACATTTTTGGAAAGGTTTAGGTATGTTTTACTCATTAAAACCTCCATCTAATATTTACCTCAAAAACCTACTTTTGTTGTGCAGTGCTTTTAAGGCTAAATGCTCAAATCTGGCCTGATTACGACTGGTGTGTTGGTGTGTGTAATGCTTGAGAGATAACGAACTATATCTGCAAACGTTTGTCAATCTTTTTCTTCAGTTCCCTTGTCTTCCTTTTACCCTTGCCTGCTTTCACGCCTCCTCCACTTCCTGTGAATTTTGAGCTTGACAAAGTCTGCATAGCAACACATTAAGAGAGGGTGACAGAGGTAGAGGCAGAGAAAGAGACTGAGGCAAGGAAGGCACACTGACCTTGTTCCGCTGCTGTTGCCATGGAGACCGTTATGGTTACCTCATCTTTTTGCTCCATACAATGGCTGGGCCATTTATAGCTAAGAAATTAGATCTTGATATTTTCAACCTTTTGAGGATGTTCAATACATATATCATGATACTTCTGTATTTGCATTGAAATACATGCTTCATGGACATGAATCAGATGTACCAATTCTAATGTCAGTTTTTGTTACGGAAGTTTAGAGACACCATTAAAACATCTCTGAATAATGCTGTCATATTTACAAGGATGGATTGCAAAACGTGTCTAATGACAACATAAATGGCAAGTCTTTAAATCACATTAAATTAATAAAATGTATACTCGTAATGTTGGCAAAAAAATCTCGGGCAAAAATCATTTTGAATATATCATAAATATTAAGTATTTTCCATACCAAGAGAGTTGGTCCAGTGCTTTGTAATGTGTCCCCTCCAAACAGAATGAAATATTCAAGAGCTCCGCACTGCCACAAAGCAAAAATCTCTTTCAAAAATAAGCCCTATTTTTCAGGGGGGGATCAAGTTGAATGTTAATAAATGACTTTAACTGCGAGCTATTGTTTTATTTTGTGTTAAATAGGGTTTTCTTATCAGTGTTATTTTCATTATCCATCTGTTTCTGTGGATTTTAATTTTTTCATTTATATACACCAATATAACAAAACATAGTAATAAACAGCAATATTTATGTATCTAATATATATTATGTATATGTATTTATATACACTCACTGAGTACTTTATTAAGAGCATTATGGTCCTAATAAAGTCCCGGACGTGGTCTTCTGCTGTTGTAGCCCATCCACCTCAAGGTTCGACATGTTGTGCATTGTGAGATGATATTCTGCTCACTACAATTGTACAGAGTGATTATCTGAGTTACTGTAGACTTTCTGTCAGCTCGAACCAGTCTGGCCATTCTCTGTTGACCTCTCTCATTAACAAGGCATTTCTGTCCACAGAACTGCTGCTCACTGGATGTTTTTTGTTTTTGGCACCATTCTGAGTAAATTGAATTTTACACAAAAGACTGTTGTGTGTGAAAATCCCAGGAGATCAGCAGTTACAGAAATGCTCAAACCAACCCGTCTGGCACCAACAATCATGCCACGACTGAGATCACATTTTACTTTCCCCCATTCTGGTGATTGATGTGAACATTAACTGAAGCTCCTGACACACTATTGGCTGATTAGATAATGGCATGAAAAAGTAGATGTACAGATGTACCTAATAAAGTGTATAGTATAATATAATAGTATATATGTATAATAGTAAGTGTATATTTTATTAAAATATAATACATGAAAAGCACACTTCCCGGGAACATAATTGAGTGAGGATACAAACAATTTTTCAGTACATTTTATGAAAAGGATTGCTTAAAGTAATTAATGGAAAAGGATCAAATGTACCAACGCTAACGGCATTTTTGCTATAGAAGTTTAGAGATGCTATTAAAAGATCTCCATTTTAGAGCTCTTAAATTTACAAGAAAAGATTGCAAAATGTGTCTAATGACACTCTTAAGAAAGCTTGATGGCAATATAAAAAATCTAACGAAAATCAAATTGATTTTCACAATGTTGCAATCTCTGGCAAAATCGTCTTAATTATATAGTAAATATTCAATATTTTGTCAGGCCCAACCAAGAGGATTGGTCAAGTGCTTTGTACATTGTTCCCTTCCAAACATAATGAAAGATAGAAGAGCTCCGCCCTATCCCAACAAAGAGAAAATCTGTCAAAACAAACCCAGTTTTTTTTTTTTCTCCAGAAAAAAGAATTAAAAAGAATGTTAAGGTATTAAACAGCATTAACAAGCGAGCTGTCTTTTTATTTAGGATTAAATAATTTTCCCAACAGTGTTGTTTTCCCAATATAATACTTTATTCGAGTGTTAATATAAATATCTTTTGTATTTTTGCAGGGATGCTGTTATTAAGTGCTTCAACTCCTGTTTGAGCTAAATGTCCTGTATTTCATCTGATGTCAGATCCAGCTGTGGAAGAGTAAATATGTCATATTTCAGGATTATTTTTCTCTGCCATCTCAGAACAAGTCACACTGTTTTCTGTGGCCTTAAAACATTTGCTCTTGTCTTAATATAATAATTTTAACTGAATAGTGTTTAATATTAAGAGTGAATATGTAACAATTGCATTTAGTTCAAGCCTTAAAATTGTTTCCTTTTTTATCTTTTTCTTTGAAAGGCTTTTTTGTTTTTGTGTCTGTGTAAGGAGGGTAAATGCCTGTAGGGCGGAGGGGGGTGGAGCCGGGCTGGAACGACGTACGCCTGTTCCCCAATCAGCCTGATGGGGCATGCAAGGGATAAAGGCGGCCGGTGACGACAGTTCAAGAGAGAGAATTACGTGCAGCTGCCCTGTATGTTTTTGTCACCGGCTGCCTTTATCCCTCGCGCACCCCATCAGGCTGATTGGGGAACAGGCGTGCGTCGTTCCAGCTCAGCCCCACCCTCCTCCGCTCTACAATGCCTTAAATGATGCTTCACTGATGATATACTGCCATTTAAAAGTGCCTTATTGTGAAGTGATGGTGTATACTACTGTTGACTTTTGTACAGAAAAATACATTTCTACCAAATATATTAACAAAAAAGATTTCATATGTTACCACACACCAAATAAATGCAATACAGATTCTTTGTTCATTTATTGTTGTGTGAAAATTTTGCCTGCTTTATAGGGAGTTAATGTGCCATACATTATAGTCTTCTAATGATGTATATAATGTTGATTGTCTGAGCCGAGGGCAACAAAGACATCTGTCTACTGCCACAATGAATCTCCGGAGAAGAACTGATGGTATTCCATGTGTCTAAATCTTCCTTTTCTCTTTTGGGCTTAATTTAAGAAACAATATTTTCTGTTACATTCATACTCTTATAATCATCTCCCAGATACAGGTTAGTTTTTGTTTTCCTCTGAGAATTACATGATCATACGTGACCTAATAACCTAATAAATGGCTTGTCTGTTTTCAGACTGCCTAAGCAAGGTGCCTATGGCTCCGCGGATGCGGTTTCCATGACAACTGTAGGATTGCTCTGTTTTCTTGAGCATCATTTCTACACGGCACACTTCTGTTGTGCAGTGTTGAGCATGTGTTTAATTACATGACAAGATGTTGGTGGACCCCACAGCTTTTAACTGAGAAGATAAATGCTTCAGATTTAAAATGCTTTAATCTTGAGTCATGTGTATGTATTTAAAGGAATAATTCCCCAAAATCAAGTTATCAGCCTCGTGTTATTCCAAACCTGTATGCTGTTATTTATTTTCTGTGGAACACAAAAAGAAAATTTGGAAGAATCTTTATGCCGATCTTTTTCCAATGACAGTTCATAGTGACTAGGCTGTGAAGCTCTGAAGAGGTCCACAAAACACCACAAAAGTAGACCTCTTTTTTTTTTTAAAGGCAAGAGAGAGTTTTGACTAACTATCTCTATGCTTGTGCGCTAATTTAATTCTGAAGGCAATCGATCGATGTTGTTTGTGAAAATGAGCATCTGTCTGTGTGTGCTGGTTAACAGTAAGGATAAGCCTATTGATTTTGTTCTTCATTTCACTAGGACTGAATCACTTCACAGTTGCTGGTTGACAGAACAGCTGTCACTGTGAAATTATGAATAGCTGTAAAGGAGGGCGACAGATCAATAACAATGGAGGCAACTTGTCTTTAACCTTCTCTGTGCTATGCCAAGGTCACCAACGAGAACATATTCACAATCAGCAAACAAGTTTCAATGGGAGTAATGTTTATAAAGTAATCTGTTACTGTAAACGTATTACTTTTTTAGTCAAAAAGTAGTGATGCATTACATTTTAAATGTGTGTTATCAGATTACACTTAACTAACTTTTCAATTAAGTTTTAAGTTTCAGTTAATAATTGTAAGTACACTGAAAACCCTAACAAGTTGACTTAATTAAGTTGAGGGAACAAGTTTAATTAATTGAATTGAGTAATGGCATCTCTAAAACATTTGTAATTAAGTTCACTTAACTCCACTTCACTATTATGTTGAAGTAAGTAGATGCAGGTATAGACTTCACTCAGATTTGCTATTTAAATGTTGTTGTTTCTACTTTATTTTAATTGAATTAACTCAAAATTAGATCATACAATAACAGCTTTTTGCAACAAAAAATACAAAATACTACAAACGAGCTAAAACCTCTATGAATTCTGAAAACATCTATTTAAATGTCCACGTAAGTTCCTGTTGACCAAGGAAACATAATAAAAGAAAGTGCAAGGCATTATGGGTATTCCACATAGCCTGAATTTTGTACTCAATCATTTGAGTTAACACCTAAAATTGTACATTTATGGATTTTTGAGAAAAATGAGTTATAGTATAGTAAGAGATATTTCAGTTATGAGCCCAAAACTTGACATTCTAAGACAACATTGTTGACATTCTTTTCCATTATTGACAACATACAACATTAGGGTTTACAGAATATATTACTTCGATTACACGTATTTCTAAAATAACATTTATATAGAAATCATTTAAAGTGTTTTTCTGTGACTGTTGAAGAGTCACTAACAAGTCAATTAAAGCGAGAAACGTGATGCTGGTTGTGTGATTTACATGCTACAAAGAACAAATAGGATTTTTAAACATTATTTTGAATTCGCTGACCAAAAAAAAAAAAATTTGTGTAAAAGTACACTACCGTTCAAAAGTTTGGGGTCACTTACTCATTCTTTATTTATTTATTTATTTCACATTTTAGAATAATAGTAGTCAGCAAAACTATGGAATAATAGAAATGGAAATATGGGAATTATTTTGTGACCAAAAAATCCAAAATAAATCCAAAACTATGTAATATTTTAGCATCTTCAAAGTAGTCACCCTTTGCCTAGATTTTGCAGACATGTACTCGTGACATTTTCTCAACCAACTTCTTGAGGAATCACCCCGGGATGCTTTTTAAACAGTATTGAAGGAGTTCCCATCTATGTTGGGCACTTATTGGCTTCTTTTCTTCATATTTTGATCCAAGTCATCCATTTCAAAAACTTGTTTTTTTTTTAGGAAATTTTAGATTTGTAATTAAATAAATGTATATGTTTTGGCAGAATAATATTTTGTCTACAAAGTTAATTTCAAACTTTTAAGCATACACCTTCAGATCAAAAGATTTTTAAGATCATGAGAAACATTTCAGACAAGTGACCCCAAACTTTTGAACGGTAGTGTAGTTATAGAAAGAAACATAAATTGTAAGTCATTTGTAATTATTAAAGTAATTAGTTAATAGTAAAAGTAAATATACATTAAGTAATCGGTTAAGTAATGTGATTACAATTTAGAGAAGTAATAATAACTTGAGTGACACTTTATTTTACAGTGTCCTCGTTACAGTAATACATAAAATAAACATGCAGGGTTAGGTTTAGTTGCTTGTAATTCTGTATAATTTTCTGATATTAGAATAGTCAACACATTTAATATGTATTGTATTACTTGGGTGTGCTAGTGTAACAAGGACACTGTAAAATAAAGTGTAACCATAACTTGTAGTGGATAACATTTTGAGTAACGTACACAAAAGTGGTAATGATACTTTAATAGCTGCATTCAAACACAGCTATTTCACAAGAATTTGCAGATGAGAAATGTATTCTTACTCTAATTAGAAAAAGGCATTTATAGATATACAGTGGCACCAAAAAGTATTTGTACACTTAGGTCATAATTAAATGCATATATGTCATTACATGTAAATAATATAATAATAAATTGCATTTTCACTAAAAATTCCATTGCTGAGTTCAAGAATTAGCAGTTTAACTTGTAAAGAAATTGTATTATAGAAAATCTATAATTAAGTTATTATCTGAAATTCCAAATATACATTTCAGCTATGTACTTCTTACTAGTAAAAATTATTTTGATATCAATAATTATATTGTTATTATTGCAGATATTCAGTCCGTATCTCATCAATTGATTTACAGCTAGGAAGTGTATTTCAACATGTTAGATTTGGTTTTCCAGACCTGGAAATTGATTTCAAATGTCAAAAAAAAAAAAAAATAGAATAATGAATAAAATCGTAAAATGCTTTATTACTACAATAACATCTGAAATTAGCATTGCAGCTAGTGGAAACCCAATGACAAATATTACAAATTGTCATTCAATTGTTGATATCTGGAACTGATGTTTGTACTAGTAACAATGATATCAAAATGTATCACTTTTACTAGTACCTTCACTAAAAATCCCCTTGAAGCCCTTAAAAGTCCTTGCAAAAATGACAAAGAAATTTGAGATTTGTATTTGGTAGCTTTGATACTGTATTAACTTTATTAAGGGTGGCTGGGATACTTTTAGGGTCCACTGTATTGTGAATTCGTGAGTCGGCTTTGTATCATACCTTTACGTGGTGGCCACGCCCCTCCGCCTGAAAGCATATAAATCCCGCGATTGCTCCGCCCCTTGACAGTCTAGCCGTGAGATGTGGAGCGTGATGGACAACTGCGTCTGACACCCTAAGGTCGGCTGAACCGAGACGAATGGACTTATTTCTCACATCATTTACGCACCGAACTCTTCGTTGTTTTGCGCACCGATCGCGTTCAAAATGCCCTTCCCGCCGATAAACCTGCACTCACGGATAACGTCTCCGAGAAAGGAGCTGTTCAGGAAAAAGAAGAGCAGGGACAATGTCGCTCCCCTGCAATCCGCGTTCAGTCAAAGAACAGGAGACGACAAGGCATCGGATAAAGATAAACTGTCCACGTCGTGGCCATCGAGTCATTTGAAGCAGCTTGCACAAAGTAAGCCGAGGAGAGTCCCGCCAGATCCCGAAACGGACAGCAAGCGTTCATGGCTGAGCGTCCCCATACCATTGGCTACCTCATGCGAAAGCGTCCCGAGATCCAGTTCTGGAGAGTCCAGCCTTAAACATCTCTCCAGGACCTCTCTAGCAAAGGAAGAGGGCGAGCAGGAGATCCACTTCTCCCTCAGCCTGACCCCCGAAGCCATCCTGGTCATCCAAAAACGCAATCTGGAGAAACAGATGATGGCCAAGCAACAGAAGTGCTGCGCTTCGGCGGACTTGAGACACCGTCGCGTTTTCCCCTCCAAGAGAGCTCAGGGCAGCTCCTCCAATAATAAGGGCTCCGGACCTGTTGCCAAACTGGAGGGCTCCAATGACATTAGCACCATTGTGAAGATCTCCCTCCTCAATGATCAGCACAAATATGACGATGTGGAGTACGAGGAGGAGGATGGAGACGTGGACGAGACTGTCATGAGGAAGTGTAAAGAGTGGCTCAAAGGGGTGGAAAGTGCTGCTGTTTTTGGCAAAGTCGATAAACTGTCATCTTTGCCTCATCTGAAAAGTTGATAACATGGACTGCTTCAGTCCACCAGGAAAGGTCCACTGTGAAGACTTCAGTAGTCCATGTTCTCTAAGACGGAGCGCAGCGGATTGAAACAGAACACTGGAGTCTCGAGACGCGTTGAATTATTTTAAACTTGACGCGCCGTCGTGCAAAACGCATCGCTTATGGCGCGCCACGCAACACAACAACCATACATACACCAAAAACAATTTAAAAAATTGCTCTGAACAATTTTTAACTTGACATTTCTTAGCGTCTGTCTAACTCCTGCGCATATACTTAGACTATACGCATTGTGTGAATGGTCATTAAGGGAGCGTTCATATAAAACTCGTTCTTGTGTTAAAAATAAATAAATAGACGGAGCGCAGAAGGATTGAACAGAACGCGTTTTTAAAAGTTTACGGGGATGTAAGCGATTTTTAAAAAAAAAAAAAAAAATTATATAAAGAATGGTATACAGAAAATGTTGTCACTGAAGTGTCTTGAGATATCTCTGTAGCAGCACTAGATTGTGTAAACGGCAAACAAAAATGTGTCCGCGGTCACATTCTTTGATCAGCCAGTCAGACTTCGATTTTCCGGCTTTCTGCCTGTCAATCATTTTGCACGTTCTCATGGTGTAGCAGTTGAAGTCATGTTCAGATTCATAACAGTTGTCGGCTACAGGTGCTATTCAACTACTTTCGTGTTTTACAACCCGTGAGAACACGCAAATTCTGCTCTATTGTTTGAGTGACCTTTGGAGGGCGGGGTTTTTGGAAAGAGGGGGCGAGTCTAATTCAACGGATCTTTCTCGTGGGGCTAAAATCGCTTACAGCACCTTTAAACATGACATGACATTAACAGTGAGCGCAACAGTGCCCGCCCACTTTTTCAGTCATCTGGGTTCCGGAAGTATTTTCCCGGTTCATTTTCTTCCATAGACTTTTTATAAACTACTTCATTATAGAGTTCTAAGCCATGAAGCAAACCAACAGCTCTGAGGTGAATCACAACATCATAACGTCTTTCATGAGGGCACAAACTACGATCCCATTAAGCATTGCGAATGATGTCATTGAAAAAAAAAAACAATGGGCTATAAAAAACTTTTGATTTTAGGTTGCTGATTACAAGTATAGAAACAATATATTTTACATTTATTGTCAAATATTCCGATATGTACAGATATATAAGTAGTTTAATGGTGAAGAGAGACCGATTCACAGTGCTTCATGGGCGTGGCGAGTGGGCAGTCGCTCTGATTGGTTTTGCAGGTTTCATTGGCTGCACATGGTTCTCTGACTGCACATGGGTAATGTAGTTGTTAACCATGAATTCTGCTATCAAACATTTTTAAATGATAAAGTTGAAATTATTCTGATGGCTGGCTTCAACAGAAGCATACACCATCGACAAACAATCTCATAGTTTACAGTAGGTCTGTCTTTAAATGTTTACAAGTTTTTGTTGAAAATCAATTTGTCTGTGGGCCAAATTAATGAGGTTGATACTTCCGGAACCAAGACTGCTGTGCTCTAAAATGTGACGCAAGAAATTGTCCAGTGTAATGGCCCCAAATGATGCGTTCATATTGGACGTGTTCTTGGCATCAAAAACAGCAACAGAAAAGAATCCTTAACTCATTGTTCTGCGCTGATTCTACATAAACATGTTTTTTTTGACGGCATATCAAGTTTACAAAATATGTCCGCTTGTTTAATCGCGTCTTGAGGCACCTGCGTTCTAGTTTTTTTTAGCGGAAGCAAGTCCCTTACTCAGCTTCCTTGGACTGGAATGTTTTCTGCATTGAAAAGTATTGCTGATGATCTCTCAGAGAAATTTTGCAGGTTACCTCTAAACTACATTGACTGAAAAAAACACTGAGTTTTTTTTGCACATTGCTATTTTCTTTCACTCTAATGGGCTGAATGACAGAGATGTTGCTGACATACTGTTGAAATCATATGGAGAATTGATGGGAAAAGGAGGAGAATGTCGAGCAGAGAAATGCATCCTGTGTCCACAGTCCTTCCTTTGTGCCAGAAAACAATAGCTGTCAAAGACGATACTGTCTGAGAGCCTTAGAATAGACACTTAATATCTGAAACTTTTTTAAGGTTTGTGGGAAATATGAACTGGGCGAACTGTTTGATCGATTAACCAGCCATGTACAGTATTTATTTTGCAATGCGGATGTGTTTATATGCAGTGTGTTGTACCAAGTAATTTTTTAAGGGTTCTGATAATAAAATCCTAAAATGACTGCAGATTCTTTTTTCTCTTTACCTGAACTATAAACCACCAGAGTGTAAAACAGACCTATGTCTACCAAAGTCTTTCTTGCAAGTCCAAGTGCCATCTTTGAAACGCTCTCGGGAGGCCATTTCCAGTCATGAAAGTGCAGCTCCTATCTATTTGAATGGGGGAACACCGAAGTCTCAAAAACTGTTGGTCAAGATTACGATCAAAGAACAGATTTTAAATCAGCAGTAAAATCTGACAAAACTGCTATCACAAATGTTTCTTATTTTCCTCATATTACGCAAAAAAATAAAAATAAATTGTGGCTTGTTTACCTAATGCGCATGCTCATTCTATAGTTGATTGACAGGTGATGTCTATATCTGAAAGGTGATTTTGGCTCTTTAACCTGTAAGTTGGGACTTCCTTTCTACATCCGTTGATCGTTGGGCATTCCAATTTCTCCCATGTATTTGAATAGAAGTGGCCTGTCTCTGCTAAATACTCTCTGATGTCTACCGATATGGATTAGCATATTAGCTATTGAAATTATTAGCCCATTAAGTAATTGAGGTGTGAATCTTCTAAAAGATAATGTGTTGGAACGATTTTACTGATTCCTAATTCTACGTACCAATTCTACACATCTTCGAAAATATATAGCCTATCTTAATTTAAAAGGCAGCGAACGTAGCCTGAAATGTTGCCACGTTCCTATGTCTGTAGCTAGTCTTGTGCGTAAATCTTACATGAGATGTCTTTTATATATTAAGATAATTACAAAGGGTAAACTTGAGTACAACAGAGCTAGAATGAACAAAGTGACATGAATAGGCCAGTAGACATCAAAATGACTGAGGTTGTGGGAAGAATACAAGTGGTTCGTTCTATGGCAACAAGCCCGTAAACACAGATTAGACCTGAGACTCATTCGCACTTTGCTTTGAGCCCTTTCTGTGGATCAGCAGACGCTGAAGACGAGTTTTGTCATGAGAGAGATATTTAATACAAAAATGCCAATATCTTCATCGACTTCATGTAGGTCTGAATAATTAGCGTAGGCTATATAAATGTAGTCTATGTGTACAGTCATTAGAATAATTTACTAGTTATTGTGAGGAATCCTATTTGCTGGTGGAGTGATTCTTAAAATATTTTTTAAGGCACCTTTTGATAAGAACCACTAGTTGATTACCATTAACTAATATTGGATGATTCAGAGACCTCGTTTTCGTTGCAAAACTGGTAAGTCTTTTTTATTTCTTTATTTTGTACATTTAATTTACCTAAAATATGGAATTTTTGCATAATTTAACTAAATTATGGGAATAGACAACTAATTCTGTAATTCAAAACTATTTAAAATGTTTTTTTTTAATTCCATGACAGACTTTTCTGCACCAGAAGAAGGAATTTGAGTCTTAATTCTTATATTGGCATATTTATTGATTTTTATGAGTCCTAATGAGTTGAGAGACAACATGGAATATTTATACTTTTATAAATTAATTTGCCACACCACAGAAATATTGAAGTGAATAGTGGTTAAAAATGGTGAAAAACACACTGCAACCAGTTACAGCAAATGGAATACACACTTTCCCATCAGAATCAGCTTTATTGCCATTAAAGAGAGAATTTTTCAACATTTTTAACCTTTATATTGACATTTTTCCCTTATACATAATATCTAATAATAATGTTGAATTAAAGCCCCAAAAAAGTTCATGTCCATGTTATTTGTCAGCTACATATTTACATCATAGCTCACTGGTCTGATTATGGCGATGAAGATTGAAGATGCTCATCATGTCAGCTTGTTTCCACCCATCCTGGACTCTTACTTGTCAAGTCAAACACAGTGTTCTGAAAAGGTATGTGTGATTCTGTTAAAAGAGAATTGTACCCAACTGCAAACATTAGAATTACTATAATAAAAATAAAAACCTTTCAGACAAGTTTCCACACATAGCCTGATTGAAAGCACTAGTTTCCTCCTCATATACAGTAATTAAGTACATTATCTTGTCAGCCAACGTCAATGTACAAAGAATAAAGACAATTGCTTATCATGACTTCAGTTTCAGACTCCAACAACTGGAATATTTAGTGACTGATCTACTTTGGCTTTCATAGATCATTTTACAACTTCTTACCCCAGAAATTGCCCCATTTTGTAATTCTTTATTTCATGCAATGACAACCAAAATAGCAAATGTTTGTAGTTATTTCCCATGATAATGTATTGGGTAATCAATTTTTTTTCCTCATAAAAAGTTTTATAAGACATGAATTGTAATTTTGAAACATATGTATAAAATCATCACCACTGATGTGAGATGAAGACTCCATTCATATCAGTAACCTTTTAAAAGCTCTTTTATTCTACATGGGGCAGGGGTGCCTCATGGGGGCAGCCATGTTTGCTTCACATGAACAGCTGAATATTAGCTTAATCTCAGTAACTGCCCTGTTATTGGACACTTTCATAAATTAATTAAACCTGGCTTACTGTGCATAGTGAATTTCTACAGTGGCTTTGGTAACTGAAAACTACTGTGTTTCAATGAGGCAGCATCCAGGCCACTAGGTGTCAGTGTAAGCCACTTCGACAAACTTCAAAAATTGAATGAGAGCACCGAAAAAGAATTCTCATTTCCATCATAACATCTTTACTTGTTTTTCATGACTTGTTTTCTGTCTGCTATTCAGACAGTTATGAGATCAGGTATCACAATAGTAAAGTCAGGATGGTTAAGATTATTCAACTGCTGTCTTTTCTGATGTCATAATCACATCAACATGCTTCTCACTGTTAACACCATAGTCTAAAAACTGTTACATAACCATTTTGCACAAGTTCATGTATTGTTGTTTTTAGCCCCATTTGCACTATAAAGCCTCACATTTCTGCATTTGTGTCAGTGATTCACTCCATGGGGTGATCCCAGTTCAGTAAGGGACAGTTTAATCAGCTTACATCATCTCAGATCCTTAAAAAATTCCATTCTTTGTGTCCTCATCCCCATCCATGCATGGAAAATGGTAGAATAGGGACAGTACATTTGAACAACTGCTGTATTGGTCTCCCTGGTTACAACTGTCAACAAAGTCCCCAGGTCAACTTCACAAGTCCTTTGCATTTGTTAAACGCTATTGTGCTTTCCTCAATTCTTTTACACTTTCATTAGCCGATACTAGATTCTTTGTACTGATAATTCAGTGTTCTACTTTTAACATTCTGTCCCAGTTTGCTTTGTTGATATTGTGGGAATGAGAACATTCTTGATACGAGTGGAACTATGCGTGGGGTCACATTTGAATCTCACTCTCAACCATGCTTCTTAGTGTCTAATGATGTGAGGTAGGGCTGGAAGATACTGTGTATATAGAATATTCACAATTAATTTGCAATAATGTTTCTGGTGACATAAAATTAAGCAACATTGTAACTAATACAATTATTTAAATTAGCTTTTTATTAGTTGTCACTTTCTTAAAGACTTATTGAACTAGTTTCACAACTATTCTCACAACTCACAACATGCAAGTATGAGAGCGTTAAATGTTTTTTTGGTGCTCTTTAACTACAGTAGCATCATTTTGTTTTAGTTGGTAAGTTCTGATCACTTCTGTGAATGACTTTAAATGGTCATTTAAATGGATGGATTTAAAACTCTGATTCATCTATTCATTTGCATCATCAGTTAAAAATGTTCAACAAAGTCCACATAAGGCATTTTTCATGTATTAAAATTAGAGCTGTCAAAATTAATGCGTAACCATGCGATTAATTAAAAAAGTTGAATGTGTTAATTTTTCTTAATCACGATTAACGCATTTACCGGTAATAGGCTACAGCATAAACCATCATAAACACTTGGAAGGGGGGAACCTTTGAAGTGTGACTGCCCGGACTCATTATACTGACGCACACACTTCACAACACACACAGTAGTGATTCATTGTCAGTGATAAACTGGAAAAAAGAGCTCTTAATGCTATTTGGAACTTGTGATAGAAATCAAGTACTTTTTCAGCCTAAGTAAGCTGCATTTTAATTACTACAGAAGCATGTCAAGTCTTAAATATCAGAAAACTTAGAATGACACATTTTTGTCTGCAAGCGCTTTTCATATGCAGTTCAAAGACTCTGACACAAATCATGAATGCGGCTTCACGAATGCTGTAGGAAAGCGTATAGCCACAGTCTTCTGGCAGATTCATATTGTGAAGGATGAGAGTTTAAGAGATTTAATGCCCATTGCAATAAAAATGCAACCAATGTGGAGACTAGTTTTTTCAATTAGTCAAATTCCCACTTAAACTTTCGGAAACTTTTTTGGGAAACTAATTGAATTAGTGCTATTTTAGTGAATTTCTATCTTTATAGTGTGGAAGGTTTGTTTGGAAAATGCTAAGCATTATATTGGTACATATTATTTTGTTTTCTTTCTTAAGATGGAAATAAATGCATTTTGACAGGAAAAGAAGGGTCAAATTTTAGCACTTTGAAACGCTGTGATTAATCGCGATTAAAATGTTTAAAACACGTTAATGCAGTGCGATCCATTCTATTTAATGATTGATTAATGCAATCGATCATGCCCTTGGACTATAATATAAATAATTCCAACCATTGGACCAATTCAAGCTTAAAGTATCAAATTTATGTCTCAGTCAGCATAGGGCAGTAAGTGCAACTCCAGCTCTACAGGCAACAAAAAGACAGCTGACAGCAAAAGATCTGTATAGTAAACAGACATTCATTCAGACATTCAGCACGGCTTATGAAACATTGCCTTTGGAAATAAACAAATAAAGACATAATTGGAGGTTATGCAGGTACATCATCACATTCTCTGTAAAGCAAAAAGCAGATTTCATCACCATGTCAACACTCAGCAACAAGTAAATTATTTACTTACACTTTTACTATAAATGCTGAAGTTAGAAAATGATCTGACATTAGGACATCATTCTGCTGTACATCCTGTGGTTTTATGATTCTGGTTTTAATTCTGGTATTATTATCCTCCTATTTATTTACATTGCGGTCAATAACAGCAGAAATTTTACACATTCACCGAAAATACGGCTGCTGCTTACTTCCGCATGCAAAATAAGGTGGATAGACCTCAATTGAACATTTTCAAATCTAATTCCTCTTAAAACTTTCAAGCTACATCCACCAAACTTGCTACACAGCTTAAGAATGTTCAGATTTGGACTATCTGCCTTTCCAATTGCTTATCAACCACTTAGATCACCTTAGCAACACACAGAAACAGCCTAACAACCACTCAGAACATCTTAGCAATAGCCTAGCAATTACTAGAAATGTCTTAGCAACTACTTTCAAGTTTCACTTTACTATACTAATTTACTGTACATCAAACTCAGAACAGAACTTCAGGGTGTTCTTACTTGAGTTGCTATACTGTATCTTTTCAGATCAGATTAAAGATTCTCCTGTAGCAAACAATTATATCCCCAAAATCCCACAGAATTCAATTAAAAATTTCCAACTGTAATTCCTCCTAAAGCTTTTAAGCTACATCCACCAAACATGGTATGATCGTAAGCTAGTTCTGACTATTAGTCTCTCAGCAGCAACTAAAGAAACCTCCTAGCAGTCACTTAGAACAACTTATTAACTGCTTAGTAACGCCCTAGCAACCTCTCAGAACCCCTTTGTAACTGTCTAGCGACTGCATAGCTATCACTCAGAACATCTAAGCAATATTTGAACAATCACCAACAAAACATTAGCAACAGGCTAGCAATCACTGGCAAATCCTATCAACTGCTTATGCAGAAGCATATTTCAATAAATTGTTTAACTGAACTTTTGCCAGGAATATTTTTTAGTTTATTCAAGCTATGTAAAGCCTACATACTGTAACCTCAAATTAAACTTAAAACTTTCAATCTTAAAGCATGCATTTGTCAATCCAAAATGTCAAATTTTGTCTCGACAAACTGTCATTCTCTAGTTTTAAAGTGTAATTAAATATTTAGAGACCTTTAAAGAAGGCCTAAATGCAGGTCCATTGTTACTAGATACTAGATACAGTACATACATAGAGGTGAACATTTTAATTCAAGACACCTTGCACTCATGCACTTTTATATGGGAGGCATGATACATGCAAAAAAATCTCAGAGCTCTGATATCTTTATCCTCGTGAGACCCTGCGTCCACATGCGTGGTTGTTGTATTTTGGCTTGTATTTTGTATTCGGTATTTTGGAAAAATTGTACTTCATTTAAACCAACTGATCCCTGTTCAGGTCACTCTGGGCTGTCAGTAAAGGGTTAAACTTTTGATGCACCAAGTTATGTGTCAAAACAACATAGTGCCGATCACAGCAGAGTTTATCTCTAGGAGAAACGCCAACAAAACTATATAAATAGGTGTTAGTTGAGGATTTTCCAAGTGCCACAAAACTAAATGTATTGTGCACGTGTGAATGGGTTAAAATTTATATTTTATTATTCTATTTCTATTTTAGCTAGCCCTGAGTTGGTGCCCTCCTGGGTCATGTGGTTGATCTGCCCTGGCAGAACACAATGTACACTAATGTGTGCTTTATCACATTTACCTTAGAAATCCAAGATTTACTGTGAATTATCACATTCAAAATCAATGGGAAGCTGAAAATGTTGCTTTCAGATGCTTTATATGGTATAAGAATGAAAATAAGGTGCATTTAAGATAGCTGTGCAGACAGATAGCACACTGGAGGTTAAGTTATTCACTAAATAGGGAGCAAGGGAACATCCTATAGCTCACTATTTAGCTATGTAAGTGCATTCACTTCTAAAATCTGACCAAATGTTCAGTTTCAGGCTGCAGATGCTGTTTGGATCACTCAACATGTTTGGCAGATATGGGACAATGATGATCAGGCAGTGATTGGATGAGGCTGACCTTTACTTTGAACCAATTCATTAATTCTAATTATGTTCATTTCTGATCTAATGTTTGTAATGTCTCAAAAACATGAATAAACAACACTCCTGTAAACATAAACAATTTGTTGAAAAAAAATTGGACTTTCTATAGCTTGGTATTATTTAAAATTTCACAACTTAGTCCCGCTGTCCACACATGTTGACATTCATTTTTTGGAAAGCTATTTGCGCTAGAATTTTTTTGTGTTTTTTTTTTTTGCATGTTTTTTAGGTGCTAGTGGCAAAACAAAAAGGGAAATGGAACATGCACAAAGCAGTCACACTCGGGTCTCAGGAGGAATTTCAAAATTTTCAAACTGTTTGCATAAAGTTGATAATGTGAACATCTCAGTACAGGCAGTATGTAATACAATCGGTTAAACATTATTTTGTATCCACTGGACACCAGCTGCATATGTTTTAAAACCTTTGAAACAATGCTACCTTTGCTGTATATGTCAAACCTTAACCAGTGTTGCACCTGCATTCTTGAGTCAGTGATGCACAAGAAGAGTTGTGTAACAGTAAGTGGCGGATATTACATAAGAAGTGGCAGAAGGAGGGAATTATCTGTCCTGGACAGTCTCAAAATGATGTTCTGGTGAATAACAGCTTTATAAAATGGGTTTCCAGGAAGCTGAAAAGAAACATCAAAACAAAAATACTGTCTCTCTTATTGTGCTTAATAGGTTGTATAAGTGAAATGATAAAAAGATAGTTCCAACAATTTTTCATTAAATGAGCTGCTTTCAAATCCATTGTATAATGCTGATAAACACGCATATAAAACAATGCAACTTTTACTACCCTAAACCTGCTTATACATGGTATAAATTACTGTATCCAGAATATTATTGTTTCTATATATATATATATATATATATATATATATATATATATACTGTATATATATATATATATATATATATATATATATATATATATATATATATACTGTATATATATATATATATATATATATATATATATATATATATATATATATACCAGGAGATCAGCAGTTACAGAAATACTAAAACCAGCCCATCTGGCACCAACAATCATGCCACCACGGTCCAAATCACTAAGATCACATTTTGGATTCACCGTTCTGATGGTTGATGTGAACATTAATTTAAGCTCCTGGCCCGTATCTGCACTGCTGCCACACAACTGGCTGATTAGATATTCACATGGATGATTGTTGGTGCCAGATGGGCTGGTTGTAGGATTTCTGTAACTGCTGATCTCCTGGGATTTTCACGCACAACAGTCTCTATAGACAGAAATGCCTTGTTATTGAGAGAGCTCAACAGAAGAGTTCTGATTCTAAATTCTGATTGGACGAGCCATGTTCGGAGCTGTTGTAATATGATGAGAAAAGAACACCTGTGAATGTAAATTGAATTCCATTAATGCCTAAAGTTGCTACATAACTTGGCAACCATAAACAGCCTAGAGGTAGGCTAATAAACATATTATTTAGCAGAATTGTTTTATTACAATTATTATGGTTAATAAATACAACTATAATCTGTGCAATTACTCACAATGCCCAGATAGCACACATAGGCCTACATCTCAGAGATGTCTGTTTTAGATCTTTTCATCTGGAAAGCATCGCAATCTAATTACCATCTGCTATACTTATTGACATATGTCTTATAGACGTATTGCAGATGAGCAATCAACATTAAAAATACATCTTCCAGATGTAAACACAGACATCAAATAGATTCAGCGTGTACAGTATGTGTGCTATCAAGCTGTGTTCTGATGTCTGTCTTGTCAACGGAGTAATTGTTTTGTCTTCAAAAGCCCAATTTAGCTGATTCTCACAGGCAGAGGAGACCGCAAAACCCCAGAAGAAATGGGCAAGTAGTCATTTCTTCTGCCCGTGCTGGGAATTCTGAAATGGTGGAGAGCAAACAGAAAGCACAACTTGATCAGGTACCATCAAATAAACTGTTGAAATAAGTCACCAAAGGATGTCATTGCTTTGAATAATGCCAATTTATTTGGTCACACAAAATAACACCTTTATTAACACCTCAATAATGCTTACAGGAGACTTATTGTATGCCAAGGCTCATTTGTATTTCACAATTTTCTCTTTTAATGAACTGAATCATTTATACCTTTTGTTGTCTTGGACTCCACATCAGAGTGTTTCCAACACTAAAAAGTTGGCTGGAAATCGGGATATATAATGAGCCCAGTTAATCTGGATGCCATTGATGAATTGAATGAACGAAGGCCCAGGTGCAAGCACTGCCATGAAGCCAAGACTGATAAGGCTATTAACGACACAAAGTGCCGTCCATAGAAACCTCACCAATATGGAAAAGGGCCATTAGGAGGACTGTAGTTGTTTTCTTAATAGAGTATCAGTGTAGTAAAGAAAATCATCTTAGATAATTAGCCTTAAAAATTGAATATGAAATAATTACGTTATCATTCGTGTCAGTCTGCCTATATGATGCAGTCAATGATTTGTTCATTGTATTGAACAATATGATATTTTATGTATGGATCAAGTGTTTATTGCACTCCTTAGTTTACTTCTTTGTTTAACCTCATTTGCTGACGCTTCCGTAAATAACTCTTTGTCGTACATTCTAGCGCCATCTAGAGACTTACTACAGAGTTCACCGCTTGAAAGACGCGCTCTCACATCAGTATGCTACATTACTGAGAGAAAAGGTCCAGAGACAAAGGCAAGAGATGAATCCCAATGATCCAGATGAATCCAAAGTTATGGAAGGACATAAAGATAAGGTATATTCTGCTATAAACCATTATTCTTTGATCTGTTTGGATTAGCGAGGGAAAGGAGAGGGAGTAGTTACTAATTCTCCAGTAGATGGCAGTGTTAGATCTTGGGAAAAAGAAGAAGAAGAAAAAAAGTTGATTAAAACCTATTTATAGCAAAGTCTTTCTAGCAAGTCAGTCCACTGTCGGACATGTTTGGAACACTCTCGGGTGGCTATTTCCAGTCATGCCAGTGCAGCTCCTGTCTATTTGAATAGGAAAAGACCGAAAACTCCTAAACGGTTGGCCAAGATTACGATCAAAGGACATATTTCAAATCAGCATTAAAATATGACACTGGTATCATAAATTGTGATTCGTAAACTTATATTAAGCAAGAAAATCGAAATTTTCCTGGCTTGTGTAGCTTATGCACATGCTCGCTGTCGAGTTGATTGACAGGTGATGTCTGTATCTAAAAGGTGATTAGCTATTTTACCTATAAGGCGGGGTTTCCTTTCTACATCCGTTGACTGTCGTTTTTACTAGAAGTGGCCCATCTCTGCTAAATATCTCTGTTTATTGTTTAGCAAGCATTTACAACGATGACATCGTTGGTAATTTAGTTGTATGTAGTAAAATATTATTCTTTGATTATATTTTGTAGCTATAAATAATAATAATAAAATATTTTTATATACAGGGTATTTTTATTAGCAAAGTTAAAAAGGGCTAGCTAATGTTAGCAACTTCATAAAGTCTTGGAAAGCCGAACTGTTTATGGTTTGAACACGCACCTAATCTTCAAGATGTAGAACATTGGCAAAATACCGAAAATTACTCAAGTTATCATCGATATCGTTGATTTGTTTTTATAATTTTTTTAGAAACATCAAGATCGCTATTTCGCCCAGTGCTAATTAAACCATAATTTAACCATTTTATTTTATTATTTCGTAATGAAAAAAATATCGAACCATGGTTTTTGAACGTATGGTTATATTTTTAATTAATACGTTTTAAATAAATAAAACATAGGCCTATGTGACATCTTGGCCTAATATTAATGTGATAACGTGCCCCAACCTAACATTTATGAAAAATAACCTTGTCCTAAGAACACAACTGAACTGTTCAGTTAAGATCTACCTTCATTATATAATTTGACCCTTTCCTTCATGTATGTCAATGTGGTTTTATTGTGTTTACTTGATTACCCAACAGCCACAGCAAAAATATAATGTTGAAATTGTAGTTTGGCACAATTAATCCTGAGACATTCCTAAAACCATATTGAGCTAGAAGTTTCAAACCAACTTGATTACAACTAGGCCTAGATTTGTATCTACAACTAAATAAATCAACCATTTGTGTATTTGGGCTTTTGATTCAAACTTTAGTCACAGAAATATTGTTTCACATACGACAATAGCCTCACTCTCCCCATAAGGTGACCTAATGTGTGGAAACTATAAAACAATACTGTATATTATATATTATTATATTATAGTCCTTACCATGAATTCGATCAAAAATTTACATGAATATTTTATTCATCTATAAAATCACAGGAGTTGTAAAAAATGAAGCTCTCTCAAATCGTTGTACGAGGTTTGTCATTGTGAATGTTTTTTGGGTTTACCAAACATATATGTTAAGTTCCCACTTCCTCTCTGATAGGTGCTCCCAGAGATCAGAATCAAAGATCAAGCACACTCATTCAACACATGCACACACACCTCCAATGAGTGACAAACATGTCATCTACATCAATGGGGCACCCATTAACATATCAAATAAAGTTTAGAGTATTCCTTTCTCTCCACCAGCACAGGACAGGAACTCTTTGTGTTAAAATATTCATGAGGGTTTTCCTGACTGTATACGCTAACCAACTGTATGGAGAATTATTCAATACTGATTGTATATTTCCTTACTTTGGGTGTTTTAAGTGCACCATATGGGACTGAGACAATTTCCTTTTCTGTCCTTTGTTAAAAGTTCATAAAGGGGTTCACTAATGACTCATTGAGATGCCATTATAACAACATGAATAAAATGGGTGACTTTCGTGCAATACTTGTCAAATAGTGAGCATTTTAACCTACATGTTTTAAAGGCTTAACAAATATACTTCTTCATACTTACATTAATCAAAACCATAAAATGCCCTAATTCATGATGTTATGAAGCAGCAAAATTGGACTATTACAGTGAGATTTAAAGGAGGGATTTTTTGCTTTGTCATTATGCAGCGTAGATTGATGTGAAAATAAATAATAATAAAAAAAAGGCTGCAACATAACAAAATGTGAAAAAATAAAGGGGTCTGAATACTTTCTGTATGCCTGTATAATAAAGCTTAATGACCATTAAACAATTCTGAACTTTATGTACAAGTTTTATCATTTTGGCAATTCCTTAATAAATGCCTCATATGTATCCATTTTATTTAACCTTATTTTCATAGGTTATTAATGTTAAATAAGTGTTATCAAGCAGTTATAACATGAGGTAAAATGACTCACTATTTGTCAGGAATTGCATGAAAGTCACCCTTTTTATGCATGTTGTTATAACCACATATTAATGATTTATAATGCATTTGTAAATTAATCATTAGTCATTAATGAACCCTCTTATAATCCTTTAATAAAGGGAAAAGTTATGTAAAGTGTTACCACATTTCTTTATCTTGCTAAACTCCCATAAGAAGGAAAAATCACATATGAGATCTCATTAATTTGTCTTTCAAATAATGTCTATCAGACATTAGACTTGCTTCTTAGAGAAGAAGACAACAGTTATCTCATGTGTCTCTGAACAATATCTTTTTCTTCTAGACTGTTTGAAGTAAATGTAAGCTAAAATTTGCACAAAATATTATGTAGAAGGATTAGAGATCCACTGCCAAATCTCTCTCTATAGTTACTGTCATGTAACACATTTAAGGACAGTAGATTTCTGGCTCCCAGTGCTACTTTGAAGTTTCCCTAAAGTCCAGAAGATTGAGGAAGCCCCTCATTGTAATATGGGGGATGCAGTTGGTGTGGACTTGTGATTGACTTTGATTTTGGCTGTCTGGGTTGAGGACAATAAGAGGTAGAGACTGGGGTCAGACAGACTTCGGCTTATCAGTCTCCTCCTATAAAAGCAAGACTTCTTCAGCAGGCTGTAATTGCCTGCTCTAATGACCAGAACTGGAGGGTAGGACAAAGGGATGGCTATAAAAACTTTATGGGCTTGTCAGGAGGAAACCTTTGGTACAAATTGCTGAGCAAATGAAACTGCCCTGTTGTTTCCTCAGCCAGGGCCAAGACACTTCATGAGGATAAGTTGGGACCAAAGCAGGCAGAGCAGCAGACACCTGCTGGGGCCTAATTGGTCTCTGTTGCTGTTAATGGCTTCCTGTGGTTGCATGTTTACTTGGCATTGGTGCTTGGGCTACCAAACCCTGACTGAAGCCCTGTATACACCGGGCATTAAGATGCGTTTTAGGTGATTTGATTAAAAATAGAGCTAGTCGTCTTTTTTAACCACTTGTTCCGATTTCCGATACTTCAATCATTACATCATTACTGCATGCTTGATAATAAACCGCAAAATGTAAATGACTGTGTCTGAAAATCACTTGGGTTTTATGATTATGTTCACATCTCAGCTTAATGTACCAAGTTGATTTCAAGTGTACTGGGCTGGTTTAGTATTTTTAATAAAGCTGCTTTCCCATTTTTTTGAGTGTAGACAGCAAAGAGCCTTTCTTTATGGTACATTCTTACTGCATGTTAAAAATGGTTTATTTTTTTATTATATTTTTATTTTTCTATATGCAACATTAAAAATAAAATAAATGAAACATGAGAACTCTATTCAATATACACTCACTTAACACTTTATTAGGAGCACTAGTGCCCTAATAAGGGTCCGACATGTTTTTCTGCTGCTGTAGCCCATCCGCCTCAAGGGTCCTCATGTTGTGCATTCTGAGATGTTACTCTGCTTTGTACAGAGCGGTTATCTAAGGTATTGTAGCCTTTCTGTCAGCTCAAACCAGTCTGGCCATTCTCCGTTGACCTCTCTCATCAACAAGGTGTGTCCGTCCACAGAACTGCCCCTCACTGGATGTTTTTGGTTTTCTGAGTAAATTCTAGAGACTGTTGTGTGTGAAAATCCCAGGAGATCAGCAGATACAGAAATACTCAAACCAGCCCATCTGGCAACAACAATGCCATGGTAAAGATAAAAAAAATTCCCCATTCCGATGGTTGATGTGAACATTAACTGAAGTTCCTGACCTGTATCTGCTTTATTTTATGCATTGCACTGCTGTCACGTGATTGGCTGAGTTGATAATCACATGAATAAATAGGTGTACAGGTGTTCCAATTAAAGTGCTCAGTGAGTGTTTAAGGTACTAAAGCTTGAGCTATCTTTTCATCCACAATATACACTTTCTGTCACAGAAGAGAGCAACCATTAAGAGGTTCACCAGGTCAACCCTCACCCATGATGACACATACTTGAGTGCTCTACCTAAAACACACCACTACCTGGTGAGACATCATGCATTACTCTGTTTTCTCTCTATAGATGTTTTCCCATGTTATTTGTTACACGATTTGGAAGGAGCATATGAATAGTAATAATCATAATCTGTAATCTGGTGTTCATAAGATTCTGGAACTGCAGAGACAGCTGACCCGACTCAGGTGTCTCAAGAGCCGTAAGGAGCAGGAGGTGTTCAGGGTCTGGGTGGAGCAACATAGAAGCAAATATCAACTAGAGAAGCAACTGCAGGCAATGGGTGAGATGTGATGTTTAGATGTTTCCACACACTGACTGATACATAGAAAGCAATAAACATGGCATGAACTTTAGGTTTCTCATGATCTTAAAAACCTTTTGATTTAAATGTTTCTAAGTAACCCTCCTGTGATGTACGGGTAATTTTTAACTCATCTAAGAGTTAAAACTGTGGAAAAACTTAGCTTAATATATATATATATACACACACACACACACATACAATTTTTAAGTATTCTGTTTATCATCTTTTCATTCTCAAAATGAAGGGTGCACTGTATATCTACTCTAAAACAATAGTACCATCATCGATATACACTTATGATCCAAAAAATTTTGACCACTCACAGGTGAAGCAAATAACTTTGATCATCTCCTAACGAGGACACATGTCAAGGTCTGGGTAGATTAGATAGTAATCGAACAATCAGTTCTCGTTGTCAATGTGTTAAATGCAGGAGAAATGGGCAGGAGTAAAAACCTGAGTGACTTTGACAAGGGCCAGATTGTTATGGCCAGACGACTAGGTCTGTCAGGTTTCTGAATTTATTTTGGCCACTAGTGGCACCCATTGCTTTTCTTGTTGGTTTCCCATCGCTGCTATTATGTCATAATGTTTTCACCTGTGCCTTGTTTTCTGTGTGTGTATTTAAGCTGCCCTGCTCCTCAGTTCTTTGCTCAGTGTTTCACGTGCCATGACCAATCTCGGTCACCCTCATGCTTTGCCCTCAGAGCTTCTCTGGAAACTACTTTGTGTAACTGGTATTGTTCTCTTGTTTTGTTCCTTGCATTTACTCATTTGAACTTTTTGGAGTTTTGGATTTACATTGTGGACTTTTTGGATTTACTTTCTGGAACTTTTATCATTCCCTTTTTTGTTTTTGCATTTCTCCCGAGACTATAATTTAGGTGGCAATCTACTTGAACAATAGGCTTAGAGAGAGAGAATGGGGCCGTAAGTCTACCATCCCTATGCCTGTACGCCCTGTAATGCAAGTCTCCCAAGGAACACCCAGACATATCTCTTGATATTCCTTCCAGGAGGTCTTCAGCAAATGTAGGGCCACCATGTGTCCACCTCACCGGACCTATGATTGTGCCATAGACTTGCTCCCAGGTACTATTACCCCTAAATGCCATATTCTTTCATTATCCCCTCCGGAGTGAGCGGCCATGGACAGTTACATTAAGGAAGCCCTCACCGCAGGATTCATCCAGACCTCTACCTTTTACTTTGTGGGCAAGAAAGATGGCAGCCTTCACCTGTGCATCGATTACAGGGGCCTCAAGAAAATGACTGTCCGAAATCGCTACCCCCTAACCCTCATGTCCACTGCCTTTGTTTTGTTTTGAGAAGCCTGGATTTTTCACTAAACTTGACCTGCTTAACGCATACCACCTGGAGCACATAACAAGTGGAAAACGGCATTCAATACCTCTACAGGGAATTATGAGAACCAGGTAATGCCCTTTGGACTCACTAATGCCCCAGTTGTTTTCCAGGCCCGGATTTACGATTTCCACCAAGACACGCTAAACCAGTTTGAGTTCGTCTACATAAATGACATTCTGATATTCTCGGGATCTTTGCAAGAACTCATCAAGCATGTTCAAAGAGTCCTCCGTCGCCTCCTGGAAAACCACTTGTACATCAAGCCAGAGAAATGTGAGATTCATGTGTCTGAGGTGCAGTTCCTCAGATTCATCATTGATCCTTGGAAAGCCCGGGCCGTCACCAGCTGGCCTACTCCCACCACTGTGAAGATTTGCAAATTTCTATTGCAAGTTTGTGCTGAAATTTAGTTCAGTGGTAGCTCCTCTCTCAGCCCTCACTAAAGGTAAAAGTTCTAAATTCCTGTGGAGTTCTGAGGCTGAAGAGGCCTTCCGGGAACTAAAGTGTCATTTCACCTCTGCTCCTATTCTGATTCTCCCTGATCCTGAAAAGCCATTTGTGACGTGGTGGATGCCTCGGATGTGGGAGTGGGAGCCATTCTCTCACGGCGAGATGTGGATAACAAGCTTCATCCTTGCATATACCTGGTCGCGAGGAGCCAGTAGGGCCCATCATTCTGAGCTCTAAGGTGGTGGCTCCAACAGTAAGGAGGGCCCAATCTCAAGAATTGGACCCTGGAGGGGGACCTACTGATTGTCTATTTATTCCAAGCACTGCCCATTTCCAGGTTCTCCAATGGGGTCACAGCTCTCACCTTACCTGCCATCCTGGAGCTGCTCGGACTCTTGACTTCCTCCTAAGGAGGTTTTGGTGGAAAGACTGAAAGACTGAACCTAGAGACCACACTGAGGTGCAACCAATCCAACATCCTGGGCATCTTTTTTCATGTGTTGGCAGAGTACACCCATAACACTCTGCATTCCTCGGCCACCGATATGTCCCCTTTTAAGTGCCAGTTTGGGTTTGCACCCCCATTGGTCCCTGACCAAGAGGCAGAGGATGGAGTTCCATCTGCTCTACGCTTTGTTTGACACTGCCGCCTGACCTGGAGGAAGGCTAGGCTCAAGCTATTCTTGGCCTCCCAATAATATCAGCGCCAGTCTAATCATCATCGTCGAGATGCACCTGCCTTACGTCCTGGGCAACAGGTGTGGCTTTCAACTAGGAACCTGCCGCTATATGTAGAGTCCGCAAGCTGACTCAACGTTACATCTGTCCTTTGCTGGGTTTTTGACAGGGTCAGGTGACAAGGCTTGTGGGCTGCTCCTGGTCAGCAGTGGTGAGTGCCTACAGACAGTGGTCTGAGGAGGGACAAACCACAAACCGGCAACAGGGTGTTGGGTGCCCAAGGCTCGATGCACAAAGTGCAACAAAGGCTATCCCGACTTGTCCGAACCGACAGAAGGTCTACAGTGGCACAAGTCATAAACTTTTTTAATGATTGTTTCAAGAGGAATGTGTCAAAACACACAGTTCATCACACCCTGCTGCTTATGGGGCTGCATAGCCACAGACCGGTCAGAGTGCCCATGATGACCACTGTCAACAGTCTTGCCTGGTCTTTTACATCACGTAGATGGCCATGTACATGTGCACCATTTACTTGGCGAAGTGATGCACCAGGATGCACTGTGGGAAGACAACAAGCCGGTGGAGGGAGTGTGATGCTCTGGGCAATGTTCTGCTGAGAAACCCAAGGTACATCCCTTCGTGGCAATGATATTCACTGATGGCATTGGCCTCATTCAGCAGGATAATGCGCCCTGCTACACTGCACACATTCTTCGGGAGTGGTTTGAGGATCATGATGAAGAGTTGCCCTGACCTCCAAATTCCCCAGATCTCAATCCAATTGAGCATCTGTGGGATGTACTTAACCAACAAGTCTGATCCATGGTAGATCCACCATGCAACTTACAGGACTTGAAGGATCTTCTGCTAATGTCTTGGTGCCAGATACCACAGGACACCTTCTGGAGTCTTGTTGAGTCCATTCCTCATCGGGTCAGTGCTGTTTTGGCAGCACACAGAGAACCAACAGCATATTAGGCAGGTGGTCATAATGTTTTTATTTTTAAATGTGTTTTAGTGAGAACCAAAAGCCTATAGCAATATATTAATACATTTTTATAATCAAAAGTTGGGTGCTTCCCACTCTTATTTGGAAGAAGTGGTAACACTTTACAATAAGGTTCCATTGGTTATCATAAGTTAATACATTAGGTATCACAAACAGACAATTAACAATATGTTTGTGTACAGCATTTATTTATCTTTGTTCATGTTAGTTACTAAAATATTATTGTTAGTTAATGTTAGTTCATAGTGCATTAACTAATGTTAACATATACAACTTTTGATTTAAAAAATGTTTATATAATAAATGCTTAAGTATTGTTTATTGTTAGTTCATGTTAACTAATGTTAACAAATGAAAACTTATTGTAATGTGAAACTAAAATAAATAAGTATGTCCAAAAGTTTGACTAGTTCTATAAATACTATGGTACATATGGTAATATAGCAAAGTACCATGGCATTACCATCTGATACCATCACCATGGTACTGCCAGATAACTGTTTTTTATGTGCTTTCCAAAATGTCCCAAACTACATTAAGATTCTCATTTAATATCATTGTAATTTATGCTGGCAGAGCTCCATAAAAATTCTAGTCCATGTGTGACTCTTGAGAGTTTATTGAAGCAGAGGTCTGGAACTCCACCAAAACTTCAGATTTCACCTGATGACACCATAGCACAACACAAGCAAGTAAGTTTCTGCTCCTTCAATCTTTGTGCTTTTGAATTCAATTGACTTTATCTTTTCCTTTCTTAGGTACCTCCTCTTTAAAAATGGGGTTCAGACCTTTTCAACTAATGAAATGCTGATATTTAACGCTTTGTGAGAGTGTTTATAATGCTATTGGGGTTGAAAAGCCTTCAAATCTCATGCTATTTGCCCTGCTGGCCTTACGCAAACACACTTTCTGCTGGAGGCCAGTGAAACCTGGAAAAAGAGAATTGATTGTTCACGTAGCAGTGAGATTACCAAATAGGACCCCCTCCCTCCCTGTAGTGGAGGGGGTCTTTTTCAGTCAGCACATCATGGAAAAACATCACCCAGGATAGAATGTGTAATTCATTTCACACACTAAAGAGACTGACCAATTCACCTGGGATGTCAAATTGTGCAAAAGTTCAGGAAATGAGTTAAGTGATTTGGAAAAGAGTTCCCTGATGATCTGTCTATCTGTCTGTCTGTCCGTCCGTCCGTCTGTCCATCTGGATTCTATATTACATTGAATAAATACAATAATCATTATCTAGTCATGTTCATTCTGCTTAATTTTAATACTTGCATGAGGCTTCATATAATCTTAGTTTGAGTCAAAACTGACTAGC
Source organism: Moxostoma hubbsi (assembly GCA_032164185.1). Taxonomy (NCBI): domain Eukaryota; kingdom Metazoa; phylum Chordata; class Actinopteri; order Cypriniformes; family Catostomidae; genus Moxostoma; species Moxostoma hubbsi. Next base: position 1,319,748 of record JAVLUX010000083.1, on the reverse strand, counting down.
AATTTACAATATATTAGTTTATTTTCTAGTAAGTTATAGCTGTACCAGAGTTCAATAAAAATTATTGTTTCAAATCCCTTTCTGTCAGTCGAGCTGTATTATTTGCTCATTAATACTATGTAACACAAAGTTCACACAAACATAAACACATGCAGGTCAGCTGCCCGTAACTCTCTCTCTCTCTCGAACTGCCGCCTCCGGTTGCCTTTATCCCTCTCGAGGGCTTGATTAGCCTGATTAGGGGCTGGGTGTGCAGCATCACGACCCGGCCCCGCCCTCCTCCGTGCCACACTCCTTTCCTTCAGGATCCGGCAGGTCATCCCCAACTGGGAAAAACAACAAAAAAAAAAAAAAATAGAGGGAATGGCCAAAACGTAGCGACAGCGGGAGATAGAGAGGAGAGAGAGAGAGAGAGAGAGAAAAAAAATGTACTCACCGGTTTTCCAATACGCCATAGACTGGTCCTCGGCCACTCCTCCACCCTCTAGTGGACGACAGCTATGCCTCCCCAAGTGGATCGGAGGCATTACTTCAGCCCCTGGTGAACGGAATGCCCCACCATATTTTTGGTGGATGGTAGGGGTCTCCCCTGCCCCTGGCAGCGATTCTCCCTCTCCAGGTGGTCGGACATGAGCCCCTCCCCGCTCGCAGTCAGCGGTCCTCTCTTGACCCTGCTGCATTTTAGCCGCAAGTAGGGGTCTCCTCCACCCCTGACCGCTCCAGGTGGTTGACTAGGAGCCCCTCCTCCCCTCACTGTCAGCGGCCGTTCCTCCGCTCTCAGGTGGCTGGGCTCCTCCATCCCCCGGCGGATGGCCACGGCTGCTCCATTGGGGTGGATGGTAGCGGCAAGGACTATACTACTTTAATAAACACATACAGGGCTGCTGCCCATAACTCACTCTCTCTCGAACTGCCACCTCCTGTCACATTTATCCCTCTCCAGGTCTTGATTATCCTGATTAGGGACCAGGTGTGCATCATCAAGACCCGGCTCCGCTCTCTTCTCTGCCACATACTACATATATGTTTTATAAAAAATAACTTGAATAATAAGAATGTGGTTTACCATAGTTAGAAGATCCATGATGGTGACTTCAAATAAAACACAATAATTTACCACAAAACAGCATGGGTAACATTAAACAGGACTCTAAACACAACTACAAGGCTTATTAATTGCCAAAAATATCTATTTACGCTCCACATAAGCTCCCATACCTTGCCTGGGCGTACATAATTCAATATTTGGGTTCTAGAGTCGATGGCCACGCCCCCCAAACATAGCTCAGCTGTAACAACAATTATTTTTTCTAGTTGACATAAGTATGTTTAAAACTCAAAGAATGCATTTAATGAAAAACACAGTGCTAAATTTGATGATGTACAATTTACTATGGCCAAATGTTTTTTTTTCCCAGTGCAACCCTGTTCCTACACAGTCCACCCCCACAATAACTAGATCTGTGTCTAGAAATAGAGATATTTGAGGGCTATAAATTATACATTTGTGTCTATTTCTCTTTGTATTTACCTTGGTTTGTTTGGTTTCTATGAGAGATACTGAGTCACAATATCTATCTGCCATGTTGAATTTCACACCTATTTATTTTCAGGATGGACGGTCAAATATGTCTGAACAACATTGCTGCATCAGTAGTTGGGTTGAAAGGAAAATACTGGGAACAAACTGTTATGATTAACTTTGTCCACTTACACACCCAAGAACCACAACATTTATTTTGAATCCAATATTTGTGGGCTGCTACAGCTAAATTCACTCACCATGTTGATCTTCATTTCCTACACCAATGAACTGTAAATTTGTATTCTCTTCTCATTCTCTTTGCTGGTGTGCAGTGCAGGCTTGTTACAGGCCTGTTATCTGCTACACAGTCATGTGAGTAAACTTGTCCCACACTTCAGTGCTGTGAAGGACCAGTTTGCACCCAGCAGACAAAGTGTATCCTCACCCGGGTGTGCAGTGTTATCGGGTGTGAGCTGGGCCACGTCTGAGGCTCCTCTTGAGAAGTAGCACATCATTAGGAATATATTAACAACCCGACGCTCACTCCAAGGGTCGCTCGGACATATCGCTCAGGCTTGGCCGTCCTGCAAGGTGGGAAAAAGGTGACGATCTGCTTCAATTTGAGAGCTCCAGGGTGGAAGAGCAATGCCATGCCAACCAGGCATTGGTTTTTGCACCATAATTGCAATAAAATTTTAAAGCCAGCTGTAACAAATCCCTTAGTTAAGTTAAGATCATTATGACAAAAGATAATACCTTACAAATTTAACTAAGAGGTATCTAATAATGTTAGCATTAGGGATAGTTAGAGTGATTAGGAAAGGTTAGGGATAGGTAAAGTGATTAGAATACGAGTAAATGTAGTGGTATGTGGAGTAGGGTTAGGGGTAGGGTTGCTGCAGTACCCAGGCAGGATGTCTGCCTCCTAGGTATGGCCTTGTTTATGGTCTCAAAATACTCAGAGGATATTTATCCCAAGGTTATCAATGCAACTTTCTGTTCCTCTTGGGTTTCGCCACTTGAAATATAGTGTTGTAGAGATATGTGAGTTATAATTTTTTATGTCTGTATTGTCTGCACACTTCACAGATGCCAGTCTCAGTAAGAGGCAGTGGAGGGGGTGCCAACTCTTGCCAACTTCAGGGCAAACAGATCTGGGGACAGAGCGAGACTGAGCTCATGTTTCCAGAGGTAAGTGTCAAACCACAGAGTCTCGGATCCCTGTAAGCAGGAAGACAAGGGAGACAAACACACCTGCAGCAGTCAAGTGTTCATTCACTCTCACATGAACACATAAACCTCACAAACTTTTATTTAATCTAATAAGGTTATGTAGTAAGTTTCTAAAATAAGAATTCAGATTAAGAACCAAAAAGGTTTAGCAGCCTGATTTTCAAGTTCCACAAGTAAGCTTTCAGTATAATTGTTCTAAAGCCTAGTGGACACTACACGACTCAACCTTGTCTCCTTTGATATTTTTAGTCAGCAACTGGTCTGTGAAGAGAAGTCTCAGATCTCATGACAAACGGTCGTGTAGTGTGCGCACACCTGCGACATGCTCCAACTAGTCGCAGACCCTACGACAGATTTCAAACTTAATATCTAACTGTCAGGTGTGTGTACTATCCCCATGAGTGAGAGACCGACAATGAGCATGGCACAAAGCAGAATACCTAAACTCCCTCTTAGACATGGTAAAATCACTGTAATGCAGGGCCTCAAGTGGCTTGTTGCTTTCATATAATGGTGATAACAGCAGCTTGATAAAAGACACCGATATTCAAAAAGAGCGTGACTCTATTTAGTGTATGCATAATAATCAGAATAAACTATTGTTCCAACAAGTAATATTGTTCAATAACCTAATTGTAGGCTTATTTACTGTTGTCAAGCAATGTAGCAACTTGCCACAATAATATAGAATATTGCGGGCACATTTCTTGTAGGGGTTTAAAGTAAAAAGAATGTCATGTGGTGTAAAAAAAAATAAAAATGTAAATGCACAAATTAATGTAGACATTTTTGAATTATGGAATATGTAGTTTGGGTTATTATTTGTAATATATATTTTGTAAAAACGCACATTTTATTTTGGTCAAGTTGAGTAACCCTAAGAAAATGTTGGATATTTCTTGACTCAAAAATCCATAATATTTGTCAAAAATGTTTTGAAATTAATTATTAAGTTAGGTATTCAAGGTGCAAGGAAAGTTTTTCAATATCTTAAATACCAATTTAGAAAATGAAATAAATGTTTGTCAAAAATGTATTAAACATTTGTGTCCATGTTGGGACACAAAGGTTTCATTTCTACAAACGTGTCATTTTTTTAAACATTTTGACAATCTTTGCGTGACCATCCGAAGGTAGGGAAAGCAAGAGAATCATTGCAGGGACACATAGAATGTCCTGTGCCTTCTTTGGAATCAATTTGGACTGGTCCACGAGCATACGACCCCACTTTGTAAGTGCCAAACCATCAGGAACACTTGGCCCACCCACAAAGAACTTTACAGCTGGGATATGGTCCAAGAAGCGACACCTTCCGCTTAGGTCCAGGCTGCTTGGTTTGCTTCCTCACCGGCGGCTCTGAAATCCCTCTTTTGGAAGGAACAGTGTTAGTGCTTGTAGCGCTCTGTTTGGATGAGCGCTGCCCGATTAAGAGTGCGAGGTAACCATCTAGGCTACAGAGCTACCCTCAGCTTGTCACTCAGATCTAACAAATTTAGCCAGATATGACACACAGCGGACACCAGGCTAGACACAGATCTACCAATGACCAGGGACAGACTGGCCGTAAGGAGAACGGGGACTTTTCCCAGAGGGACGGCTGCGAAACGGGACCGAGTGGGCCGCGATAAGCTGAACTTTTTGCAAAGACACTGCATATGGAGAATCAGAGGTGTGCATGGCTTGTACTGGCAACAAATCCTCTTCATAACCTCCAAACTTTATATTCTGCCCTTGCGCTCCTCCTTCATGTGGTACATTCAGTGGCATGTAAGGAGCAAAACTGGAGAAAGGGGGAAAGGCTGATAGTGAACCGTGAGCACACTGTCCTAAGCTTCATGCCTTCACAGTGAACACAATAAGTCGCCACGAGCACTGCTTTAGTGTGAGCTTGGCTCAAAAATAAAAGACAGCACTCGTGCCCGTCAGACAGAGGAATATATCAATCACAAGGTGGAAAACACTTGCAAAACATGTTTTCGTCTTTATAAAGGCATTTTTCAGCAAATGCTGCTCTTTTAGTGTGCTCAATAGTCATAATGTACATAATAATGTAATAATTTAAATATTTATAATGTAAATATTTGTAATAATAATAATTTACAACATAATGTAAACAAACTTGCAACACAGAAGTGTTCTAAGATATACATGTCTTGCTATAGCACACAGGAAAATGAAAGAGGAAAATTGTGATGGTGTGGTTTGGGCTCCGGCTTATATGCCAATGATAACACAGGCTTGGGGTGGCACGCCAAGCATCAACAGCCAATCAAGTCAGCATTATGGTATAGCGTATTCAGGTCACCACCCCTGGGGGGAGCTACCACAGCATCAGCTACCAACACAGCGTCAAAGTTACGGACTTGAAAGGGAACAGCTATACTTCTGTACCTGCTGCTCTTATAAGCTCTTCCAGCAGTATATAAACAGTGTAAATCAGTGTAATACACAGCCTCAAATGAACAACAGTAAGGTTTATTTGTCAAGCCCACAATATTAGGACAATCTACTTCAGCCTTATGTATCACAGAGGCTAAACTAATGTAGAATCCAGAACACATCAATATCACCCCAATCAGTCATTAAGCAGGCAAAGGAGGAGAAAATAATACGTTTTCTGGAGTCAAAGTAGTCAACTGCAAGCCAACAGCCCAGACAGCATTGAGGTGAGAAAGGAGGATGAAGGGGAGGAGCAATAGAAGGTGAGATGAGAGGGGAAAAACATGAATCATTTTCCTCACACTTCCCTGTCAAAGTGGATGTGTGCAAACAGATGCGGGGGTCTGGTGGAGGGAGGGGGTCGGCAAACATCAGGTAGAGTTGAAACGGACCAGCAGTCAGGGGTATTAGTCAGCCCAGAGGCCCACTGACGGGACAGCACACAAGACATACAGTCCTATTTACCTGGGAGAAGAGTACCAGACATCCATCACATACAGTAGACAGACACTGTGTGCATGTGTGAGAGAGTATAGCCCTGAAGGTCTTGCTTTTGAAGAAATATCTCACGCTTACACTCACTTGAGAAAATGTCTAAATTTCACTCATATGAGCCTTTGAAAACTTTATTATACAGAACTCGGCAATCAAGATATTTGTTGGGTAAGTGGTTAAGAATTGTACTTGCCCTTACTGGTTCCACCACAAAAATAATAATAATAATAATATATATATATATATATATATATATATATATATATATATATATATATATATATATATATATATATATATATATATATATATATATATATATATATATATATATAAAAATAATGTTGTTGCTGTAACAACAGCAGTTGTTGCTGTTGTGGAGAAACCGTAGAAGGCAGTTCTACCTACTTTAACATAATTTTTAAGGTGAGGTGTGAGATTAATCACATATATCAATGGTCCAGCTCCCTTGATCATTTCCTGTCACCTCAGGGTGTGAGCCGACACACTGTGTGGCCTGAAAGATTGTGAGGTGCACAGAGGAACACAGCAGCTGTGAGAGATGACACGTGTGCTGTCAATGAAAGCACTGAATACTTTAACCAGCTTTCAGACAAAACAGGAAGCTCAATAGGCGAAGGACACTTATTTAGAAATCTTATCTGATCTGATAAAAATGTACTTATGCATTTTTTTTAAAGATATTATGCAGTTCTTAAATCTTCTATAATATTGTAATAGAAGATTTAAAAAAAAGCTTTACACTTTTTATTGTTTAAACTCCACACGATCACATATTATCCTTAACATGAAGGTTGATCAAGGCCATGACCTGATCTGTATTACAGGACATGTGAAAGTGTCCCTAATTGAACAATAACCCAAATACGGTTTATTGTCTCCATAGGTCTTCACCCGAGAGATTAAAGTACCAAAATTCTCCTCTCTGCACTCCACCTTTTTAGAAAAGTTCAGCACCAGCATGCCTCTTGTGGTACCTTTTGAAAATCTTGTCATCCTACAGTTAAAATGAATCATTTAGCAGACACTTTAACCAAAGCAACTTAAAGTGATTAATCCAAGGGAGGAAACAATACAAGAAGTGCTACTATACCAACATGTAAATTGTTTGGTTTTGATCATTTCACCATAACAGAGAAGCCATGAGCTACCAGTCAAGTCAAAGGCCACTGGCATAACCCAACACAAACTGAGACTTATGCACAACCTGTCGCTCTCTCACAAGGCTGATACCCAAAGGTAAGAGACGTTACTCATTTTCACATAGGTCCAGCACAATGTACGGCATAGAAGTTCCAAATTTATTTGAGCTTTTTGACCCTGAGCAGAATAATGGCCAAAAATGGACTCAGTCTGCAAATCACAGATGGATTCAGCATCAAAGAATTGGTTAGTGATACACAAATCCAACTCTTACAAGTGAACATCAAGGAATAATTCATCTAGAACTGAAAAATGTTGTCTTCATTTACTCACCCTCTTGGGTACTTTAATTATACATCTATAGAGATTTTTGTTTTTTTTGGAGCTTGGCA